>OX401867.1:1245055-2480111 GCA_947859175.1 Gandaritis pyraliata | reverse complement strand
TGATCCAAGTTGTCAACATGGTGGCGAAGATGAGCCCGAGCCAAAGAAATATGCTATAGACAAGATTCGAATGGGAGATATCACAGGCCCATGCGGTAATGCTAACTGCGCACTTGCTCATAAAGTCAAAAACTATATCAGAGCCCTGGATACTTATAAAGCAGAAGCTGCTGGCAAGGTGGATGGCACAAAAGATGACGCCACGAAAAAGGTTTGCGGTGCGTGCAGTTGCAAGGATGACAGGTACCACAGAGATGATTGTCCAGATAATCAAGGACAAGGAGCTAATAAAGCAATGTGCATGGGTTGTGGAGGCGTTGTTAAATCTGGAGAAACTTGTGAGGACAGGAAGAAAAAGATGTATGGTACCGGAGCTACTCCAGTAGGAAGTAAAACAACTGTAGCTTACGTGTTCAGCGTAACTAAAGTACCAGATTTTTATGAGTCAATGTATGGAAGAGATTACACAGTGGGAAACTTGGCAGCGAATTATCAACTTGATGCTGGCCCGGCATCGACAAGTAGGCCTGCTGGTGGATGTTGCTGTCGAAAACCTGCTCCCACTCCAGTACAAATTCCTATTACAAACGTATGTAGTAGCCCTGATTTCCGATGTCTAGATAACAACAAAGCATCTGCGAGAAATTTGGAAACCAATAATCCAGCAGTTTACAATGTAAACACGGCAGATTCAAGACGGAAAGTGGCTGCCGTTTTCAACTGTTCTGAAATTCCTGACGAGAAAGACTGCAAATGCGACCCACCAAAGCCAACACCACCGTGTAAGACTTTTGATTGTGATTGTATAGCCGAGGTAGGTAATATAGCAGCTAGGAAAGCCCATAAGCCTTTTTGCCCATCGTATAAACACAAAAGTAGCTGCCCCGTCACAATGATGCATGAAGAAGAGGAGAAGAAAAAGGTGGACGATGACGAAGATGAAGCCGAGCCTCTGCCTTACGGTCTGCCCCCCATCCAGCTCGGCCCCTGTCCTGTAATGGGTAGGCCTTGTACTGTCCCCGATGGCTTTGCTAGGATGTACAAGACTGCTGCACTTCCTGCCCTGCCACCGAGCTACAGCGACGCAGGCAAAGTCTGCTGCTCCAAAGAATACGACCGAATTAAGAAAGCCATTAAGGAGTACATGAAGAATCAAAAAGACAATGACTTCAGATGCGTCAATAAATTCAACGTGGACACTGAACGGAGGTGCTGTGACAAGGAGCAGAGACTTCTTTCTCTAATGGGGAAGGGATGCTGCGGCTCTCATAAAATGGCAATACAGGAGAAGTACAAAGAAAATAAGAAGTGAAAACATCAACGCATTGATATTTTATTTTGTAACCCGTAAGAAACAACACCTAAAGAACATCAAATACACACCTTATACAACCAGATTTTGTTATTATTGTTAGAAACGTTTATGTAGTAAGTTAGGTATCTAATCAAGTATAAGTAGCTGTAGCTCCACAAAACGGACCTACTAAAGTAGGTTCTGTGCTCGATATTTTTAGGCAGTCTACCTCAGAATTCAATATTGATAACTTTACAGCTAAAGAACTCACGTTATAGTGTTCATCAATTTTGGTTAATAAAATTCAATATGGGAGACGACGAAGAAAATGATAACAAGAAGAAAAAGAAGAACGCATCCAAATACAACTACACATTCGGTGACGTCCATCCAGGTAAATATGATTCCTTGAAAGTTTATAAACCTGAAAGTAGGGTATGTAGGGTAGAATGTCGACTAATTTCAAAACTCCTTAGCGCTAGGATTCATCATATCAGTTATCCTAATAGAAATCCACTGCTGGACATAGGCCTTCCCATCCCATATAGATATCTAGAAAGAGCGATTCTTGAGTTTTATCTATCTACCGGTTTCCTGCAATAACAACAATGTCATCGATCCAATGCATGGGGGGGCCATCTTACGCTTCGCCTTCCAGTTCGTAGTCGCCATTCGAGAACCTTTGCGTTTATTCAACAAATATTGATTAGCACGCTCTTCTTTTTCCACTTGTGAACTTGTTCAACGTGCGAGACAAATAAAGCCTAAACTCATAAAAGTTTTAAAACCTCTCGCGTATTTCAGGAGTGAACATCGGGCATAAGCAATGCCTATACTTGAAGCCAGGTTTGGCAGTGCCAGCTGGGATGGGGTGGTTGTGGACGGCCCAAGATGTCCCAGGAATGAAGGTAAATAAACTCATCCAACAAAACCAAACCCTAATCTAAATCAAGTGGTGACTAAAAAGTTTATTTGTTTTTGTATTGTTCGGGATATTGTTGATAAGTGATTTACTTTCAGTTTCGTCGTGGCTGGCAGCCTGGTGTGATTGGGAAAAGTGTTTCAAAGATGATGACTTTTAAATGTGCGCGAGGAGGTCCCGATAAAGATAAAAACAAGAAGAAGAAAAAGAAGGGTGCTAGACCAGGGGCTGACGTCGGCGGAGGTGACTCAGAACCAGACGAGCCATTGGAGCCGAAGCCAGCTCTCAAAGTACAGAGAAAAGGAGACGTTTTTACTATTCAGGTATGACAGCACGTACACGCAATTAGCACTGAACTATTTTATACATAAAAAAATTTTTGTATCTTCAAAAATTCAAGAATATATAACTTATTTTGTAGGTAAATCCGTTGAAAGATCTGACCGAAATCGCACACAACGAGGATCCCTACGTTGACTGTGAACCTATGGTCTTCAAAATTATCAAAAAACGAAGTCCAGAAGAGCAGGCAAAAGTGGAAGCTCGTAAAATGGTCAAACTAAAGAAACAGCGGGACGCCGAGATCAGGAAAGCACTGGCTGAAGCTGTTGAGGACATCTGCAAGTGTGCGTATATGGATGTGTACTGCAATGATTTGACAGCAATAGACAGGGTGATAGACAGCTGTCCGGCGTTCAAGGAGCCTGAATGTATTTGCCACGAAGAATCTCTGAGCTCGCTCTCTAGCAACGCTACTTGGGACATCGAATACACCCCTCCCTTCGGTTGCTTCGACTTGGCTCCAAGAAAACGGAAGAACTTTATACATGTGGAGACTCAGTACATACCGGCTGATGCTGGGATTGTAGAGACACCTAAAATTAAATGTAAAAAGTCTTGCACTTCTGTCAGTAAGCCCAAGAAGAAGGTTTCAAAGAAAAGCTGCTGCGGCCCGTGTCAGTAAATTGGTTTTCCAAATTAAAGTGAAAACTATTGTAAAAGTAAAAACTGTCCTAGGTAACTGAGTTGACTTTCATTTGCCGTATTAATGAATGAACATGGAATGGGACAAGAAATTGACCTATTTTACCTATAGGCTACGAAATACAAAAATTTACTCACATCTTGAATATCTTTTATATCCTGAATGAGAAGCATAGCTCTTCATTATGAATGGAAGCAGCACTGTGGTCCCCAGTACCACGGCTCCGCCTAGCGCCAATGCTGCTGGGTTGACGTTAATTGTAGGCAGCAGTCCCTGAGAAAATCGTAATAAGCTTAACTGAAAAAGTCCTGAATAAATCAAGCTGAATCAAATTAATTTTAAAATACGATAATGTAGGTAGTGTAAGGTCCAGAGGTTGACATTTGAAACAGAACTGAAAATACAGGGACCGTTTAGCGAGATCCAAGGCGAATCTAAGGTTGTTTTAAAATATGAAAAGGGGTGATAGGAACTCATATAAAAGCTTACCGAAGACAAAAAGGAGTCTGACGCTGATTTGATGGGTATTGATAGGAAAGGAATCGAGAAGTCTAGGTCTACCTGAAATAAAAAAAGTTATTTGGTAAATCTTAGATCACTTGCCTATCCCTAAATTCGTCACATAGATCTGTTTTTATTATGATTGATCAACTCCTGTGGATAAGGCCCGTCCGTTCCACCTAGTTACATTGTAGTTACATTGATGTAACCAGCTGGACATTTTTATTCCAATTCCAAGCACTACAATGTCCCGTTCATATGGTAGAAAAGTGGCCCCTGACGCTGTATAACTCATCTTGATTAGATGCAAACCTACTAAAGTAGAGATTTTAAGAAGGACAAGATATTACTCACATTTATATCTCGATCCTCGAAGTTAAAGGAGAATAGTCTTCCTTGCCGCTTCTTTCCTTCCAAACACACAACTACCACCAACACAGAAAACAATAGAATAGTCCTCAGCAACATTGTAAACCAATTTTCATAACTTGAGCTAATTAAAAAGAAAGATGGTGCTTCCGCCGAAACATTGACGCGATTGCTGCTATTTTTATGTGGCATTTGCAAAAATACCGCGGTAATTCAACGCCCATGACGAAGAAAGAATTTTCCGCGTATTGTCAGATTAATGGGAGACTGCGAAGCCAGGAGTTAAGATTGTGACGAAGATAAATGTAGAGCTCGGACGGAATGGACAGGTCGAGTTTTAGGAGTAGATTTTTGAGTTCAGACATGCTGATAATCTCAGGTTACAACATAACTATTAATGCCATGTGGAGTAATTATTATTTTCACTAACGTAATTCGATTGCTCTTAAAAGAAATAAATACTTAAATGCTTGCTCCAAGCCACTAAACTTGGCCAACTCAAAACCATATCATCCAGTACCTGATTTTGTTTATATTTATCCCGGACAATTTTATTTTCAATGTGAAAAACCAGCTTTAAAAGTTGTAGCTCTACCATCAGACAATTTGTAGCTGTTTTCACGCCCCGTGCATAAAGTGAACGTTTTTACACTGAGTGATTTGATTGTTACGACATTAAAGTGAGACATTAAATTCATCGGAGCCAGTCCAACTCTGGTGTGATAAAGTTTTTAAGCCTTCTAAAGAACTTCGTCAGTAATTGACCTAATATTTATTCGCCTAATTACACGTAATGTATTAAATAATAAAATTATTCAAACTTGACTTAAACAGATGGATGATTTTCGATGGAAAAGAAAGTACCTACCTAGTGTAAGTGAAGTGCCAGATGAACAGAGTTAAAAAGAAGAAGAATGCAAAGGTAAGATTAAATATCTATTTTATTATTAAAAGGAAACGTATCAGGATCAAACAGAACTCACCTATTGAGCAAAAGCTTTGGACCGCACTGGATCATTATACCAAATGGATTGAAGATGTTATTGGATTAGGTAGAATAGATACTGGTGCCAAAGGCATTTTAAATAAGAATAACATACCTAATGACAGCGAAGACAAATCTGAATGCGTAGCACCGATTATTCTGCTCTAGATCCGATCATATAAACTCACGGTGACACCTAATCTTGCAATAGAATTCTGGTTCCTTCTTCTTCTTCTAACTTAAGAGCTATGCTCTTGTCGGCGTAATGTATGCATTTCCCGCCAGGTTCTTCTTTTCAGGGCAGCTTCCTTGACGTCCTTATACGACACGACATCGATCTTCGCCTTCACTTGGCTCATGTAGCTAATACGCGGTCTTCCTCTTCCTCTCTTTCCTTCTACCTTCCCTTCAATGATATTTCCGATTAAGCTGTCATGTCGTATAAGGTGTCCAATCATCTTTCCTCTCCTGTTCTCAACAACTTTTATAAGGGCTCTCTCCTCGCCTACTCTACCTAATACTTCTATGTTAGTTACTTTTTCTGTCCAGCTAATCCTTTCCATTCTCCTCCAACACCACATCTCAATTCTGGTTCCTAATTATTGTAAAATATCACGTTATAGAGGAGGGATTAATCGACGAATGACAGCCGGTTAGTCAGCACTCAACAGTCGAGAATTGGCGAAGTGGTTCACGTTGTACCTATTCAAGTGTTAGGTTTCAATGTTTGGGTAAAAGTTGTAATCTTTTGAAGATCTGAACAGATGAAAAACGTTTCTGTATGGAGTGAAAAGTCCTGTTATTAGAAGACCAGCATTAGGTAGGTAAGGTAAGGTAGTACCTAAGGTAAAGCACACACCTACACATCTGTCTGTACCTACTGTACGTACGTACCTACAGTATACTGAGTTATCCCAGTTTGTCAACCTTTTTATCTTCATGGATTCAATATATCAACTATAGACTGAAACAATAATTGATTTTACGATGCATAGGTACTGATAATATTCAGATTTTTAAGAATCGACAGTTTTTGGTTGGCTAAATATATATTCCATCAAATTGCACCAAGTTGAATACTCTTTTTAGTCTTCAAGAGTTTGAAACCCCTTTGCGTTATGGGTCGGTCCTAATGTAAGGCATTAGGAAATTTTTTCCTTCCCATTTCGATGCCATCTGGCCCATAACGTCTTTTGTCACAGTAAAAGTCTTGCGTAACAATAGAATGATAAACGTGGTTTCCACACACGATTGTTTTGGGGTAACCGTCGGAACGTGTTGTATATAGCATAACACGAACGGGGAAGCTGCCAGTCATGGCTTCCACGATGGAGATGGTAGTTGGAGTTGTTGTTCTGGTGGTATTGTGCGGTGCTAATGCGGAGTACGGGCATGATGGGTAAGATATGATACTTGTACATAACTTGGTTGGCGGCAATAGCCCAATTCTATTGCCAACCGACGCCATTCTATTGACGCCATCTCAATCTGCCGCGAATCCGTACTTGGGAGGGCAGGGAGCCTGAACGACCTGGTTAGTCTAGTTGCAAGGCCAAGACTGAGGTCTATAGAGCGAGGCGTAAGGAAGCGTATAGTTTGTAACTTGTTTATATAAATGTGCTTATCAATCATGAGGTCAAAATATCGTATGTGACTTGCTGGGGTACCTAATGACTAGTAGGCTATGTATATCCTAACTTAACGGCAACTAGCTTCGATTTCAGGGGCTTCATGCCGAGCTACCGGACCGAGGACCAGCTGGCAGAACCCAGCGCGAGAGTCGATAAGACCAGGGAGGATAGGAACAATCAGCCAGAGAGGACCCAACGGTTTGGAATATCCGCCTATGGAGGCACTGGGCAGGTAAGAGTTGTTCATACTCAGATGAGCTGTAATTTTAAAACTAACGTAGAAACGGCGAACGTTCATGACTTGTATCGAAATGTATGGCTTTTAGGGAAAACAAACACCAATATCATGGTAAATACCCACGTCCCAAGAGTTACAGCTACGTCTACTAAAGGCATTGTTCACCAACACATTGTTTGTGCCATCAGAGCGAAACGCTGATTAGGTAGGTACTGTGTTGTTGAACACCAGCCTCAATCATTCAAAATCCCATCTAGGATGAGGAACGTGATCCTGTGAGAGGTCAACCACGAGATCAGCTCGACAAGACACAGCGGTTCGGCATCTCTGATTATGGAGGTGGTATCGAGGTGAGAGAACATTAGAGTCACCAAATGTCGGTGGATTTCCCGCATGACCATGTAACTTTAGTCAGTTTTCGCTGCGACGGGCTTACTCATTGAGTTACAAGCTACAACACAGAGGAACCATAATTTCATTAAAATTTTCGGCATTGCAGATTGGCGCTATATGATCGTTTATCAAGCCGTTGATGTATAATTAAGAAATGTGCTCACTCCCTCGTCTGAGCACAATTGTACCGTTCTATTTTCAGAGCGCCAGTGTATGAGTCGTTGAGTTTACTTATAATATATTTATGAGATTTGAGTCTGTTTTAATAAAGTACCCACTCTTTATCCTAATACCCGTGGGTCCACTGATAATTATATTCCGAAAGAAATAAGTATAAAAATATTGATATTTCCAGGGAGGATACGGCAGCACTGCTCCTGGTCTCTACGGGCCATTGAAGATAGATCTAGGGGGAGTGCTTATCGGGTCAATCCTCGGCTTCGGAGCCGTGGTCATCTTGCCAAAAATCATCCATGCGCTATCTTACAGCTACAGCGGCGGTTATGGTCGAAGTGAGTTAGTTTGTCATACCTACTCGTAGGTACCTCTTCTCTATGAGACGACTACCTACTGATTTTTCAGCCACAGGATTGACATCACGCTATTTACCTACCCTCAAAAGAATCGATCACTCCGATCTTCATCTTCACATTTCGTTATTCGTAGAGCTATCCAAAAATTGTTAAAAATACTTTTGAGAATAAGGACCTAAACAAACAAACTTTGGTCAGTGTTAAGTAGATAGGTAGATATACCAACATAACACTTCCTAAAATTTAGCCAACTTCATTTTTAACCCCCGATGCAAAAACGACGGGGTGCTATAAGTTTGACGTGTCTGTGTGTGTCTCTGTCTGTCCGAGGCAACGTAGCTCCCGAACGGATGAACCGATTTTGATTTTGTTTGAAAGGTGAGTAAGTCGGGAGTGTTCTTAGCTGCAAATATTTTTAACTCTTAGGTGTGGAGACAGACTTCAGTCAAGTGTCAGAATGGATGCAAAAGCTGGACGAGACGCTGAGTCGGTACAACATAGACTCAGCATCCTGCATGCAGCGCCTCACCTGCTCGTACGTTCAGCTGGCTAATGAGAACGTCGTAACTGGCAACGCTACAGATTTTGACTCCACCCTGTCTTCGTTATCAAGGTATTCTTGGTGTCCAATTGACTTTCCTTCATCAGATTTGTTTGTCTACACATCAATGCGTTGTAAAGCACGCAGAACGGATCTTTATCCCGGTTACCTCTGCCTTTAACAGTGCCTCAGTGCTAGTCCATTTAGGTGCTCTGTGAAGCAATGCGCTGCATCACTCTGGAGACCCAAAGGTGTTAAATCTCATGTGCCTGCTACGAGCGGGATAAGTCCTCGTAGTGTGCCTGTAATTGCACCGGCACCCATAGGTACCCTTGAAACCGGAACACAGCAATGCGATGACTGCCACTGCTTGACGGCAGAAATAAGTACGTCTTTCTACTAAAAATTAATCTTACATTTATGTATCAACTTTTTATGATTTCAGCAATTCCCTAGTCCGTCGCATGTTGTCCGGGACATCGGTTTACGAGGCAGTTTCAGCCGGCGAAAGCGCCGATACAGACTGTCAGGTGCTCTACCCAAAATGCAAGCTTGATAAGAAGACTGTGGTCAAAGTGCTGTCGCAACTTGTACCTTCGTGATCAACGATGACATGAGCACGTGTATGGTAGTTTCCTAGTTTCTAAGCATTTTGTGTATTGGTATGAACGATAGTGCTCTTCTGAATATAATACCTCGTTGGAATGTTTCATAGCTCTTCGTTTGATTTTGTCTCACCAGTTCTATCAAAATGGATCATGAATTAGGTGTTATCATACCTACAAGAAATAATGCTATCGATTCTGTTGTCGCATTTTTCAAACTAACCTAATTTGACAGCACTAAAAATGTTGCCGTCCCTTTCTCATAAACTGAAACGACAAAGACAGCTATAATTATCGTGCTGTCAAATTATGTTAATTTAGAAATATGCAACAATAGAATCGATAGCAATAGCAAGATAATAGATACCCATTTGGGGTTGGTATTGCCTAACCCCGGTCCGGCCTCCCCCCGATGTAGATTACCAAATAGTATGTATGCGCTAAATCAATGTCAGTACTGTGGCGAAAAAAAGTGAAAATGACTTTATTGTAAAGTTCTTTTATTTTAGCTTATTTCATATTAATCCAAATAAACTGTACCTACTTAACTACTTTTTTAACCGGCTTCTAAAAAGGAGGAGGTTCTTAATTCGGTTGTATGTTTTTTTAATGTTTGGTACCTACCTCAGAACTCCGTCATTTATTTAATAAACCGATTTTAAAAATTCATTTTTTATCTGAAAGGATGTACTTCCAAGGTTAGTCCCATTTAATTTTCATCAGGTTCGGTAGTTTGACTTATAACTAAAAATACTTAACAGAAAAAAATATGCAATCCACGTGCACGAAATTGCGTATTTTGCTTTTCTGTAACTTTTTATTTTTGGTGGTGTTTACGGTCACTAGAACATTTCCAAAGAACCGCCGTCATCATCATCATCATCTGATGAAGCCGTTGGTGGTTCAAATAATACTCCAACTTTGATTCATGCCATAATGTGTATTAGTACCACAAACTTAGCTAGATGTCGCCACAGGCAAAATTTGAACGCGCTATCGATGCGTTTTGAGGTATGGTGCAGCACAGCGCAGTTGCAATGAATAAATTAAGCACTTTTGTCTGCTGTTGTACCGTTCACTGATGGCGTAGTAACTATTTGGTAATCTACATCGGGGGGAGGCCGGACCGGGGTCAGGCAATACCAACCCCCCATTTGACATGAATTTATACCTACTAACAACATTTGGATATCTGAGAAATAAATTGAATTGAATAGTCACAATAAATCTTTGTTTCTCCGAACATAGCTGCAGGCAGCTCCGCAGACCCAATTCTTATCTCGGATCGGATTAACCGAATTGAAAAATTCATTTTTTAAATGAAAGGAGGTACTTCTTACTTGGTCCCATCCAATGTTTATCAAAATCGGTTCAGTAGTTTGGCTTATAAAAAAAATATGCCATCCACGTGTACGAAATTGCGTATTTTGATTTTATCCGGAGTAGAGACCCTATGGCTCATTCTTGAGGGTTTTTATGTTAGTAACTGTTTCTGTCCTTATAACTACTAGAGAAAAAAAGGTCTAAAATTTAACAATTTTATTATGTTCACCACCAAAACCTATCTACTTACATTCTGATATGCTTGGCAATCAAAGTATAGCCGTACTTATCGACACATCTCTGAACCATTTCATTACTCCACTAGGTAATTAACATTACCATTTACACATCCCGTTATCAATAAACACTACTTATTATAATACTTAAGTAATCTTAGCAGATAACTATAGTGAAGAAATACAAAAGTTTTCTTTCATATTTTATGTTGAAGGGATTTATTTTATTAATAAAAGTAATAAAATTATGCTGTTTGAGTATAGTTTTAAATCGTGGTGTCTGATTATTCCCGGGTATATAGGTGGTACTATTTCCGCGCAAATGTTTTCAGTGACGTCATCTATCTTACGTATCTCGCCTACATTTCTAAGTTAGCGACGCCTGGTTGGTTCTTAACAGCAAGATTGTGACGTCACTCCGTGGCTTCAAATACTAATCATAGTTTTCACAATTTTAGGCCTTGTATAGAAAATAAACCTGGTATTAAAGTGAAATCTACATAAGTAGCCCTTGCTACTGATGTAGCGAAATTTGAGTCTTATTTTAATCACATTAAAAATTCAGAATATTTTGAGATTTACGGATATTTTCATCTACTTTTGTTGCTGACTGTACCTACTATTGGTGATCGTACATACCTATAGTATTGAAAAATCAACTAGGTATCTAATAACCTAAACTTTTTGATACATATTGACGAGCATTCATTACTTAAAATAGTCCTTGTTATTATAGATATAAATAACATTTTACTCTAAATTAAGAATGTTTTAGGGTGGTTAGAAAGTCACTAAGATTACATTAAAATTAATTATTCAACACATCAGTTACACAGTTTGTACGAGTACAAATATTGAGCTAGTAAATTGAGTTGTAAATAAATATTTATAACGCATAATACCGTGTTATGAAATAACTTGGGCAACTAAAATTGTTTTAGCTTATAAAAACTTATAACACAATATCGTAAAAGCCATATTTCATTATAAATGCAAGAATACGTCATTTATTGTATAAAATAAAATAAAGTGATGCGTTTTGGCAAATGAATAAAATATTTTGTTCTTTGATAAACTAAAATTATTTTCCTAATGCAAGGTACACTAGGGGCCTTTTAGATTTTGATTGCATTAACATTATTCGTTGTTTCTTAAATAAGTGACAGATAGGCTTAGAAAAAACTGCTTATTACAATAATTATAACAATAGTTATTGCTCACGTCTCCTTACAACCTTATTCATCAATGATAGTCGTATAAACCTCCCAATAAACTAAATCTGTTGTCTTTCATTGAAATGAGAATGACAGACAATAAAGCAAAAGTTATTGAATAAGGCCCTTACAGCCTGTTTCTGAAAGCTCGATCAAAACAAATCGGCTATCAAGTCACTTGCTCTCTCTATCTAATTTGAAGTAAAAGCTGAAATAGCAAGTGACTTGACAGCTGATTAGTTTTGATCGAGCTTTCAGAAACCGGCCGTTAGTATAAAATTCATAATGTTAATTCTAAGTGAAGAATTACCCAACTTAGGCGGTGCACTAATAATTAACAATGTAAAATGACTAGTACAACCCCTTTCACACATTTTCAATGCCCTAGCTCAGAATATGATGCCTAAAAGGCTTGAAGACGATATTGGCAGTAGCACAGTGAACCTTAAATCAGTGGGATAAAGATGAGTTTGCATCATAACACCATCCAGCAATGTGATGATAGATTTGCCCTTTGAAACTCGGTGACCAATATGTTATGCAGAAAATGGTTAAGTTTTTAAGTGAGCCTTATTGAGCTATCTTAAGATGCATTATAGCTTGGACCGTTCCACGCTGCGACTCAAGCCGTGCTTATTTTAGTCAAATTTTAAAAGGTTTTTACTCGCGCAGTAAAAAGTACATATGCAATGGAACTACGTGGCCACGTGTAAACTAAGTCATACATTTGTATTTGTCGCTAATTTCATGGCCCAATAACACCAGCTTTTATTGTAAGTACGATAGTTTCCTAAAAAGGCCCCTGTTTCATCTCTATTAGGTTTCAAAATTGAACATCAACTCTAGAAACATAGAGTCGACTTTTGCACACGCTGTAATAATGTTTTTGATGAATTTCCTTTTTTTCAAAAAAATACTATCACATTGAGGATTTAACTTGCTCGTGAATTGCAATAAATACATAATTATAAGATGAAAAAGATTAATTATTGACATTTTGGGCTGATGCTATCTTAGGAGCTAATTTAAAAATTTCATATTGTCTTCGAGTATAATAAATGGTTTAGAATAATTATGACGATTATAAATATGATAATTTTATAACGATAGTGAAGTTTTTGTATACGCATTTCTTAACCAATTTCATAGATCATCTATGTAGTCTGACACAAACACGTTTCTTCATACTTTTCAATAAAAAAGTCAATAAATATGACTGACATTAAATAGCTCTGCTTTTTTTTGTTCTGTAGATTGAGTTATACACAGTAGTGCATATATTATTGCATTGCGCTGCCAAAACCGTAGCCAAGGCCAAAACAGGGCTGCAGGAGCTGATCCGGTCTTGCATCTATCCACATAACCAATGGGGATGCTGGAACATTGGTGCCATCAACCCAAATTCCTTCTCCGTTACTTTATGGAGTTGTACTGGCTGGGGTGAGGTTAGCAGGGGGACAATGCACAATACACCTCAACGCGGGACGTCAGTGCAGAACTTATTTCCCCACCTTAAATTAGAATTCGGGTTATTTATAACCCAAAAAAAAATATTGTATGATACATTGTTTGTTCTCTGTGTCTGGGTAATATAATGTACTCATATCCTACTAATATTATAAATGTGAAAGTTTAGATGTTTGGATGTTTGTGTTTCAATCACGTCTAAACTACTGAACCAACTTGGATGAATCTTGGCATATATATAGTTCGTAACCTGGATTGACACATAGGCTACTTTTATCCCGAATAATTAACAGGATCTACAGGATTCAGATTCGACATTCGAGTACGGGTTCGGTGTAATGTCAAGTTTCTCAAAGAAGTATCCGCTCGGTACACGCACAGATAATATAATGTACACGGAAACGGTACTCGCGTACGAAGTCGCGGGTAACTACTAGTTTAATATATTTATTCCCCTAACCAGGCTCTTGATTACAGAATTTGATATTTATGTCAAACGTCACATACTATGACAGTTTAAATGCGTATACACCGTAACTTCACTATCAAATGAATAACTTAAATAGCCCTAATTACGTATCTTACGACAAGTTTGCAACCAGCTTACAATAACTGCTGTTACACGTCACTTTTTTTTAGTACAAAAAGGCATTTTACACAAGTAATTCCATTAGTTACATTTTCTTTGCATAGATTCTAAGATTAATAAAGAATAAGCATTGACTTACTTAACCTACTTCAAATAAAAGATGTTCTCATGTTGTATTCAATTCAATAAGAATTTATTCCGTAAAATCACGTCGTAAATAGTCAGGTCTGTAAGAAAGCTTTGGCGTTGTTGCAAGATACGTAATAAGTTGTGAACACCACTTCCGTAATATAAGTTCAGCGTTGTCGCAAGTTACGTAATAAGGGGGGTAGAAATTCGTATGATTTCCAACCTGGATTGGCGGTGGATGTTATCACTGGCACAGCATGTTGAAGAGGGAGTTTGCGTACGCCATTGGTTTCACGTCCGGATGGGGCTGGAATCACAAACAAGGCAAATGTGAGTGTCTTTAAAAGCCCCAATACATGTTGGCCGAGCGAACGCCAACGCGAGCGTAAGCAAGCGTAAGCAAATCGGAGTGCTACCATCCACATGTTTGGCAAGCCTACGCAAACTATTGCAAGCGGCCAACGTAGACGAGCGGCCAACATGTGGACACGGTTGGCCGAGCGCAGGCAAGCGCCTTTGATTTGTGCACAAAAACCGACACGGCTCCGAAGTGAAGCGAGTGGCGGCGAGAGACCGCGAGCGACCGCAAGCGATGACAAGTCACTGCAAATGTACTCTCAACACGTTGGCGCTTGTAAGCACTCGGCCAACTAGGCCGAGCGACACCGAGCCATGGCAAGGCAAGGCAAACATGCCGTCCACACGTTGGCGTTAGCCTTCGCTCGTCAACGTTGGGCCAACATGTATAGGCGGCATTAGAATACGGGTTATTCCCATCCAGCCCACTGGCAGTAAAATTGCCTGTACAGTGAACATCGTTAGTACATGATGATGAGTCAAAGTTTCAACCGTCCGTTCATTTGTGTATGACTTGGTGGCAAACTCTGGAGACGAAGTTGTTAGGCCACCTTAAGGCCCCCGTCGTGGCTAACGACTGCTAGAGCCGGGACTGACAGTTTAACGTGCCCTCCGAAGCACGGAAGCGCTCAGTTGTAAATGTCACTAGCGGTCACCCATCCAGATAGTGACCGCGCAGAACGTCGCTTAACTTAGATAAATCAGTGAAGATTGTCTAAGCAAGCCTAGCCATGAGCACTGCCAAAGTTTCAACAATAGTTTATTAGTATTTTATGACTGAAAACTACTATCTTTTTCTATTCTTTTTTCAGCAATAATTTATGAAGTAAAAACTCAATCTTAAAAATAGTCTATTCGGATTAATTATTATAAGAGCAAAAAATAAACAATTAAAAAAAAAAATCTACTTCTGATGCAGACTGTACATTGCTGGATAAAACTGAATTATAAAAAAGGTAGTGTCATTGTTATTACCTTTGCTTCGTAGGTGGTGAATTTAGGTTTCAAGTCTTCGCCGTTCATTGTGATGTAAGCACCTAGGTTCGCCATGGTATCACTGAAATAGTAACTAGATATTAAAGCTGAGATATACAATTTATAAACTAAACTAAGTAATTACGGTTGCCTGGAAGAAATCGCTTTCAGCGATAAGGCCGCCCATTGTACTATTTATAAGTTAATTTTTAAGTTTTTGTATGTCACCTGAATTCTTCGTGTGTACAATAAAGTATTATCTATCTATCTAAGATATTAAAGCGTAGACATTAACAATGCAAAGTGGGAGTTCTCGCGTTTGTTGAGAAGTTGGATTTCTAAAGCAAAGAAGCAATTATCAGTTATAAGTCAATCGCTCATTTGTCAGACACTCACTAGTCACACACTCACCAGTAATTAGGCGCAGAGAACACAGTGATGCATTTCCCATCGTGCATGATCTCATACCCTTCGTTTTTGACCTCGTGACTGCGGATGATGTATTCTAGATTGTTCTTGGCTAGGAATGCTGCGGTCACGTCTGGTCCGAACTGACAGCCGACGCCACGTTTGGACGGCGCACGACCTTGCATATGCTGTGGGTCTGACCAGAGCAGCTCGCACATTATACCTGGAAAAAAAATGTGTTTTGAGTGGAAATGGGGTATTGAAGTTTCGTATTTCAATTCATCCTTGTTTCAATTAAACTTTTAGAGCTTATTCACATTAGTCAAGGACTGGCGAGCCTGCAAGCTATGTTTACTTGCTACTGTTCGATCGGCTTACGCCCTTGTGCTTATCTATATTCATCGATTAATAAATTATATGCAAAGTGCATTGTGTTAATTTTTTTAGTCCGCAATAGAGAATGTATTTTTCATTTGTTAAAATCTATCACTCAGCAGTAATTTTTGATTTTGTACAGGTACTTTGATCTGGCTTTATTAGATTAATATTGATAGACGTTTTACACAGCATCATGGTTCCGTTGTTATGACCAAATAATTGATAGAATACTTGTCTTAGGAGAATATCACGTAACTGTTTATTCTGGGAGATGATTCTAGACCGATAAGACTTTTATCACGATATCCCAAAAACTGTCAAAACTCCATAGTTTTTGACTGATTTTGGGAGATATATCTATCGTGACAAAAAGCCTATCGGAACAGAATCTTCTGGATGGAGATTGAACCCACAACTGAGCTGAGGCAGTATTGTCTTACCCTCTTCGGGAGGTTGTTTATTCCTATCCACATCTCTGATATCATCAAGTGTGACATCATCTCTGCTGAAAAGTCCTCCATGCATGACTAATACGCGTCGGTTGATGCAGTGCGCTAATGGCAACCAATTGTACACTTCCGTGAATAGATCCGCCATTTGGGATGTATACTTCGATGTGACCTCGCCTCGGAAACCGTACATTCGGTTCATGTCTACGGTTTCATGATTTCCTGAAATAAAAAATTGCAAATTATGCTGACGTGTCTCGGATGCCACAATATCTAAGATCACGTCTAATATAACTGACAGATTCTTCTATGAGAAAAACAGCAAAATAGATAGATAAAAAATAGTTGATCCTCAGCCTTTATCTGTATTATCTAGCTTGTATAAGTGTATGTAGGTGTATTTGTCTTTTTTTATGTAGGTTTATTGAAATATTTATTTAGATACAAAGTGTACTTCAGAAATCTGAAGTGATGAGTAATCTTTAATAACAGTAGGTATAATGTAAGTTCTATACAAAACTTACCTCTCGACATGTAAAAATGATTTGGCAGTAGGAGTTTGAAGCTGAACAGGGTAAAGATACATTCCACACTAAAAGAGCCCCGGTCCACAAAATCTCCGTTGAATAGATATGGGTTCGTCTCAGAAGGTAAGCCGTTCATTTCAAATATGTTCATCAGGTCATAGTATTGTCCGTGGATATCGCCACAGACTGTGAATTTGCCCGTGGGTGGCACGGTGATGTCCACCAGAGATGGGATTG
Organism: Gandaritis pyraliata; assembly: GCA_947859175.1. Classification (NCBI taxonomy): domain Eukaryota; kingdom Metazoa; phylum Arthropoda; class Insecta; order Lepidoptera; family Geometridae; genus Gandaritis; species Gandaritis pyraliata. Next base: position 2,462,825 of record OX401867.1, on the reverse strand, counting down.
TTTGGAGGTAGGCTTTCACCTCGATTAAGATCTGTTGAACAATAATAAAGTCGTAAAAGTAATGTTAAAATCAAATAACTATTTTCCAGACCAAACTATACCACCATCAGCCTGTAGAAGTCTTTTGCTAGAAATAGACCTAAGAAGCACTAGAAAGGATTTTTTTTAAATACCTGGAGTCTGTCTGGTGCCAATATTTTTTTTTAATGATATTAATGGGACAGTGGCGAGTAACGAGTACAAGTACAGCAGTGAGCCTGCAAACTAAGCTTACTCACTACTGTATCAGTTTACACCACTGTACTTATCTACTTCGCTAAAGACTTGATCGACGTAAATCAGCCTGGGTTTTAGCCAGTTATGTAAATGATTTAAGCGGCTATACTGAATTGGTATCACAAACCTTAAAAGCACATTTCTTGTGTAATTTTTTCTGATTTTTGAAGTGCTCCATCAGATTCTTTATGAATTCTAACGTCATTCCATTTTCTAATTGAGGTCCCTCGTATTCATCTTCTATAGCTGAAAAAATTGAAAAATAGTTGCGGTAAGTTTAACAAATAATTTTTCAAAACTCCTTATAAAATTGGTTTATTTATTTAAAACTACAGTTATAATTTTCACAAATAGAAAAAACCTGCATTCTAATCGGAGCCCTACTTTCAGTGCTATGAGGGTACAGACGCACAACACTATCAATCTTATAACACCTCTTCCATTTTTCGGATGTTAAAAAGCTTTCAGAAATACCTACCTTCATGATTTTCTTTTTTTCTTGAACAAATATTTCTTAAACAATTAAACACCATCTTACTGAAGTATACTAAACAATAGACCAATTACTGATAAGACAAGACCTAGGCAAACTGACCAAAACTCTAGCTCTAGCATGTGCTCATACGGGGCAGATCACCAGAAACGAAGAAGATTTAAAAAATATGTCTTATGTGCTTGTAATTAATAATACACCAGCACCGATACCCAGTGGCAGGAGCGGCAGTGACAGAACCTCTTACTACTGAAGTGGATAGCACAGTAATGTACTTACTCATTGCATCTAGGTTAATGGAGTCCGCAATATTGACTTCCTTCTGTTCAACTGCTATCGCAGCTTCAAAAGCAATCCTCTTCACTATCTTGTTACATTCATTGTACTTAAGCTTTGCATCTTGGTCGTGTGGTCTAGCTTTTGTGACCTGCAGGAAATTAAATAAATATTTACCTATTTATTTATTAGTATTTTTTTTTAATCCCATTTGTCTTGCGAACTGCCCATTGGTAATTTAGCGAGATTTTTGATGTATTCTGCCATGACTGCGGACACGCGTGGTCTGTGTCCAGTTGGGTACCTCAAAGCTACCTATTGGATAGATACAATGCCAACAAACAGCCATACAAACGACATCTGCAATGTGCATTGCTTTGATAACTAAGAACAGGTATGCTGTTACATATAAATGTTCATACTTACAAATTCAAAATCTTTTAAAGCTAATTTGTATTTTCCTAGCGACATATGAGCTGCCGCTCGCCTGTAATATGCCTTTGTGTAAGACCTATCTAGCTCAATAGACTTGGAGGCATCATTCAAGGCGTATCCGAAGTTCTCAAGCCGAAGGTTTGAAATACTTCGGTTAGCAAAGTATACAGCGTTGGTGGGATTCTTTTCAATAGCTGCAGAATATAATTCAATCGCCCGATCGTAGATCTGTCCTGAAATTTTGAGGTTATGTCACATCTTATTCGTATACTTTTTCGACTGGTAATGCATGTTAGTTCAGCAATAAAATGGTACTTACTCTTGAAAAAGTCATTGGCCTCCGTTTTCAAGATATCAGCTGCTTTGATATCATCCTCAGAAGGAGTTATAATTTCTTCGACTTCCGACATCTCTGCAACTCGTTTCTTGTCCTGGTATTTTCTTCAATAAATGTATTCCAACATAAGTTAACGAGTCAGGATAAAAATATGTTTTCAGTACAATACATTAACAAAATCGTTGCTTCGCGAAAAGCAAGAATTTTCTTCCGACAAGCAAGAAAGAAAAGAAAGAATTGATGAATGATGGAAATGATTGGGATTGGAATGCGAATGACTCACAGACTAATGAATGACAGAATGTGGAATGACTGAATAAAATGAATGAACGATGAAAAGCATGAATGAAATGATCATACCACCATTAGCAATTAGCAACATGTTTCAATCGACATCATAGAAATATGTCATGTAGGGTGCATGTAGGCGAGCATGTAGCAAAGAATATAATATCCAACTGGCGCATGTAGGCTGTGCTTTGTGAGGTAATAAGTTCAACTTCTTGGTTTATGGCTTTTGTGAGTCGTTGTCAACTCTACTCAGATGAAAGTGAGGAAAAAATATGAGAATACTATGGCCAGTACTAGTACCTACATAGTAGAAGTAATAATTTTGAAAAAAAGTTAGATGAAAATCTGACATTCCTTTGTATTTGACAATGACAGACAACTGACTGATCCTGACAATTTGAACCATAGACATAAAAGTCTTTAACAAATTACAGTAGGTAGGTACACTACTATCTATAACAAATGAAATGCTGTAGTTTTTAAAGAACACGATAGATGGCGTACCTTGCTTATTACCAACTTAGGTACCTACTTGTTTTTTTATCATAATGATCATAAAGGTACACGTACATCTCAGAGTGATGTAGGTAGGTAGGGGTAGGTACACTACCTACGCAGACGGGTGCAATGCAATGCCACACACACAGGGCGTAGAGTAGGTAACCATTCAACACAATGACATGGTTCAACGAGTAGATGGGAAAACTACTTTGCTTTGGCTCTGTGACTTCGTAGATAATAGATAAGTGATGGATCAGAGAATGCTGCAAGCATTGGATACGTTTACAGTGGACTTGCTCTGTCAGGTTTGAGAGGTAGTATCAAACCAAAGGGTATACATACCTATTACCATAATTTGTAGGTACCATCAGCAAAAGCATTTCCTGTAAACCGACTAGCCGTTAATTTTTGAATACCAATAGAAGCAAATTATTTTGGGTGTAAAAATTATGAAAACAATGGGACGTCATAAAAATAAATAGATGTTTAGGTCTCTGGTTGGTCAAAATAAGAAGACAAAAGAAAAAGGCGAGGTCAGGTAGCTCACTGCTTGCAAACGAAACAGTTTCAAAAGTGGTAGGTAAGGCGGAAATTTTGCCGATAGTAGGTACGTGTAGGTAGGTAGGTACCCGTGTACCTATCCGAGTAAGTTTTATGTTACTTAAACCGAGAATAAATAAAAAAAACCAACATAATTATCTAAAAATAATTTTAATCACTGTGTTATTGTACAAAATTGTAAAATCCTTATAAACTAACTAGTAGGGATATCTACGTAATACTAAAGAGTTTTACAGTAACTGTATCACAGCACAGATGAGCACCACCAAGAGGCTGCTCTTGACAAGAACACTAGAGCTGGGTTCCGGACATTGGTCGTTTTGTTGCACCGTGAGGAAGTATTGCGCGTCGAGTTCTATTCTCGACTGTATGACGAGGTTTATCGCCGCATTACCAGCCGTGGATAGGGTCCTCTCTCGACTGAGCTTCCAAACACCAACTGGAATAACAAAAATAGTTAACTTGATGATCCCTTTTCTGTCGACTGCAAAAGTTGCCATACTTCTTGATAAAAATAATACGGTTGACTATGACTACGTACTTTCCCTGTAGTACTGCTACGCCGTAGCACTTACTACGAAACTACTTACGCGCTGTCGCGCATTTACAAAAGCAGCATTAGGTACCTACCTCTAGTACCATGTACCTACAAAGATTTTTTAAAAGATCATTGACCTAGAGTTATAGGTAGTTTTAGTATAGCGATTTGTGTCAGTGCCTGAACATATCTACAGAAAAAATAAATCAGGATCATTAATGGGTAAATTCTGATAAATAGGACGCTGCCCTTGATCATAAATTAAGTCCTAAGGTCCCTAATCAATACTTACAAGCAAAAACTAAACTCAGGAATCAAGACTTTTTTGACAAATAAATGAAACTTAAACTGCAATGGCAGTGGGCCGGCCATGTTTGCCGTAGAACAGATAATCATTGGAGCAAACTAATACTTGAGTGGAGACCACGTTTAGATAGTGTAGGACGCCCTTCGGCGAGATGGAGCGACGATCTGCGAAATGTAGCTGGCAGACACTGGATGAGAAGAGCCGAAGACCGAGCTCAATGGCGCGTCTTGGGAGAGACCTACGTCCTGCAGTAGACGAATATAGGTTGATGAAGATGATGATGATAATGAAATAAAACTCACTTGATCTTTGGAACTGGTTAACGTTGGAACAGCTGTACGCAAGAGAATATCCATTGTAATCGGTATCCAGCACGTACAGTGGAGTAGTTACTGTCACTGTAAATAAAAACAAAAGACTGTGAGATATTTTTCAACATTCGAGGTTCACATCACTGCGAAGCTGCAAAATGCTCGCGGCTTTTCAAATACTTTATTATTATAAAAAAATAACATTACAGAGCGAGCGTTCCAATTCGTTATTCTATTTAAAACTAGATAAAAAGTAGAACAAAGTATTTACAAATTAAATTATAGAAATAATAATGAGATCAAAGGTACCTACAAATTAGAAATAAGACTATACAATAAAATACTATGATAAGAAGTAACAACATAAACTCTATATTAGTAGGTAGGTACTACCTACTTTTAGTGCGGGCATACACGGGCAGCGTGAAGCGTGGACAACAATCTTCTATTGATGCACGAAACCATTTGAGCAGTCGCATTTGAACTTCGCAGCCTAAAGTAGTCGATTGTTACAGCTTCAGGTTGCTTGTGTATGCCCGCTTTAAAACGGTGAACTGTGAAAACATTTTCAAAGATCTTACGGTTAGTTCCAACCACTGGCAGCTCAACCACCAGCCTAGCGCTTCCATCAGTGGATGACACATTAGCGGTGCCAGCGATGGTCTCCAGCGTGCCGTCAATGACCTCCCAGTTGAGGACATCGACCCAGCCCGCAGCGTTGAGGATATACCGAGCACCGATGCAGGTGCTGTTTGAGTTCTCGAAGGCTTGAGGGTAGCGCTGGATCTGGTACCAAGTGCCTCCATACTGTGGAAGGTAATTATTATTGGCTTATAATATTGTCATTTCTGAAAATTTGGGATAGGTATCTGGGTACATACTCTACCGAGCTTTATGTTGTTCTTTGTGTTCTTTTCATGGGTGCTATAAAAAACGTCTGTCTGCCACTCTTTCAGGCCTCCAGACCTCCAAAAACTATGTGCTCCTAGGAGGAGTTAGGCTAGATACAAAGGCTACACCAGGTGGTCTGGGTGCAGGTGGGCAGTTCCACAAATTATAAACACTTGTAGTACTTTAGCTGACAACGTTGTTTCTGAGAGAGACATTTAAAAGGTATTTACCGCTTCTACATCAAAGTTTGCGACCACTGGTATGGACAAATCACACTGTCCAGGTAAGATAACTCTCTGGTCCTGAACCTCTGGGTAGTAGAAGCAGGCCTCGTCAGACTGGCTGACTCGCCGGTACAGCTGGTTGTGCAGAAGGCTGTTACTCTCAATTAAGGTGTTTATTGCGGTCACGTTGACTGAAGCGAGATCACGACTCTTGCTGTGTTTTGCGCTCCATACTGGAAACAATTATTTTGATAACCTAGAGAATGCCAAACTATGACCACCTTAACTTGGCTCCTAAAGGTTGACGTAAGAGTTCTCAACCATGTTCTGTACTTACCTCTTCTGTATTCTTCACCGTTTACTGTTACGTCGGCGCAAGAGTAGAGCAATGCATAGTTGTCGTAATCTGTGGCTAGCACCACGATTTCTGCAAGAAAAATAAAAAGATTAAGTAGGTAAGTATCCAAGTATACCTACGTATAGAATAGTAAACTGAAGAGACGAATATTTCTGATTTTAAAACGTACGAAAGACGTTTCTGGTAAAAAGTCTGAGTCTGTTTCCCAAACATAAAAAATTAGCGCAATATCTAACATAACTTACGTTGAGTATCTCCATTGCTCAGCACCCTCGTCAAAACTCCGTTAGAAGCAGTAACTGTTCCAGTGATGATGGTAGCTGTTCCGTTAGTTACAGAGGTGTCGACGACCTGGAAGGAACTGCCAGACCCAGAGTACTGAGAGCTGATGCATTGGCCGATGGTAGTGTCTATGGGGTAACTCTCAATTTCGTGCCACCAGCCGCCGAACTGAAATAGATAGAAAGAAACATAAGCATCCTAGATACAAAATACAGATCCAATTAATATCAGACTGGATAAGGAACTCACAGTAATGAGAACCAGTCTTTGAAGACACTTACCCTGCTAATATTAAAGTTGGCGATACCGCTGGTGGTTCCACACCTTCCTCTGAACAGCGGTGCGTTGGTTGTCGGTTCGGGAACGTAGAAGCAGTCCTCATCAGACTGCCTGGTTGATATGTAATATTGCTGGGCGAGACCTTGGGTTTGGATGATGACTTGGTTCATTGCGGTTTGGGCTTGTGAGCTGAGTGTGTTTGTTCTACTTAGTTTCCAGCTGCGGACTGAGATAAAAATAATAATGTTAAAGCGTCGAGCCAAAAGCAAAGTCCCCTAACACTATTTACTTAAACTGTTACATAATGTGATCTTTGTGGAATAGGTTCCACAGATCTCAGCACACAAGATCAAATGGATTTTGTATTCTGGCAATGCAGTGCAGTAGGATAATGCTATGTTGAATGAGAGTAGGCTGATAATTCTTGGCCCACTCAGAAACACCGAAGCAAGAGAGAGGATATTATGATTACTTACTTTGTCGTTTTTGAATGCCCTGTGCATCAAGAGTGTTGCGACAGCTGTATACTAAAGCGTAGTTGTTGTAGTCAGTGGCAAGAATGTAGTAGTTTGCGGTGACTGCAACTGCAAAGGAATTAGAACTTGTTTAGAAAATGACGCTCGCAGGTATTAAACCTTAAAAAATTTTTCGTCTACAATTTCCACCTGACGCATCATATAATATGTAGTCGTGTCCCTGAGATATCTTAGAACAGTCAAGTCTGTACGATAACATGACTGATGTCCTGCTCTCAGGTGATGAAAACCAATTCTTAAAATATGCTTTTCAATATAAATTGTTGTGTTTTAGCTTGCTTACCTCCATTGACAGTGAAGTTGACAGTCAGCTGACCAGTGCCATCAGTGGATGCCACTGCAGCGGTTCCTAGTTGCTCCAGTAGAGTGCCGTTAAGAACTTGGGTGTTTCTGACCAATACATTTCCATCGCCTGGCGAGTAGAACGCACGGTCACAGGTGCCAAATTGGTTCACGTCTGGGTACCGCTCGATTTCTCGCCATAGTCCTAGGTACTGTAGGAATTGTGAATATTTTTGAATAAGCAAGTTTGGATCAGAAAAACAGAGACGAACAGGCAAAAACGTTTTGAAAAAAAAAATATATTTCCTCAATAAATTACCCATAGCAGGAAACTGTACTGCAGAGTGGACACAACAAAACGATGACCTAACTAAACTTTAAGCTTCTACAATTACCACTATTGCAGCGGTGAAATGCCTAATGCATATTTGTATGACCTAGTGATAAACTTGATTATGATTAAGTAAGTACGGAGTTCTTTGCCACATCTGTACCATGACCACTAAAAATAGCTGTTACTTATATACTTAATTATCTTATCGTACCTCATCTCCTTGTTGATTCATACCATTGATAGATAATATTGTATGCTTCTAAAATATTGATGGTAATCACTGATTGATTATAGTTTTTAAATTGAATCAAAATACTTACAGCTGTAGCATTGAAATTCGACACACCACGGATTGTCTGATCACAAGGTCCTTCAAGTTCAATTGTACCAGGCAGCTCATCAAACACTGGGTAGTGGAAGCAAGCGTCACTGGTTTGTTCAGTGTAGGAGTAATAGCCTTCAAAGAGATCCACGTTGTTGTACACAACTTGATCAAGTACGGAGTTAGCGGCTGGGGAGAGACCAGCACGGGACCTGGCGAGCTTCCAGCTGTAAACTAAAGTAAAGTACGTATTAATAATTAAATCAATGAATTTTGTGCATTATAAGGCAATCGTGTATCTACTTGTTTAGTGAAAGTTACCATAGTTACTTACTTTGTTTTGTCGTATTTGTCAGCTCCCTGCATCCGTAAATAAGAGCGTATTCTTGGTAGTCTGTGTCCAGAATGTAAAGAGCATTGAATGGTACTGCAAAGAAGAACAGGATTTTTTACAAAACGCTTACGTATCTAAATAGCAAATGCTTACTAAATAGGAACAAAAAAGCCTTAAAAAAGGCCTTTGAAAAGCATCTTCATAGCTTTTTTGTGTGTAACTATTTTCAGTCCAAAAACTATTTCTGGTTCAGTTCACGTACCTCCAGCTACAGTAGCAGAGATAACTCCTCGTCCATCAGTAGACACTGTCCCAGGTATTACGTTAATGCTCTGGGCCTCATTGTCTACAATAGTCTGCGTGATGTTTAAAGAGTTCTGAACACCGGGGGAGAAGCTGGCAGCTGCACATTCTCCTTCTTGAAGGTCTGATGGGAATCGGCCTACTTCGTGCCAGGTGCCCGAAAACTGTAAATGAAAATTTATAAAAGGCATAATATTTATTTTCTCATTTGGGAAAACGCAGTAAGACTGTTACTGGTGTACCACAAGGTTTCTTCTCTGACCCTTTCTCGTTCTTTATGTACAATATACATATACAATATTAAATTATTCTTATTTATTTTAGAAACGTAATGCTACAAAAACTAATTTAAACTAATTTTAGTAAGCCTAAAGACCTTAATTATATGATAAGTACTAACCGAAGTAATATTGAAATTAGTAACGGCAGGCACTTGGTTATCCGGTACACACAGTCCACTTAGTACTACATCTCCTCCTTGATTATCAGGATAGAAAAAACAGTCAGTTTCACTGTGGCCCTCCGGAGCGAAATATCTCTGCTGCAATACTTGGACATTGTTTATCGCGTTATTGATCAAAGTCGCTGAGGCGTTTGAGAGAGTTTGGTTTCTGCTGAGTTTCCAACTCATAACTGTAATGAAAGGAGTAACATAAATGTGTAATAATAGTGTTCTCCTAGGAAACAATTTTAATCACGTAATAGTAAGTAACTAGCTTTATAATGAAGATTAACGTAGGTATTACCTTGTTTATATTCTGCATTGATGTTCTGGCAGGAGTAGACAAGAGAATACGATGAGTAGTCAGTGGAAATAATCCAGTAGTTAGTGGTAACTGTAATGCAAAGTAAATAAAACGTAAGCAAGTATAGCCATGAAGCTGAATAAAGAATCATAATTATGTTAAGATGATTTTACTGTTGACTCCGTTGACTTCAAAAGTGACGTTCAGCTTAGCATTGTCAACCACTACAGCAATTCCAGTTTGGACATCCAGGACTTGGTTGAGGACTTGTGTGTTTTCAACGAGAACTGTTCCATTGATGAGTGTATATTCAGCGGTAGCGCATGTTCCATCTTGGAAAGGAGCTGGGTAGGATTCGATGCTGTACCAAGTGCCAGTATACTGTAGAGTTAAAAAAATTCTATTACACCAAACACTACAAATGATGATATAGTAGTATTTAATTAGAATAGTGTTAGATATGAATGTAGATGGAGTAAAAGAGATGCTAAAGATATATGGAATATGTGAAAGATGACATGGGTATAAAAGTAACTAAGATGACGAGACAAATACAAAGCAATAGACGATAGGGTATGTAATCAGGAAGATTCACAAATTTCTATTTACTGTAGTATAGTGATTGTGTAGTACTTATTGCTTACCCTTGTTGCGTCAAAGTTAGACTGAACAGTAATGTTCTCATTACACTGCCCACGGAATATAACAGTAGAGTTGTTAGGTTCGGGGAAGTAGAAGCAGCCAGATGCCGTACGGTCTTCGACCTGATAGTAGCGCTCATCCAGAACGTCAATACTGTTGACAGTAGCATTAATAGCAGCAACAGCGGCTGCGGGCAAGCTGTTTGTGCGACTGAGCTTCCAACTGAAAACTGAAATCATATAAAAGTGTTAGAATTGAATAAACTCAGGAGAGAAAACACAGTCGTCAGTGTCGTCACAGTCTTTACAATCTTTGACGTTTAAATTTTAGTACCTATTTACACGCTGAACTTCTTTTCTATTTCTTCATTTTTATTAAGGGCTTAGTGTAGGTCATTTGACCTAATCTTGATCATCAACATTTAAATACTTACTCGTTCTTTCATCAGAAGTGTTGCTGTTGACACAGCTGTACACAATGGAATATGTTTGGTAGTCAGTGTCCAGTACCAAATATTCAGAGACCACTGGTGCTGAAAAAATATTTGGAATTCAAAATACATCAAGTCAAATCTCAAAACCAGCGTAAAATTTATACTAGCACAACAGTTTACTTAGCAGCACTCTCATTACACTTACAATTAGGGAAAGTGACGTAAAGTTTTCCAGTGCCATCTGTTGCAGCCACTGCGGTTGCGTTGATCGTGCTTAAGGTTTCATTGACGACCTCAGTGTTATACACAATGACGACTCCGTCACCCAGAGAGTAGGTCGCGTCGCTACATGTTCCGAGTTCGAAAGCAGTTGGGTAGGATTCAATCGTACGCCAGAGACCAAGGTACTGAAATAGTAATATATGTTTTAATAATTGGGTTCTGTTCCTCAAGAAACTACTGTGAAGTTCGTTTTACTATAGTTTTAATATATCTAGGGTGGTTCCGAGAGTATTACACGGTTGCCATTTATGTTCATTGAACCAGTTTATTATTGTAGATCTTTAAACACATACCGCGGTAGCATTGAAGTTTGGCATAGCGGTAATATTTCCACACTGCCCCGGAAAGACCACGATCTCTCCAGGCGCTAGGTCTGGGTAGAAGAAACAAGCTTCGTTGGACTGGTCGACGACCTCATAATACTGGTTTCCGAGAACGTCTACATTGGTAATAGCATTGGTAATGGCTACACTGTCAACTGCTCTCAGCTGTTTAGATCTACTGAGCTTCCAGCTCCAGACTGAAACAAGAGTTTTATTATTTTTGGTTTCCTTCAAAAAAATCGAACTAGAATGATTTCGAATTTTATATTTGGAACTTAGAAAAATACCTCCTCTGTAATCAGTGTCAATATTAACACAACTGTAGGCCAAAGCGTAGTTGTCGTAGTCAGTGTCAATTATCCAATAGGGTATCTCGATAACTGAAAAAAAAACTAATGATTAGGGACATGTAAAGTATAAAATACATTAAAATAGGCTCGCAACGACACCAACAACACCAAGTCCCAGGAGGTCATTATAATAAAAAACTGTTAAGTACCTGTGCCGTTAGAAGTGATTCTTATGACCATCCTAGCAGAAGTATCGTTACTTGTGAACTCAACAGTGCCTTCAGTCACCCCAAGAGACTGAGCGATAACGTTGTATGACAGCATGTTTAGACTATTGCCAGTGCTGTTGACGACAAACTCATGGTTGATGCACTCGCCAGTTTGCTCTTCTTTAGGATATGTTTCAATTTCATGCCATACGCCAGAAAACTAAAAAAAAATACGCAGTTTTAGGTTCTTTTCTAATAAAAACTTATCAAGACCTACCAAGTACCAACTTACGTTTGTTGAAAGAAAACTTACCCGGCTCAAATTGAAATTATTCACAACAGTGATATTCTGATCACATTGACCAGGGAATACGACTGGAACTCCAGGCTGAGGTTCAGGGAAGTAGAAGCATCCTTCAGGGCTCTGGTCTCTGACGTTGAAGTACTGTGCATTCAGTACCGGGATAGAATCGACAACGCTGTTGATCACAGCAACTGCCGTCTGATTCATAGTCTTCGTTCTGCTGAGCTTCCAACTGCTTACTAGAAAATACGAATAGAAGCAAACAGTCAGTAGAGAAAAGGATGCGAAATGCTGAGAAGATTTTCATAGATGAGTATTGACTAACTAGATAATCTTATAATTGAAGATCTAATAGGAAACCAGTAACCTTACCTGATCTACGTTCTTCATCAATGTTTACACAAGAGTATACCAGGGAATACGATGAATAGTCAGTTGCCAGTACCCAGTAAGGAGTTGTAGCTGTAAACACAAATCGTAAGTTAGTTGTTGTATTTTACGCAATGATGGCAACCACTAATATTTACAAATGTTCCTTACTGTTGACTCCTAAAGATGGGAAACCGACTACGAGTTTGGCACTACCGTCATCAGAAACGACATTAGCATAACCACTAATAGTATCCAGAGTTTGGTTAGGCATAACTTGAGTGTTGAAAACATCCACTTGCCCTAGTACCGTATTTAGAGTATAGTATGCGTTGGGGCATCCTCCATCTTGGAAAGGCACTGCATATGATTCGAGGTCGTGCCAAAGTCCCATATACTGGAAAGAAGGACATTACAATCTAGAAACATAATATACCCTTTCATTTTACAAACTATTGGGTAAATTGTAGAACCAAATAAATAGCCAGTGACACATACGATTAAGAGGTGGTAAAGTAAAAAAAAATCTATAAGAAGATCAATCAGATGTAAGTGTGATAGAAAACTAAAATACGTACACCAACAGCATCAAAATTAGCGACGACAGTAATATTCTCGTCGCATTGTCCACGGAAGATCAAAGGTCCAACACTGCCAGGAGAGGGGAGATAGAAGCAATCATCGTCCGAATGGCTCACGTTCTGGTAATAGCGATCATTTAGGACAGTGATATTACCGGTGATGGCATTAATGGCTGCGTTGGCACTAGCGCTTAAGCTTGTGCCACGACTAAGTTTCCAACTTTGCACTGCAAAAGGGCAAAGTTATTAGAAATTTGTAAGCTAATGGACACTTGCATGGTACGAACAACAGTGTTTGATCAACTGACCTCTTCGTTGTTGAGTGCCCACGTTCTCACAGCCGTAGACGATGGAGTAAGTTTGGTAGTCGGTGTCTAATATCCAAAGTTCATATGGTTGAGATGCTGGAAAAGAGCAATGTTATTTTATTGTATCTATTTCATAGATGCTTTTTAGCTGGTGTTTATTTCAGTTAATTAAATTGACGTGACTTACAGCTAGGGAATGTAACGCTTAGTTTGGCTTCCGATCCATTGCCGACAAGTGTAGCAACTCCGTTAACTTCCCTAAGGGTCAGGTTGGCAACCTCATTATTGTAAACTAGAATGGTGCCATTAACTCCTAAGGAGTATGTTGCTTGATTGCACTGGCCAATCTGGTTGGCGGCTGGATAGCTTTGAATAAGACGCCAGCGGCCTAAGTACTGCGAAAAAAATGTAAGCCTTAAAAAAAGAAATATGTGGAATTACTGAAGTTTTGTCAATTTGATGAAGTTATATACTGATCGGTTATCCAGTAAAACCTTACCATTGAAGCATTGAAGTTCTGCATCACAGGCAAATTAGATTCACACTGTCCGGGTAGTATCACCGGCTCACCAGGTGCCAGGTCCGGGAAGTAGAAGCAGGCGTAGTCTGATTGGTCGATAGGTTCGAAGTATTCATTCCTCAAGGTCACAGTTGTGCTATTTGCTAAGGCATTGTTGATCTGCAAGATCCCCTCAGTAGAAAGTTGCTTTGACCTGCTCAGTTTCCATGCCCAAACTGTAGAGAAAAATCGTTATTCGTGGGAAATCTAATGACCTGTTTTATTTGAAAGTTGTAAAAATAGTGCCAGCACTTACTTCCTCTAAAGTCGGTGTTATTTTGGTCTAAGCAGCTATAAACCAGTGCGTAGCTAGTGTAGTCAGTTGCGATGACGTAGTACGGGAATGAGATTGCTGTAAGTAAACAGAATCCGAAATTAATATCATTTAACTACATAACACTTCTGACACCTATTATGTGCCACTTACTTGTGCCGTTGGAAACAAATGAAAGAGTGAAGCGTCCTCCAGTTTGGTTAGCGTAGAACGTCAGCTGCCCATTGGTTGACCCAAGGAGCTGATCTTCTACACTAGATGAGACAAAGCTAAGCGCTGCTGACCCGTTACCAGCCGAGAACTCATGGTTGACGCACTGTCCTTCTTGAGGGTCCTTAGGGTATGCTTCCACTTCAAACCATTCGCCTTGAAACTGGAATATTATGTCAAATATTTATATGTTCTTAGCCAATTCAAATTCTATGAAGTCTTCATTTGGATTAATCTTTAGGGTCTTTTCGTTTTTCTTACCAGAGTTGTGTTGAAGTTTGGTACCACAGATACATTATTTTCACATGTTCCAGGGAATACCACCGGCACTCCTGGCTGAGGTTCTGGATAGTAGAAGCATCCTTGCACACTCTGGTCCGTAGGCAAAAAGTAGTCTTGATTGAGGATATCCAGACTGTTTATAACGCTATTAATTGTATTATTTGCTGTGGCGGAGAGTTGTTTTGACCGGCTAAGTTTCCAGAATGTCACTGTAAAAAGTAACTGAATAAAGTATTGGAAAACAGTAAACATGCAAATATTAAATCCTTTGGACTGATCTTGGATCTATCGTTTATTCAGTTAGACCTTAAAGAAATTTATTATGAGGCAAATCACATGGAACTTTTGAACGTACCTTGCTGTTCATATTCGTTGATATTAGTGCAGGAATACACGAGGGAGTAGGATGAGTAGTCGGTACTGAGAACCCAGTAGTCTGTCTCTGTAGTCACTGAAATAAATAGCACGTCAAAGCACAGGAGGAAAATACAATAATCTAAATACTCTGGGTATCCAAGCTTAACTAGCTTAGGTATCGAACATAAATCTCTTTTTCATATCTACAGTATTTAAATTATGATAAATAAGTGCATCACGTCATCGTCATAATTTTTTCGCACTGATTTTGCATGATTCATTCGAATAGGTATGAGTATTATATTATTTCGCCTATCAGAAAATGACTCGAATCAATGCTATCATAATTATCATCTTCTTGAATTGCATTTTTAACAAAGGGAGTGTTTTATTATTTAAGCTACTTAAATTAGTAACAAGTGAGGAAATGAATGCTTCAAAATACTTACAGTTAGTTCCTTCAACAGGGAAAGATACTACAAGCTTGCCATCGGATACTGGAACAGCTAGTCCGTTGATTGTAAACAATGATTCGCTGACGACCTGTGTGTTGAATACATCCACAACACCATCCCCGAGGGTGTAAAATGCGTTATTGCAGCTCCCAAACTGGAATTGACTTGGATACCTCTCGATTTCATGCCATAGTCCCATGTACTGGAAGCAAACGAAGAACTTCAAAGAACATCCATTAAAAAATACTTCAAAATTAAAGATATAAGTAGTTAGGTACTTTCGTTTTAAAACGTTTTTCACTAAATTCAATAAAACCCTGGTATGATGCAAACATCCAATTGAAAAATAAGCGATAATAATATTTTTCGTGATACGAGTAGCAGGCAGTGAAGACCATGGCGAAAATTCTGAAGACCTTCTGAAGACGGTAACGTTCTGCTAATGTCTTCGAAGTTAAACAATAAAACCCTGAGATATTGTACATCTGATCTAAATATTTTTGACTTCTTAGCTAGGCTACTTTTAACTTACATTTCCAGCCGAGAAGTTGGACTGGACTGGAATAGACATGTTGCACTGTCCTCCGAAAATGATTGGCCCGCCAGTCACTGTCTCGGGATAATGGAAGCAATTGGTATCAGACTGGTTCGTGTCCTGGTAATACCGGCTGTTCAGATCTATCATCGAGGCGATGACTTGATCCACGGCCTCACGAGCTGCAGCAGGCAGCTGGCGATTACGGCTCACTACCCAACTGAACACTGTGAGATAAAAACAAATTTAAAGAGTTGCTTTAGGTAATTGCGCAAAAGCTGATGGGTCGACCCTGAATATTAAGAGACCATTTTTCAGTTTATGATAATGATTATTAAATGACCGTTTTGAAAAATGATGAGGACAAATTAACTGACAAATCATCGATTCGATAATGAAACTGAGTTTGACTGCAAAAATAATGAACAGTTGGAAAGATCTTTATCCTCAGGGACAACACATCTTAGAATAGAAAGTCCAACTATAGATCTGGAGATTTTTATATTACCTGGAAATAACTGTGAGTAGAAAATGAAGTGAATATTCTTACCTTGCTTTGTGTTGTTCGCCAGATTATTGCAGGTGTAAGTCAACGCCCATTGCACGTAATCGGTACCCAAGACCAGCAACTCCGAATTAGCAAACACTGTCAAAACACAATCTTATCAAATCTCACATATTTTTCAGATTAGACTATTCACGGTTTGTGTAAAACCAAAAAAAAGGTAGAGCCTAAAATGCTTCCTTTAGATAATCTTAGTTGTAATCACTGACAGAACACATAATCCTATCTGTCATAATTAACGGTACAATAAACTTATAAAAAGTAGGCCGATTATTAACTTTTAAGTACATAGTTGGAATTTGGCACCTGAAGCCAAGCAGATTGTGATTACAAATGATAAGTATATTACTATAATGGCACAAATGAAGTATCCTTCACTAAATTCATGCAAAGTGTTCGTAGCTATTATTATTTTTCCTACCTCCAGGTGCAACCTCTAGCGTCACGTTCAGTTTTCCACTGCTGTTGTTGCCGATGACACTTGCGTAACCTTCAATAGTGAGGAGTGTCTGGTTAATGATCTCACTGTTGACGACGTTTACTCTATCACCTCCGTCACTGTATCGGGCCCGATTGCAACTGCCTAAAGCATTTACGGAGTAGTAGCTTTGGATTTGATGCCATACTCCTAGGAACTGGAACCAAAAAAAACTTATCAATAAGGAAAATGTTTTGAAAAACACTGAATGCATTGCATCCTGGCACAGATATCCTTATTTTTGACTGTGTTGTTGGTATCAGAACTTAACTATATGACGAAAACTACAGCGTGGATCTGTATTTTTCGGTAGCTTAAAGACTTCTCCATGTGCAACAAACATTACCAATACTACTTACTCTTTCTGCTTGAAAGTTTGGTATACCAGAGAGGGTGTCATCGCACTGCCCAGGCAGAACAACAGGCTGTCCAGCCTCTACCACAGGCAGTATGTAACAGGCGTCAGCACTATGGCTGACGTTTCGAAGATCATCATTGGTGATGTTGAATAAGTTAACCATTAATGTATTCAAGTTGGGTGGTATCATCAAGTTGGGGAAGCTGGTCGCTCTACCAAGCTGCCAAATATACACTGTGGAAAGTAGACTAAAGTTACTGCAGGGTAATATACTGATCGAAGGTAATATAAACTGGTTTACGCAGCTAAGGTAATAGATGTTTTGAGGCATTAATCAAATAACGGGTTCAGCTGAAAACCTCCATTTTAATTATATCATCAGCCTTTGATCAGTTAGAATCGGTATTGTAAATATGGTTCAGTATATAAGTACTTACCTTGCCTCTGTGTGGTTCCAACATTTTCACATCCATAGGTAACCGCAAAGTTGGTGTAGTCTGTGCTCAACACCCAGAAATTGATGGCTGTAAAAACGATACTTTAGATAAAAGAGAAAACAAAAACGAGAGAAGGACACTTTTCAATTTCTAAATCTGAAAACTAAGATTGAAAAGCTACATCGCATCTTCCTGTCTGTCTTATCCCACACTCACACATTAAGTATATGACATCTTCTTTCAGTTCCTTCTATCAGACTCAATCCTTACAAGTATTATCGAATAAAAAAATCTTACGATTCGCTGAAAGAGATGTAATGTTGAGAACCAGCTGTGCAGTTCCATTAGCCACAGTAGCTTGTCCTTGATGCTCTTCATAGAAGTTCTCTTTGACAGTCTTGTGGAACACTGTCAGGGCGTCACCGACGGAACTGAATTCGATCAGAGAGCAGTCTCCTCCGGCTGCCAAGTCTGCTCTTGCTATTTCGTTCCATGTTCCTAGAAACTATATATTCTCTTTTTAGTACCTATATATTTATATTTATTTACGATATTAATTTTTGTAGGGTTATTGTTTACTGGCTTCCGCCCGTGACTTTGTCCGCGTTTGTTAATTTTTCGGGATAAAAAGTAGCCTATGTGTTAATTCAGGTTACGAACTAATTATAATGACAACATCATCTTGTATTATGTTTTTAATAGAGAGGATTTTACTTATTTTTAAAAATCAGTGTAGGTGAATTTTCAAAGGCACAAATTATAAAATTTACCCATTTAATCAGTTTCTAGAAATGTTATTATCAGTTTAATTACTGGGTATGACTGTACATAATTTTTTATCGTTTATCTACCAACTGTTGATCTTTACTTTGGCTCTTTTATCAATTACAAGAACTATATGTAATGGTTCGAAACCTAGTTACTTAGTTAGATTAGATATTAGGTTTTTCGTTTGAAACCTATCGGAAGAAATAACTAACCTTTAGGTACCTAATTACATACTCATAGTTATTCTGTGACTAAATAGTGACATCATGACGTCATTTGATGTGTTTTTGCGCATATTTTGCTGTCAAGTGTCTAAAAAAAATGAAGAAATTACACTGGGCAGTGAAATATAACTTGACAGCAAAATATTGGCATACGGGGGCTGAACTTATCAATGCAATAAAATGCCATTTATTGTTTAAAGATTTACACAATACGAAATGTTAGCTGTTATCTTTAGTGTATAGAGGCTGCTTTTATAAAAATACGGTTTCCTTGTTTCATTAGGTCATGCAATGCAATTTCTATTTTCATAGATAGTCTTTATAGAACGAGCTGGTGATCAATGGCTTGCGAGGAACCAGAAAGAATGGCATAAAAAAGCTAGGCTTATACTCAGCAGTAGATAAAAGGCTTACACCTTATACGACATGACAGCTTAATCGGAAATATCATTGAAGGGAAGGTAGAAGAAAAGAGAGGAAGAGGAAGACCGCGTAATAGCTAATGAGCCAAGTGAAGGCAAAGATCGACGTCATGTCATATAAGGACGTCAAGGAAGCTGTGAAAAGAAGAACCTGGCGGGAAATGCATATGTCACGCCGACAAGAGCCGTAGCTCTTAAATTAGAAGAAGAGGGTAAAATGCCTGAAATGATAATGAATGATTAATTCTTAATTGGCAATTTTCTTAAGATACTTTAATCGGCTTGATAAAATCCAAAATTAAATTAGAGATTTACATAAAAAGCTGGATTCCATTACTGTTGGCTATCAAGTAAATTCTACTAATAATATAATTAGTAGCGAA
Organism: Gandaritis pyraliata; assembly: GCA_947859175.1. NCBI lineage: Eukaryota > Metazoa > Arthropoda > Insecta > Lepidoptera > Geometridae > Gandaritis > Gandaritis pyraliata. Next base: position 2,443,560 of record OX401867.1, on the reverse strand, counting down.
AAGTACGTATAGATGTATGGATGTTTGTTAGGTACTCTTTCACGCAAAAACTACTGGTCCGATTTGGATGAAACTTGGAATACATTTAGTTTGTAGCCTGGATTAACACATAGGCTACTTTTTATTCCGGAAAATCAACAGGATCAAACGGGTCGCGGGCGCAAGCTAGTAATTTATAATGCAAGATTCATCGGAAAACGTGTCCTGCTATGCACGTATTTCAAAGCTGGTTCAAAAACTTAAACTCAAACTTAACCTTGGAATAGTTACACCATGTTTTGTCTTTTACATTGACAAACAGATTTAAATGCAATTGAAAGAAACAACACGGTGTAACTATTGCAAGCACAGCTCCATCGAGTTTATTAACAGGGATAGAGATGGCCGTCCATCTGATGAGCTGACATACTAGCAGAACAAAAAAGAGCTTGTAATTGTGAGCCCCTAATATATAAAAGAAAAAAAAAGCTCACTTGTGTTAGATTGAAATTCTGCATCAACGGTATATCCACATTGCACTGTCCAGGCTGCAATATTTGCCCAACACTGGCACCAAACACTCCTAACAAGCTTAAAACTAATAACTTGAACATTGTCAGATCATTATTTACCACCCCAACAGCGCAATAGCTAAACTAATGAATGCCGGTTATCTACAAAACTATCGAATTTATATCGTTCTTATCAGAATCTCTATCTTTGTTTTTGGATAATCACATACCTAACCAATTAGTGAAGGTCTTGGCTTCAAAATAGGTCTAGAATATGATTGTAGATAGATAGATAGATAAAATTTTATGTCCGCAACAGAAATAAAATATATAAAAAAGGTTGGTACTTAACTAAAAATAAACTTAATACTATGTGTAAAGAGATAAAAACAAAAACTTATTTATAAAAATTAAGTTCGACACTGTGTGGTGGTGAAACGGCCGCAGCTCCATGGTCACCATGGATTTGTAAAAATGTCAGTCTATAGTAAATTTAGTTTCATCACTTTTTAACATTAAAAAAAATTTATACAAAAAACTCAAAACTCACCCTTTCAAGTGTTCCTTGTTATCCTTGTAAAAAAATGTTTTTTTTTTTAATTTCTCTATTTTATAGATTAGTTTTCAAAGCTTTATTCTCAGACTATATTTCAAACCGACTAGATTCTCCAAAATGGCTCCAGAATGTAGTTTTAGAAATCACTACTCGTAAGTAGAATTGTTATTTCTATCTAATACGACAACGGAAGACCGAGTCTAGTACAGGTTAACCCTTTGTGACTGTTAAATTTTATCTCCCATCCTAAATCAAGCTCCGTCCAACCCCTAACAGAACACAAAAAAAAATTTACGCAACAGAGCAACAGTGGAAAGTTTGAAGGAAGCGGTTATTCAATACTAATATAATTTGGAGGGGCATTCAATTGAGTAAACGCCTAAAGGCTATGTTATAGTCTGTGTCTCCGTAATGACTGGGATCTACTACGCAAAAGGATGACCAAAAATTCGTATTAATATTTCGAGATACAATGCGTTGCCATTTGGGTATTTGAAAAGTTGCTACGCACAACACACAAGGTGGCCGCGCAATGTATCTTAAATGTCTCTAGCAAATTTTTATTCAGGTTTATGTAGTAGACTTTCCAGTTACTATGTCATTATCTGGTGGCCCGGGATGGACGGTTCCAGAGCTACTCCAGAGTTGTTATCTCATTTGAATACGATGATGTAACGCTTAATTTTTGATTTGCGGTTTTGTGCTGCGTCTCGACCGACGCTGGAGCAGAGTCTACTTCATTCCAAGCTGTAGTAATCTAAAAAATATCTACACTTACAGTGGTCTTAGTTTCATTCTTCGCCATTTTACAAAAGGACTCATTTAGGACCAATAGAATTTTTAGTTTTTTATTCATATTTTTTGTTTATTTGTCCTACCTTAGCAACATAACCAATTAGGTACCTGAAACACCCCATTCTTTTATCGATCTCACACTGACGGCGAAACCAACGATGTAGAAAGCAAGTCTCCTATTCGCTCTTGAAAAGGATACATTGAAGTAATCAGAAAAACAAATGCCGGTGGCTATTCATGTTCCTTTTCATAGCTGTTCAATTCAAAAGAACATTTTTCAAACGATGAGAAAACAAATGACGGGGTTTCGAATTTTTCAATCAATATTGATCTTGTGGGTAATTCGACACTCAATTCCAACAAGTGGGTAATGGGTGTTTACAGTGGACCCAATAAAGACGTTACTCAGCCGATCACGTGCTCCTGCACTGTGCAAAGAGTGCAGTCTATTTCTAAAGCGACTGAAGTCAGCCCACAAATGAAGCCAGGTCCAAAACGGGACTCCATAAACTGATCAGGCCTTGCTCTTCGGCAATCACAACACCATTGGATGCTAGAACATTGCTGCCGTCAACCCAAAGTCCTTCTCCGTTACTTTAAGGAGTTGTGCTGGCTAGGGTGAGGTTGGCAAGAAGACAATGCACAATACCATTCCAATGCGGGACGTGCAGATTTATTTCCCCCACATTGAATTAGAATTAGAGCCAGCGTAGGTATCCATTTGCCCTTGTTCGGATGAACCCGTATGCCCTGGCACGACGATACGACGTAGGCCATAGAAACGGTTGTATACTTACATTGCTTATTAGAATAGTTCTTTAGTTCCGGGCTAGGTTTCAGTGCTTTAGCACTCTAAGTGACTTTCATCATCTACAGCCCGACTTAGAGAGATCTATACCCACTCACTACTGGTTACCCTCGCTTAGTTTGTGCCATCCATTGCGATCCTAAGGTCTCTCTCCCTTACGGCTCGCGACTTTGATGATGTCGTTTGCCCATCTCGTTACAGCACATCCCATGTTTCTATAACCGCATCTTGGCCATCATTGGCCGTCTTACTTCATCTGTCATCACCAAGTCTTGCAATATGTCCTGCCCAGCTGCATTTGAGTCCCATAATTCGATCTTCTATGTCTTGGGCTTTGGTTTGTCTTCGGAAGTGACTTTACTGTACGCAAATAGCACCCATAATATACTAATAGATAATATATGTTCGTATATTGAATGACCACGGACCACAGCTATAGACGATTGCATGTAGGTATTATGGTAAAAGGTAATGACAGCGAAATTGTAGGTAGAGGTGGGACGGCTATTGTGGGCTTTGAGTCGAGCATAGCAACATTCAGTCATCTAATTTCATTGGTGACTAGCCTGACAACCATTACTTGATCTGCTACACATCATTTTAATAATAGTTTTTTTTTTCAAAATTACTAAGTACTTATTATTACTTATTAAGGTAAATTATTTGGGTACTTTCGCATCTGTATAGTCCAAACTCAATCAAGTCTAATTTGAGACCTGCTTGGGTAGATTTTTGGCTTTCAAAACTGAGCTTTAGAACACACGAGATCCTTCTGATTAAAATGGAAAAAAATTGTAAAGTCCCTACGTATTCAAGGACAACTTAAAAATAGATTAAAAATTCGATGAACTCTACCAAAGTCAAACAATAGTTCAAAATAACTATGATGTAACAATGCAAATATTGTCAAAATTAAGTAGACGGATACAGTCAGCCGAACAAAGTCGATTAACAAATTAATTGAACTTTTGAAATCAATGTGCTTACTAAGTAAATGCAGTCGCAAAATAATTCTGTTCTATTATTGAAATTAAAAAAAAAAGGTTTTAGATGATACACCTTAAATTATATAGGTTTACATACAAATTTAAACCTATAAATTATATAGGTACCTAACATTTTGCAAAAGTTAAAAAACAATAAACAAAAGTTCCTAAAACATAGTTGGACAATCTGAAATTGTTAACCAACTTATCTTACTGACTGTACTATTTCTTGAAGGTAGAAGTACGCTTATTGAATCAACAAACATTAGATTTATTTGATAAAATAGCTACGATTATTATTTTAAACATTGCTATTTAACAAATCTTGTCTTTTTCATTTTCATCTTCATTATGTTATTGAATTTTGGAAACAGATCCTAGGATCCGATTAGAAAACCATTTGGGATCGGTTTCTACTTCATTCTGATCCTAGGATCAGATGCCATAGACCCATTTTCAGCAATCGGCCAGAACACTTCATGTCACAGGTTGTCACACCACTATTCCTTTTACAATTTTGTTTACGTGTTTACGTGCATGTATTCCGTCTAAAATAGGTACTGGCTGTTCATGCTCCAGTTAATCTTTATCCATTGAACAGTAATTGGTCACAGATCAGTAGTAATGCCCTTTGGACGAAGGTTTGGTGGAAAAACACTTGCACTAACAGACGGAAACAATTCTAAATGACAAATTGTGTGACAAATACAGTACGCACAAACGGATCTTCATCCCTCTGAAGTTAGGTGCAGCAAACGGTGTACGGGTGCGGTAGAATCACTCCTCCAATTCGACCCAAAAATAGGTATTACGCAGATAGGTACACCAGTTATCTGAGAGGAAAAAAAATCCTCTGAGATAACCAGTTATCTCGTCTTGGTTATCTGTCAGGAATAAGCCGGTACTTCGCCGTTTTGTTATAAACGGCGAAGTACAAAGACAAATTTCATGACAAAAAACTATTTATTTTAGTAGTATTAGATATTATATCAGCAATCTAGTATCCATAGTAAGCTTTGATTAGTTTGGGACTATATAGGACGTCTGGAATGTCCATGAATATATTTTTTATTTTATTTATACCTAACCAGCTATTAGATAAGATCACAGTCTATATTGAACATAACTTTAGGGAGAAAACTACTATATAGATAGGATTCAAAAGATCTGAATGTTTACAAAGTACATCTACAGATTCTTAATTCTTTATTGAACACAAAACAGAACATAAACAAAAGACAGGAATAGATGACATGCACAAAGGGGAGTTTAACTCTAACAATAGTTTTCTTCCAGCAAACCTTCCAGATTCTAAAGATATCAGTTTAAATCATTCAGTATTCATATAAAATCCTTGGGGTTAACTAAGGGTTAAAGTCATGTTTAAAAACACATAACATACTCGCATAGTTACTGATAAGTAGTTGCAGTGCCAATACAAAAGAGCTCAAAGCTACACTCTAGAAGCATCGAGAGTTAACGCAAAATTGCCAATTAAAGAACTCAAAATTGTTTATGCCCATGACCTCTGAGCCAGGCCGTGGCTATAAAAGGGAGGACCGCGTCAAAAGCTGTTAGTTTTCATCTGACTGTCGTAGAGATAACTGAAATAGACGAAAATGCTGCAACTTTTTATCGTGGTGTTGGCTGCGGCGGCGATGGCGGATGTCACCCATGATGGGCCCTGTCCAGACATCAAGCCGGTGCAAAACTTCAATTTGACTGCTGTAAGTATTCTTTTAATTTCTATCTTATATCAATCGAAGGTCCTGCATAGAAGTTATTTACAAATACCTACTTAAAAAAAAATTTACTTCAAACCAAATTTTAAGTGAGGCTCTTAACCTGTGTTTTGGGATAATATTTTGTGTATTTCAAGCTGTCTGTCTTGCGTTTAGACTAGTTGTCCTGTGAGAACATAGACCTCGCGAGCCTTTATAACCATGCAATAACCGACACTTTCCTTTTTACCCTGGCTAAATCGAATTTCAGGTGCTTGAATTTTCCAATAGGCCCTACCTATGTAGACTTTTGAGCAAATTAGGGGTATAAGTTTTAACGATTACTCGCGTTCCCTTGGTCCTAGGAGGTCGAATCTAGTGTCTACGGATTTGTCTCGTAAAGGCGAAGAGGACTGTGTAGTCTCATTGATATTGGTAGATGTCAGTTTTCGGGAAAAAAATAAAAAAAATTATTTCCTCTTTTTTCCCCTTTTCACTACGCTTTTTTGGAAATATTTTTACACCATCTTGTATAGAATGAAGTCTTTCGTGTGCTTCTCAAATTTGATTGAAATTCCTCGATAAATAACGCTACAGCAAACTTTCCCCCCAATCAAAAATAGCGCTCGACAAAGAAATTTAAATAAATCAAGGAACATGTGTGCCAATTTTCGTCGTAATCGGCTGATAAATGCGACCTGTAGGCGATTACTGACAGACAGACAGACAGACAGCAGGACAAAAGCATTTTTGGCCAATCTCGAAACTTAGACGCTTCGCTCGCTCGGTCAATAACATTTTAGAAGAATTGTCTTTACACAACGTTTTTTCCATAACTACAATTTTATCTAATAAATCGATGAGATTACTCTAATCCGAACACGAGAGGATATCAAAAATATTTTATCTGTTTGGCAGTTGCTTTATCTCCATCCGCATTTGTTTTGGCTTAACGAAATTTGTCAATTTTAGGCGGGAATGGATAAAAATGAAAACGGATCTTTATCTCTCTGAAGTTAGGTGCAACAAAGATTGCGTATGATTGTGCAATAAAATTCGCTAACCTCCCAATTCAACCGAAAATGGATTATGTGCAGATCATTTAAAGGGACAAAGATCCGTTGTGTTTTCTTTGAAATTGGAACGGCAAGTAGGTATATTTTGTCTCAAGCATTTCTGAAAACAACTTTTCAAATGAAAATCTGAAAAATCAGGAGGGATTTTTTTCGTATTATTATCGAAATATTTTGTCTGAAAAATCCAATACTCAAACGAGTTTTCGGCCGAGATATGACGTCATCCCTATAAGAGTAAAATCTCTACCGAACTGAGCATAAAGCCCCAGGTAAACCGATTGGCCAACCGTGAAGGTTACTTTTGGAGGAAATGAATTTATTTTCAACTGACTGATGCTTTTCATTGATGTACTCATAGGTAGGTGACTAATTTAGTAGGTAAATAATATAATACGTAGTGTTATATTATTATAATCGTCATCATCATCATCATCATCATCAACCTATACTCGTCCACTGCTGGACGTAGGTCTCTCCCAAGACGCGCCATAGAGCTCGGTCTTCGGCTCTTCTCATCCAGTGTCTGCCAGCTACATTTCGCAGATCGTCACCCCATCTCGCCGGAGGGCGTCCTACACTATAATCTACGTCCTACACCACTACACCACTACACATTATAATCGTAATGATATTTAAATTTATTTAAATGCTAATTATTTTTCAATAAATAAACTTTTGATATTTGGCTCAATTAATATCAACCTAACTTTATTATTATCTAAACTAATTACCTATAAGTATAGCCTTAAGCCTCTACCAAAATATTAAATTTTCCTACAGTACCAAGGCCTCTGGTACGAGATCCAGAAATTCCCCACCCAGGCTGAAAAGGGCGGCAATTGCGGCCAGGCTGAATACAAGCTGGAAGGTGACGTTGTCAAAGTGAAGAACAGTCATGTTATAGACGGAACCCAAGCCATCATCGAAGGAACTGCTAAGTTCGCTGATGATGCGAAGAACGCGGCTAAGCTCGTCGTCAGCTTGGCCTTTGGAGGTGAGTCTTCATACCGTCGAATTCATAAAGCAATGTAGGTTTCTCTGATAGATTATAATGAAAGACAGGAGACAGGAACTGCTAAGTTCGCTGATGATGCGAAGAACGCGGCTAAGCTCGTCGTCAGCTTGGCCTTTGGAGGTGAGTCTTCATACCGTCGAATTCATAAAGCAATGTAGGTTTCTCTGATAGATTATAATGAAAGACACGATCAGGAGGGATAGGAGATTTATCCAGAAGACCACACAGCCCGAGCTAGAGAAAAATTAATAGGATTACAGTCACATGGTGACATCTGTCATACTATCAGTATAAATTAATTTTTTTTCTAAGTTCCAATATCCTCTAATCTAGAGGCAGATTCGAGCGCTGCGTTATGCCAATTTAGCAGCTTTTGAATTCTGTTTATGAATTTGGTGGGTAGTTATCAACAACATAATAATATAAGTAGTTATAGTGGTTGAGTGACAGTTCCAAGCCTATTGTCAAGTTCTGAAGACGATGACGAGATAAAAAAAGCCAATTTTCACACGATATCAGAATGCATCAAGCTTGAATAGATTTGACAGTCTAAGCTGAATTTTGATGTTAGTCTATTTTTCCGATCTTGACAATAGGTAAGCCCAGGTAAGCCTATCAGGTTGTAAAAAATGTCCTTTTGCTAAAATAAGTTACACGGTTCGAGTTGCTAAGTTTGTCAAAAATTTGCCTACTTGCATTATGTTTTTCTGGTTTTTGTAAATATTCATGTTCAGAAAAAGAACTAGACTTCACGATGATTTAAGGTTGGTACATTACCAAGAAAAATTCCTATCAAATGACACATTGCTAGCTAGAATCTAATCAAAAACCACTAAACAGAAAATATTCGGGCATACGATGATAAGATAAATTTTTCAGATATCGATTTTAATCAACAAAAATTTTATTAGAAGGGTCTTAATTTTAAACTATATATTCATAAAATGACTAAGTATGAATTAACCTTTAAAAATGCATAGGTAGGTTAAGTTTTTTTTAATTAACTGTACTGCATAAACAGCTGATACTCGTAGAAGACTGAGAAAATTGGCCAAAATCGATTGTAAATTTTCACCAACGGCATTTTATCAAAATTACGTGATAGTATAGTAGCTACACGTCTTTTACAAGTGTTTGTATTGATTAATACTGTTGCTACGGTCTATTAGCACACTATCATGATGATAGGTAGATACAAATCGTACTTAGGCAAACACAATCAATGTCTCAAAGACAGATAATAATTTACACAAAAATGCTTTTACAGCAGCAGTTTGACACCCTTTCTTACCTCCCAATCAAATAATAATGCGTGGAATATTTTCAAAAATAAAAGAGTTCTAACACAAAAAACGTTAGGTTTGATTACGCGTTGACACATGCTATAGGTATTTTTAGAATTGATTTACGATAACATTTTACCGAGTTGTATTGTACCGAAATACTTCATTAATTCGTGATGATGAGATAGCCAGTACGTTGAGGTAATTGTTGTTTACTGCTCTCATTTTATTAACCGACTTCGAAAAAGGAGGAGAGAATTTTCTCTAATAGGGATGAGCTCAAAATGACATCGAAAACTATTAGAGTAAAATCTCTGCCGAAGTGAGAATTAGGCCCTTAGGGTGAGGGTGACTGTTTTGTCAGGATAGCTCCCAAAAACTATGGAGTATTGACTGTTTTTGTCTATTAGTCTAGAATCACCCCCTTGAGCCCGTAGTTTTATTATGTTGATTTGCATAGCGCGAGTCGCAATTTTTGTATGGACAGACATCGTTTAGTGAATTTTTTCTTCATGTGAGTCACTTTTCGCAAATCAACAAAGTAAAAAGTCTGCGGGCAATAAGATTAGCAGGCCGTGAGAAGTGAAGTCGGATTGTGAATGATAATTATGGTGACCTCAAAGTACCGTCATGGTATAATAGGACATAAGTTTTATAAAAAAATAACTATGAAATATTTGTTTTTCAGATAAAACGAGGGAGAGCCCGCTGAGCGTTGTTGCTACTGACTACGAAAACTATGGCATTGCTTACAACTGCAAATATGACGACAAGAAAAAAACTCACTCAGGTACGCTAGATAACTACAAATTATAACACTCATCCACACTTTAGACTATGACGCATACACCTGTAAAATAAGAGACAAGTGAGGCAATTAAGTACCTTCTAGTTGCAATCAGTTTCAATCGGTTTCTACCTGAAAACAGTAAGAAATATTATGGTATTGCGATTACCAATCAATAGAAACACTAGTTGCAATCATTTACCAAAATAAATAGAAACGCAGTCGGCATTATAATTAAACAGTATCAAATTAATTGCAACAAAGGGACAAATTAGCTCCATAATATGTAGTAAATAAGTAAGCCGAAAATAATCTAATTGTGAACTGATTAAATGTACCCCTTTGCTTTCTCTGTGTGCCCTATAGCATAGGTCTCCTCCAGCTCTTTCCATTTTTTTCTATCGTTTGTGGTTCTTGACCATAGCTTTCCTTCTACACTTTAATAAATATTCAAGAACACAACGCCCTCTAGTCCCAAACTAAGCAAAGCTTGTATTATGGAAACTAGATTGCTGATAGATTACTTATGTACTTTTTTGTAAATATACTTATACATAGTAACACACAGACATAAAACCAACATCTATGTTTGTCACACACAAATGTTTGTTCTTGACTGGGATCGCACCCACGACCCACAGCACGGAAGGGAGAGCTATTACCGACTGAGCTGTAACGCCTGTCGACTTTCGTTGTTATCTGCTAGTTGTGAAAAAATAAATGAGATGAAATCGCTCGTGTGACAAGCGATTTCATTTGTTGCTAGTTCGCGTCCGCCGTCGTGCATTGTGGACTATCAGAATCCGCCCCCGCTCTCGCTACCGCTCCCGCTGCTCACGGAAACCGCACCGTATAGGTGGGTTAGTCTCAAAATCCCCTTTGAGTTTTTCCCTTTAAGGGGATTTTGAGACTTTTAGTCTCAAAATCCCCTTTATTTCAAAATTTTTGAATCAAGGGGATCTTGAGACTAAAAGTCTCAAAATCCCCTTTGGGTAAAATTACCTAGAAATATACAACGGTCTATCCGCATGTATTTAGTACTGTGCCTAGCTGGCCAAGCCCAACAATAAAATAAAATATCTAAATGCACGCGTATCACTGATCATCTGTAAATTACTCCAGCAGGGGTATGCCAATCAAAGTTGAACTGCAAAGTTTTAAACCATGGTCAGTTCATACTAACTCATAGTTATTCTGTGACTAAATAGTGACATTATGACGTCATTTGATGTGTTTTCGCGCATATTTTGCTGTCAAGTGTCTAAAAAGAATGATCACGTGGTACAAAATTGTACCACGTGACCTGAAGAAATTACACTGGGCAGTGAAATATAACTTGACAGCAAAAGATTGGCATACGGAGGCTGCATCCCTCAAATATTTAAGATGAACGATCATGAATCCTCTTTCCTAGAAGTATATTTCATTTATAAGAGCTACCATTACACAGTTACCTACTCGCGTGATTGTCCTTCATTCTGTACTTTGCATAATAGATATGCGTACGGAAAAAAATTATGCGCTATTTGATAACCGACTTTGCCTATATAAAGGCGAATTTTTCTCACATGATTTTTTTTATGCGTGATAAAGCAGAGACCGCTGATAGAACGTTAGCTCATAAGCCTGTTCATAGATACACAAAAATCACTAAAATAGCGTGGTCAAACTCGAACGTCTACGTTTGTCACCTCGTTTTCTTAAACGTGACCAAATCCACATTTGGCAACCAAATACGATAAGATTACACTTTGCTCTTAGATAAGCAGTTAGCTGGTTCACATATTTGTACTTATCGTCACTACATTTGTAGGTACATAAACTACTAATATGTCTTTTCAACATCATTAGTAGATAACGACGAGTCAATGTTTCAAAAAATGTGAAAATTAGCAACATTTTATTTCCCAACCATGATTGAGAAGTTTAAGAGAAGAAGAACTCTTATCTGAAAAAGAGCATTTATTCACTTCTTTTGAAATCCTGAAAACGTGATCTACTACACCACATTGATAGCACTTAGTACTTTTGATTGAATCAATTAATATTTCTCTAATTACGGTAGTATGGAAAACATTATTTTGTAAAGTCAACATGGAAAATATGTTATTCTTTGCACAAGATTTTGATTTTCTTCAAATAATGGCACAGTTGAAAAGTCTTTTTACTAAGTATCATAATTTTAACCCAGAGTTCCCACTGCTGACCTTATTCATCTTATACCAGCTTTGTCTTTTATCCAGGTCTTACCAATAAACTTCACGACTCTTGAAATTTTTTCTAATATTTCCAGAGTCCATTTGGATCCTCGCCAGGAGCAAGAAGCTGGAAGGTGAAGCCAAGACCGCTGTGGACAACTTCCTGAAAGAACACAAGGAGATTGACGTCAGCAAGCTGGTCCTCACCGACTTCTCTGAAGAGGCTTGCAAGTTCTCCGGTACCACCGTCATCACTGAACCAAACTCACCTAAAAAGCAGTAGACTGGCAGAATAATATGATGGTTTTCCAAAACACGACCGTCTAAAAATGAATGCAACGTCATTTGACGAATCAGATGATCTATTTTTCTTTATAATATGCTGATAGTTTTTTTTTATTTATAGACGCTTAATTTACGTCTTTTTAAGTGACTGAAATATTAGAATAGCAACTACTGGTAACCAACAAATAGTTTTTAAGATTATCTAAAAACTAGCTGTCTTAGACTTCGTCCGCATCTCATTCGTCCTGTTAATTTTTCGGGATAAAAAGTAGCCAGTATGTTAATCCAGGTTACGCACTATATATTCCGAGTTTCATTCAAATCGGACTGACAGTTGCAGTGTGATTGAAACACAAACATAGTTTGACATTTGTAATATTAGTAGGATGGGATGTTTCATTGTCATAATTTACTTGTTTAAAAAAGTGATTGTAACAAAAATTGGTAATAAGGGCACTCGTGGTTGATTTAGTTTTACCTACTCATACCTATTGCAACTAGAGACTGTATTACTAGTTTAGGTAGAGGAACATTACAGAAGAATTATTATCAGCTCGTGGAGGGATCAAATAAAGCACCAAATATCTATTGGCATCGTTTTAATAAAGATTTTGTTGTGTTCCAAGTTTTTGTTTGTTTTACATATCCAACTTTTGTGCGTGCAAAACATAGATGTTTGTTCTATCCTGGGTGTTACTATGTATTATAAGTATGTATTTACAAAAAAAAAAGTATTTAAGTATTCTATCAGCCATCTAATTCCCATATTAAAAGCTTTGCTTAGTTTGGGACTAGAGGGCGTTGTGTGTAAAGTCCATGAATATTTATTATTTATTTATAACTTCATTGAGTTTATATTTATCAGTTCGTTTGTGATAAATTGCTACGAGTTTTAAGCTTCACGTGCAATTGGCGGGTAGGTATAATATAAGTTTCATAGTTAATACAAGCGACTAGAAGTTTATATTTTTGCCGCATGTTCATATTTTTTTGCCAAGATCAATGATTTTTATACCGTTGAAATCCTATTTTGATTCTCAATCTTACAACTAAACGATTTACAGTACAGTACGCACAACGGATCATTAACCCTCTGAAGTTAGGTGCAACAAATGATTGCGCATGATCATGTGCGGAAAAATCCACTTACCTCCAATTTCGACCCAAAAATGGGCTCTGCTTACTTCAGAGCGACAAAGATGCGTTGTGACTACTATACCTCCTTAAAAATTTTAGGCATCTTCATGACGTCACCAGTTATCGCAACCATGACAGCAAGTGCGCCAGCCCCCGTATGCCAATCTTTTGCTGTCAAGTTATATTTCACTGCCCAGTGTAATTCATCACTCATTCATTCATTCATTCATTCTTTTTAGACACTTGACAGCAAAATATGCGCGAAAACACATCAAATGACGTCATAATGTCACTATTTAGTCACAGAATAACTATGAGTTAGTAAGAACTGACCATGGTTTAAAACTTTGCAGTTCAACTTTGATTGGCATACCCCTGCTGCAGCCTTAAAATGAATGTTTTATTAAAGCTTGACTAATAAACCAATATCCTTAGTCATACCTTATCATGGATGATGCCATTTTTCAATCAAACCATTAGGGTCTTGAAAGGATTACTGTTATCAATGAATACTTGTGGAATGAAATGTAATCATTTTCGCTGTAACTGTCATAAAAAAATCATTAAAAACGATTTATCTTTTCTACTTAGTGAAGACATTCTAGGCATTCTAGATGGAGAGAGTGTAAAAAACTGTTGCCTAGCACCCAAAGTATTTATCTAATAACTGTAAGGTATACCTGGCTTTACTCTATGAACGTCTTTTTAACCCCCGACGCAAAAACGACGGGGTGTTATAAGTTTGACGCGCGCGTGCGTGTGTGTGTGTGGGTGTGTGTGTGTGTGTGTGTATGTGTGTGTGTGTGTGTTTGTGTCTGCCTGAGGCAACGTAGCTCCTGAACGGATGAACCGATTTTGTCTTTTTGTCGATTTTGTTTTTTTGTCTGAAAGGTGAATTAGTCGGTTTGATACATTGCACTGTGCCCATCACTCTAAAAAATAAACTTACAGGCCTCCTCCACATTTTTCCAAAAATATTAATTTTCATTTTTGGACCGTCTATTGTTCGGGGTAGAACAAAAAGAATGGTTTTTATCATAAATATTTTTAATCAAGGTTTTCAAAACCAACTGAAGTTTTTATTAATTAAAATAATGTTTTGTTATTGTGTTAAAATAAATTATATAAAAAAAAATTGATTTAGAAAAATGAGATCAGCATACAAGCTCCCATCTCACGTCTATCACCAGAAATTGGTAGAAAATGAATCAGTATCTTGTTTGATATTGAAAGCGCAGTTTGCTTCGCTGAAGTCCTTGAAAACAAATGACTGTCGGTGCTCAGCTAATTCTGGAAACTTCGATAGAGTGTTTTCTACCTTCTTCAGGTTTTCCCCTTCCAGCTTCTCCTTACTGCGCGTGAGTACCCACGTGTACACTACAAATATAAAAAAGTATAACAAGCGGCTGCCAATAGTTCTAGAATTCATTGAACAGTCGGGTTAGGTCTTTCTACGAGTGCCTACGGAGGACAGCAAAAGTCTCAAATTCAATAGTTTGCCACAAGATCTACGAGGCTCTACACAGAGGTCTACGGAAATCTACAAAAGCACAAAGGGTCTTTTTATCTAGGGATTATTGGCTGCATGTTAAAAGACTTACGATAGTGCATCTTGGCCTTCCTCCCCATGTTTTTGCAAGTGTACAAGATTGCAAAGCCATCGTAATCCGTTGTTAATACAAATAGGGGAAACTGCAACACGTTGTCTGGAAAAAAAATCCAATGAATTATACAATTCCAGTGAGGTGGTTAACAAAATTAATATTAATTAAGGTGGTAATTACACAAAGTAAACAGTCATCCTTGTGATTTTATTGAATAAAAGATTTTTGACTTTGACTTTAACTTAGTAGGCAACAAAACTGTGGCATATTTCTTACCACCGTTCTCATAGCTGATGACAAACTTTCCCCTGTTCCCCGCATCGAAAGTAGGATCAACTCTAGCGAAATAGGATGTCTGGGTCCTATTTCCGTTCGCAGTGCCCGTGTCTATGTAGATCTCTCTCAACGTGAAACCCATGTTGTCTTCTTGAAACTCCAAGGTCGCGCAGTCGTTGATTGGCCGGTCATCGCTGGCGTAACTTGCTATGTTGTACCAGAGGCCTGAAAACTGGAGAGAGAAAATATTAACTGCTTGGTAGTGGTACATATAGAAGAAATGAATCTGTGGTGGTAAGGGGTGCCTTGTTGCCAATGATCTTTCCTGTTGCTGTTATTGTTGTTGCTATTGCTGATGCCTATTGACAATCTGCTCTAAGATGAATGCATACGTGAAGGTAAAGAAAAATATAGGAATGAGGATACAAATCATATAGCACTGACCTTCCACGAAGTAGGAGAAGGTCAGAGAGTAGATGATGGGTGGTTAACTATACTTTTGAACTGCTAGCCCGGGGAAGTACTAGCACCGTACCTATTTCTGCCGCGAAGCAGTGATGCTCGCATTGCGTATTCCGGTTTGAAGGGTATGGGTGCCGGCGTTACAGGCAAATGAGACTTAATACCTTTATGTCTCAAAGTGATGGGTGCAGTGCAATGCATCACAGGGCACGTCCTCAGTGGACGTGCTCAGTGAGGCAATTTATTGTTATAGGCAGAGGTAACAACTTAACATCAGGTGGGTCATCGGCTTGTTCCATCGTTAAGTTGTATATAAAAAAAGTAACAAAATGCCCTTGAATGTGTAGAGTTCGACAAAGGGCTAACCTATCTCAGTTGAAACCACTACTATACTAAACTTACTTTAAACAAGATACGAGTGTAATATAATCAGTGTGATGTATCATACCAATGAGGGTTACAGTCAAGAGCCTGAAATTTAAAAAGTTACAAAGAAACTCACCCTAGTCCCATCCAAATTTTCCTGCAACTTCACATCCGGGCAGTCTCCTACCAGCGTGTACATAGCACTTACATTTTGGCAATGCGCGCTGCCGATGAGCAAGCAGAATATGTACAAGATCATTGTAAGCAGTGTGACCACAACGGAATAAAGATGGCGAATGGCGCTCGTCCTACAGGTAATTATCCAATTTGTCCCCATTACGTTGTAGACTGGGCAATTGCATCCTTTGTGGTTATTTTTATCAACAAGTAATTTTTCAGACTTTTATGTTTGGTCTGGGCATGTATTTTGTTTCTTATGATCCTTGTAAACTTCAACCTAAACTTCTCTTGGCTTATAACTTTTGCAACTGCCCCCGTATTCCAATCTTTTGCTGTCAAGTTATATTTCACTGCCCAGTGTAATTTCTTCAGGTCACGTGGTACAATTTTGTACCACGTGATCATTCTTTTAAGACACTTGACAACAAAATATGCGCGAAAACAAATTAAATGACGTCATAATGTCACTATTTAGTCACAGAATAACTATGAGTTAGTATGAACTGACCATGATTTAAAACTTTGCGGTTCAACTTTGCAGTTCAACTGAGATTGGAATACCCCTGCAGGTTCATTTACTAAATAAAAGATGTTTCATCTCTTTGCCAAAAACAGTTTAGTTTGACCTATCATAATCTCCACAATACGCATTTATTTACATGCGTGCCCCTTTTAAATTTTTGGGCATAGAATCTAATTATTTTTTTTTTTTTAATAACCAAATTGCTAGACGCCTGAATCACTAAAAACCACATTGCTCTCGAATTTTTAGTCTCTACCTAGTTTATAATAAAACATTACTTTTTCACATATTCACGTATATCAAACAAGGATATCAAATCCAATAAAGTTATTCGTCATCAGTAACAGTATCAACAGCCTGAACATGTGCTTCCCAATAGAACCGGCAGCTCTCTGTCCGATGGTCCACCGTCTCCAGAAACGCTATGTTGGCATTTGGAACAGCATTCAGCTCTGTGTAGACTTTTTGGAGTATGTCTTCGGTCAGGGTGGGTTCTCTGGACAGGATCCATGCGTTTACTGAAGATATTAAAAAGAATTTCAAAAATTTTCCGTTTTGTTAAGGGTTTAACATAAACTTATATATTAAAAAGTCCTTTGCAGTCTTATTGGGATGATTTTGGGATTTTGGATAATATAAGATATAGAACTCCCGTTTCCACATTCAGAGTCCAAGGCGGTCTTTTTAGCGTAAGAGGGCCGGAGCTAGTTATCTGGCTACAGAAGGACTCATTTCTAAAACCCTTGTTAGTGTGAAATGTCCATGAATGTTTATTTCTCATTGAACACCCAAGCGAATCTCAGGATGTGGTGGAATTTTCATATTGAAAAAACTTACTATATTTCAAATCGATTTCCGTGCTGTCTCTGCATCCGTACACCAGTGCGTAGTTGGTGTAATCTGTGGAGATGATATTTAGGGGAATACCCACAGGATCTGAAATTTAAAATGGCTTCTATTATAAAAAGCGTTTCTACTTTGCTATTTGCCCATTGAGCGGTCAGATAAACAGACAGCGATCAACTCTAGCGGTATATAGTATTCTTGGACAATAATATTCTATGGTCAGTACCTACGCTTACCATGAACATCATAATAGGAGATAGATTCAAATCTGAAGTATTTTTGTGCCGTTTAAATAATGAATTGCATTGCTAAGCAAATCTGCACGCATTAGTTTACGTAGTAGAAACCCATGTTCGCCGGAATCGCGGATTTCTGCAGTATGTAGCTGTGATATTTTCACTATGGCTCTATGTGCTTTGACGTAAGGATCCATTATCTTTTAAGCTAGCTATGTCTGCACTTCAACCAGTCCAGTTTGATTTAGTTACTCACCAATATTACTAGCCTGTATAGCAAACACAGCTTCATCGCCTGGGGAGTAGCTACTGTTCACATGCAGGACATACTGTATACCCTCACGTACAAACACGTGCTCGATCTCTATCCGCCTGCCGCAATACTGGATGCGCTTGTATGCGCAGGAGCCGTGGTCTTCGTACCATGTGGGGAAACGGGATATTTCGTACCAATCACCGAGGAACTGTAACATCATTGGACATTCGTGTGATTAGTAATTATGTCGAGTTGTTAGTGGGAAAAGACTACAGCAGGGTACCTAATACCTATTTGCTACACAAAGAATAAGAATAAGAATAAGAATAAGAATCATTTATTGTAAAACTGTGTAGCAGAGATCTTATGGTAGAAAAAGTTTCAACAGCCTACCATTTTAGGGCAGGCTGTGAAGAAACATGATGACGTGGAAGGAAATGGGCGATGACCTTTGTGCACACTAAAGATCTTGTAGTAGCGTTAAATTGCGAAAAGTGAAAGGAAGACAAAAAGGTCCTTAGTCTGCAGTGTGGACAGTAAAGATTAAACATAAATAGGTACTAGCTTATAGTTTTGAGCACTGGTATCGTGCTTGCAACCCCACTTTGCTGTTTCAAGCCGTGTCCCGATGTCTGACTTAAAGATAAGGCAGACCAGACTGGGGTGGCTTATTGTAAGTGCTGGACAAGCTTAATACACCTAAAAATCTTATCCTAGCCTGATAATTCTATTAAGGCATGAAAAACAGCCTCTAGCTCTGTAAAAATCATCTGTACAATGCTAGCAATTCGATGACGTCAGAATTTCGACGTCGTCGTATTATTTGTCACTGGTTTGAAATTACAAGATCCAACTTACTCTCTCCAAATCAAAGTACTTCATAGTCTCCACTTCTGGACACATCCCAAACTGTAGAACTTGTCCATCACTTACACTTGATACAAAAACCACTATTATAGCCACATAATATAAAATATTTAGCGACATTTTCATAGAATTTTCACGCAGTATATCTGTCAGACAGGAGAATATTCTGATCAGTTTAGAAGTTAATCTTATCTTTGTCTGAAACTATGATAAAGATGTCATGGGTGATGGTGATAGTACTTACTGTATTTTCTTAAAGAAAATGAATGAGTCATGAATATCAAAAAGTCATGACTAGCTAGTTGATCGAGCGAGCAAAGCGAGCGAATCGTCTCAGTTTTGAGATTGGCCAAAAAATTCTTATGTCCATCTGTCTGCCTGTCAGTTCTCGCCTACAGGTCGTATTATTTATATATGGACGGTTTTTTTGGAAAGTTTATACCTACTTATATCAATTAGACTACGCAGTCCTCTCTGCCTTTACAAGACGAACCCGTAGACTTAAATTCCACCTCCATAGACTAAGGAAACGCGAGTAATCGCTAAAACTTGTGCCCCTATTTTGCTCAAAAGTCTACATAGGTCCGTTCCATAAGCTTATTAGAAAATTCAAACACTTGAATGTGGTACTACTGCATATAACGCATTGTCTCACTAAGCACGTATACTGAGGATGTGCTCTGTGATGCATTGCACTACCACCCATCATTCTGAGACATTAACGTACGGGCATCCTTAAAGGTACCTACTTCAAACTAGAACACAGCAATGCGAACATCAATACGTATTGAGATGTAGCCTTCAAGGTTTTTTGTCATTTGTAGAGTATGATTTCAGAAGGTTAATTAAAAGCATAGAAGATATTGTACAGCTACAGATTGTTAGCAATGTAATGACTCATTACATTACTAATAAGTAACAACGTACAACTAATTAGAAAAAAAATCTCGCGACTCCGGAACTAAATAAAAACAGTCGATAAAAGATGTTCAACTTTCCGGTACGGTTCATTTGACCGTTGCCTTCCGCGATCTGTGTGACAAGGTTTTATGATGTTGACTGCCTGTTTAGTATTGGGACTTCTTGTTCTTTGTGTTGACGGTGCAGTGATGAATGTGACCTGTCCTGAGGTGACTCCGAGAGAGCTGGATTGGAAAGAAGTAAGTGGGAATTGAAAGATTTCGAGTTTTGATCACCCCGAAGATGTATTGGACGTTTCATTGACGAGAGGATCCAGATTGTTTAGATAGTATCTTTGTTAGAGCTACTTTCAACTTTGCTTATTAAAAATCTGCAATGGCTGGTGGTGGTATTGCTGTGGAGTCACCAAACCAGCAACATTATACAATTGAAATATTTTAGGGTTAAATAGAAAAAGTGTTTATTCAAACAGATGGACGGCACATGGTACCTATCAGCGGTAGCCACAGACCTGCAGGTCCAAGGGGAATGCGCGATGGTACTCTTTGATCATCAGAACACGTTGGACGTCTCAATCAAGTGGATCACCAACCACACAGCTAGTTATTACAACGGATCAGTTGCACTGGTTCCTGATCCTAATAGCAACACCACTGGGGATCTTTTACAAGTCACTTATGATGGTAAGTTCTATAAAAAATACTGCGGAAAATACTGTTTTTTAGTTTAGGAGCTAACTAGATAGGAATGTATTTCATAACACTTTTCCGTTAAACTGTGTACCTACCTATAAGTGGTTAATTCAGATAAATGAACCAGGCTTCCGTCATACTATGAGCATAAAAGCACTAGGCAGCCAAGGTCGCGACATCAGACGCCAACTGCCCAGATAGGGATCTGGGTAGATGTCCTAAAGTCCTATGAAATCTTAGTATTCATCATGTTTATTGATTTCACGATTTCACGATTCACTTTCGTTCACTGAGCCTGAAGTCTGAGTTTAATTTTGTTGGTAGTAACGAATATCGAAAAGCGACTTTGGGGCACAATTTTGAGCTACAGACCGTTCACCGTAAGATATCCCCTGCCGTGATGTTGGCACTTAACAAGGCAGGGGACATCTTACGGTGAACGGTCTGTAAAAACACGTGGATGGGTTTTATCTGTCTGAATTATGTGTTTTATTATTTGATGGAATTCGTTTCCAAGTTTTGAAGGGAAAATCCACCATTTTGTCTTCAAAACAAATGACTTGACGTATAACTCGACTTGACTAAACTTAATTCAAATAATTCACTTGACACTGGCAACATTGTCTAAACAGACAGAAACCATTAAAAAAAAAAGATCATTTGAAGAAATCAACTCTGATTAAAACTCGTTTATGAACAAAAATGTTAGTTGTAGGTTCACTCGTAATTTCAGATCAAAAATCAGAGACGTATGCGTTTTTGGACATCAATTATGAGCACTACGCTGTTGTGTTCGCCTGCTACAATAATGATGATGGCAACAGTAGTACATGTAAGTAGAATAGAATTTATTTTAAGTTAATTTAGATACTACTGGTGGGACTAGATAAAGTAAGTAGGTAAGGTAAGTACGTATTGACACCTCAATTTATTTTTACTTTACGTTTTTGATGATGACATGATGGTGATGATGATGATAATTTCAGTGAAACCACTAATCTTTGATGCCAACATAATGGCATCAAAGATTGGTGATAGGTATATAGAAAATTTTAAATGTTCTTTTAAGCCGCCAGAATTTGAATAAACTTTTGCGTATCTTGCTTGGCACACTTCCGATTTGTACTGATTTGGATCAGTTGAGCTATCAATAAATCGTTTGCAATGGTGCGTAGATAGCTCAACTGTTTTATTTCTATTTTCTAAATAGTCGTAAATACTTTTGTAATTTTTTTTTGCATGTTCACAAACTGAGATTATCCAAATATTCTTCACAATATGAAAAGTTTTTAAAATATTTAAATAAATTAAATAATAATTAATTAATTAATAATATAGTTATCTAAGGAATTTATTCACAAAGAAAATTATGACTAATAAAGCATCTACAACACTTATAATATGTACAAAATACACAAATATAAAAAGTAAATAAATTATTCGACCGAATTCGACCAACTATTTTAGAACAAAATATTTTCATCCCTGTTTTTGAAACCTTTAAAGTAGAAACGTTGACGAATAGCTTTGTTCGGAGTCGCTCGAACCCTGTCATGAAAAAAAAACATCGTATTGCCTTTCTAGGAGGTAAGTATGTTGTTTTTTTTCTAAACGACAGTAAGCAGGTCATTTGCTGGTCGAATGAAGGCTGTAGCCGCTGGGATGGAAACCACGAAGCAATTAATTGTTTCTGATTAGTTTTATAAGTACGAGAAAGAACAATCTTTAGTTTCTGATTCTAATTGTTATATAAAACTTCCTGATTCATTTTTTTCGTACCTTTTCTATTATAACCAATATATGCTTTGATACTCTCAGAATTTGGTAGATAGGCACTAAGTACAGCTTCTTGTTTATAGGGGTAGGATAAAAAGTGACCCCTACCGTTATATAAATCATCTTGATTAGATAATTTATTAGACTCGGAAATAAGAAAGAAATCACTAAAAAAATAAAAAAATATTAACTCGACAGATGTCAGAAAATAAATTTAATTGGAAATTGGGTTTTAGGTTTTTCACAAATAAAAAAGCTCTATTATGAGAGCTTCAATTTCTACCCCAAAAAAATGTGGGTGACTGATAAAAATTGGATATGTACCTATAGTACGCACAACGGATCTTTATCCCTCTGAAGTTTAGATGCAACAAACGACTGCGCATGTAGGTAGTTGTGCAGAAAAATTACGCACCAGTACATACGCAATCGTTTGTTGCACTTAACTTCAGATGGATAAAGATCCGCTGTGCGTACTGTATGTTCATAACCCTAAAGAGAATAGAAACCCTAATTGTGTACTGTGTTTTACAGATGAGATATGGAAAATGGTACGGACCCCGCACCTCAAGGACACAGATTCAGTAAAGCTGGATGCGGCTATCGCAAGCTACAACCTTCAAGACACGCCTTTCATCACGTTCAATAACACAGAAGACACATGTAGGGTTAACTCAGGGCAGAATATTGACGCCTCTACTCTTATTATGACATCGGCTGCAGCTCTGACGTTGTTTAGGAGGATGTACTGAAATTTAACAATTTTTATATAAATATAAATATTATAAATATTTGTGAATAAAGATTATTGGTATTAAAAAAAAAAAAAAAAAAATTTAAATATTTATTTTAAAAAGTTGATTGTCAGATTTTGAGGGGTATTGAAACGACTTCACCTTTATACAATCAAAAGTCACTTTATTTTACTGTACCTATCTAGTAAATGTGTCACTGTAGATATATTCAAGGGCCTTTTTCTAATCATGTAGGTACATGATTAGAACCTGTCGATAGAATTGTAAAGTAACTCGTAGTCGATACTTCTAAAAATATATCATTTTAGACGGTATATTATGCCGATTTAAATATTATATGGATCCGATTATATCAGGGTGATTTTAAAAATAAAATTAAAACCAATTCTTATTGATTTTATGATATTGAAATTTTTCTACCGTTTTTAGGATGATCAAACAGGCCCACAATCTTACCGTCCTCTGGTTCGTTTCGTGGTGGCCAATCGAGAACCTCTAAATGTAAACCATTATTTACTTTTGTTTTATTGAAAAATTGTAATATCTGACCTCTTTTTAGTTGTATCACTCCACCTACTTGCAAGCAAGTAGGTTCAAAGACTGAAACCGAAGCAAGGACACAGTAACATAGGCTTAGTTATGGAAACTTAACACAGATGGCGCTTATCATGAAAAAAAATCATAGCTAAAAACTTTTTTGTATTGGTCAAAAACATTCAGCTGGACAAGCAGAGGAAGCAATTATTTGAGTTCATTTTTTAAAAATTGAAAAATATGTTAAACACGCGCTGGATCCACAACTACCAGCCCCCAATCTTTTGCTGTCAAGTTATATTTCACTGCCCAGTGTAATTTCTTCAGGTCACGTGGTACAATTTTGTACCACGTGATCATTCTTTTTAGACACTTGCCTACAAAATATGCGCGAAAACAAATTAAATGACATCATGATGACACTATTTAGTCACAGAATAACTATGAGTTAGTATGAACTGACTATGATTTAAAACTTTGCAGTTCAACTTAGCAGTTCAACTGAGATTGGATACCCCTGCTGTGATATGGTATATCAATAATTGATATTAATTGACATTGTCAAATTATCGTCATAAATCGTGGCTTGTCTTACCTAGGGATTGTCATTATCGATGCAGAGCAATATATCCAGACGATCTTAGAATGAGCTGTAATTGGTATTTCCACATCAGCTCAACAGATTTCCTGTTGTAATTTAACTCCCACACGTTAGGGGCGCGTGTCCGGAATTTGATGAGAGCGCAAATGTGTGGAAAGCTTTATTTTTCAGCACATTTCCTTTAATTATTCTGAACGGCCTTAATGGAAATGCGAAGACCCTCTTTGGCCACGGTATACGCATTTAGGAGTCCAATATTACGTTACGTTGTGTGTTTGTCCAAAATGGAAGTCCTACTATCCTATCCTACTAATCCTACTAATATTATAAGTAAATGCGAAAGTTTAGATGTTTGGATGTTTGTGTTTCAATCACGTCTAAACTAGTGAACCAACTTGGATGAAACTTGGCATATATATAGTACGTTACCTGGATTGACACATAGGCTATTTTTTATCTCGAATAATTAACAGGATCTACAGGATAAAATGAACGAAAAGGATTAGCAGCGCCAATTGGCAAGAGGATTTCATTGTCATGTCATGTCACGTCAGTTTGACAGGCCGTAGTACTACCTCTTTGGTCTAACAACTAGCGTATGACATTTCAGTACGAGTTCGGTGTAATAAGGTGTAATGTCAAGTTTCTCAAAGTATCCGCTCGGTACACGCACAAATAATATAATGTACACGGAAACTGTATACGCGTACGAAATCGCGGGTAACTACTAGTTAGAAAATAAGCGTTTTATAACTTTGGTGCAACGTACACACACACAGACACAGTCCTTATAACTATTTATGTTCAAAACTCAGCAAAACCCCTATTTTTCGCACATATCGGAATCCAATATATGGCAGGTAGCAAGCCCATACCAATTAGATCCTTTGAGAAGAGGGAATAGAAAATCAACATTCACACTAGCGCGAAAGAGAGGGAGAGATCTTTTTTGTTTTCTGTGCTACGTTAAGTTTTTATTAAAAACAGTCTGTAATTTATAACCTAAATAACCTCTTACAAACTTTTTATGATTCCAAAACTCTTTCGAAGCTACTTAGCGTAACTTTTGACTATAATTAAGATCATAAACTGAACACCTGGAAAGGTCTTTAGCATTTACAATAGCAATGGCCTGCAAAAGCCATTACTTTTTGGCAGGCGTTTGTTACTAAGCCGCTTAAAAGTGCGCTGTGCGGTAAATTTTAAGTTTTAAACTGGTTTAACGGCGACTACAATGAAGAAAATTTAAGTTTAAAAACTAGAAAAATCGACTTTTATTATGACTACCTTCCGGCTTCATCATCAGATGAAACCAAACGTCATAGGAAACCAAACTAAGCAATTACGTTTACGTGGATGGCACATTTTTTTCCAATTAATTTGATTTAAAAGTCAAACTACTGAACCGATTTTGATGAAAATTTTATGGGACCAATCTGACAGTAAGCACAATGGTACATGGTACATCTTTTGGAAAAAAAAAATTTTTTTTACATGTGTTAGACCAAAGAGGTAGTACTACGTCCCGTCAAAGTTGACGTGACATGACATGACATCATCCTCTTGCTAATAATTGGCGCTGCTAATCCCGTTTTTTCATTTTATCCTGTAGATCCTGTTATTTATTCGGGATAAAAAGTAGCCTATATGTCAATCCAGGTTACGAACTATATATATGCCAACTTTCATCCAAGTTGGTTCTGTAGTTTAGACGTGATTGAAACACAAACATCTAAACTTTCGCATTTATAATATTAGTAGGATAGAATAATAAAATAAAAAATAATAATCATTGGTACATCTAATATCAGTGTCAAATGTGAGCATGAGTATACTCGTGTTGTATCCTTATTTTTTTGCCATTGTTTTGATAAATTTTATTAACTTTTTTTGTTTAGTATGTGATTTTTTTTTATACATTATAGACAAACGTTTGACCGCAATCTCACCTGATGGTAAGTGACGATGCGGTCGACGATGTAGCACATTTGCCTAGAAGAAACCTATTCACTCTCCTCTTGAAAACATTCAAATTGTAAGTGTTCGGAAACACAGACGCCGGCAAAGAGTTCCACTCCTTGGCGGTCCTCAGGATAAATGCCGAATATGCCGAATATGCCGTTGTTGTATCATAAATAAATAAGGTCGGTATTCTCCGCCTGTGTGAGAGGACCTTAATCCGCAGGCAAACTTCCTGTGCATAATCCCACTTGTTTCTACTCATTCTTAATTCCGACAATAAGCCTGAAAAGTTTAGCGACTCCAACCCTGCACCTTAGATTATGCACAATAGAGGAAAAATACTATACCTAGTACGTATTTTTGTTAGAAGCGGTAGAGCTGTGAATATGTTCATTGTGAGCAAGTATAAACACAAGATTCTATAGTTTTCAAATAGGTTCATTCGGAAAATGTTTGGAACCAAACCGTGAGTTTTTTGTCCGTTAGATTTTGGTCGTGTGGAAGAGGTGCCTTTTACCATGTTTATAAAACGTTTCAAAGTATTTTTTTTTGTCATACTTGTCAGTAATTTTATCGTTGGATATTATATGTACAAAAAAATCCACCTAGGTACATAGAATAACCGTTATTTTCTGTCATTCATATAACACTCATCTAGCTTTTTCAAGATGAAAGATGTAGAATAATTTGGAATATTGCTGTCACAAATAAATTGACATAGTGACACAGACCCGCCATTTTAACGTTTTTTTTTTTCAAATAAATAAAAAAATAAAATATAAATAAATATTCAGGGACATTTCACACAACACCCTCTAGTCCCAAACTAAGCAATGCTTGTAATATGGGAACTAGATGCTGATAGAAAAGTGCCACGTTTCCCAAAATTGTTGCTCCCATAAGCCAGACACAACAAGAGCCATTTGCAAATAAAACGAAGACAGCCCGGAGCTTAATGAAGAACTAATTAAAAGTTACTTGAATATTATTCCAACAGCCAAGCTCTCCGACTCGTAATACTGATGCCTCAAAATGAATTATGGCCTTTGCGAGTTCCAGAAAGTTTCTGTAAATAGGTGCGCTTGGTGCGGAGTTGTCTATTTTCTTTTTAATTTCTTCAGCGGCGACGTCGCTCATTTTATAAGGAGTAGTGACAACGACTTGACGTGTGACTCGACTTGACTAAACTTATTTCAAATCCACTTGACACTGGCAAAATTGTCTGTCGAAATGACGGACAGAGGCCATATATAAGAGAAGAAGAAGAAGCAGTGTCGCTCCCCGTAACTACAGATCGTTCACCCCTGCCGTGATGTTGGCGTTTACCAAGGCAGGGGACATTTTACGGTGAACGGTCTTTATCTACTTTTTGACCTCAATGACTTCTGTCAATAGACGCGGCAGACTAAAAAAAAGATGGCGGGACGAATTTGACCGTTTTTTTTCAGACTGGAAAAGTATAGCCCAAGATTGAAGTGTTGAGAGAATGAGGGGAGGTTTTTGCTCAGCAGTGGGACACAGAGGCCTAAATATAATATAATAATAATCTGTTAGGCACTTTTTTAGCATAATGATGTCAGATGTCTAGCAAACTTGATTAAAAAATATTTGATTTCATAACATAACTAAATAAGTAGGTACCTAACTAAATGAAATAATATTTTTAACACCCTTATTTTTAACAGGATCTTGGATACCTTAGAGATGCCCTAAGTTATAATAATAATTTCTCAAAAAATAAAATTCCATTTTAACATATACCTTACGTGTGTTTATTATAATATCGACCAAGTTTATAAATAAGTCCTCCACCCTATGTTCAGGTAAAATTAAAGCTCCACGTAAATAATAAAGAGAAACCGCAGAAATTTAATCTGAAAAACTTTGCGTCGCAATTGTACAAACTACCTAGTTTAACAAAGTACCTCTGCCTATGCAGTCAACGAAACATACAGGCTAGTTTTCGGCATAAAAATAATGCCGATGCCCTACCTGATGTTAAGCGGTAGCCACTGCTTATAACGATGAATTAACTGCGCCCATCACACTGAGACATAAAAGTGTTATGTCTCATGGTGTGTGCCTGTAATTGCACCGGCACCCATACCCTTCAAACCGGAACACAGCAATGCGAGTGTCACTGCTTGGCTGCAGAAGCGCTACTGGTATTTTACTGACAGTGACTTCGCCTCTGATTTGAAGAAGTCCTGCCCCCGTATTCCAATCTTTTGCTGTCAAGTTATATTTCACTGCCCAGTGTAATTTCTTCAGGTCACCTGGTACAATTTTGTACCACACGATCATTCTTTTTAGACACTTGACAGCAAAATATGCGAAAACACATCAAATGACGTCATAATGTCACTATTTAGTCACAGAATAACTATGAGTTAGTATGAACTGACCATGATTTAAAACTTTGCAGTTCAACTGAGATTGGAATACCCCTGCTGGTTTTTACGATTGGCTAGTTTGACTACTTTAATTAACCTGTTTCGTCCCACTGCTGGGCAAAGGTCTTTCTCAAATGGATGAGCACGTCATACTATTGCTACACAGATTATAGAAAAGTAAAGATGTAATGTATAGCCATTTTTGTGTCACAGTTAGAAGTGCACCATAATGGAGTACTTTTTGTCATTCAGTCTCTGGCCATTGACACCTCCAATGCCAAACATATTTTTATACAATTATGCCGGCGTGTGTGGTTCCCATTTGCAAAAATTGGCCTGGGTCTAAAAACAAAGTAGATGGGATAACATACATCACATTTGGGTCTCTATTTGATAAGGAATCGTCTTGGAATCATCAATTTAAAGAAAAATTCCCATCAATTCAATAATGTTGCAAACATCACCAACATTTTTTCCCAACAAAATTTATATTAATCTTTATGACAACACATCATTAGGCATAGGTATTTCAATAGGTATTTTTAATCATAGAGCTCTAAATTTGTTATTTTGAAAAAATATTTGTGTAATTTTAGGTTTCTTGATGACATACTCAGACGAGAACAATAGACAAAAATCATTCAAAAAACACGTCCTGAGTCTTTTCTTAATTCTATTAAAATTTATAAATATCTATTTCAGTACCTCCTACATAGGTACCTAAGCAGCATTTACAAAAAAAATTACCCCAAAAAATTGGGAAATAGTTTTGTAGGTACAACATTGGGCTGCGCGAACATCATGCGCACGGGAACATTTTTATAGCATTTTGGTGACAAAATCCTTCATACAAATTATGTCAAATGCGGCTTCTAGTGTTTTCTATATTCTAAGTATTGCTATGGACTAATTTGTCAAACTACTGAAGATCGAAGCGTTTGCGGTTGTCGCAAGTTGCAACACTCTCCCGTATGTTATCTTATTTAACACAATGAGGAAAACAAAGTGAATTGCAAGCAATTTAAATGCATGCGTCTTCGTACAGGCTACCGGCGAGTAGGCACAAGTGATGTAAAGTAGAAACATTTTGTAGGGAGTGTTTTATTCAGTTACAGACACTGTCTATCTAGAATACTTTAGCAATGGACTTACCTCATCATCGTCTTTGTCTATACAACGTGTAATATATTGTCCCTATAAGCCGAAAAGGGGCTTATTCAGACCAAACACCTGAATAGATTGGCATGTGCAAAAGTTGAATACAACATGTAGAAACAATAACTATATACAAATACTTTAAAAAAAAACATGTAGGAAATTTCAATTTTTTTTTTAATTTTTGTCTTAGATATTTGCGACCACTTTTAGTGTTTATTTACTTTGCGTATGTATCCAGCCTGTTAGTACACATGCTCACGCACCCTTCTATCACATCGCACCTACACATAGACACTTTAACACGTGTGCGATGTTTTTTTTAAGGAAACTTTAAGACGCTTTTCATGAATGAAAAACTTCGAAATATTAAAAGTCGTAGAACAAATGTTGTTCGCCATGACGTGTAGAATAACCCCCTTCCGGACTTATAGGGACATTATGATGTTACACCCTGTAGAATAAAGTTCACTGCTGGACGTAAGAGAACAGTTTCCGGTCTTTCCTGATTATTTGCTCTCAACTTTTCACAGATACTATGTACGACCAAAGCTGTACTTTATTTAAGTCCAACACTTCGTTTCTTCCACGCAAACATCGAACCTTCCTCCATTGTGCAGATCTAACATCCATCACTCCCATTTCTATGAACGTGGAAAACGTGGAAACTCCAATATTGACGGGATACTCAACTCAACACTACTGAAATACTTTGGCAGTCAAAAGGAAACATCGTCGAGTGAAATCACTTCGGGATTCATAGCAGACTTTCAATGAGTGTAGAATGGTGTTTTGTTCGAAATTGTAGTTTCTGAGATATAGCCGTTTGAAATTTGAATTATGGATCAAGCCGGTGGCTTACTTGATGTTAACCGGTTACCTCTGTCTCAATGTATTTATTTAATACTTTGTTGCACAAAATTAGACAAATTTTATACAAATGGAAGACTTGATGCTGAAACATTATCACATTAAAATACAATACAAAATGTCCGACGAAAAAACGATGGGGTGTTATAAGTTTGACGTGTCTGTCTGAGGCAACGTAGCTCCTGAACGGATGAACCGATTTTGATTTAGTTTTTTTTTTGTTTGAAAGTCAGGAGTGAAAATCAGTTCAAGATTCGGGGGTTTATTAAATGTTTAATTTACTAACTGGTTCTAATACTAAGTTTATTTGAAATATTTCTTTTCTACCTGGATTCTATTTTCTGATGTAAGTTCGAGCACGCGATCGATCTCAGCCTCTCCAGTCGAGAACAGGGTTATTTGAGGAGCTCTACTGAAGTTTCTTGTGTGAGTCGATACATTTAGCAACAAACCATTTTGGGTGACTTTATATTTGTTTTTATTTCCGACAAAGTGTGTGTGTCTGTCTGAGGCATTGTACCTACTCGTAGCTTCGAACGAATGAACCGATTTTGATTTTGCTTTTTTTGTTTGAAAGGTGAAAGTCCAAGATGGCCGCCGGCCGCCACGAAATGGCGGATTACATTTTTTTTCACAACTCCCTCAATATGGGTATCAAATGAAAGGGTTTTTTTAAATTTAACTACTTGTTCCGAAACCAACGGCACGCTATGACTGGCCATACGATCGCACTTTTGCGTCTCGCTCATACTCAAAATCGCTGACTCAAACTCGCTCATACTTACTGGTCTCACAACCATATCACTACTGAGTAGATAGGAGTCTTATAGCGGTAAATACAAGTAGGGTTGTTTCAACAAACGTAATAAATAAAGGTTCCTTACCAAAATACTTGAGTAACATCTTAATAATCGCTCGAATCAAATGAAATTCGTGAGAAATGAAACGTTAAAGTCAATTTCCTAGAGGAAATTTTATTCCCGAGAAAGAGTCACTGATATTATTTCAATTTATCATAATAACGAATTATTGGCAAATTATTATCAGATTTTCTTTAGAAGATGAATTTATATGAAATTGGCCAAGGTGCAAAAAATACTTGGAGATTGAACGAACTTAACTCATTTAAAGTTCTATTATGCTTCTATCCAAATTATACGAATTTTATTAGGTACTTTCAGTATTATTTTTGCCATAGACGTCATTAACTCAATTAAAGGTTGTTTTTTTTTTGACAAACAAAAAAATGAGGATTCAGGCGGCTGTCACATTGCCCCATTACTTACCTACGCACAACGGATCTTTTACCCTCTGAAGTTAGGTGCAACAAACGATTGCGCGTCTACTGTTGTGCGGAAAAATTAGCTTACCTCCAATTACCCAAAAATGGGTTCTGCGCAGATACTTTAAAAGGACAAAGATCCGTTGTGACTACTATTAAACGTACTTTGAGATTCTAACACACTCCATTGAATGTCCCATATTTGTAGTGCATGACATTTATTCGACCAAGCATTTGATTCTCCTAAAGAAAGGTGACGTTATTTTCTATTTTCTCATATAGAAATGCAATGGAAATTGATGACTTCCATGGAAAACA
The DNA here is from genome assembly GCA_947859175.1 of Gandaritis pyraliata. Classification (NCBI taxonomy): domain Eukaryota; kingdom Metazoa; phylum Arthropoda; class Insecta; order Lepidoptera; family Geometridae; genus Gandaritis; species Gandaritis pyraliata. The sequence continues at coordinate 2,411,547 of OX401867.1, read as the reverse complement.
GAAATAAAGAAGAATGGGCAATTTTCCATGGAGCCTGAACGAAGATTAAAAAAAAAAGCATCCCTGAAGGTTGACATATATACTGCGTCTGAGAGGGCTTGGAAAAGGCAATTCTTCATTTAAGAAAAAATCCATCTCTTTTTAATCTTGGTTCAGAATGCCCATTCTCTTTTTCCTATAACTGTTTTTTTGGTAGTTTTTAATGCGAAAATGAAAAGTGTCTTTTACTCATACTATGACTATTTTAAATGGCATTTTTGTAATAAAAACGATTTCCTAGATTTTTGACTTGTGGCACTTTAGCATTTAACCAGCGATATGTTTTGATTTCTTTTAGTACTGGAGTAAGGTTTCTGGTTCCTTAAAATTGGCTCAATTGTTACATAATGTAATTAAATGTCATCAAAATGTAGACAGGGGGAGCTTTTGTACAGTAATCACACTCCATGGCTCTACCACCACACACTCGTATTACCAAAGGGTACAAGAGGCTTTGTATAAACATGTTACTTTAACCAGTCTGTAATGCAAAATGCGCTTTATTGCAATCTGATTAGATACAAAATGGTGATGTACATTTTTGAGTTTTGAAGTATTTTGTGAGCACACTATACGAGGTTCATGAATTCGTGTAATTGAAGATTATAAATTCTGTGGCCGATTGCTAATTGGTAGGGCTGTCACTAAAATTAGAAACGTCGTGTTAAGGCTTTGTTTATTGTGAAAATAATCGAAATGAAACGGACATGCTTGCACGGATGGCCTTTTATTTGAAAAACTTTCTCGTTTGTCCTTATAGCATAATGAAAAAAAAAAATAACTTTCGATTCCGGTATCGACTCTTGCAATCTTAAATACCTACTTATTATGGTTAGAGACCAACTTATACTAGGATAAAGTACAATGGGTAGCCTTATCGCTGACAGCGATTTCTTCCAGGCACTACAGATGTGACCCCTAATTATAATGAAGTGAACACATTACATAATCGTTAGCATTACTATATAGCGTTGTTATTAGGTACACCAATAAAAAACCAACATTTTTATAAGCAAACAATATTTGCAGATAAGTTCATACTCTGACTGAATGAATGAACTATTTCGTTCAAAACTTTAGAACTTCGCTTATTTGAATTTCGATTGAGTTATCATCACATAATTTATAAGTTAAAAAACTGGAAAACCGACTTCAACTCGACTACCAGCTTCATCATCAGATGATGATGACGATGATGACAGTTCATTGGGAATGTTCTAGTCACTATAAACACCACATAAAAGTCACAGGAAAGCAAAATACGCAATTTGGTGCACGTGGTTGGTGTTGATTCTTTAGAGGAACAACTGGTGGGTTTTTGCTTTTCTCCAATTAAATGCGGTTTGAATGTACAAACTGGGTTTATTGACAAATTTAGAAAAATGTAAAAATTTAGGTGTGCACAAAGGGTCCATCGTTGCTAGCAGTAAAATGGTAGGCGCTACGCCGCAACTTGGCATATTGCATCGTTGCTAGCAGTAAAATAGTAGGCGCTGCGCAGCGCCGGGCATATTTTTTTCAGTTATTTCTATTTATAACCCAAACTACTCAACCGATTTTGATAAAAATAAAATGGGACCAATCTGGAAGTATATCCTTTCAGATGATAAAAGAATTTTTGAAATCGGTTCATAAATGACGGAGTTCTGAGGTAACAAACATTAAAAAAAATAAAAAAAAAAAAAAAAAAAAATAAAAAAAAAATAAAAAAAAAAACATACAACCGAATTGAGAACCTCCTCCTTTTTTGAAGTCGGTTAAAAATAGGATTACCTGCGATGTCTAAAAGGCGGCAAAACTCTGACGTCGCAATTCACATTTGAATTTCGAATGACATCACAATTTGAATTTCGAATTTCTACTGTCCAACAATTTGTTAAGAGCTCGTCTAAACGGTGGTGTTTCGTAATGAAATTGCCCTAGAAACCTTAAAAACTACACAACGGTGTCACCTCTAGGCGGCCTCGTCTCGCGTCAAATTGAGATGACAGAGGATCGAGCTCCATGCTGGAGCACTCGCGTCAATGTCAGGAGGTATGATCCAGTTTTATATCTCAAGAGAAGATGCATAATATTTTAATTTGATGAGACATCATTACGGAAAAGATAGATCCATGATGTGTAACATAATTCGAATTAGCTAACAAATAGAAAAACCCAACTGATTTTCGCTCAATGTTGCACATATCGACTGTCAATAACTATTGTGAAAGCTGTGTGCTATGTTTGCAAATAAAATGAGGTTGTGACGTTTTTTCTAGTTATATTTCATCTACACTTCGTAAAGCTATTATTTATTTATCAACTTTTTGTTTTTTATTTTTGGTTTAGTACCTATAAAATCACCCCACACCATCAATCGCAAGGATCATTGATCGCAGGACTTTGTAACGGTTATTGCACTAAGTATAAATATGTTATTGAATATTGAATGCGGGGTCCGTACTGTGAGCTCGGTGTCAAGCCCAACATTTCCCATTTCTGGCGCACTCCGCTCCGTTGCTTTTTCTTACTATTTGCGGATAAAACTAATTTTGTGCTTTGTTGACTTTTGCTGTTATATTTTCATTTCGATTTCAGCGCCCTCTGGCGTGTGGTCGACCGATAAGGCGTCTATTCAACCAAAACACAGTTATTTTCATTACATTTGCTGTTTTGTTTTTTCTTCGAGCCTCTGACTTTTTGTTCTGGGAAAATGGAGCAAGTTTTTCAGGAAAACTGTGATATTTCTGTAGTTTTTTTTTTGACGAGATAAGAAGTAATAATAAATAGACAGCGGGGTTCCCAGTGGGATCAAAGACTAGAATTAATTCAACGATTCTTAGAAAGGGTCTTTGAGAAAGATTTTATTAAAGGCAGTACTATTTAACTGTATCTATTTCTGTCGCCAAGCTGTATGGGTGCCCCGATGCAATTACAGGTTCAGACTTACCACCTTTGCGTCTCAGAGTGATGGACGCAGTACATTGTTTCACAGAACACGTCCTCAATGGAATTGCTCTGTGAGGTAATATATTTTAAGCAGAGGTAACCGCTTCAGATCAGGTAAGCCATCAGCTTGTTAAACTAACCTTCCTCATAAAAATACCAGGTAGGTAGGTACCCAGAAGACAACCTCATTAGATTAAAATAAAACCAAGAAAATGCACCGTAAATATTAAAGGAACGTAGTCGTAAGTACTGACTTTCAATATCGTATAGGCGGTGACTTATGAACGAGTAGGTTTTGCCAACTTTTCTAAGAGTTAACTCCTAACTTGCGGATTCCTTGATGTGAGAATAAAAGTTTAGAGGATGCGGTATTTTTTGCTTTAAATAAAATAAAATACGTTTTTCCAAAATGAACCGAAACACTAGAACTAAGGAAACTACGCCACTAACTACAACTACATTTTTGTCCGTTCAGATAAGATCAAGAGGATATCTTATTTCTCTTTTCCATTATGAGTAAACTATTTTACCATATTCTCAATTTGTAGCTCCATGTTGAACCCAGCACTGACGTCGAAGATTTATGTGCAAATTCACTTAATGCACCGACATACACTTTATTGGTTTATACTTTTCAATCACACTTGGCGCTATTATTTGGTTTATTTATGTTTATGTTATGTTTTGTTTATGTTAGGAAACATTATTTTATTTACGCTGAGGTCAGTTCAGTGCCTTTTCCAAATTGTTGCACTTTGACTATCTGCCCATAGATAATATAGAAATGGATAGGTCTGCATTAGTGCCGACATCTCTGGAAAACTTTTATATTTTATTCTGAATATGATGAATAAAAGTTTAAAAATTTGGGAAAATCGACTACATCATCTGATGATGATGCTGCCATTTCATTGAACTGGGGGGGCAATTCCAATCTCAAAGCTGAACTGCAAAGTTTTAAATCATGGTCAGTTCATACTAACTCATATTATTCTGTGACTAAATAGTGATATTATGATGTTATTTAATTTGTTTTCGCGCATATTTTGCTGTCAAGTGTCTAAAAATGATCATGTGGTACAAAATTGTACCACGTGACCTGAAGAAATTACACTGGGCAGTGAAATATAACTTGACAGCAAAAGATTGGAATACGGGGGCTGATCTTGATGAAATTTTTATGGGACCAAACTACGAGTACCTAAAAAAATTCAAATGAAGTGAGATTATTCGATTTACAGAGCCTCAGTGCAACGATAGTTTAAAAATGACTTAACAACTCAACATCACAGAATTCCGAGCGGAAATTGTCAAATTCACAATTTCAGATGCCGTAATTACAAGCTTATAATTGTCAGGCCTAATGTCAATTTTGTATAAGTAATTAAAATTCCGGTCTCATCGTGTACATTCATTATGTTTGAGTGCATAAGGGCTGGTATCGGTCACACGCGCAAACGATTCGATTGTCTGTTTGTTCTTAATTTATAGTAATTTGTGTATTAATTAATGTTTGTTTATTAGTCATTTATATAATGCTTGTCAAATTGCTTCACTGGTTATTCTAAAGCCGTGGGATCTGTCTTTTTCTTTTTAAATAACATACTTAGCGGTTCTTTTTTAAATTTTAACCTGATAGTTTTCGTAGTGAACACATTTTTTTCTACTTATATATTACCATGTGGGTTTGACCAGAGAAGTTTTCATGGTTTCAGCGTTTTTGATTATGTATTGTTTTTTTATGATCGCTACCTCCTCTCACTCTAACCACCGTAAAAAGAGTAGGCCGGCTGACATAATTAGGGATATTTTGTGTAGACAATTGGTAAATGTTCCGCATACGGAATTTTAATTCAAAGCTTACGGACATTTAGTGCCATTTCACATGCAAACGTCGTCTAACCTAAACGTCACTAGAATTCGTCACTAGCTCTGACGTTTATTCAGAACAAAGCCAAACAAAGAGATATTCTGATTGCTAGCTGGAAGTAGCAGTCAACCAGAACCAAACTAAGCTAGATTTTGGTTTCCTAATGAAAAAAAAAAAAACAAACAAATAGTTATGTTCCATTGGAACGTTAAAAGGATTGAAATTGATTGATTGAGGATTGATTGTTCGACGGACATCTCAGATCGAACACCGGGGTAGACTGAAAACCAGCCCTGCGTACCTACTAAGCTACGCAGATTAGTGCTGAGCCTACTCCAATTGTCATTTTTTTTAATGTGCGCACCTAATGTACCTACACCTTTTTGATGACAATAAATTTTATTTGTATTTGTATTTTGTATTTGAAATATAATTCAAACGTTACCCACGTTTCAACTTTTGAAAATAGTTTATTTTTGTTGGTTGGGGTTCGCAAAAAAAAAAAATATCTAACTATAAGTATTGTATCAGCCATCTAGTTCCCATATCACAAGCTTTGCTTAGTTTGGGACTAGAGGGTGTTGTGTGTAAAGTCCATGAATATTTATTTTTTATTTATTAATATTGTGTAGTACGTTTAGGTAAAGTGTGATGGCAGAGTGCATGTGAACAGGCACTTAGATTTGTCGGGGGTGGATGGGTAGAGCCTACGTGGTCTGAATTCGAGAGGGGGTTGGATTGTCATTGTTTGCATATTGGAACAAATAATATTGGGGAGCTTAGTTTATTAAGCTTTTACACTAGATATTTACTCCTGGAATAAAAAAAAAACAAAAAAAAAACCATTACGTGTAGCGTAAAAATATAAAATTTTACAAAATATTCCGAGTCACTCTGTGACACCTTTATGACTCAGAGAAATAGACGCAGTGCAATGCATAACCGGGCACGTCTTTAATAGACGTGCTCAATGAGACAATGCATTGTTGTAGGTATAAAAATCACACTTCAAACTCACTCAAAAATATCTAGATGCTCAAATATCAACATTAACAACTATTAAAGTTTAAATTTGCCATAAACGACACGTCGAGGCTAAAATTACCCAATTTAAATTATCCTTTATGGCAAGCTATCATTTTAATGGCAACCACTTGGTACCCGTACATGGCATAAAAAGGTAAAGTCGTCAGAAAACCACTAGGTAACCTTTTTGAAGTGAATTCTATTTGTCACTTCGAAAACAAAAATATAAATATAATCAACAATCAACAAAATATAATCAGATGGGCTCTGGGAATGCCCGTAACCCATGGTCCTTTCCCACTAGTTACATTACTAGTTCTATTGATGGAACCTGGATTAACAAATAGGCTACTTTTTATCCCGATTAAATTAACAGGATCTACAGGATAAAATGAACGAACGGGATTAGCAGTGCCAATTGACACGCAGACGACGTCACGTCAGTCGAGTTTTGGTCAAAGAGGTAGCAAACCATAAAAATGGAGATGCCCCATTCTACTATACAAAATAAATCGACATATAAGCCGTCAATAATATAATTTTGTTTCTTTTTAACCAAACAAATACTGAATGTGTTGAAAGAGATAGACAATAATTTGTCCTTTCGAATTTTTTTGTGACGCCATGATTTTATGTTTGCGTAACCAGCGCCGCTATGTTTAGTTCCGAGTTGCGAATCACCTTATGTGAATCACTTATTCTTTCTAAATTAAATTATGTTGACAATGTATTTGGCGAATGCTTGTTAGCCCGTTCAAAAAAACTGGTCCAGCGTGTGCAAAATGCGTGCGTCCGTTTTTGTTTCCCGATTCCACAAAGAACCCACATTTCTCCATATATCAATAATCACGGCCTATTAAACATGAAATCACGTCGCGCTTTTCATTTTGCGACTCTTTTGTTTGGTATAATAAAAGGCCAAGTTCCAAAATACCTACATGAGAAACTTGACTTTTCTGCCCGTATTGTCCGTCTAGCTATACGCTTAATTTGTCCGTGCCATCGAACGACCGCATTTCGTGGCAGCTATCGGTATGCTGCTACGAAATGCTGGAACAATATACCTCCTCCAATTAGAAATAAAGATTCAGTTTATGCATTTAAAAACTCCCTCAAAAAACACTTGTTAGATTTGCAAAAATCTGTTCTATAAGCGGTCGTTCTCCACCTCATGTTAGTTTTAGTTTTAAAGCACTATTTTGTAATTTTGTAGTTTTAAAATAAGTGAATTTTAGTTTTGTGTAAGTAGGAACTCTTATTTTATCCGGTTAATTGTGTTTTCATTTTTGTTTGTATTTATTTGTTTTATTTTATTTTGTAATTATAATAGAGATGTAGCGAAGTTAGTTATATGTTGTTTTCTGTTAGTAGAGTAAGTAAGTATTTGTAAAAAGTGCGTGTCGCAAAGACTGTGCGCCACTCCACTCTCGGCACCCCTGAAAACCAGCGCTAAAGGAGCCACCGTGCACCTTTAGCATTTGCTGAGTGGGTTCCTTTTTTACGCATGTTATCGTTTTATTATTAAGTAAATAAGTATGTACCTTATTGTGTGTTGCGTAAAATAAATAATTTCTATTTCTATTTCTATAGTTGGTGGTATGTAGATCTGCTGTCAATACTACTATGAAGGCAGCCATATTATGTGGGGCGTATCCATTGGTTTTCTGTATCAGAGGTTTTGGTGTATCGTCTGACACGCGAGTACGGGTGTAATGTCAAGCTTCATTACACGCAAGATTACTATCTTATCTCTTTCACGCGAAAACTACTGGTCCGATTTGGATGAAACTTACACATATAGTTCGTAGCCTCAACATCAACAGGATAAAACGTGACGCGTGCGAAGTCGCGAGTAACAGCTTGTATAACATATATTTTGTAAGCCCTCTAGTGTCCTACAAACTTCAGTCCTAAAACCTTGAGCAATATGTTTGCGCAGTGACCTCCAACAAGCCCCCAACTGAAGGGTAAGTACCCCTTACATATTGTAACGTTAATTTAGAGCACGGACTACCCCGTACCCTATTCATTTATTAATTTACGACGAATCGTATAAACTTTAACTAAGTGCCTACAGGTGATGTTTGAACCAGGAAAATTTAAACTATAACATTGTTGTTTTGTTTCAACTAAACATGAAAGTTCGGGAACAAAATAGGTTTTCTGATCGATTATATTAGGTATCATCGAGTTGTAAGTTGTGGATATTTGTTTTTAGCTAAAATTTTAAATAAAATCAGTTTGTTACTTGAACGAAATTCTAAACACCAAAATTATAATAAATAATAATAATTAAATAAATATTCATTCACATTTCACACGACGCCTCTAGTCCCAAACTAAGCAAAGCTTGTAATATGGTAACTAGATGCTGATACAATACTTATATACTTTTTTTTTTTAAATATACATACTTATAATACATAGTAACACCCAGACAGAACAAATATTATGGTGCTTGAGTAGTACTTCCGTACCTATTAAACCACTTGGCTCAACGCACGTATTGACCTTATCTTTGCCTTATCCTGTGGATGCAGTCGACTAGACTGAGAGGATGGTATAGGTGATACTAGCCTTCTCCTTCTAAAATCACGTCCCAGGCACTGCAGCGACCCATTCATAGAGGTATGGTTAAAAAGTGGTTCCTAACGCTGTATAAATCATTTAGATTACATGCAAAGGCCTGTATATATGCCTCAGCGACTCCGTGTTAACTTTTTTATATAGAACTAGATAAATGATGGAATATAACCTACATTAGTTACGATAACCCGTAACTCCGAGGGATATATTTTTGCACCAATAAAATGTTTTTCCCAAGTAAAAGCGCAGAGTGAAGATAGAACAGTAATTAGCGTCTCTATAAAGAAACTATAAGAGCTAAGAGGTATTCAGCCTTCATAGCCGGAGTTTAATAAGTCGGACGGGACTAGATATAAATTGGTATTAGCATCATTCCAGACACGGCTGCAGGACTGGGGCAGGTTGGTATTCTAAAGCAGCTAGAGAAAGCTTAAGAAAGAGTTAAGGTACGCGTCCACTGGTTTGAAATCAGAGCGAACGCAGCTTACTTCCCCGGATGAGTTCTTTCACAATAAACTCTACTGCTAAGTCCTGCATTGCAGGCAGTTTAAAAATAATTACAAACGGTTTCCGTCATATCAAATCCATATGGCGCTGAATCTTGAAGATAGAGATAGAGAGATAGATAGATAGAGAACATTTTATTTCGTGCACAGTCACAACACAGGAACAACACAAAACTAGCAGAAAAAAATAAACAATAAGTACTTACACAATAAATTACGTTGAATACTAATCGCAGAGCGTCTACGTAGTAAGTGAGACATTACAAAGAGTGTCATCTACGGCAAGTTTATGCCCCGATGCCCCAGTCCTGAATCCGTCCCTGCATATTCGCGTCAGAGCGATGCAAATCGAGATGTCAGCGCCAGGTCGAGTTCAAATTGCCATTAATGAGGCTATTGCATGTTTAAATTGCATTTAAGTTCGATTTAAAATCGCTTTGAGGTTAGCGGAGTGCTTTCGGAACTGCTATGCAGATTTTCTAGATTGCATTTTTATTTGCAACTAGCAGTTACCCGCGACTTTGTCAACGAACAAAAAACAAAAAAAAAATACGGGTAAAGTAACCTTTGTGTTAATCCAGGTTTCGAACTAAAATATCTTTCAAGTGTCATCCAAATCGGACTAGTAGTTACAGCGTGATTGAAACACAAACAGCCAAACATATAACCATGACTGTTGGTAGTGGGGTGGGATGAAACCACGGCTAACCCAGTTAAGTTATGTTGTGGATAAAAATAACGCTTTTAACCTGAATTACTTTTGTTGTGTTTTCTGGTTTTTTACAATGTATTTTATGTATGTCTGGTTCGGATAAAAAGTAGCCTGCAGTTTCATGTTTTGGTTTATTTCCAGTTTTATCCAAATCGATACAACTAGGGTCATGGTCCATCAACATTCGATGATTTGATATTAGTTATCCTAAGCAGTTGCGGATCTAGGATTTTGGTTTGCGAGGCATTTGAGTCAGCTATTTAGGGTTTTCTCTGATAAATCTAGGTCTACCCTTTTTGGCTTGAGCCCCCTAACCTTCACCCTGAATCCGCTAATGATCCTGAGATTTGGCTGTTATCACGATATCGTCAGAGCTAAAATGACATACATTGATGGAATTCGTTAGTAAGTTTTGAAGAGAAAATCTACCATTTTACAGGCGTCACAGCTCAGTCGGTAATAGCTCTGCCTTCCGTGCTGTGGGTCGTGGGTTCGATCCCCACCAAGAACAAACATTTTGTGCGTGGAAGACATAGATGTTTGTTCTATGTCTGGGTGTTAGTATGTATTATAAGTATGTATTTACAAAAAAAAAAGTATATAAGTATTTTATCAGCCATCTGGTTCCCATATCACAAGCATTGCTTAGTTTGGGACTAGATGGTGTTGTGTGAAATGTCCCTGAATATTTATTTATTTTCCCTTTGAAACAAATGACAGTCGACTTGACTAAATACTGTTTCATATAATTCACTTGTCAGTATCACGCGCATGCATAATGGATTTTTTCTTACCAAAAGTTGCGCGCGAAAAGCCCGTAGGTACTCTTAAACGGTAAGTGAAAATATGGTGACTCCGCAGTTTAGTAAGCTTACTATGTCTTTTGTGTAGATTAGGCAGACTAGGCTGAAAAGATTGTGGTGTAGATAGATAGATAAAAACTTTATTGCACACACAGAAAAAAAGAAATTACAGAAAGAGAGAAACATAGAAATAGAGAGTACAATGGGCAGCCTTATCGCTAGTGTAGTGCTACTTTACCATATAAAAGACTATGCTTTAAGTAAGCAGTGTAGCGGCTAGGGGTTGTAAATAGGGCTTATTCCAGAATTCCCCTGCGTGTGTTTCCTTTGCGAAGGGGATTTCTGGACTTTTTGTTCAGAAATCCCCTTAGCGAGCCTTGCGACTGCTGGCAGGGAATTTATTGGTTACCTAGAGCTGAACACCCAGTGCGTTGGTGCTTTGGTTAGTCAAAGGAGTTACATAGACACGATGAAATTTTACAGTAGCTAGAAAAAAGAAAATAATACAAAATCTTTGTGTGTCAATACAATTTTTTATTATTCTCTAGTGATTGTAAATAACTTGGCTCGGGGCAGCTTAAGTAAACTTGTGACACTGCAATTGATGCAAATGCTTGCTTAGGTACCGCTTCCGTTGCTACTTCCACTACTGTTTCCGCACTCACTTCCCGCTCTTATTCCTCCCGCGGTCTATTCATTTAGGATCATTAAAATAATTTAGTAAGTTTTTTATTGTGGACCAAAAAGGATAACTTGGCTTAACGTAACAACTACATTTAGGGCGGCTTGCACCAGAATCGCTAAACGCGTTTAACTCTTAAATAGTATTTAGCGAGTTGTCAAGTCATACAAATACGTCAGATTTAAATCGATTTAGCTGTTAAATACGTTTAGTGATTCTGGTGCAAAACGCCCTTAGATTCAGATCCAGATTGATTTATTGCAAACATTTGTATAATTTTATGATAAAGCTTAGGTGGTAAGTTATTAGCCCTACGATCAGCAGTCTTATCGCGGAGATTTCTTCCAGACGACCATAGTAAGTTAAGGCCTATAAGGAGGTCACACATGAAGAACGCCACTATACAGATATGGGTGGCTTTCCGCTTTTGCTTCCGCTTCCGCACCCGCTTCCCACTATCACTCCGCGGCCTACTCCAAGCTCTGTAAAAGCTATACATTCACTTACGAACATCTCAGTTAATTAAGGGCTGTCACGCATCAAGGCGCCACTCAGCGAATGCGAGGAGACAACGACATGGCGCTATTAGATTGCGGGAGCAGGTATTCCACGCTGATTCATCTACTGAGAACTGAGGGTAAATGAGAGAAAGTAAGTGCGAGTTGTGTTTTTACCAAAAGAAGAGGTAAGAAATCCCTTTGAATTTGTTTATTGTGATTTTTTAAAAGACTTGTCGGTAGTGAAGTTTAGATGAAAATGATAAAAAAACTATACCTAACTGGAAAGTACTGGATATTGTTGAAGCCAGTAAATGGCTCACAATAATGTTGAGACTTCGGTTTATAATGATTGCATCACCTTCGACATCACGTCTAGAGTAGACATGTTATAGTATAATCGCAAGTTTCATTTTTAATTTGATTTGTCACTCCTGCGTGCCCTCAAAACAGCTTAAGGTCCCATTTCCTTGTAATAATATTCGTGTAACTTTATCATAGTAACCCCCAACAGTTGGGGTTAGTTCGCAACTCCGGCTTAACTGCAGCTTAACTTCCCCTTAACACCCGATTAAAACGATCTGCCGCGAGCTTGCATTATTTTGCGCGATATAACTTTAACTGGCGTTGTGTAAACTTAAGGCCCTGTTCAAAATATGTGTCAGTTTATCTTCTTCTTCTTATTTATGCTCTCTGTCAGTCATTTCGACAAACAATTTTGCCAGTGATATATATAATATATTTTATATAATATAGAATGTCCTTTGGCCACAATCTCACCTGATGGTAAGTGACGACGAGGCCGACGATGGAGCATGACAAAGAAACCTATTCACTCTTGCCTTGAATATTCAGTCAAGTCGGCTATCATTAATTTTGAAAGAAATTCACATTTATTGAAATGCCTAATACTCGTATGTTACGACCGCAAGCATTTTTGGATAAAATTCCACCACAGATAAACAATAACACAAAGAAAACAATTAAAATAAATGTATGTTGCTTCCAAAAATTACAAAACACGAATCCGTGTCAGCTAAAATAAAACCGCTCTATCAATAAAATTATTATTCTAAATTCAAATTCAAAAATCAATTCCATAAAGGCGTGTTCTCACTAATTAAACATTCGCAGCGAGTGTAGCGTCGCTTAGCATTCAGTGTGCACTCTCACTGGAACTATCGTTCTGTGTAATTACGGACTGTGTTACGCCAGTTGTGTTTTCCGGTATCTTACGCAAACTAATTCTGTTTGTCACACTGTTTTGTAATAGATTAAAATTATGTTCACTCGATCACTTGGACAACGCCAGCGTGCGGTTGGAACAGGTACTTATTGCGCGTAATCGGGTTGACTCTTTCCGACTTACCAATTATTTTTCCACTAGTAGTTACCCGCGACTTCGTACGCGAGTACCGTTTCCGTGTACATTATATTATCTGTGTTATCTGTTATTATCTGTGTGTACCGAGTGGATATTTTGAGAAACTTGACATTACACCGAACCCGTACTCGAATGTCAAACGCTAGTCGTTAGACCAAAGAGGTAGTACTACGCCCTGTCAAACTGACGTGACATGATATCATCCTCTTGCCAATTGGCGTTGCTAATCTTGTTGGTTCATTTTATCCTGTAGATCCTGTTAATTATTCGGGATAAAAAGTAGCCTATATGTCAATCCAGGTTACGAACTATATATATGCCAAGTTTCATCCAAGTTGGTTCAGTAGTTTCGACGTGATTGAAACACAAACATCTAAACGGACCTCGAGCGTACGGTTGTTCGTTTGTTACGCTCCGGTGTGAGTGTCAGCCGGCTAATGTTCGAAGCCATTGTTTTTAATGTCAGCAGCACTGTTTGGTTTGGGTTCGCAACGCTCATTGTAATTGGTGGTTACGCCTTGTTTTGTTTATTGCTAGGCAACCTTAATGTCATGTGTTGGTTCGGTTCTTATCACGTAGAAAGGAGGCCCTCTTAGGGCGTCTTGCACCAGAATCACTAAACGTATTTAACAGCTAAATCGATTTAAATCTGACGTATTTGTATGACTTGACAACTCGCTAAATACTATTTAAGAGTTAAACGCGTTTAGCGATTCTGGTGCAAGCCGCCCTTAAATATGGTAATGATACACTTTTAAATACCAAACCAATAATACAGGACTTCCTATCTGTCAAAATTCTATATTGTCTACGTGGTTAGTCTCAAAATCCCTTTTAGGTTTTCCCCTTAAGGGGATTTTGAGACTGCTATGTTTTTATAACGTCAGATAAAGGAATTTGGTAGTCACGTAGTACCTTTAGTAAGAACGAATTTGTGGTCTCATTATTTGGTCCCATTAATGGGACCTAATATTTAAGTTTTATATAACTTAAGTTATACCTATAAATATAAATTTATATAACCTAAGTCATATTATTTTTCGTGATGCCATTGCTTTCTGTTGTTTTTAATCCACCATTTTTTATCTTGTACCTTATGACGTTTTATGTAAAATTGAGACTTTAATTGACCTTATAAATTAATAAAGAGCTGACAATAGAAGTAGCAAAAATTATTTTCTCTTTTTTTGCTCATTAAACTGCTCTATTTGTGATGTACTTATATAATTACGTATGAAAAACAAAAACTAAGTAATAATTTAAACCAAACGTGTCGCAAAAAGACGAAAAAGGGCGCAAATGAACATTCTTTAGTTGGGTGGGTTAACAAGGGTGGGCTATTAATTTGGGGGTAGATTTATGGTCGTGAGTGGAATTTGTTTTGAGGAAGAACAATCATTGTGGGTTTTCAACCAAAGGGTCAATTCTCTTAGTAAAATCTAGTAATAGCCTCAGTTCATAATTTTTATTGAGATATCATAAAAGTCTATATAACTGCCGCAATAAAATCATTATTAAACATTTTACTAAGAGAATTGCAGGATCGGAAAGAATGGTGTTATAAAGAGGAGGCCTATACTTAACAGTGGGTGAACATAGGCTGATTAGAAAGAAGAGAAATCCCCTTCAGTTTTATTACTAAGTACTTTTCTACTGTTTTCTAGTGATAGACAAATAAATATGTACAACAAATTCAGTTTACAATGAAGTTATATTGCTACGATAAATGGAAGAAAATCAAATTACTAAGTCTCTCTTAAAACCTACAAAGTAACAAAGTCACTTTACCAACTTAGGTAATTTGATTATCCATTGGGCGTTTGCATAAACGACACCGATACGATATTATGTCAGTAACTCAAATAAAAATATCGACATTGTGTAGCGTCTAGCAATAAATAGTTTATTCCAGAAATCCCCTGCGAAGGGGATTTCTAGACTTTTTCTCCAAAAATATGTTTTTTGTTATCTACCTATCTACTCTATTTCTCAAAATTTAAATATCTACCTACATGTAATATTTGTAACTATTCAGTATCTCTTGTCGTCTACTTGCTGTTTTTCTTTGTCTACATTCAAAATAATCTGTGGAAACTTTTAATTGGCCATCAGCTCGCTCGAATCTTCTTGATTCCTGTGTTATGTTTGTTGTTCTATCGTGTTACCTAGCTGTTAGTTTTCCTAAAATTACTAAAATAAAATAATAAATAAAATAAATAAAAATCTCTGCCGGCAGTGACAGGAGACGCTGAGGGGATTTTGGACAAAAAGTCCAGAAATCCCCTTCGCAGGAGGAAGTCGCAGGGGATTTATAAAATAAGTCCAAAAAAAGCTACAAAATGTACTGTAATTTTTTTTTAAAGTCTGTTGTTTTTTTTAACTAATCTAATTTGACTGCACTAAAATTGATTGCTATTTTTTTCTCATAAACTGAAAAGAATATGACTGCTATTATAGCGGCGTTTCTCTAAACTAAATTGAAACTAAAATTAAAGCTGTCTTCATCATTTTCACTACATGAGAAAGGGACGCCAACATTTTTAGCTTAATTTAGAAAATAAAACCAACAGAATCTATATCAATAGCTCTTCGACGATATCGTGTCGATAGCAGTGTGAAAAACACCCAATAAAATTATTTAATTCCCTCCAATATTCCGCAACAAACGTTTTATTATTGTAAAATGAGCTCATAAAAGAAATGGAGTAATTCTCGCGACGGAAAATTCATTTTCGATTAAACTTGCGATTTTCAAATTTGCAAATCGCACCGAAACGAACCATTGGAAAGGATTACTTGGTCTGTAATTTTACTTCTACAGGGTGTTGCCTTATTGATGGCTTATTCCTGACAGATAACCAAGACGAGATAACTGGTTATCTCAGAGGATTTTTTTTTCTCTCAGATAACTGGTTATCTCAAAGGATTTTTTTCTGGCAATTACAGATGTTTGTTCTACGTCTGGGTGTAACTATGTATTATAATTATAAGTATGTATTTTAAAAAAAAGTATATAAGTATTCTATCAGCATCTAGTTCCCATATTACAATCTTTGCTTGGTTTGGGACTAGAGGCGTCGTGTAAAATTTCCATGAATATTTTTTTTTATTTCTTTTATCGATTGGACTTGTTAACTAAAATGTGAAACATTTATTTTTACTTTTTATTAGTGAATTTTAAAGAAAAGATTTCGCTGTATTAAATAATGACTGAAAAATAAAATAAATGTTTTTTGGTTTAGCAACAGTACTTCAATATTTCAAATCAAATCAAAGGAGTTTATTTGCGACCATATACACAAAAAAAGGAAAAATAATGAAAGTTAAAATTCTAAATTTAAACTAACACATAGAGATAATAGATAAACAGATAAATAAATAAAGGTCAATAAATCACAGATAACTTCCTAAAGCTATACCACATTATTTGTAAGTTTTTTAATAAAGTTTAATTTTTCAGAAGCAACCTGTATTTTCGAAAAGTTTGAAAGTCTTCAAATTATTTTATCAGAAAGTACATACATAACGAGCACTTTCCGTCGGGCGTCAATCGAAGCGTTTTATTGTATGTTGTACATCTTTGTAAAAACTTTTGTATAGGTGTCTCATTTTTTTATGGTTTTATATCGACTGTCACTTTAAAACGTTAAACGGAGACATAATTATTACTACCTAGCACTTTTTCGGTCGAGAATTTTCTGTAACTTAACTAGAAGCGTGGTTTTAAATAAATCGACTTATTTGATGTCTTTACCTAGTATGATTTCTGCTAGAATTATTTCCGAAATAATTTGAAGCGTTTTAAATATACTCTCGTAGAGCGCTACATAGGGTCTACGGCGTAGCTATCGTAGACCGCATTTAAGCCGTAGACATTTTTTTGAAATGTAAACTTTTTTAGGCTCTTTTTGAGTGAACGAAAGTGAACCGTCACGCTAGTCGTTGACGCTTGGGTTTACTCGGCTCCACTCGGCATCAAGCCATATCTCAAACATTATACTCTACTCACCGTGAAATTGTTCCAAAACTACACATTCCACACTCAACATCCATACTTTTGATGCCAAAAGTGTTCATTTATCCTGTGTTATAATAAGCACACGCTAACACATAAAAATCTAGTGTACCTACCTACCTAATATTATGTATAAAGTAAGGCAGCTTAGATACCTATACTTACCTAATTATTAATAATTTGGCTACTATTTTAGTAATACCTACCTAGATGTAAGTCTGTATAATTTAAGGAAATAAATATATTGAATATTGAAAAAAAATAAACTATTTTATTTCCCTGTATTGACCCACAGCTGAGGAAAGGCCTATTTTCATCACCTACTTTTTACAATCACAGTATCACAGTAAAATTTTTAAATTTTTAACTTTTAGTACCTACCTTTAAAAAAACACGCCACACCATCTTTTTGCACGCCCAGGAAGACTGGCAGACAATGCTCTTAGCATTAAGTCCTCCTAGCACTACCTATTTGTGTGAAATTTTAAAATAAATAAATAAATAAAAAATGAATTAAACTACATATTAAATAATAGATAAGCTCTGTGTAAAATAGAGGCTCTATTTTACGTTGCAGAATACGTTTTTGAATAATTCACCCAGTTTGAGTGCGAGTGTAAAGGGAGTCAGCACAAATAAATGACAATCGTGAACGTATCTTAACAGTAGCGTATTCAAAATACACTGCGCGGTGACGCTGCAACATTCAACAGGTGAGCTAGCGTTGACGTGTAGTGTAACTCGAATACGTTAGGTTTACGTAATGCGGCGACTGTAAGATTTGCTGTCAAGCTCCAAGCAGAGATTACTGCAGTTCTAGATCCTTAGAATTGGCTTTAAGTGCTGTTTGGGTCGATCTGTAATAATTCGGTAGTTGATGTAATGTGTGTGCTTTTATAGACATATATATTATAGTATGTATGTCTGGGTGTTACTAAGTATATAAAGACATTTCACACAACGTCTTCTAGTCCTAAGCAAAGCTTGTAATATGGGAGCTAGATTGCTGATAGAATATTTAGCTATATAAGAAATATACTTTCTAGTACAGCAGGGGTATTCCAATCTCAGTTGAACTGCAAAGTTTTAAATCATGGTCAGTTCATACTAACCCATAGTTATTCTGTGACTAGTGACATTATGATGTCATTTAATTTGTTTTCGCGCATATTTTGCTGTCAAGTGTCTAAAAAGAATGATCACGTGGTACAAAATTGTACCACGTGACCTGAAGAAATTACACTGGGCAGTGAAATATAACTTGACAGCAAAAGATTGGAATACGGGAGCAGGTGTAATACACCATTACAGGCATAAACAGATTTGATGTGGTCTTATATTTAGTACGTGTTTTTTTAAAGAAGTTAAATCATAAACTAAATTCAACAACAATAAAAATCATCATCATCATCATCAACCTATACTCGTCCATTGCTGGACGTAGGTCTCTCCCAAGACGCGCCATTGAGCTCGGTCTTCGGCTCTTCTCATCCAGTGTCTGCCAGCTACATTTCGCAGATCGTAGCCCCATCTCGCCGGAAACAATAAAAATAACTCAGTTTAAAAATAAAGTAGAAAACTTTACTAGGAAGCATAATAAATTATTTAGTTGAAAAAGTTACCTCACTACATATAGTTTTAACGCTGGCTTAGGCTTTGGGTTTCTAAAAAAGCGTCGACCGCTTAGTGACTGCCGCTAGAGCTGTATAGTTTTGGTTGCATCGCTGTTGCCTGCACCCCGTTGCTAATAGTTATGAATAAATAAATAGATAAACACTCATGGACATTTCACACGATGCCCTCTAGTCACAAACTAAGCAAAGCTTGTAATATGGGGACTAGATGCTGATAGAATACTTATATACATTTTTTTTTGTAAATACTTACTTATAATACATAGTAACACCCAGGCATAAAACAAACATGTATATTTGTCACACACAAATGTTTGTTCTCAGTGGGGATCAAACCCACGACCCAAAGCACGGAAGGCAGAGCTAATACAGACTGAGCTATGACGCCTGTCACAGCTTAGTAATATTACAGATTGTGTCTTGAATAAGCTAAGAAATAGTGTCGTGAATTTCACATACACGCCCATTGACTTTTTTTAAAGTTAGTTGACAGGGGGCGATTCCAATCTCAAAGTTGGACTGCAAAGTTTTAAATCATGGTCAGTTCATACTAAATCATAGTTATTCTGTGACTAAATAGTGACATTATGATGTCATTTAATTTGTTTTCGCGCATATTTTGCTGTCAAGTGTCTAAAAAGATTGATCACGTGGTACCAAATTGTACCACGTGACCTGAAGAAATTACACTGGGCAGTGAAATATAACTTGACAGCAAAAGATTGGAATACGGGGGCTGACGCATTAAAAACAATCTGAATTAAAATGGCGGATTTTACAACCGCGAAATAGCGGTGACTACTTTTAAGTAAATCCTGGCTTCAGTACAGGCCACGGTAAAGTTTCTTTATACGTTGGATTATGTCGAAATGAGTTTTTCTACTGATGTACTCGCATGGAGACAGAAATGGCACGGCTACTGTATAGTGTGGATGATGCTTTAGTTATGCGATGTAGAATGAGGCTTACGATTTGCAGACCATACATACCTATTAGAATGTTTTTTTTTCTCCACAACATCCGTTTCCTGAACCGTGGATCAAATCAATGAACAAATAATTTAATCAAATAAATAAATATAAATATTCATGGACATTTCAGACAACGCCCTTCTAATCCCAAACTAAGCAAAGCTTGTAATGTGGGAACTAAATTGGCTGATAGAATATTTATATACTTTTTTTTGTAAACATTACAATGTCAAATCTCAAATCACTGGTTATCTGCACAATGGGTTGCATAAATGCCTGTAAACCACAAAACTTTTTATAATTATCTAATTAATACTAATGTGTGAATCAGTATTTTCTTTAAGAGTACGACGATTCATTAGTGTTATTAAGATATCGGATTGTGATCTTGATTGTATTGGAATTGAGTTAGGCTGCAGCTTAAATGCTAAAAAATGTTCAGGGCCCCATTCCCATAAACCAAGTGGGCACGCTTCCGTATTTCACTATTACATACCCAATTATCATTTGGGTAAGTCACCAATTACTTTGGAGGGTCCAATTTTGCGGGATGTTAAACATTTTTGGCCTTATTAGAAAATTATTTCAAGTTTGATTGAATGAGGCTTCACGGGGTTACTTGAGTGGTCGCCTGTTTATTTTTATTAGGTTAGTGACCTTGTTATTTTGAATAAGTTGTTTTTACGAGGTTCTGAATTTTTTAAATTGCCATTTTGTCTATGGAATAAAATATTATTTTGTTTTAAACGGGTTCCATTTATTTTTAACAATTTGCAGATGGGTACTGATTTGGATCAGTTGAGCTATCTAAAAATCGTTTGCAACGGTTCGGAGATTGCACAACTGTTTCATTTGTATATTATAAATATTACAAATACTATATTAGTCGTAATTTTTAACCGACTTCAAAAAAGGAGGAGGTTCTCAATTCGGTTGTATGTTTTTTTTAAAATGTTTGTTAACTCAGAACTCCGTCATTTATGAACCGATTTCAAAAATTCTTTTTTTATCTGAAAGGACGTACTTCCAGATTAGTTCTATTTTATTTTCATCAAAATCGGTTCAGTATTTTGGGTTATAAAGAGAAATAACTGAAAAATATGCCAACTGTTACGGCGCAGCGCCTACCATTTTACTGCTAGCAACAATGCTCGCGTATTGGAGAGAATCGATTTAATCTTTAAAAAAAAAACTTTACTTGGTCTGTGGAGAGAATCGATTTTGTTTTTAAAAAAAGAAAAAAAATTATTACTCTTTTATCTCTACTTTGCGTAGCATCTTTAGCAAAGAAAATTTATATCATATCCTCTTTAGCTCTGTATCTCTGCTCCGATAATGGTACACTTTATTATTATACTAACACCTGAAAGATAAAAGAAATCTTTTATTAAAACCAAACCCGGAGGCAGGCAGGAGCCCCAACACGTATTTACTATTTTGCTTTCCTGGTGGAGACTAGAACATTCCCAATGAACTGTCATCATCATCATCATTATCTGATGATCAAGCTGGTAGTACAATTGAAGTCGGTTTTTCTAGTTTTTTAAATTTATAAATTATTATTTGTAAATAAATGATTTTACACACCATAAAAAAATATTAATTTGATACAAGATAATTAATGTATGTATTTAGATTAGATGTGTTTAGATGTATTTAGATTAAAAAAAATATCATACTGCCTACCACAAAATGCTTATCCCACACAAATCACGTTCCCAAAAACTTGTAGCTTCTCTAAATATCTACTTAGACTTTACTTTTGCTCGTTAAATTTTCTTTTAAGATTACCAGCCTACTAGCATTACTAGCAGCATTTTTCTTGAAAAACCTTTTTATTTTCTTTACAAAAATAGCAGAAACAGATAAACGTTGCGCACTCGTGACTTCGCTTACCCATGAGTGATTTGAGCAAGTACTCTTCAGTACGGTGTCCATGATTTGTGAAAATTTCAGGAATTCAAGGTTAAAAAGAACTCTACAGGGTAGGCAACGCATCTATAATGCCTCTAGTGTTGCAAATGTCAATAGTCGACTGTAACCACCCACCATCAGGTGGTCCGTAAGCCTGTTTGCCTAAGTATGGCATAATATAACTTTTTTGTGCAGCACCAATTAACTTCAAGTAAGTTAGTTGGGTTTGAGCCCTCAACTATAAAATTTCTTTGAGTAATCATAGTTAGTTTTTTTGTCGAATATATTAGACAATTTATTGTTATAATTTAAAAACTACCCACAACTTTACTCGTAGTTAGTGATAATAGCTATCACGAACAAACTCACAAACATTGCCAGTTAAATAAAAAAAAAACCATTCCTAAGGTCAAAGATAGATGTCACAGCTCAGTCGGTAATAGCTCTGCCTTCCGTGCTGTGGGTCGTGGGTTCGATCCCCACCAAGAACAAACATTTGTGTGTTGCAAACATAGATGTTTGTTCTATATTTGGGTGTTACTATGTATTATAAGTATGTATTTACAAAAAAAAGTTTTTAGTATTTTATCAGCATCTATGTAGTTCCCATGTTACAAGCTTTGCTTAATTTGGAACTAGAGGGCGTCGTCGTGCGAAATTTCCATGAATATATTTTAGGTAGTATTTTTACATTTTCCAAAAGTGTAGACATCCTACCCATCCATATGATCACGACATTTACCCGCGTGTTGGTGTTCATAACCTGCGCACGTGCCGTCTCTACCAGCGCGCCGCCATTACTACATGATCTCTGTTATTACGTTTGCCCAAATTTTACTCACCTAGAATATTTGTAGATGGATTTTAAGACATTTTTGGGGTTTATTATTTTACTAGCAGTTACCCGCGACTTCGTACGCGTCTACAGTTTCCGTGCACATTATGTTATCTGTGCGTGTACCGAGCGGATACTTTGAGACTCAAAGTATCCGCGACTTCGTACGCGTCTACAGTTTCCGTGTACATTATATTATCTGTGCGTGTACCGAGCGGATACTTTCAGTAACTTGACATTACACCTCATTACACCGAACTCGTACCTACTGGAATGTCAAACGCTAGTTGTTAGACCAAAGAGGTAGTACTACGCCCTGTCAAACTGAGACGTGACCTGACATGACAATGAAATCCTCTTGCCAATTGGCGCTGCTAATCTTTTTCGTTCATTTTATCCTGTAGATCCTGTTAGTTATTCGAGATAAAAAGTAGCCTATGTGTCAATCCAGGTTACGAACTATATATATGCCAAGTTTTTTCCAAGTTGGTTCAGTAGTTTCGACGTGATTGAAACAAAAACATCCAAACATCTAAAAATCCAAACATCTAAACTTTCGCATTTATAATATTAGTAGGATAGGATAGGATAGGATAGTAGGATGTAACAGTCAAAAACTAGAAAAACCAGATGCAAGATATTTTCTTATTTATGATCTTTTATCCAACTACGGACAGCAAAAAGGAGGGTTATGATTTATTACTTTGTTTACTGTTTATATTACGGGCACACAGAACTGCTGAATACAGTGATGTGATTTTGCATTTGTGCTAAATTATTTTAGTGATTTTACAGGATAATGCGCGGAAACTTTGAAGAAATTTCAAAATGGCGGCCGATTGATATGCCAACTTCCATAGAAAAATGTTCTAAACCTTATTGTTATTTGTCTACAAAGAAGAGATGATATGGCCACACGAGCTCACCTAAAGCAAATGCAAAAAGCAATGCTACTTTAGGGCAATAACTGTTACAAAAGACAAAATCCACTACAAGATGCGGCGGTTCTCGCTTTGTGAATCAATTCACGCGTGTCGGTTCGCTCCAGTTTTTCCCAAGAACTCACTAACAGAAACGTGACTTTTCTGAGGCTGACACACGGACAAACAGATTTATTAACTGCTTATTTGTGGTAAGGAGCCCGTGGTCTGATCGCCAAGTATTAGAAGCTTGTAGAAGTCCACTGAAAGAAACAAAAAGTTTATTTCGTGTCACTAAATAAAATAATATATACTGAAAATAATACTAAATAATTACAATATAAGTTGGCTTAATATTAAATTGACTACGTGACTACAAAAACGGTCGCCACTCAGCATGTGCTATAGTAGCTTGTGACTACTATAGCGCTGCAGGGGTATGCCAATCAAAGTTGAACTGCAAAGTTTTAAATCATGGTCAGTTAATACTAACTCATAGTTATTCTGTGACTTAATAGTGACATTATGACGTCATTTGATGTGTTTTCGCGCATATTTTGCTGTCAAGTGTCTAAAAAGAATGATCACGTGGTACAAAATTGTACCACGTGACCTGAAGAAATTACACTGGGCAGTGAAATATAACTTGACAGCAAAAGATTGGCATACGGGGGCTGGTCTTCTGTGACGCCGTTATACACTGCGTTATTCGGAGTTGATAAAATCCAGCCATAGTTTTTCAATTTATTTATTACTCGGATATCTAGATCTATAGTTTGTTAGTATAAATTCACGGTACATGTCAAATGGGTATACAATTTTGTGTAAACAAATCAATTACAAAAATTATGCTGTAGGTACAGCCCCCGTATGCCAATCTTTTGCTGTCAAGTTATATTTCACTGCCCAGTGCAATTTCTTCAGGTCACGTGGTACAATTTTTTACTTGACAGCAATATATGCGCGAAAACAAATTAAATGACATCCATAATGTCACTATTTAGTCACCGAATAACTATGATTTAGTATGAACTGACCATGATTTAAAACTTTGCAGTTCAACTTTGAGATTGGAATCGCCCCTCAGCCTATTTTTTTCTCAGCTCCTAAAACGAAAATACAGTATCACATGGGTTTGTGATCGGCCACAAACAAGCGACTTAGCGGGAACGTTGGAATTCTACCGACAACTTCGTTACAAGCCAAGTTGATCCAACACTTAATGTACCGGCTAACACGGACTAAACTTAGCTAAAGTTGCGTGTTTTATGCACGATTGTGAGGTAACTTAACTTATTCTTGGTCCGGTTGGCGTGAACTCTGCAATGGTGTTTGTTTGACTACTATAAATTGGACAAGCTAGCTAAAACTTGGATTAGTTGTTGTGTGAAAGAAAAAAATCAGGAAAAATCATTAACATTATTGTAAAAACTCCATGACACTACATTTTATAAAAGCAACGAGAACCGTTAAACAATTTCTGGCTCGCACATTAAGTTTTGAAATTTTGCATACCTAATAAAATTAGATTCACTGATTTTATACCTTCAAAAGTTTTTAAATGTGCGAGCGAGAAATTCTTGTACGGTTCTCGTTCGTTTTCATTATATTCAACTAAATGATGGAACAAGCCGATGTCCCACCTGATGTTAAGTGGTAACCACTGCCTATAACGATGCATTGCCTCACAGAGCACGTCAACTGAAGACGTGCCCTGTGATATTATTGTAGCTGTTAGTTTAAAGTTCAATCTATTGTCTTGTCAACCTATTCAAACAAAGCATAATTTTATTAAAATATCGTCTCTTTATCCTGCATACGAAAACATCATAAATAGCTCTATTCACGCCCTAACCGAGGGACAAAAGATGTGTATCTAACCCTTACATTAATTAATTTAGGCCTATCTGGTTCACAGTCCACTGCGGGGTATTGTCTAGCTATCGTACCCTGCAGGCTTAAATCATAGAGTAGAACATTTTGTGCAGAGATTACAAGTTTTCTCTGTTTTCTGCGCACTTTATTTGACAAGCAAAATCTACACAACCTTGCTTAAATTATAGAGTATCTATAAATTATAGAGTATAATTATAGAGCGGAATTATAGAGTTGAGTAAATTATAGAGTAATTATCTCAGTTATCGTTGTCAACTGGTTTGGTTTATGTAATGATCACGACAACACGTCTTAGCCTAAAGTGCTGACCCGCGAGAACATGTAGGAATATTGTGCGGTTTGCTTGAACCGTACAACAGAGGTATTCCAATCTCAGTTGAACTGCAAAGTTTTAAATCATGGTCAGTTCATACTAACTTTTTGCTGTGACGTATCTGTGCATACATCTTTGCACGATTTTGATGAACTTAATAATAATAGTTGTATACATTTTGACATCGCTTTACGATAGGTCAGCGGGTTTGAATAGGCCATGTAGCTAATAAGGTGGCTTATACTGTGAAAGTTGCTTTTCGCTGGTAATCCGTAAATAAATAAATAAAATAAAAATAAATATTCATGAATATTATGGATCTGCCTTCCGTGCTGTAGGTCGTGGGTTCGATCCCCACCGAGAACAAACATTTGTGTGTGGCCAAACATAGATGTTTGTTCTATGTCTGGGTGTTACTATGTATTATAAGTATGTATTTACAAAAAAAAAAGTATATAAGTATTCTATCAGCATCTAGTTCCCATATTACAAGCTTTGCTTAGTTTGGGACTAGAGGGCGTCGTGTGAAATGTCCATGAATATTTATTTATTTATTTATTCATCAATGTGCAAACGCTTATTCTCGAAGCATTTGCCTGAAATCCGGATAATACGCACTGAAATATGTTATTACTGTTCAGTATTGTTATTTTTATAGCCGTACAGAGCCTATAAAAGCCCCCCGAAGCCTGTTTAAGTGAAATTTGTGTTAGCCGCAAGAATTTTTGCGGTAAAGTGATTCTTAGATGAAATTTATTATCTCGGTTACAAGGCTTTATTGTTGCGTTTAGGTAAGTAAAACGCTCAAGCGTGTACTGTCGCGGTCAAAATGCTTGTCTTGTCATGTTATTTTATCTATTTTATTAATGGCTGATATTTATCATTGGCAAACAATTTTGCCAGTTTCAAGTGATATATTGATTACTTAGTAAACACTGGTTTTACAAACTTAATAATATTATAAAAACAGCAAAGTAGATAATACAATGGAGTTATTTACATATTTGAATAGTATAGCCCAGTCAGTCAATCGTCAAGTCAAATTATCAAGAATTTTGTCATGTTTTTGTTATTTAAATATTTGAGGAATAATCTTGATAATACTAACCATTTTTCAAGTCAAAGTCGACTATCTAAAATATTGCTGTCAGTAAATTGGGCTTGATTCAGCACTAAATGTGATTTTTGTTTATAGAATAAAGTAAATACAATACTCAACCATAATAATATGTATTTTTTCCTTGACTGTACGTTTCTGAGTAAGTATAATGTAAGCTTTGTTTATTTTTGTTGATGTGTAAAAATGTTTATACTCGTCGTAGCAACTGCGTAGCGGCGTAGCAGTTTCGTAGCGCCGCCGTCGTAGCGGTATCATCGCTACGATGGTACCTACGAGATCATTGCTACGTTATTATTAACATGAAAAACGTTGAATGTAACGTACAACGTTTTAACACATCGGTAATTGGTACAAGTTAAGGTTTTTTTATTTGATTGGACTTGTAAATTTTTTTTATGTAATATAGAATGTCCACAATCTCACCTGATGGATGGATGTGTGATGAATCTCACATGCACTTATTTACACAATAACAACTTTTTTTTTCGTTTTTTTTCTTAAAAACAGAATACTAGGGACGACTTTTGCACCAGTAAAAAATTAAAGTAAGTAGCCACGAGTATGATAATATTTTTTTTAATGTACCTATCTAATATTTTTAGATACATTAGTTTTTGAAAAATAGTTTTAGTAGGTATTTAATTAACTGTGTTTCTTTCAGGAAATAAAACTTGGCCCTCTTATTAAACAGTCTGGAGGGTTCCATTTTTCCAACCATTTCACAACGTAGGTACTTACCTTATTTTAAAAATGCAAATCACACTGCGGAATAAAGAGGGAATGGGAGGTATCGACCCTATACTCGTGTATACATTCGTATTCTATCGTCAATAGGCAATTTTACATTAGCTGAATGTTATACGAAATAAACAGACGACTAATTTCATAAAGTTACACGTGTTTTTAAAGAATTTACCATTTTTAACCCCTGACGCAAAAACGACGGGGTGTTATAAATTTGACGTGTCTGTGTGTGTGTATGTGTCTGAGGCAACGTAACTCCCAAACGGATGAACCGATTTTTTTTTGTTTGAAAGGTGAATAAGTCGATAGTGTTCTTAGCTATGTTTGATAAAAGTCGATTCAAGATACGGGGGTTTTTTAAATTTTTAATTGAATTACTTGTTCCATCTCAATATCAAATTTTGAGTTAGTAGTACCCTAAAGGGGATGGAAAAAAGTGGAACAGATGCTTCACAGTGTGGGTGAATCCCAAAGAGCGAATGGAAGGCGCAGCGTATGGAATGTAATGCCATTACACCGCCATTTTGTTAATACAGATGCATAGACGCCTCTTGCAGCAGACACGTAGGTTTAGCTGCTGTCAAACTACGCCGGACAATGCCGGACATTTTGAAAAATACCTGTTTTTAACCAACTTCAAAAAAGGACCACCACTATCCCCTTTCCACCACAGGACAAGTAGACGCACGGCACAATCCCATCCATACTTGGTTTTTGGATTTGGATTTACATTCATTATGCGAACTGCCAAGGAATGGAACGCGTTGCCGTCTTCTGTCTTTCCTGAGAAAAAAATAAAAATAGTTATAAAAATTATTTTATTTTATTTTATTTTTATTTTATGTGGAAAACAAACAGCTTATTAAATAAGAGTATAAACAGAGGAAGTATAGCACGAAAAATTATAACTGCACTAACCTCTTTCATGGTTGATGAACAGTACGAAGTTTTAGCTGCAGACGAAACTTTTGTTTATCCGATATTTGCTTACTACAACCCTGTAGGAATGATTTTGGTCGTAATTTTTACATTATTATGTTAAAACATCTTGAAACTTATTAATAACAATCTCAAACAGTAAGAAAAAGCTACCGTAAGCCGCCACTTACCAAACTCAACGGTAACAAACATTGCAAGATAAATAAAAAGTTGTCAAAATTGACTAACTACGCAGTAGGTATTTTCCCTAAATACCCAGATTCACTCTTTCACTGCAACACAAGCCGACGGAAAATAAAAAGCTTTCCGAATTAATTCTTATGGTTCTTTGAATAATTTATGATGAATTACATTATCACACTAGCTGTTTTTAACAGGGTTTTCTCACTAGTTTCCCAGTCCGCTCGGTCGCATATATCTCTCAATTATCGCTGCTATTAAAATATTTCCTTTTATTACGTTTTTAATGGACCTGTAGGTACTTAATTTGGTTAAAAACACATATGAAATATGTGTTTTTTCATCAGGTATTGAGATTCTTCGCAATTTTTTGGACAATGATATTAATTTTGAAAAGCAGTAGGAGTCAAGAGTCAAGACCTAACTTTTTTACCGTTCTCCGAATTGTAGTATATCTATAACTTTGTAAAAAGGATCATACAAAAAAAACGCTGTGAACCAGCCCCCGTATGCCAATCTTTTGCTGTCAAGTTATATTTCACTGCCCAGTGTAATTTCTTCAGGTCACGTGGTACAATTTAGTACCACGTGATCATTCTTTTTAGACACTTGACAGCAAAATATGCGCGAAAACACATCAAATGACGTCATAATGTCACTATTTAGTCACAGAATAACTATGAGTTAGTATGAACTGACCATGGTTTAAAACTTTGCAGTTCAACTTTGCAGTTCAACTTTGATTGGCATACCAATGGAGGCCGTAGTTTCTTGCCCGTTCTTTTAGTCTCTGGTCGCGTGGAACTAGCACCTAGAATCACCTAGTTATATAAGACGATTCTAAATGATCCTTGTGATTTTATTAAATAAAGATATTACGACTTTGGCTATTCTGGTCGCGAGGAACTGTCACCAACAAATACCTATAGACATAATATAGCAAATCTTTGGTCACCTTTGAGAGAATGGTAAAGGTGTGTTGGGCAAGTCTACTCCATCTGAATCAGATCCCACTAAAAGTAGCTTGATTAAGTCACTAAGAATTACCCAGCTTCAAACTATTTTTTTAATTTACGTTCGATCGATTAGTATTATACCTACGAGAACCTAGTGCCTAGACAAGCCATACCTTATAATTTTAAGCATGTGTAATTTTTGAAATAATAATAAATAAATAATAATAAATAATTAGTTTATTCATTTATTATATCATTCTTACTGAAACATTTTGATGAAAAAACTGTTGGAATTGTTGTAGATTTAATAAAACCTACAGACCTTAGAGATTCATCATAGTCTAGGTTCCATAGTCTGGAACTTGAAAAGGATTCTGTGAAACTGAGCTAGGGAACTAATCCTCAACAAAGCTAGCTAGGCCACGTTCAACCGACGCGAACAAGTGATTACAACGTGGTATTAAATAAATACGCAACAGTTTATTTATTAATTTATTTATTAATTAGGACAACCAACAAGGGTAACATGAAAATACAAAAATAACAAGATATTGGACTTAAATCTATGTGTATCTATGTGTGTGTGTGTGCGTGTGTATATGCGTGTGTGTGTATCTCTGTGTGTGTTCATTGTACTTCGCTTTAATTTAGAACTATGTCTAATATCTATTATCTAATTTTGTACATATTATAAATATTGTAAAATACTTTATTAGTCATAATTTTCTTTGTGAATAAATCTAAGTACTTCCGGTGCAGTACAATAAAGAGTTTTCTAGATAGAAAACTCTAACAAGGAACACATAGATAGATAGATATCTATCTATGTGTTCCTTCAATTAAAGGATAAGTGACCATGTTAGTGTCCATGTACAAGAACTGAAGTAGGTATTTTATGTCTATTTAGAATTGCCTCTGATTGCCCTAAAATGTGCAATGGTGAGATAGTGAACAAAAGTTAAAATAAACTATTTTTGACATAATCGTGGCAAAAAAATCTTGTTTTTTCATAATTTTCCTATTTGACTCTATTTTTAAAAACACTTATTCAGCGTGATCTTTCCAAGCAGCGCCACCAGCTCCGATTTGAACCAAACCAGCAGGGGTATTCCAATCTCAGTTGAACTGCAAAGTTTTAAATCATGGTCAGTTCATACTAACTCATAGTTATTCTGTGACTAAATAGTGACATTATGACGTCATTTGATGTGTTTTCGCGCATATTTTGCTGTCAAGTGTCTAAAAAGAATGATCACGTGGTACAAAATTGTACCACGTGACCTGAAGAAATTACACTGGGCAGTGAAATATAACTTGACAGCAAAAGATTGGAATACGGAGGCAGGATCTAAAAATGTAAAAGAATTGTACTTGGTATTAAGTTCTAGTTCTAGTTTAATTGCGTCGGTTTGATCACAGCTTTAGGTCAAGACAATCTTAGCTAACTAAGCTTTTGTACACGGGACTTAGCAAGCTTTGTGGTCTATTCGAAAGGATCTTAACTTACGACTCTCAGCTCGTGGGTGCAAAGATGTACTACATTTTCAACCGACTTCAAAAAAGGAGGAGGTTCTCAATTCGGTTGTATTTTTTTTATTGTTTGTTACCTCAAACTTCGGGGGTGTCCAGCTCTTCACGGTAAGTCACAGTCGTTTCGATGTGACTTTTGAGACTAGTGTATCTTTTACCTCAGAACTCTGTCATTTATGAACAGATTTCGAAAATTTAAACAGATAGATGTTTTATCTTAAAAGTGTTTAAGTTGAGAAGCGGTTCTAAGTAAGACCGCAAATGCCTAGTACATAGAAAGTAGCTGTCAAGACCGTATACATTTTTAAAATACAAATCATTTATTAACATACACAGTAACACACAACACACACACACACGTAACACAGTTTCTACTAGCGCGGAAGGTATGGGTTCTTCTGCTGTTTGTATACCTACCCACAAAATTTCGTCCGTTCCACCTAGTTACATTGTAGTTACATTGATGTAACCAGCTGGACATTTTTATTCCAAGTAGTTACATTATTTAAAAATGTAACTTTAACGTAACTAATGAGACTTTTTTGTTCCACCTAGTTACACCGTAGATAGGTACCATCGTAGGTTCAAAAGATACTAACTATAATTAAATAATAACTTTGATTTATATAACGTTCACAGGCATCTTATCTTATCTTATCTTCTTATTTAGTGGTTGCAGTTTAAAATTTAATACTTAGCTCACTTATAAGTTCAGTCAGGTGCATACCATAAAAGTTGCTGGACAACTTTTACAGGGTATATCCCATCTAGACCGAATAGGAACATTTTAAAACAACTCAGGTCAGTGTGGTTATAAAACTTTATGGTCATTTAACTTTGAAAACCGCACTGAAACTGAAGCCTTGAAATTATTCTTCAGCTTTTACGATTTCGTTTATATTTGATGCGTTTTCCTAAAATCGATCTAAACTGGGAATTTTAATAGAGCAAAGCGATCATATTTCGAGATATTTTTACTATGACTTTTATCTCGATTTAATTATTATTGACTACTAAGGCCTTATGCTCAGTTCGGTAAAGATTTTACTCTATTATGAATGACGTCAAAATGACGTTGAAAACTCATGGCACCAATGGGTGAAACCGGACCTAAACTGAACCTGGAAGTAAATCCTTTCAAATAAAAAAAGAATTTTTGAAATCAGTTCATAAATGACGGAGTTTTGAGGTAACACACATTTAAAAAAAAAGAATCAGAGTACCTCCTCCTTTTGAAGTCGGTTAATAAAAGAGTTTGACCTGCCTATGCAATTGTGCCGAAATATCGTGATTTAGAACTCACAAATCATGGTAAAAATCCGGTTTTTGGTGAGATTCTATCTTTATTATCTGTATCGCTGCATTTTCCATCAAAACAAAACAGATTCATATAACTTTACTCGTATCTCTGGAAATCGCAACCGCTGCCGGCTAACTCTACTGCAGAAAATAAAATGAGGCACAAAGGGCATTCCTGAAGCAATTTCCTTACTGATCTCGTCTTAGCGCGGTGTGCATGCTGGAAACAAATAGCTCACTCTTCTCTTCAAGCTTCTTCTACAAGCTAACTTTTAGTAAGTACTAGCAGTTACCCGCGACCTCGTACGCGTCTACAGTTTCCGTGTACATTATATTATCTGTGCGTGTACCGAGCGGATACTTCTTTGAGAAACTTGACATTACACCGAACCCGTACTCGAATGTCAAACGCTAGTTGTTAGACCAAAGAGGTAGTACTACGCCCTGTCAAACTGACGTGACATGACATGACAATGAAATCCTCTTGCCAATTGGCGCTGCTAATCCTTTTCGTTCATTTTATCCTGTAGATCCTGTTAATTATTCGGGATAAAAAGTAGCCTATATGTCAATCCAGGTTACGAACTATATATACGCCAAGTTTCATCCAAGTTGGTTTAGTGGTTTTGACGTGATTGAAACACAAACATCCAAACATCTAAACATCCAAACATCGAAACTTTCGCATTTATAATATTAGTAGGATAGCAAGGAGAAAAAATAAGCGAAAACTCGTGTGTTCTACAGCTATTGAGCTACTCGAATTTGACACTAACGCTTATAGTTCTTAATCGTTACCTCGAATAATCCTCGCCTCGACTCGTCCTCGAAATCGAGCTTTGGTTGTTTTAGTTGTCAAAATTACTATAAGTACGATATCGAGGCCATTTATATTTATAGAACCTAAACCACTTGCGTAAAATAAATATTCTGTCAAAAATAATAATAGGTTTATCACACAAAAACTTATTACAAAATTGATCTAGATGAGAAAGTTAAGTTACTTAAGTTTAAGTTGAGATATTTCTATAAACGGTAATAGTGGAGTCAACTAGCTGCCATTTACTTTGTGGTGGTGGTTTAATCTATTTTTAAGCCATATTTCTTTGCCCAGCCAGGAAGAATCCTTTGCAGCGAACCACTTCAAACGCCTTTGAAGGGGTAAAACGGAAAATAATATAAATTTTCTAAAAAAAATAATGTTTGCAAAAGCTTAGTTAGTTATTGGAAGAGAAATATGAATTTGTACCTTTTAATACTTTTTTTTGTTAAAAATGCTTTTTTCTTAAGTATTTGTATATAGTTATTATTTTGATCAATAAATTAATTGAATTTTCTAAAAAAAAAATTGTACCTAGATTCTTTTGCAGAACTTCTAGATAGGTTACAAATTAGAGCATGAATGTACAGTCGAAGACACGTCCACCTATACTGTTTGGACTTTGAACTATTAGAAGTTGAACGTTGCCAATCGTGCGAGAGGGACGACAATGTGTTTGTGTAAGACGGGCTGTGAGCGCAGCGCGCGCTTACGTTTTCTGCGCTCCCTTTCCAGCAATTCTCTGCATTTTTAACCGACTTCAAAAAAGGAGGAGGTTCTCAATTCGGTTGTATGTTTTTTTTTTATTATTGTTTTAATAATTTTTTTTTTTTAATGTTCGTTACCTCAGAACTCCGTCATTTATGAACCGATTTCAAAAATTCTTTTTTCATCTGAAAGGATATACTTCCAGATTGATCCCATTTTATTTTCATCAAAATCGGTTGAGTAGTTTGGGTTATAAATAGAAATAACTGAAAAAAATATGCCCGGCGCTGCGCAGCGCCTACTATTTTACTGCTAGCAACGATGCAATATGCCAAGTTGCGGCGTAGCGCCTACCATTTTACTGCTAGCAACGATGGACCCTTGTGGGTGCACACCTAAATTTTTACATTTTTCTAAATTTGTCAATAAACCCAGTTTGTACATTCAAACCGCATTTAATTGGAGAAAAGCAAAAACCCACCAGTTGTTCCTCTAAAGAATCAACACCAACCACGTGCACGAAATTGCGTATTTTGCTTTCCTGTGACTTTTATGTGGTGTTCATAGTGACTAGAACATTCCCAATGAACTGTCATCATCATCATCATCATTTGATGATGAAGCTGGTAGTCGAATTGAAGTCGGTTTTCCAGTTTTTTAACTTATAAATTATATATAGCATAGTTATGGTTATATTAGGTGTATAACCTGATCTGTGGCCGTGTGTACAAGGCGATTGACACCTTTAGCCCCTACTATGATCTCTTTTAGATATAACTTGTACTCACAACAAAGAATTCTATAACAACGGCATTTTACTAAATCTGTGAAACGTAAAATTAAATACGCTACAAAATATTCATTACCGCGGGGCCCTCTATTCCGAATAATTATTAGCGAAGATATTCGATAGTGACGTTTGTGGTACACAGCGCGACCGCCACGTACAATGACGCGGGCTCTAGCGAAAGCGAACTGACAGCGTCGCTGCGCAGTGTCACAAACGTCACTGAAACGATACCGAATCTTAGGGCGTCTTGCACCAGAATCATTAAACGTATTTAACAGCTAAATCGATTCAAATATGACGTATTTGTATGACTTGACAACTCGCTAAATACTATTTAAGAGTTAAACGCGTTTAGTGATTCTGGTGCAAGCCACCCTTAGTCATGTTTAATCTTAGGGAGAACGCAAACCAAAGACAAAACGTCTTGTCGAACAGTTAGTGATGTGAAACTTCTCAGTAAAACTTTTTTAGTTACGATAAGCTTCTTTTTATTTGCTGTTTTCGTTACTTGCTTATTTAATGAGAATCATCCTAAGTACTTAATAATATTATTAAGTACACTACATAATTACTTTATATTCTTATTTATTAAAAAAGCACAGTTCATTCTCTAGGTATATGCGTATAAAGCAATGTTTAATAGGTAGGTACTAAACAATGCTATAATAGATAGGTAAACATAATTTTATGCATGCATGTTTGCTTTTGAAGGCCGCTCGGCCAATTTAATTAATTAATTAAATTGTTTTAACGGCTGGTTTGCGAACCTATTAATAAAAAAACGTAAGAAAAGACTGTCGTGTCAATTGATGTGAGTTTCGTTACAACGAAAACAGCATATGACGAGGAAGCATTCATCATATGCTGTTTTCGTTATAACAGAAAATTTATTTTCACGTCACTAAGTACGCGACAAAACAGTTTTGTCGATAGATGTGCGTTGGCCCTTAATCATTAGTCGGGTGTAATAAAAAAAATCAATTAAATAATAAAATTACAACGGTAAATATAACATGGTATAAGGTACCATTCAATATGTACCCATGAATACGTTAGTTACGAGAACAAAATACAGTGTACCCGAAATCCGAACATTGTAAAAGTATTTTTACACAATCCAGCCAACTTTTTGTTTTAAAAACTAAACTATACAATGCACTACTGACACCTGAATAGCTAGTACTAAATTATTCTATGAACTACATATTGGAAAAAAACTGGTTATCGGCGCCTATTAATGGTCTGGTTAATCAATATAATAATGTCAAAAAGATGTTTCAAATCTTAGTAGATTAGATGATTACAACAAAAGTACTTAGGTCGGTAGGATATCGGTCAAATAGTGGATTCTACAAGCAAAATAAAAAATAATTATGTTAATAATGTATTTATTTATATTTAAACCAAAACCTGTTACTAATACACAGTGGCTACTAGAAAAATCGATATTCCTAGGTTCGTTGAATAGTTTTGGATTGCATTGCGCAGTGACGCAGTCACTTCGCAAGAGCCTGCGTCAACGCGCAAGCCAGCCGCGTAGTGTAACACAAATGTCACAATTGAATTTTTCGGAGTAGAGGCACAGAACCTACTAGCCTTTTATTTTCACTGCCGAACCTGTTTTCTATATAAATCTGGCCTAACAATAGTAGGATCGCTCCTGTCGACAGCTCGTTGATTTATTCAAACGCGGCTGCGGTAGACAAAAAGGAGTTTTATGTGTTGCTCTGTGATGTTCTATTGTTTTTCCGATACGTCACTTTTTTCGCTGTCATTATGAATGATGGGGTTGCGTGACTTGGGGTGCATAAGTGATCCTCAGCGCGATTTTTACTGAACTGGGTTTGTACGTATTTTCATAAATGCAATGGAAGTGCCTGTCTGGATCTGATTAAAGTAAAAAGTAAAGTAAAAATCATTTATTTGCGTGAATGTAGGTACAAAAGTTGTTACATTATAATATAATTTGAGCCAGTAAAATCTACCACAAGAAGGTGTGCAAAGTTTGATAAAATTTAATGAATAGAGTAAAATCAAATAATAATGTCAATCTACAATTGCTTAAATAGTAATAGTTCTAATATGAGATAAATATGTCATAATAATATAAAACTAAATAAATCACATCTTAAAATCTAAATACTATCTAATATTATAGAAACATTTGTCCAGTAACCACTTTTTTAGCTTCCATTTAAATAAATTCATCATAATTGATGATTTAATGTGAAGTGGTTGAGTTTTGCTAAGGGTTGATTCTCATTGGCTGCTTTTAAAATGCCATATCCGACACCTATACGATATCAGTGAAGACCCAAGACATATAATTAACTAGCTTCTGCTCGCAACTTCGTCCGCGACCCGTTATATCCTGTTGATTTTCCGGAATAAAAAGTAGCCTATGTGTTAATCCAGGCTACGAACTTGTACTCCACGTTTCATCTAAACCAATGCATCGTTATAGGCAGTAGTTGCCACTTAACATCAGAGCCATCGTCTTGTTCTATTATTTATTTGTATAAACCAGTAATTAAATTAAACACTAAAAAAACCCCCGAATCTTGGATTGATTTCCATCAAACATAGCTAAGAACTCCTGACTAATCCATCTTTCAAACAAAAAAAAAATTAAAATCGGTTCGTCCGTTCAGGAGCTACGTTGCCTCAGACAGACAAACACACACACAGACACGTCAAAGTTATAACATCCCGTCGTTTTTGCGACGGGGGTTAAAAAAAGTTTGACGTTGGTATTGTGTCGTCATTGGCTAGGTTGTAGCTCTAGGTATGTTGATAATATTTACGGTCCCCATCCCCAGTGACTTTCGTACAATTAAGTATATTTGGTAGAATTTTTGGTAGACTCAAACCAACATCTGATTGTCATCCATCACACCGGTTTGTTCTTGGCGGGGATCGAACCCGCAACAACGTGGAAGGCAGAGCTATACCGACTAAGCAGTGACATCTATCAAATGCCTTTTAAAAAGAATTGCAAGCATTCATCTTTGTTTGTCTGAAAAGATAACTTTATTATTTGTGAAACTCGAATATATTTATTTCTTCGTAAAAAATATATTTTATTTATCATTTCACATTATTTTTCATTGATTGGTTTACATCTAATCTTGTCACGACTCCATTGCAAAAATGATACTCTACATTTCAAATGATATTACCCACGAAATACACGCGTACTGAAATTTGATTTGTTGCTACGTATATACATACACCTATTTACTATTGAGATGCGATATTGAGTTCCAAACTCAATAAGACAAAGCAGATGTTACTTGTTTATGTCATAAACTTGGAGCGAGGCTGGATGAGGACTGGTATCCACTGATAGCTATAATAAAACCATGCTATACATAGATAGATAGATAGAAGATAGAACATACTTTATTGCACACCATAACCTAGGGATTACTACAACATAAAAAACAAAACTTAATAAAGGTACAATGGGCGGTCTTATCACTAATGAGCGATCTCTACTAGACAACCTTGGACGGAATGGACTTCGAGGTATAACAAGGGGTGCTGCCTAAAGATAACAGAAAAAATTAAGAAACATGATTAGTTTAGATACGTAGACACTATATAACTTTATGGCTAATAAATATACTTATGGCAAACAATACTTATAAAATACAAAATACATCTACCTCTCAACGTATGGTTTTACTGACGACGCCAAGTTAAAGCATTTTGTGTGCTTTGCAGAGCACGTCCATTAGCCCAGACTGTGCGATTATCCTTGTGTTGGGTTAGTAGGGGTATGCCAATCAAAGTTGAACTGCAAAGTTGAACTGCAAAGTTTTAAATCATGGTCAGTTCATACTAACTCATAGTTATTCTGTTACTAAATAGTGACATTATGATGTCATTTGATGTGTTTTCGCGCATATTTTTTGTCAAGTGTCTAAAAAGAATGATCAGGTCACGTGGTACAATTTTGTACAACTAAAGAAGAAATTTGAAGAAATTTGAAGAAATTACACTGGGCAGTGAAATATAACTTGACAGCAAAAGATTGGCAGACGGGGGCAGGACGCAGAGTTGTCGTCTTCGTCGAGCTTATAATCGCATCTTGCATAATATAAGGTGAACAATCCTTTCACAGACAGTGATTTTCTTACTAAAATAGCTACTGGTCTAGTTAGTTTTGTGCCTCGCACTGTGCTAAACTGTGCCATCTGGCAAGGTGTTAGTAGTTTTTAATTTTTTTATCTAGCCTACCTCGTCCCTCTGCTGGGCAAAGGCCTCCCCCAAACCCTTCCACTTATCCCGGTTCTTGGCTGTTACCAATCCGTCTCAAACACGTCAAGGTCATCCCTCCAACGCTTTCTCGGCCGACCCCGACGCCGCCGACCCTCAGGTATCCACTTGGTGGTGGTGGTAGTCCACCGGTCTTGAGAAATTTTAATTTTTATGACTAACTAGCAGTTACCCGCGACTTCGTACGCGTCTACAGTTTCCGTGTACATTATATTATCTGTGCGTGTACCGAGCGGA
Source organism: Gandaritis pyraliata (assembly GCA_947859175.1). Taxonomy (NCBI): domain Eukaryota; kingdom Metazoa; phylum Arthropoda; class Insecta; order Lepidoptera; family Geometridae; genus Gandaritis; species Gandaritis pyraliata. The sequence goes on along the minus strand of OX401867.1, from coordinate 2,372,409 downwards.
TACTTCTTTGAGAAACTTGACATTACACCTCATTACACCGAACTCATACCTACTCGAATGTCAAACGCTAGTCGTTAGACCAAAGAGGTAGTACTACGCCCTGTCAAACTGACGTGACATGAATGACAATGAAATCCTCTTGCCAATTGGCGCTGCTAATCCTTTTCGTTCATATTATCCTGTAGATCCTGTTAATTATTCGGGATAAAAAGTAGCCTATATGTTAATCCAGGTTACGAACTATATATATGCCAAGTTTCACCCAAGTTGGTTCAGTAGTTTTGACGTGATTGAAACACAAACATCCAAACATCCAAACATCCAAACATCTAAACATCCAAACATCTAAACTTTCGCATTTATAATATTAGTATGATAAAAGGTTTTGGTTACAAAAATATTTGAACCTCACTCCCAGCAATAAAATAGCATAGCTTTCTTCACTCCCAGCAATAAAATAGCATAGCTTTGAGTGGTCCGCAATAATTTTGCAATAATATCTCATATAAACGCTATATTCAAATGGATGTTCAATTCGCTGCGTCCTAGTGCAGCCAACTTGAAATGAAATTCTGATCCATTATGCAATATTGCAGTGTTGCGTAATGTATTCTGTTGCAAGTTGCAACTCGTGCATATCGCGTATAAAAATATAATCATTGCTGTTGATGTTTACTAGAATACTTAATTTCGAACATACATTTTCACAAGAACCGGCTGATTGCTTTCCCATATTTCGCCATAGTTGCATGTGAACTCAATCATGGGTTGAGGAAAAGTCATAGGAAAGCAGACGGCCCACCTGGTGTTGAGAAGTATCCGGCCCAACGGATACTTCTGCCTACCAAAATGTTACTTCACAGAGCACGTCCACGGAGGTAATGCCCTGCGAGGCACACTGCGTCCATTCGAAAAGGTTTCAATTTTCTTGCCCGTGTACTTAGTTACAATTTTTTTTATACTTAAATCTTGTTTACAAATGGTATTATAGACATGACGAAGGTACATAGTAGCTTTGATGATAATGATACGTACACCTAATTACCAGCCAATACGTTTATTTCATTTCATAAAATTTTTTACATTACGGTTTTCTTTCCACTTCAATGAATACGTGTACATTTTTTCCACCATAATAAAAATTATCATTTTCCTCCTTTTGTAGAGAGGCTTTGAAGGTCTTCATTTTGGTGAATAGATAAGCTTCTCCAAGGGAGAAAAAACACAAATATTTCCCTAATCATGCCATTACAGAACCCCCTGCACTTTTTAAGCTTCAGCCCCTAATTTGTTGCAAAAAATTCGTAATATTTAGGGTTCGTTGAAACTGGGGTTCAAAAGTTATTACACAAACTTTTGAAATTAAACATTATTACATAAATGAGGCAAATAGATCATTTTGGGAAATGTGTAGGAAAATTCGTAATTTATTTTCGTTGCCACAAAAAATATATAAGAAATATTGTATAATCTCTCATAAGATTTGCTTGCTAGCAGGCTAATCGCAGATGTGTCTCATTTATTCGTAAATACCACTCTTGGTCGTCCATTGGTCGTTTTGTCATTTATTGGTCCACGTTAGTCGCATGCGGAGCACGAACAAATGACATCATCATCATCATCATCATCATCAACCTATACTCGTCCACTGCTGGACGTAGGTCTCTCCCAAGACAAACAACAACAAACAAATGACAGTCGCCACGTTATGTAAACCTAACACATTCAAGTCATATTGCGCGTCAACGCCAGCTCAACCGCCGATCGTTGTAGCGTCACCACACAGTGTATTGCACACTACCTGTAAGCGACGCCTTATCCACGTTTAGTTTTTATGGTCTATGTTCACAACTTCATGGTTTATGTCATCATCTGTGACATTTTTTTGATAAAAGTAAAATAAGAAGAAATAAATTGTATTGAATTCATTCGAATCTATCTGCTGCGATGTCTTTTTAACCGACTTCCAAAAAGGAGGAGGTTCTCAATTCGGTTGTATGTTTTTTTTTTTTTTTTTTAATTTTTTTTTTTATTTTTTTTTTTATTTTTTTTAATGTTTGTTACCTCAGAACTCCGTCATTTATGAACCGATTTCAAAAATTCATCTTTTATCTGAAAGGATATACTTCCAGATTGGTCCCATTTTATTTTCATCAAAATCGGTTGAGTAGTTTGGGTTATAAATAGAAATAACTGAAAAAAATATGCCCGGCGCGGTGCAGCGCCTACCATTTTACTGCTAGCAACGATGCAATATGCCAAGTTGCGGCGTAGCGCCTACTATTTTACTGCTAGCAACGATGGACCCTTAATTTGTGGTGCACACCTAAATTGTTACATTTTTCTAAATTTGTCAATAAACCCAGTTTGTACATTCAAACCGCATTTAATTGGAGAAAAGCTTAAACCCACCAGTTGTTCCTCTAAAGAATCAACACCAACCACGTGCACGAAATTGCGTATTTTGCTTTCCTGTGACTTTTATGTGGTGTTTAAAGTGACTAGAACATTCCCAATGAACTGTCATCATCATCATCATCATCTGATGATGAAGCTGGTAGTCGAATTGAAGTCGGTTTTCCAGTTTTTTAACTTATAAATTATTTGATTTTCTTCTCCTAAAAAAGGAACATTGCCACAATACCCATGATCTGCCCCCGTATGCCAATCTTTTGCTGTCAAGTTATATTTCACTGCCCAGTGTAATTTCTTCAGGTCACGTGGTACAATTTTGTACCACGTGATCATTCTTTTTAGACACTTGACAGAAAAATATGCGCGAAAACAAATTAAATGACATCATAATGTCACTATTTAGTCACAGAATAACTATGAGTTAGTATGAACTGACCATGATTTAAAACTTTGCAGTTCAACTTTGCAGTTCAACTTTGATTGGCATACCAATACAGTCCACCTACTTCCCCGCTATTTTAATGGGAACAGCTACACTACCGTTACGATGCGTTTACGATTATCGTAATTCGTGCTGAGGCTTCTGAGGACCTTGCTAAAGTTTCGATACGATTGTTCAATTTTTTACTAACCCCCCGTTCAATGTCAATTTCTCATGTGAGCTCTCATGCTTAGAGGCAGTAACAATAGTGGGCCATTCGATCAACCGTTACGCGTAAGGTAAAGGTGTGGTGGAAATGAGGGTAGGAAGCGATAGCCCGCGGCTCTTCCCGCCTGGAATGTGTTTGGTATCCCTGGGGGCACATATCTTTTCAGATTTTAACGGTATTATTCCTCAAGTACTTACTGATATTGGATGGTTTTCAGGGATGCAGTAGACCCAATACGCACGTATTTATAGCACCCGTAGTAACAAAGGATCTTTGTCCCTTTGAAGTATCTGCGCAGAATCGGTTTTGGGGTCGAATTTTTAATAAGCAAATTTTTTCTACTTATATGCGCAATCGTTGAGATAAAGATCAGTTGTGCGTTCTGTACCCGGAATCGTGGTTGCACCTAACTTCAGAGCGGTAAGATCTGCTGTGACTACTATACCTACTTATCTACTATTTACATTAAAATAGTTCTATGTTAGCTATCTAAGTTTTTTTCTGAAAACGAACAAACCTGTTATTGAACCAGTCACCTTTGAAACAATTGTATTAACTCATAGACCACATCCACCAATGACGACCTTTAATAAGTAAATAAATAACCAAATATTCATGGACATTTCACACAACGCCCCCTAGTCTCAACCTAAGTAAAGCTTGTATTATGAGAACTATGTAGATTGCTGATATACTTTGTTTATACTTTTTTTTGTAAATAGATTCCAGTGGGATTTTGATTTTCAATTCCTTACAGAGGTAAACATTCTTAATATAAAAAAACTCTGTTTTTATTTCAAAACAACACTAAAACCCATTCACAAAGAATTCAGATCCACAACTCTTCTTACATTACCATAAAAATTACTAATTTAGCACGCCCAAAACTAAAAACTCGCCATCTGGTCTGTAACGAAACATTCGCAAGCCAACCCTGTTGCAGCCATAGATTACTGCTATAAAAAGCCGCCCTCCAGATTGCAAAGCTCATAACAGATAAACGTCGGCAGTAACTTTAGCGTCCCTTCATCCCTTGTGTAAAACAAAGGGTGAGGCAGCCGAATTTCTATAGCTTTACGATACTACGATACTGGTTAGTGATCGGGTTATATGCAACAGCACATGCCTAATATACGTAGGATTATATTCAAAAGACATTATTTTGTAAACATAATATTTGATAAAAGCGCAAAGATTGATCAAACTATACGTTTTTATTATTGTATGTGCGGGGATATAATGCTAATATTTACAAAAAAAATACTTAGTTGATGGTCTGTTTCATGTGTGTGTGTTTCATTTTATAAATACTGTATTAGTCGAAATTTTCTTTGAGAATTAAGAAAAAAAATAACCCACAGATTAAACTTATAAAAAACAGAAAGAATGAAAAGGCAAGTATTTGAACTGTATTATTTTTGGGTCCTTAATTCCTTAGGTAGAGTAAGAAAAGTGTAAACATGATTGCGATGATGACTAAGATAGGTACTGACTAAATGAAAAACATGTTATGTATCTACTCAAATCAAATTAAAAATCAAAATATCTTTATTTCTGTAACAAAATGTATAAAATTTTTAACTAGGTTTGGGACTATAGATTCCATTTAGCATAATATTTTGATATTTTATTAAATTACTCTAGTATAAGCGTCAATTGAAAAAAAGCTAGTGTATATAAAAATGTATATAATAAATACGTTTGCATATATTCCAACTCTAGTTATTAGGGTCGATCTATTGGAGATTCGAAAGTTAGTTCGTGTCACGTTGAATAGAAGACCGGAAGTCGATACTTGGTGAAGGTAGGATATTAGTAGATAAGGACTTGATAGGAAGGGATCAAATTGAGCCTGCCGTGTTAATTCTGTTTACACTAGCTTCATTAGACATTTTACATAATGTGAATGAACTTAGTGACAACAATTTACACGGAAATTTACACGATATTTTCTGAAAGTTTAGGCGAAATGAAAGTTTAGCGCGAAAGTATGAAATGTCCATGAATATTTACGTAATTTATTATTATTTATTTATAAGTAAGTAACGAGTCGTATTATGCGTCTTTTTACCTTCTATATTATCGTATACTAGCTTCTGCCTGTGATTTTGTCCGCGTCTTTAAGTAGCCTATGTATTGTCCAGGTTACAAGCAGGTTATATTCCAAGTTTCATCCAAATCGGACCAGTAGTTACAGCGTAATTGAAACACAAACATCCAAACATCTAACCTTTGACATCCCACTACTATTTATAAATGTCACAGTTTAGATGTTTGTGTTTCAATCACGCTGTCTACTGGTTCGATTTGAATGAAGCTTAGAATATATTATAGTTCGTAACCTGAATTAACACATAGGCTACTTTACCCGCTTTTTTTTAAGTTATTTTTTTTTTGTTTTTTTTTTTTCGTGGACGAAGTCGCAGGTAACTGCTAGTTTATAATATTAGTGGGATAATAAACAATGCTTGCTTTGCTCAAGCCTAGATACTCGTACTTCTGAAATATGATAAAAACTTTGTAAGTAGAGTTTAACCAAACCATTACCCTAATGTAAAGATTAGTCAAATGAGAATCTCACAGAATCTTTGATTTTATTAAAAGCATCGCTCTCAAGTTTCAAACAAATTGCCGAAACTGAAATGTTCACTTTGAAGGTTTAAAGGGAAATTAGCACATTTTAAAGGTTTTAGCACTCATTTTCGATGCAAATCCAAAGGCTGCTCAGGAAGTTTTCAGCTCGGCCGGATAACGTAGCCTTTTCACTTGGAGAGTGAACCAACTTTTTGTTTAGCCGCCTGAAAGGTGAGTTGGGTAGTTTGTTTTCGTAGTTTGAGAGCATGTTTTATTTAAAATCACTGTTTTTAGCACTATTGATTGTAAAAACTAGAAACAGGCATGACGTGCGTGCCTTACTAAACGTACTGAATAAAAATCCGTAGTACTTTGCTTGCAGATAAATGAAAAAAAAGTGTATTTGAATTTGGAACCCATGCAAAACGTCTATTTTGATATGGTTCTGATTTCAAATACTATGTATGTATACGTGAACAAAATAACGTCTATTCGAATTTCGAACACATTCCAAACTTCGCGTTCGAATTTCAAATAGGTTTGACAGCTAGTATTTCATTACATTCTAGAGTGCTACAAACTTTACAGGTCCGGCGATGAGGGCGCTTCATACAGTTGTCATGATTATTCAGATGTAGGTAATAGAGGAAAATTGCATTCAAATTAAATACTACGATGTCTAAACTAGTCATAATTAAACTTGAAATATTTCTTCAAGACCATTTAAAAGAATCAGGTAAGTGGCGAGGTAAATTTTCATTAAACATTCACCTTTTCTCCTACCTTAAAGGGTAAAACCATTTTCACTAACAACATAGAAATAAGTATCCCCTTCACTTAATGACATGACTGTACAAAACTCCAATTTCGCGTTACTTGTAGGCGTCACAATAACACTCACACTAATGGACCCTTTTAGGGGTCCCTCTGACCTAAGAGAGATATCCTAAGGCGTTGTATATACGACACAATTTCGTCGTTTTGTTGAGAGTTGACAATTTCTATCATAACTTGTTTCTGGAAAAAATGCCGTTCGTCTATCTGGATTACAGCCTCGATCTCGCTCATTAATGAAGAAAGTATCGTTTATTTGGTATATTCCAGAAATCCTCACTGAGTAATTTCAGCTTTTTTTATCCAGAAATCTCCATTGCTACACCGTAGCGTTTTATTTCCAGAAATCCCCACTAAATATTCAGTCCCTTTTTTATGCATTTTTTTATCAATTGAAATTGGCTAAGTTTTCTATTTGGTAAATCCCCATCAATGGGGATTTCAGTTTGGCCTTCGAAGCGAACCTAAGTTCTACAGCGTCGGTCAAAAATGGTTGCTCGTCAAAAATCTGCATTGTGATTTATTGTGACGACCAACATAGACGAAACTATTCGCCAATCACAATCAGAAGTGTGTGTTTCTACCGCTTCAAAATCGCTACATGTGACTGTCGCTTTACCCAGTGTATTGGCAGCTTTAGAAATCTTTAATACATATTCAAATCTGACGAGTGTGTGCATTTTATTAGCCTCTACGTTTAATGGAAGGGTAGAAGTGCTTCCGGATGTGGCGTCCAATTTGGTTGCTTTGTAACGGTTATGAGAATCGCCATTTTGAAAGGGTTGCTAATTTTCTTGTGGATAAAGTTAAATGGTGTTATGGTGGTTTAGAAAGATGTTTGTTTGTTTATAAAATTGAGTAAAATATACTAAAACAAAACGGTTTTGTTTCTATCTTGTTTTTTATATGTTGAGGTGAATATTTTATTTGTGTGAAAAGTTCGAACATTCTTTTTTCAGTTCAAACTTATGCTCGGTATCCAAAGAGAACTAAATGGCACCATAGAGCTTGCACTTTACGTGTACATAATGTGACAGATAAAAGTGTTAAATTTGAATTTGGAACCCATACAAAACGTCTATTTTGATATGATTCTGATTTCAAATACTGAGTAGGTAAGTATGTTAAACATGAACAAAATAACGTCGATTCGAATTTCGAACACATTCCAAACTTCGCGTTCGATTTTCAAGTTTTTTGACGGAAAAAAAATGTGTGATGTCGCTAATGAAAAACAATACATTTCTAATTTTAACTTTTCCATTAACACTGAGGTCAAGCTGAAGTCAATTAATTCTTGAGATTAAGACAGCTCTGCTGCGCAAAACAAATTTACTTATCCGGCATAATATGGCTCAGCTAACCTTTATAAAAATTCACAGAATTTCACTCAGCTTTACAGCCAAAATGAGTATAAAAGTGTTTAAAATCTGTATAAAAGATAGTCTTTCGCGCCGACCAGCATGAATCACATTATCGAACATTCGGCGTTGTTTTCGACGATAACCGCAGAACATCGATCAAAAGCATACTATTAAGTTTTAAATTGCCTTCATTACCATCCGATAATGTTCCATTCGTTTACAGCATATAGAGAACAGCTTGTTTATTTATTTCACACTAGTAGTTTAGTTATTTTTTTTTATTTAGTTTTTAAGTTTTTATTTAGTTAGTGATTTTCATCAAGTATAGCTAAGAACACTCACGACTAATTCACCTTTCAAACAAAATAAAAATCGGGTCATCCGGTCGGGAGCTACGTTGCCTCAGACAGACACACACAGACACGTCAAACTTATAACACCCCGTCGTTTTTGCGTCGGTGGTTAAAAATCTAGAGTTCTCTAGGCAGAAGCTGGTTGAAACGGATTGTTCAGCTACTGTTTATAAATTCGGGGGTTAGTCAGCTGTTTGTCTGTATCCTAGAATCTCCTCGATTGTCCGGACAGGGTTGTAATCGGATTACTGGCGCGCAGATGACGGCAAACTCAGATTTGCATGCGTAATGTAGCTAAGTGCACTTTTAGAACGCCATATTGTTCCTCGAGGTGGGTTCAATGGAACCGTGTCTCATGGGGGATTATTAAGATGTATTGATCGAGCTTTGTTTGTTTACGTTCGATAGAAAGATTACGAGAAGAGTTTATATGTGGATCGGGCACAGTGGCGCGTCTTGGGAGAGACCTACGTCCAGCAGTGGACCAGTTTAAGTTGAAGATGAGAAAGTTTATGAAATTGCTTTTCAGAAATAATCATACCTACCCTCTTGTCACTTAGAATGATTTTTGTATGAGTACTTAGGTTGCTTAGAAAAACTTCAAAGTCACGTAAGGTTTGTGAATTATCCCCTACCATAGTTTACCTACACCATCAAAAAGTAAAGTCAAGATAAGATATAGGATAGTTCTCATGTAGCGCGCTAGATGGCGCTATAGATGGATGATGGACGAGTCATGGATGCAGTACCTACCTAGTAATATTTAGTTAATCTGTAGATGCGGTAAAACTTACGATGTAGGACCTCTACGAAGCTACGATACCCCGCTACGAGAAATGACTAAATGCTACGAAAATACGTTTTTTTTTTTTTTCAGTTTTTTTGACCGAGCGAGCAAAGCGAGCGAAGCGTCTCAGTTTCGAGATTGGCCAAAAATGCTTTTGTCCGGCTGTCTGTCTGTCTGTCTGTCTGTCTATCTGTCAGTAATCGCCTACAGGTCGCATTTATCAACCGATTTCGACGAAAATCGGCACACATGATCCTTGATTTATTTAAATTTATTTTGTCGAGCGCGATTTTTGATTGGGGGGAAAATAGGGGAGGAAAATGGGAAAGTTTGCTGTAGCGTTGTTTATCGACAGATTTCAATCAAATTTGAGAAGTACACAAAAGATTTCATTCTACACAAGATGGTGTAAAAATATGTCCAAAAAGGGGGAGTGGAAAGGGGAAAAAGGGGATTTTTTTTTATTTTTTTCTCGAAAATTGACTTCTACCAATATCAATGAGACTACACAGTCCTATTCGCCTTTACGAGACAAATCTGTAGACACTAGATTCGACCTCCTAGGACCAAGGGAGCGCGAGTAATCGCTAAAAGTTATACCCCTAATTTGCTCAAAAGTCTACATAGGTAGGGCCTATTGGAAAATTCAAGCACCTGAAATTCAATTTAGCCAGGGTAAAAGAGAAAGTGTCGGTTATTGCATGGTTATAAAGGCTCGCGAGGTCTATGTTCTCACAGGTTTCTCAACTAGTTTTAAACTTCTGTGATAATTTCTTAATTTAAACCGCACGTTTCAAACCTTAATTTGTGCTATTTACATCAATTGCTGTACTGCAACGTTTTACAGTTCCACTGCCTCTTCCAGCGCCCCTTCAACCCCCATCCCCTTGAAGGATCATTACGCTGAACGTGTGGATAATGTCTTCCCCAGTCGAAGTGCTCTGAACGGTCGTTCAACACTCGCAACAGCAGTTAAATTACATTCACTTTTAACTGTTGGCTCTCAGACTATAATAGGCCAGGAGTGCGTAATGTCTGTAGTAAGCACCATTTTTGATGCAGTTTTTGTTTTTATCGTCAAAAAGTTTACCTACATTGTTATATTTAGCCAAATTAGTTAAATTAGTTTAATAAATATATGGTGTGGTTTGATTTAACCTTTTCATTGAAAGAAAACATCAGCAAAAGTACTTTGTATTCTACAAAGCTTCAAAAGCCAAGTTGATATTCTAAAATCGTTATAATAGAAGAAAAAAAAAAAATATATGGGTAGTAAGCAATGTTATAATAGTTAAAATTAACGCTCATTTTCTATTCTATAAAAATATCATCAAACATCAGATACACAACTAGTAAATTATGTATAGCAGACTATGTAGGACAATAATATAGAACAAAAAACAGTATGTTCTAAACTGTTCTGTGGTCGAAACTCCAGATAAAATAGATTGTCTATTGCATTTTAGACAGACCCTCCTCCGCCAAACGAATGGTTAAAGATCCCCGCAAAACCCAAAAACGTAAAACACAATTTGTATGTACCCCAAGTTTAAAATAAAACAGGTCCCAAATCACGCATGCTTATCACAGTTTCCCTAATAAATCAGATACCCGAATAAAATCTACAGTCGAATGAAATTTAAAATTCGAATCACGAACGTCTTCGTATCCGTAATCCGAAGCCCTCTTCATCGCGACACCTCACTTTCAACCCGCCACTCTTGGCTTACGTGCCGGCAGGTTGGTAAGAATGAACTTTTTATAATGTTGGCAGCAACGACGATTCGTTCGACAGTATTCAATTCGTGTCAGCGTGTTGAATTTGGAACGCTATTTTTGAATGCAATTCAGAGAAGTTTCTAGATCTATCTTGTTGATCTTCGCGGTATTTTTGTATGTTGGTATGGTGAGGACAGATTTTGTCATTAAGTAGGTACCTATCCGAATTAAGTAAGTAACTTTAATAAATTGAATCAAGTTAAAAACTAACTGAATAAAAATGTTTCCATGAAATTACACTTAAGATTTCTCAGTGATTTATCACATAACATCAAGTGGGCAAAGGGATTGTTTCATCAGTAAAGAAGTATAAAAAAATTATATTAGATTAGTACTTATTTAATAAACAAGTCTGAATTTAAATGAATTCCTACCAATCAGTCTTATGCGCTTGTAAATTCCTTTATAAAAAGTCCCCGGGTCGAATGTTTGTCCCCGTACGTGCTAGGGTCCACTCCTACTTTACTCGTAAATTTCTCCAGTACGCGACACGTATTCCCCTTGCCAAAAGTACGGAAAATTGCTTAGGGCGAAGACATATGGTGCGATATTAGACATAATCGTAATAAATGTAGGTATCTTACAACCGTGTAATGTTTATCGATTAAAATAATAAAGTTGATTAATCGTGTTAAAAATGATCGATGTAAATGATCGATTGTGAAACCTTTTGATAGATAGATAGATAAACACTTTATTGTACACAAAGAAGAAACAGGACATAAGAGAAAACAATTAAAGCTAATGTACAATGGGCGGCCTTATCGCTAAAAGCGACCTCTTCCAGACAACCTTTGGATGGAGAGAATAAACAGAAACAGAAAGTGTGCACAAACAAACTAATATACCTATTTATTCATCATGTTAATTATATATTATACCTACTATTACCTACTTTTGTTTGGCATTTTTTTTAGAATTATCAGCTTGTAATATGGGAACTAGAGCATAACTACATTGGGTGTTATAAGTATGTATTTACAAAAAAAGCATAATATGTGTTTTATTAGCAATCTAGTTTGATTAGTTTGGGACTAGATGGCGTTGTGTGAAATGTCCATGACTATTTGTTTACTTACATTTTCGCATTTATATTTTTACGGATTGAACAAATACCTCCAGCATCAACATTTTAAAATCATGTAATGCACAGATAATATAATCTGTATAGGTAAGTAGGTTACATTACAAATCGTCTGTTCTCACCTTAACTCATGTGAAATAAAAAAAGATACCTACTCAAAAATTTATTTCAGTAAAATCGCAGCATTTATCGTGCTTAATGATCGACCTCCGGAAAAGTGGGCTGTGCCCTTAGCACTAGTTCTTCATGTCTCATCAAAATAAACAATAGCTGTGATGCGCGGCAAATCGGTCTGCAGCCTAACTCTTGAACCGAATAAATATTCCAATACAATATAAGAATAAAATATGTTTATTTGTAAGTAAGAAAATACATAAAACCACACACAAACAAAGAAATAGCAATAGAAAAATAGATATAACACATGTATCCAGCTGACAAAAGAGAAAGCGCTAAAAATAACAAAGAAAACAATTACAACAAATGACGTGATTGAAACACAAACATCCAAACTATAATTTTAGTGGAATGGTGATATTATTTGGGCACAGATTATAGAAAAGTAGTTTCTATAAAAAAAAATTAGGCACGTATAATTTTGGTAACGTCAAGAACTAGTCACCTGGCTAGACGTGGTGATGGCCGGTGGAGTAAAGCCTTGACGGAATGGTGGCCGAAATCGGGCCGAAGAAATCTGGGTCGTCCGAAAGCGGGATGGATCGACGACATCGTAAAGGTCGCAGGAAACACCTGGTTTAGAGGCGCACAAGACAGAGGTGGCTGGCATTGCATGAAGGAGGCCTATACCCAGCAGTGGGTGATACGGGGCTACAATGATGATGATGATGATGAAGAACTAGTGTTCAGGGTACTGACTCTTGAATTTTTGAAATACGGAGCTAAAGCCGTCGAAATAAGAAATTACTTTTTTCCGTTTGAGATCCTTCATCTACCATTCTTCTACCATTCTTTTATATAATTTTCCAATGACTTATTTCAAAGGTTTGATTCGTAGTGCGGGTCTTTGTTTTCATTTATTTTTTAACCCACGACGCAAAAACGACGGGGTGTTATAAGTTTGACGTATCTGTGTGTGTGTGTGTCTGTCTGAGGCAACGTAGCTCCGGAACGGATGAACCGATTTTGATTTTGTTTTCTTTTTGTTTGAAAGATGAAATAGTCGGGAGTGTTCTTAGCTATATTTGATGAAAATCGGTCCAAGATTCGGGGGTTTTTTAAATTTTTTATTTAACTACGGGCGGCTTGCACCAGAATCTCTAAACGCGTTTAACTATTAAATAGTATTTAGCGAGTTGTCAAGTCATACATATACGTCAGATTTAAATCTATTTAGCTGTTAAACACGTTTAGTGATTCTGGTGCAAGCCGCCCTAATTGTGTACTTTTTAAATTGCGACAAAAGCTGCTTTTTATGAAAAACAAATGAAGATCCAGACGATTGGAAATGAGACATCCATTCATGGTTGATATACCACCTACCCGCTCTAAGCGTTTCGCTTCAACTTTTATGATGCGGACAGCATAGAGTGGAACTCCTTGCCGGCGTCTGTCTCCGATTTCATATAATTTGGATGATTGAATCTTCTAGGTAAGCTTGCTACATCATCGACTGCATCGTCACTTAACATCAGGTGAGATTGCGGTTACCTATAAATTATAAATAACAGAAAAGACTGGAAAAGACGCATGTTCCAATACTTTTCTTAAAAAAAGTATGTAAAAAAAATTTGATTCACAACGGCAATTTTTTTTAATTTAGCTAAAAATACTACATGAGAATTCAAGTAAGTAGGTACATCAGTAAACAGATATCTAATAAAAGGGCGGTCAATTATTTGTTAAACATAAGTTATATTGAGTTAGTAGAGAGTAAAATATTGTTTAACCCAACTTTCTTAGAACTGAAACTCCCCCACGATAAAAGGATATCAGTAAAGCTTCAATTTTCTGAAGTGAGAATACCGTAATGACGTTCGTTACCATCGACCTGGGTGTAGGTATACCTAGGAGTATACCTGGGTTTATACTTTTGGACTGGATGCATCATCACTGACTGAATAATAAAGCGGTTAATATTACATATGCACGCACATTATAAGATTACCTATGTATAAAATTGTTATTATTTTTATTTTTTAATTGTTTATTCTCTCTGTTATTGTATATTCTTTTTTGTAAATAATGTGTACCTTTAGTGACGGTTTAGATGTACATCTACCTACTTCCTGTAGATACTAAATTCTGTAATGTTACTTTTAAGGCTGAATAAATAAATATAACAGCGAATATAATATAACAGCGAACAGATCTTTGTCCTTCTGAAGTTAGGTGCAACTAACGATTGCGCATGTACAGATGCGGAAAAACTCGCTTACAATGCGACCGAAAAATGGGTTCTGCGCAGATACTTCAGAGAGACAAAGATCAGTTGTGACTACTATAGCTACGTCAATGTTTCTTTTTCGATAACTTAGTGTTTCGTCAATTCATCTTTTGTCATAGATATTTTTTTAAACTAGTTTTTTCGTCAAATAATACACTAAGGGCGGCTTGCATTAGAAACGCTAAACGCGTTTAACTATTAAATATTATTTAGTGAGTTGTCAAGTCATATAAATACGTCAGATTTAAATCTATTTAGCTGTTAAACACGTTTAGTGATTCTGGTGCAAGCCGCCCTTTGACTTTATTATTATAACTTGGTAATATAATATTATAATTGGTACTGATTTGGATCAGTTGAGCTATCTATAAATTGTTTGCAACGGTGTGTAGATAGCTCAACTGCTTCATGTGTATTTTGTATATATTATAAATATTGTAAATACTTTATTAGTCAAAATTTTCTTTGTGAATAAAAATTATAGTATATTATTATTATAACAAGGACATGATGGTGATATCGTTTCAAACAATTAAAAGTAGTTGGAAGTTCTGTCATGTGCACGTTGTTCCCACATCGCTTTAATATCGCGCTAAGTGCCTGTCGTACTTAAACTTAGCGGCAACCCCAACCACAATGTATCCTTTCGTCTTTACTGATTTTCAGCAGGGGTATGCCAATCAAAGTTGAACTGCAAAGTTGAACTGCAAAGTTTTAAATCATGGTCAGTTCATACTAACTCATAGTTATTCTGTGACTAAATAGTGACATTATGACGTCATTTGATGTGTTTTCGCGCATATTTTGCTGTCAAGTGTCTAAAAAGAATGATCACGTGGTACAAAATTGTACAAGCCGATAGACCACCAAATGTTAAGTGGTACCCACGGCTTATACAACTGCATTGCCTTACCGAGCACGTCCACTGAAGACGTGCCCTGTGATGCATTGTACTGCACCCATCACTCTGAGACATAAAGGTGTTTAGTCTCATGTGCCTGTAATTGCACCAGTGATGATAAAACTTCATAAAATGTGATTGAATGCGAACATGTAAGATCGAAAACTGGTATAAACTTTCTTGTTTTGTGTTCGTGTGTGTGTGTGTGTGTGTGTGTACTTTCAATATTCTTAAGTACCTTATGAAGAATTTGGTTTTTTAAGATACGCGAACATCTCAACGTTGGTAATATTAATTTTATGCAGTAAGAAGATTCTATTAAAATATATATTCACGTCTACTTTTTTTCTTTTTAAATTACTTCCGAATCCTATAGGTACATATTATTTTAAATAATATCGTTTGCAACGGTTTGTAGATAGCTCAAATGTTTCATGTGTATTTAATAAATATTGTAAATACTGTATTAGTTGTAATTTCTTTGTGAATTACAAGCAACCAAACAAAAATTATAAAAAGCCAAAACTCATCTATGTAAGTGCAAGCAAACTGCACTTAACAAAAATTACTTTGCAGCCAATTCAAAGCTACCTTGCCAAAGCCCGCGATCACAATTACGGCCGTGATAAAGCGGTGAACGTATTAAAAAAATGCGGTCTTATATAAAACATTACATCATATCCATTTGGGATCAAAACTAGAGCATCGCTACGACCGTCAGACAAACGTCCAACTTCTGATGCTTTTATTGAACGTAAGTTTAGAACTTTATCATATTTAAAAACTAGCCAATAAAAACCCGTTTCCAGGGGGGCGATTCCAATCTCAGTTGAACTGCAAAGTTTTAAATCATGGTCAATTCATACTAACTCATAGTTATTCTGTGACTAAATAGTGACATTATCATGTCATTTGATTGGTTCTCGCGCATATTTTGCTGTCATGTGTCTAAAAAGAATGATCACGTTGTACAAAATTGTACCACGTGACCTGAAGAAATTACACTGGGCAGTGAAATATAACTTGACAGCAAAAGATTGGAATACGGGGGCAGAACAGTTTTTTGTACAACTAAATGATGGAAGAAGCCGATGGCCCACCTTATGGTAAGCGGTAACAACTGCATATAACCATGCACTGAACACGTCTACTGAAGAAGTCATAGTCATAATTCTTTATTCAATAAAATTACAAAGAAAAAAAAAATCTATTTCTGTCTTTTGTTTATGTCCTGTGTTGTGAGCAATAAAGAATTAAGAATTAAGAAAGATCATTTAGAATTGACCGTATCGTGGTTTGAATAATGAATCACGTAGGCTCACTTTTTACCAGACTGACATTTATTGCACAGAGTAAAAACAACATACCTACAAGCATTACCGCCATTAAATGGATTATAATTGTTATCTATTACCAATAGTTTGTCTTTGAATTCAATCTACTGGGGCCCGTTACATCAAATGACGGAAGCCGTTTCTTGAAAACCCAACCCTTGAGACTGTGAAGTGCCGAGATTGTTCAGGTGGCTGAATTGGCTGAAGAACGAAACTTTTCAACGGCGCGAAGATATGAACAAAACAACTCTGACACACAGATATTTTATTTAGCGAATATTTTTGGTTGAGTTTCTTTCACCGAACCAAATTAAACCTCAACAGGTAGGTAGTAGTAAGTAATTACAATAAGAAAAAGTAAATAAGTATTCTATCAGCAATCTTTCCATAAAAGCTTTGCTTAGTTTGGGACTAGAGGGCGTTGTGTGAAATGTTCATGAATTTCTATTTTGAGATAGTGGTAACTTGTGGTTATATCTACTTATGAACGATAGTACAAAATTGGTACAAAACTGTACCACGTGACCTGAAGAAATTACACTGGGCAGTGAAATATAACTTGACAGCAAAAGATTGGCATATGGGGGATGGTTGTTACATTGTATAACATTGTACAAATCAGGCGTGACAAACTAAATAAAAGAAGAAGAGTACTAGCACGTCTCGTTCCCAGTTTGTTATCGCGTTATTGAATACTTACAACTTTTAACAACTTCAACTTGTCGGTTCCAGACAGGAAATAAAAGTGTTACTCAATCGGAAATATAGAAATTATTTCCACTGCTCAACTGTAAGAGTATATTTTTAAATGCTACAGCTGTTACACACAGGAAAATACTTCACAAACATAACCTTAGTAGTAGCACAGAGGGGCGATTCCAATCTCAAAGTTGAACTGCAAAGTTTTAAATCATGGTCAGTTCAAACTAACTCATAGTTATTCTGTGACTGAATAGTGACACTATGACGTCATTTAATTTGTTTTCGCGCATATTTTGCTGTCATGTGTCTAAAAAGAATGATCACGTGGTACAAAATTGTACCACGTGACCTGAAGAAATTACACTGGGCAGTGAAATATAACTTGACAGCAAAAGATTGGAATATGGGGGCCGTGATAGCAGAGCTTTGTGAAAGAGCTCGTCCGGGGAAGTACTATCACCGTACCTATTTCGTGCGGCAAGCAGTGATGCTCGCATTGCTGTGTTCAGGTTTGAAGGGTATGTGTGTGGAGTAACAGACATATGAGACAACATCATTGCGCCTTAGAGTTTGGACGCATTGAGGACGTTCATAGAACACGACCTCAATGGAGTTGCTCGGTGAGGTAATGCATTGATATAGGCAAAGGTAACCGCTTAGCATGAGCTTGTTCCATTACTTTTTATAACTAAAGAAATGCCATGACCTTCAGGCAATACTTTGGACATAAAGTACCCTATTTATAAAATTGCTAAAATATTTCCTCTTAAAAAACTCTAGCCTCTCTAGCCTTAAAGGTTTGCTGGAAGGATACTCTTGTTAGGGTTAAGCTCACCTTTGTACATGTCATCTATTTCTGTCTTTTGTTTATGTCCTGTGTTATGTGCAATGATTAAGAATTAAAAATGTTACTATGAATTAAATGATTTTTATGAATGGCAAAATGTGCGAATATAATAAAAATATGGAATTAACACAAGAAATTGACTAAATTGAAAAAATGACGTGAATAAAACCTCGGTCTGCCTACTTTCCTGTCGCAATACTCCTGAACAGGGTTCATGTGTGATACCTCCTGGAATGTGAGGGCGTAACCACACAACGAACAGAAATCCTAAATAACCCTAGGTCACTCCTCCAAGCCTGCGAAGCCCCCAGGAAGCTTCTGTGCTTTTGGGAGGAGTTAGGCTGGCTACACTCCTAGCCAGAACACCCCCCACGCATAATGGGCCAACTTTGAGCCTAAATGCGGAAAAGGGAGTCCCATCAATATCAATATCAATGTGTGATACCTACAATGTAACAACTATAATACCATGTGAAAGCAATCAATGTATTGAGTATTGAGTAAAGTGCGAACCTTGTGCTCCTTCACCACTCCGACTCTAGTCGTAAATACTTTTAGTAAGTATGGACCCAGAACAAAATTTACAAGAAGATAATTCTCTTAATAAAAAAATAATAGAATTTAACCCTCAGATACTAAAGTACGTCAAACATAAGTGTCAAAAAATTCCTCATTCAGTCATGGGTATTTAACACTACGCACAACGGATCTTTATCCCTCTGAAGTTAGGTGCAACAAACGATTGCGCATATACCTACTGTTGTGCAGAAAATTCGTTTAAGTACCTCCAATTCGACCAAAAAATGTGTCCTGCGCAGATACTTCTTCTTCTTCTTCTAATTTAAGAGCTACGGCTCTTGTCGGCGTGACATATGCATTTCCCGCCAGGTTCTTCTTTTCAGGGCAGCTTCCTTGACGTCCTTATACGACATGACATCTATCTTCGCCTTCACTTGGCTCATGTAGCTAATTAGACAGACAAAAACCCGTTGTGGCTACATTCGTATCTGTTCAAAAAGGGGTGACTATTATGGGTTAAACAGCGTTATGTCTAAGCCTATCAACCCTCTAATTCGACATCCCCAACCCCTTTGCACCATGCGCGGCAGATTGGATGGACTAAATTACTGAATGCAGGAACTGAATGTGGGTTCGAATCTCGCGGCGCGGCACATCTTTTTTTTCGAATTCCTTTTGTTTTCAGCTATTTGAATGTTTTAATATAGAAAGCAGGTTTTCAGCGCTTATTAATTTATTACGTAGAGTGGGTACAGTCAGGAGTAGATCACATTTTCAGAATGTCAAAATTGTTTATTTTTGGTTCTAATTATAATTTCATCAGAATACTACTCCTAAAATTGAGTTTTTACTTCATAAATTATAGCTGGAAAAAAAATCACTTATTAGTTTTTAGTCATAAATAAATATTGATAGTTTCGGTTTAAAAAACTTTATTCTCTTATGACTATTTGTCACTTACATGAGATAGGTTAAAACAATAAGTTAAATTGTAATCCATTGCGGGTAGTTTCAAATATATATTTATAACTAGTTTGACTTTATGGTTGACAAATGTCATATCTATACATATTGATTTGTTTATAATTCTCTGTTTTATTATTCTTTAGTTTCTTGCGATTATAACGACAATGATAGAATTTAGAGAGGCGTGCTATAAAAAATAATTAGGTCATCATTTCTAGTAATGCACCGACCGGCGCCGACTGCCTGTTTTCTGCAAAAATTCAGCCTTTGTCAGCACAACGGTCCAGTGTGCACTAGTCGAAGTTTCAAAGGCCTTATTCGAAGGCCAGTCACGTGAACACCCCTGACAGAGAATAATGTCAGCATGACTGCGGTAGGTACAACAATTGGAAACTATTTTTTTGGATTCTTGGATATGGCAACTATGGGAAATCACGGTCACAAGTTGGGCCGTAGTTAAGTCGTATCTAGTAGGTATCTTTGTACATCCCATTGTTCGTTCGTAGTTCGTAGTGGACAACTTTGGTGTACCCTCCAAAGCACGGAAGTGCTGAAATGTAAATGCCACTAGCGGTCACCTACTCATAAAGTGGTATATTCCAGAAATCCCCAACACACAGTGGGGATTTCAGATTTTTTTTTCAGAAATCCCCACCAGCTACGCCGTAGCATGCTACGGTGTAGCAGTGGGGATTTTTCGACTTCCTCTTGACATTTTGGGACTCTACGAAACAATCCTATCGTATTTTTAGAATTTCAAAGAAAGCTCCAACTTTATTATCATTATCAAGAAGAAATAAAATACCACATTCTGAATATTATTTTTCGTTCTATTAGCTCTGCCTCCGTATGCCAATCTTTTGCTGTCAAGTTATATTTCACTGCCCAGTGTAATTTCTTCAGGTCACGTGATACAAAATTGTACCACGTGATCATTCTTTTTAGACACTTGACAGCAAAATATGCGCGAAAACACATCAAATGACGTCATAATGTCACTATTTAGTCACAGAATAACTATGAGTTAGTATGAACTTACCTTGATTTAAAAATTTGCAGTTCAACTTTGCAGTTCAACTTTGATTGGCATACCCCTGATGTAGAAAGATACCGATGAGATTCTCAACTATCAAATAACAAAATGCAAAAGAGTTTAGCATTCCTACATTCAAATCGCCAAAGCTTCCATTGAAAAATCTGCGCTCCGTACCTTTGGGCCTTTACACATGCACAATGACTTTAGTAAACAAAAATGTAAAAGTGTCACCTTAACATCACGCTAAAGCCTTCTGTGGTGGATTGTTCGTTTATTTTTAGTGATTAATCTAAAAATCGACTTGTTAGTGTCTAGCAATCAAAAATGGTGTTCTATAAGAGTACATAAATAGCGGTATAAGCTATTGATTACTTTTATTTTCATGTAAAAAAAAAATGAAAATGAAAAAAATTATTTTGGCACAAATAGATAATACATACACAAAGTACACAATGTAGGAGGTAAAAAAGCCGGACAAGAATTTTTGGGTCAAAAAAGTCCTCCTGGGCATATATGGGTAACCATCAGAATCATTTGCTCCGGTTTAGACCCTGCAAATAAGGATCTTTTAACCAGGTATCTATAGTAACAAATGTTAAAATACTGCAGTGACGCAATGACTGCAGCAATCATCATCATCATCATTATTGTGACAGGCGTCACAACTCAGTCGGTATAGCGCTGCCTTCCGTGCTGTGGGTCGTGGGTTCGATCCCCACTGAGAACAAACATTTGTGCGTGGAAAACATAGATGTTTATTCTATGTCTGGGTGTTACTATGTATTACAAGTATGTATTTACAAAAAAATGTATATAAGTATTGTATCAGTATCTAGTTCCCATATCACAAGCTTTGCTTAGTTTGGGACTAGAGGGCGTTGTGTGAAATGTTCATGAATTTATTTATTTATTTATTATCATCATCAACCTATATTGGTCCGCTGCTGGACGTAGGTCTCTCCCAAGACGCGCCATTGAGCTCGGTCTTCGGCTCTTCTCATCCAGTGTCTGCCAGCTACATTTTGCAGATCGTCGCTCCATCTCGCCGGAGGGCGTCCTTTGGGGCAGCAATCATGTGCATGTGAAAAGGCATTCGGTCGGAGTAGGATCGATTTAATCCTTTTTCAGCACAACGTGTTTGTTTGCAGAGAGCACGTGGACAGAGGCATGGAAAGGAAAAAAAAACAAAAGCCTGGGTTCCACGCCCAGGACACTACTTCGTATGTTGGTGAAGCAGTAGGTATTGGTGGTATTCTCATGATGGACGGATGCAACAATGGACCAGTAAGATAAAATTGAGTTTATATTGCTGATAAAAAAGGAAAACGTTAAAAGAAAAATAAAGAAACAAAAATCACGCACGCAAAAAAAAAAACAAAAGAAATAAATATAGTATTCATATTGACAGATTTTTAACCTCATTGAAAACCAGACACTCGGACAAGCAAAAACTAATTATGTGTAATTTAATACAGATAAAACAGTGTAAATGAACCCATCAGGGGGTTTCTAGATTTTTGTCCATAAATCCCCTGCCAGCAGTAGCAGGAAAGCTAAGGGGATTTTCGATCAAAAAGTCAAGATATCCCCTAGACAGTGGGATCACCTTTTCCGGTCTATGAGCTAAAAGACATTCATTGATGAAAAAGTCTTGAAAGATCTACGCACCTAGTCGTACGAGTCATTGTCATAAAATCTTGTACAATCAAAGACACGTCCACCTATACTGTTTGGACATTGAACTATTAGAAGTTAAACGTTGCAAATCGTGCAAGAGGGACGACAGTGTGTTGGTGTAGGACGGGCTGCAAGCGCGGCGCGCGCCTACGCCTATTGCGCTCCCTTTCCAACGATTCTCTGCATTGTATGTAGCGTAGTTATAGTTGTATTGGGTGTATAACTTGACCTGTGGCCGTGTGTACCTATTCAACACGCTTTGTGCTCAGTAACCGGGTCAGTGAGTTGTTTGTTTTCCTGACGTTAGTAGGTATGTCGTGTGAAGGTGCCTGCAAACTGTGTGCGTTGACATACATTTAGGTGCAAACACACTCTCGTTCATTTCCGTTCTCACAACAAAGTTTCTGGGGCCTTCCCCCGTATTCCAATCTTTTTCTGTCAAGTTATATTTCAGTGCCCAGTGTAATTTCTTCAGGTCACGTGGTACAATTTTGTACCACGTGATCATTCTTTTTAGACACTTGACAGCAAAATATGAGCTGAAACAAATTAAATGACATCATAATGTCACTATTTAGTCACAGAATAACTATGAGTTAGTATGAACTGACCATGATTTAAAACTTTGCAGTTCAACTTTGCAGTTCAACTGAGATTGGACTGCCCTGCTTATACTCAATTCGGCTGAGATGTTACTCTAAATTGAGATGACGGCGTATCTCGGCTATACTCGTTTCACCCATTGATGCATTGTTAGCCGAGGTAACCACTTAACATCAGGTGGGCTATCGGCTTGTTCCATCATTAAGTTGTATAAGAAAACTGAGTATAAGGCCTCGAAACGCACATCGTGAGACAAAAAATATGAATGTTTTTATTAAATGTTGTTGATATCCTTCCTACTAATATTATAAATGCGAAAGTTTAGATGTTTGGATGTTTGGATGTTTAGATGTTTGGATGTTTGTGTTTCAATCACGTCTAAACTACTGAACCAACTTGGATGATAGTTGGCATATATATAGTTCGTAACCTGGATTGACACATAGGCTACTTTTTATCCCGAATAATTAACAGGATCTACAGGATAAAATGAACGAAAAGGATTAGCAGCGCCAATTGGCAAAAGGATTTCATTGTCATGTCATGTCACGTCAGTTTGACAGGGCGTCGTACTACCTCTTTGGTCTAACGACTAGCGTTTGACATTCCAGTAAGTACGAGTTCGGTGTAATGAGGTGTAATGTCAAGTTTGTCAAAGTAACGGCTCGATACACGCACAGATAATATAATGTACACAGAAACTGTAGACGCGTACGAAGTCGCGGGTAACTACTAGTTAATTAATATGTTGATTAATTTTTGCTAACAGAAATTTTATAGGGTGCTGGGTAGTCAGAAAATGGATATCGGTTCATGAGCAGGCCACCAGCCTGACTCTTGAAATCGATTCTGATCGATCGGTATTGAATTTGTGGCGTTTCAATTGAATGCAAACTTAGAACTTTATTTCAATATTATGGTGCGGGTATTGAATAAATTGTCTAAAAGGTATCGATTCTGTTGTTGCATTTTTCTAAACTAATCTAATTTGACAGCGCTAAAATTATAGCTGTCTTTGTCGTTTCGGTTTATGAGAAAGGAACGGCAACATTTTTAATGCTGTCAAATTAGGTTAGTTTAGATATATGCAACAACAGAATCGACAGCAAATGTCTAGAATTATATCACATTTATTAAATGTATTTTTATTGTGCCACTGCTAAAACTTGAAAAGAGAATTAATAAAACAAAAAGAAAGGTGCCAAAAAAGGAGCAAGGGTATTTTCAGTGTTCATAAACACCCCTTGCTTAGAAAACAAAATTCCATACCATGTAGTACAAGAGCTAACAAATCTTACACGTACATCATTTCCATTGCCCTCGCATCGTCTCGCTCGCTCACTGAATTATCGATGAGCGAATTTAATTTTGCCGGCATTGTAGCTTACTCCCACCGGGGTGATTTGAACGTGAACATGTTTCGAACGGCTCAATACAATAGTTCAAGAGATGGGGAATTAAAAGTTTTTGCAATGGTTTCAAATAAAAACGCCAAAAAGTTCTTCCAATCTTCATACATAGTGGAAACATTTTAATTGTCCTCATTTTAATAAATTGTGCTTAATAATGATAGTTTACTCATACATGCTCCGAGGTAGGTTGATAAAATAATAATGAAAAGTAGATCAGTGAATGGCCAGCGATGACAGGATATGTCGAGTTTGTTACCAAATGCACTACCTTATACTTGCATTGAGAGAGATGAAAAGTGAAAGAAGATGTGAATACTAATTAGATCCTTGGAATCCAGCATTGCGTGTGTGGCACCGAGGGTCCACTTTAAAATGCTTTAACTTTTGATTCGTAACTTTTACAGATTACCGGTTCAATTTACAATTGTTTGAGAACTTCTACTAAATATTGAGGTGCTCAGAAACCTAAAATTCCACGATGGTCCCTCCAGTGAAACGCTCATGAAAAAGAGATGATTCTTAGATAATGGGGCTAGTGGGCTATGGCAGCATTTATTGAGATTTACCTAATGTTTGCACTGTCTCTTTCTCCCACGTGTAGTCTACGGTTTCGATTATCACGCACGCAACGCCGTACGTGTTTGCATGTAGTCTCCTACACTATACAGTAAGATTGTATGGGGAGGTGTATGGATTATGTTTTATGATACCTGCGAATTTGAAATAACGACGTCCGCCATATTGGATCGATGATAAAACGAACAATTTAACGGCGTTTAAAAAGTCAAAATTTTTAATCGAAAGATGGTTTTTACCGAGTATTGTTAGTGGAGAAAACCTAAGTTTGCAATTTTGAAATTCTGAAAAATTTTCTATGTACTTCTGATGCTCACTGTACTTACCTTATAGAGCTGTTATAAAATTCATAGACCTTAATGCTTGAGTTTAATATTATTTGAAAAGATTAAAATAAATAACATAATTATAATTGTGTAGATGCTCGTAAGTAATTATTTCTGTTTACAGAAGTCTCGAATATTCTCCAATTTACTTTCAATTCCAACAATTATCCTTCCTCATTTGTCTTCGTTAAGTGCATCCTTCAAATAACGACAACGTAAACAGGAATAAACAATTTATCGAACCAAAAATCCACTTAAAAGCTTTTTGACTTAAATTATTACTACGAATAATGTAGAAAGAATAAATAAACGGAAAACGCTAAGTAGGTACCTATTAATTAGGGTGGCTGACTGTCACACCGATGCGTAACATTATAACAATCAAATGGATCTCGCAGTCGTGTGGTACTGAATTATACCACGTGAAAGCATCTTCACTTAACATCAGGTGAGATTGCGGTCAAACGCTTGCTTATAAATTTATAAAAAAAAAGCATTAATGTATGTATTAAGTAGAGGTTTTTTAATAAGCAATCTACTGGAGATCTTACCCCATTTTTTTTTAAGTCAAATTGACTAAGAAATGAATCCCTGGTAGAGCTATTACAAAGCTATTTTTAGTTCCGTGTAAACTTTTTTCTTCCATCAAGTAGTAACAATGATGTTCGTGGTATAAGCGCTAGCATGTGGCCTCAGAGTAAGCAGAAACAACTCTGACAGTAGCCGCGTTACGGAATTGGAGTCAAACTGCGCGTCAACGTCAGCTCGATTACCAAACGTTGCAGTATTACCACGCAGTGTATATCGAATAGATACGGTACTGTTACGATACGTTACAATTATCTCATTTGTTCGTGCTAACCCCTTTTAGCACAGTGCGACAACAACACTCATATATTATGGTTGTTCCTCGGATTCTGTGACTGGTGAACGGCCTTTGTAATGTAAAACATGCCTGGGGGCGATTCTGATCTCAGTTGAACTGCAAAGTTTTAAATCATGGTCAGTTCATACTAACTCATAGTTATTCTGTGACTAAATAGTGACATTATGGTGTCATTTAATTTGTTTTCGCGCATATTTTGCTGTCAAGTGTCTAAAATGAATGATCATGTGGCACAAAATTGTACCACGTGAAGAAATTACACTGGGCAGTGAAATATAACTTGACAGCAAAAGATTGGAAAACGGGGGCAGTTGTTACAGTATGGTGTAACAACGGTCTGTATTCTAAATTAATCTCGTCGTAAACATTAGGGTAACAAAGTTTGTGTAAGATGCTTACATTGGACTTACTGGTTAAAATGACATCAGAATTCAGAGATAATTCTACAACAATGTTATTTTATTCCATATAGCAAATACTTTGTGGTTGTTTAACTGGGTAAAAATTTAACAGTTAAGTACTAAGTAGAGAGTGTAATATTATTTTTATGTTATTGTTCGTTTACTTTATAGTTTTTTTTTTAGTATCTTCGTTAACAATGATAGAATAATTTTATAAAAACGATAAAACTATATTTTTTTTTTTTTACAAAATAAATTATATATTTATAATATATGGGTCAAAATCACCAAGGTGGCAAATTCCAAATTCTGTTTTATGATGAATTTACCTAGCAGCTATTAGTTTGATGATCAGCCTAAATGATCACTAAACTTATGTTTAAACAATACTTACGCTGGCAGAGCACAGAATTGGTTACTATTCTTGTAATTTTATTTTTAAAGAGAGCTATCGCTGAAAAAAATCATTCCGAGAACGTTTTTGTGAGGTTTATAATTATATTAAAATACAACATAAGTATTTATTTTTTACATTGTTCAACAGCGGATACATGTTATTTATAGATAGAAATTAAAAAAATGTGATGAAATCGCCAATAAAGACGTTAAAAAGCAAAATGTAGTGCAAATGACGCTATTATGACTATTTTCTTTGTCTAAATTATCTAAATATGAGAAATATCGCTGTCTTAAATATAAATTAACATGCTGTAGGCATAAGAAGTTCGTTTTATTCTAATATTACCAGGGCTTTTTTTAAATAACTAAAATTTTAATGTGTTATCTGTGATTTTAGTGATGTTCCCGAAATGATTTTTGAATTTTGATGAATTTTTTCGATGAATTTTTCTTCCCACTGTTCTTCTTACTAAAGGTGCTGCAGCTAATTCATCATCAGAATGGGGCGGAGTATTATCTACTATACTTGATATTGCCTTCTTTTTTTCTCTCCTATTTTTTTTAATGCTTCTTTCCAAATTTTTGTCTGATAGTACGCTCTATCCTTAGCCTTTTTTATTTCTCTCTCTTCCTCCGTCATCCTATCTAAAAATTTTCTTTTCCTGGCATTAACTTTCTCTCGTTGTCGCAAGTAAGCCGAACTATTTTTTTTAACTTGCTTTTTCGGACGTTTTTTATTTTTTTTCAGCCACTATTTGACTCCATATTGCAAAAAAATATGTTAGCACAACACACACAAAATTAATTAACCAATAGTTATAATAACAGGGCGCGTTTCTTTGAAAAAGTCATTTCGAGAACGCTCTGTCAAGTCCGGAACGGTCCCGAAATGACCGTTCCCGAAATGACTTTTTTAAATAAACACGCCTTTTTAGACGGCAGCCATCTTTGACATCATTTTCGACTTTTTTAATGTAAAATATATAGGGTTTCTGTGTGCTATAAAACACTACAAAATGAATTTTTCAATATTCCAAGTTGAGAAATGCATTCCCGGTATGATGACGTATTGATGTACGCTCTATAAATAATGAATTGAAAGATACTTACTACTTATTTTCAATTGTTTTGGCGAAAAATCTCTCGACAGCCGTTTGTCTACATCGTTCACATCACTGTATCATAGACTACTAAAGGTTGCATTAATAAACTGAATTTTTACTGAAAATCAAAATTGCGTTCACTAAAATGACGCTTACACTGCCGGACACAACATTTTGACTTGTTTTTCTTTAATTTCTTTTCTTTGTTTAATAATAACAACAATAAATTGATATATGATAAAAATGTAGGCCATTAAGTAAGAAAAACTAAGTAAGAATGACCTGCCATTAGCCATCAAACAATTGGGCTCAAGGGAGTCCTTCAAGAGATCAGTACGTGAGCACTTTCTCAAGAAGTTATATTAAGGTTTCTATTCTATTCCCTTCACTATCACCAGTTATTATCTTCCTACTTCTCACCGTTTTGGTTGTATGTAAGTATAGTATAATAGTATAATTATTACATATGAAATATTTATATAAGTATTTATATATATATATATATGTTGATATATCTTTTGTGTTCTTTTTCTTTTTTTTTTTTATGTATAGTTATGTATTAATTTAAATTTTTAACTTTTAGTACCTACCTTTAAAAAAAACACGCCACACCATCTTTTTGCACGCCCAGGAAGACTGGCAGACAATGCTCTTAGCATTAAGTCCTCCTA
Organism: Gandaritis pyraliata; assembly: GCA_947859175.1. Taxonomy (NCBI): domain Eukaryota; kingdom Metazoa; phylum Arthropoda; class Insecta; order Lepidoptera; family Geometridae; genus Gandaritis; species Gandaritis pyraliata. The sequence goes on along the minus strand of OX401867.1, from coordinate 2,343,806 downwards.
GCACTACCTATTTGTGTGAAATTTTAAAATAAATAAATAAATAAATAAAAACTTTTCACTTTTATATTATTTTATGAATATTTCCAAAGTTAGTTTCTGAAGATTGCTACCTAGGACGCGTTCTCGAAATGATTTTTTGTAGCTATTTCTTCAAATAGTAATGAATGTGCTTTACTTTTGCAGTATAAAATATTATGTACAGTTAATATGAACAAAGTTAAGTAATATTTACAATACCGATTTGCTTAATAAACTAAATTTAGACATTTATTTGCTGGCAAAGCTAATTCTCGACCTTGGTGATTTTGACCCATATATACCTGTACTTATTCACAAAGAAATTATTTATTATAATAAAAGAAATTTTCTATCCAACTAGTAAAAACTTATATGGATATATATACTTCTTCTATTTGTGAATATACAGGATGGAATAAGACCTCTTTTTAAAACCTCAGGGGGGTTACCCAATAATGAACAACTTTTCTATGCAACCAATAGTGTGGGCGTAAAAAAGTTACTGTAGGTACTTATATCTAAATAAATTACACTGTGATGAAAAAAAAACAATGTTTTTGATCTTTACCATGTTATGTGCAAACACAAAACAATAAACAGCAATATTAAAGCAGTTTATAGATCGTATGTTATCGTAACATAGGTTGGCGTTAGCGCCTCGGAAAATTGCAGTAGCAATAAGCGAGGAATATTGCAAATATGTAGTTCTAGGAGTTAACTTTTGTTTGTATCAAGATTTTAAGTTACAGAACCATTAGTATGGTCAATAAGTCTTTGCTGTGTATATGGCCAGCTAGGCTGAAAGGTTCTGGGCAAGCTTACCTACTCTATCTAAAAAACGGCCAAGGCACTGGTAGCATCCCGATCATCGGGGTAAAAAGTAGCCCTTGACGGCGTAGATATACCAGCTAAGTATGTATCTAGGTAAAATGTAAAGGCCTGATTATTAGTATGGTCACTATAAATTAAAAAAACTTCACAAAAGTCACACTATTTATAAAAATAAATTCAAACACACTTCTCATGTGAGACAAATTGATTCCAGATTATATGTTTTCTTACCCATTTTTAACAATTAACTTTAACAGGGTTAATTTTAAAGACGTGCTTGTTATCAAGTGCTAAGTTTACTCAATAATATTTAAAACAATATAATTAAACCTTAATTTAAGGTAAAGTCTATAAGTGCGGCTGCAAAGTTATTTAAGACATTACTTACCTTATAAGTTTCTTAACCAACAAAATAGTTCGAAAATTTACGATGAACTCTCCCAAGTTTAGAATTTCAACTTAACTTTCATAATAACTACCAACAAATTCGAACTCAAAATATCCTTAACGGAAACTCTACTGAAACTTTAACTTATTCGCGTAACAGGCAGTAAGTACCTAGCAAACCGATAGGTTGTTTAAAACTTCGAAAATTATTTGTCAGAATCTAATTATACCAAATTACTTTTTTATTTCAATAAGTTAGCAGTTTTAGTTACGACAGATGCCATAAAGCAGCCTAAAAACTCTTTCCCCAGAGTTGAAAACAAACTCATACGAACGAACTATCGCCTAGTGAAATGGTACCTAATCGAGTTATAAAAGGACATAATAATTATGTCCTTTTTTTCGAGTAGAATTCTTGGGTAGTTCACATGACCAAGATCACCAAAGTTGTAACAATTATTGTTAAGTAGCCAAGAACTCATCCATCTAGTTCCTATATTACAAGCTTTGCTTAGTTTGGGACTAGAGAGCATTGTGTGAAATGTCTCTGAATATTTATTTATTTATTTAATTCTACTCGAAAAAAATTCAGCTAAATCGGACATCGCGAAGTGGGTGAAATTGGGCTTGCAAGATTTGACCTTAACAAACAAACACACAAACATACAAACAAACATTAAAAGTGAAATAAAAGCTTGTAAAAATCGTTGCTCATGATCGGTCTAACAAAACATCGTCTTAAAATTTTATAACTCACTAATACAAACGAATTAAAATGGGTGAGGATTTAAAACAAAAACTGTACGCGAATTCCAAAACTTATATTCAGAAACCATTATCCATAATGAATAAAAAAATCGCCACGATAATAATTTCTCGCAGGCCATTGAGCACAGTATTCCGCGCACGTATTTTTAGACAATGGAGATTTTTTCTCTCGCACAATGGGAAATTGGACGAGACGCCACCTTGCGTTCGCTCGCATTTCTCCCATTAGAGTGTTCGAAGTTCTTGAAATAATTTTTTTTATTGTAACTTGGTGTAGTGGGCATCTGTAATTGCCAAAGCATTATTTGACTACTGCCACTTAAAAAAAACCTGTTTGTGACTTACATCGTTACAGATTAATCGATTAGTATAGGTGGATTCGATTGGCACAGAATCGGAAAGAATGACGTGATAAAGAGGCCTATACCCAACAGTGGGCGAGCATAGGCTAAATAGATAGATAAATAGGTGTATCTACATTTTTTGTCGTTATTCGTTGCCTAATAACTAGTTGTCCTGTGAGAACATAGACCTCGCGAGCCTTTATAACCGTGCAATAACCAACACTTTCCCTTTTACCCTGGCTAAGTAAATCTAATTTCAGGTGCTTGAATTTTCCAATAGGCCCTTATGTAGACTTTTGAGCAAAATAAGGGTATAAGTTTTAGCGATTACTCGCGTTCCCTTGGTCCTAAGAGGTCGAATCTGGTGTCTACGGATTTGTCTCATAAAGGCGAAGAGGACTGTGTAGTCTCATTGATATTGGTAGAAGTCAATTTTCGGGAAAAAAAATAAATAAAATAATTTCCCCTTTTTTCCCCTTTCCAGTCCCCTTTTTTGGAAATATTTTTACACCATCTTGTGTAGAATGAAATCTTTCGTGTGCTCCTTCAATTTGATTGAAATCCGTCGATAAATAACGCTACAGCAAACTTTCCCTCTTTTCTCCCCTATTTTCCCCCCAATCAAAAATCCCCGACGACAAAAAAATTCTAATAAGTCATATAACCTGTGTACCAAGTTTCGTCCAGATCGGTTGAAAAATGCGACCTGTAGAGGAGAACAGACAGACAGACAGACAGACATCCGGACAAACGCATTTTTGGCCAATGTGGAAACTGAGACGCTTCGCTCGCTTCGCTCGCTCGGTCAATTATTTATTTGGTTAGTTAAAATTATTTTATTTCAATTGACAGAAGTTCGTTTAAAATAAAAATGTTTTATCGTAGCTATCTTTTGCCACTGAATATTTGCCAATCCAGAATGTTACAATGAACGTGTCGAATAAAACCGTGTAATATTGAAATCAGTGGTAAAACGATAATGAATTTGTGCAATCAATTACGTTTCTGTTGAATATTGAATTGGCTCATTATGCATGTCGGTGATTCTGATAACTCTTGTAGTTAATGTATAAAAACCCTTTGATATTCAGATATTTCATATAATACCCATTTCGTTACATTTCATAACTTTGGCATGTCAAATTAATACTTCTTAGCGACATTATTATTTCATTCTACGTTGCAGCAGACGCTACCGGAAATAAGGAACAATTCATGTACTCTTTGATTTAATAAAAACTAATATGAAAGATAGAATCACATATTTGAAGATGTGTTTTTTGTTCGAAATGTTTTTGTAAATAATTTTTTGATACAGAGACAATATCGAACTTTAAAAATCGATCGGTGCTCAAAATAGCATACGTGCTGGTAATGAACGGTGCTGTAAAACTGGGTGGGTAAATGGAATACGGTAAGTATATCCTTTATATAAAAAAATCTATTTATTTATTTTATTTATTTATTAACTTGGGTTTCTGTTCTTTGGTAAAAACTTAACACTCTTTATACCTCAACGAAAATAATAATTCTCTGAATAGTATTTAATTCTAAAAATACGGTATTTTTATCAAAAAAGTTACAAAATGGGAGTCAAGTGTGATATTATGGATGGAAGAAGAAAAAGACACTATGTGAGTGTCTGCAATTTTGTGAACGTGTTGCTGTATAAAAATAATTTTAAAATTATATAAATAATTCTAGTCTAATGTATTGACATATTTTGTAACCTTTTTTTTACTATTAGTATTAATTAATGTAATTGGTTTTAACACCGTAATTAATTAAATTGAATATACGAATGAACTATAACACGCAAAAATTGTTATTAGAATTGATTAAGATTTAACTAGCTCTCATATCTAAAACCTCTTTAATCTAAATCCAACACGACACGACAGGTGACTCAACATGCTAGCGCTGAAACTGATGCTTGAAAAGTAATACTTACTCATAAATTGAATAACAAATTGACAGCCAGTCAGTTCACGTAACGATTTCATTTCAATAGAAGATAAGACCGTGCTTACTCTACATCATAATTTAAGAGCGCGATTCTAAATCGTCGCCAATTCCTAAGCCTCCGTTTGCTGATTTTACGACTAACATAAATATAAAGATTTAATTGAGTTATGATTATGGCGGTTATAATCCCTGGTTTAATGTCTGTATGTCATTTTGCTGGTTTAGGGATGAGATGTAAAACTTGTCGATGAAATTATTAGCTACTGAAAAATATAGAGTCAACAACATTACACATTTTGATCGTCATTCATTACATTTTATTATGTTTTTATGTAATTAGTTCATAAAAAAATAAAGTCATAGTAGGTGTTACTTTAAGAATCCAGTTATATTATATTTCAATACTTACATCCATAAAAAGATCACAACTAGCTCTGCTATTATTGGTATATACCAAGAGTACCTAGAGCTCACACGATTTAATTTTTTTTTACCGTACCATCGACAAGCATAAAAATCTATCGACTCTTTCCCATTCCAAAGTATTTTCGTCTCGAAAACGCAGCTGCCACAATTTGTCGCCTGTGACAACCACCGATTGGAACAAACATCGCTCGGCGCGTCTTGTTAACAACATTGTTTTGACGGGGAACACTGTTTTTGGAACCGTCGCGAAAAAATTGGAAATTTTATTTTTGGATGCATACATTGCTTACCACCACAGTCGCATGTTGAATCGTCATCGTTAAAAAACTACTATGTAGTAGCCTAGTGAGAGATTTAATTGAAATATTGAAGCTAGGCAAGATAAATGATGAATTTCTGGACTATACAAAATAACCAGGTACAGTCAGCATCAGAAGTAGATCACTTTTTCAGAATTTCTGAGTTGTGTACACTGTACACAACTTTGAAATTCTGATACACTGTACAGTACGCACAACGGATTTTTATCCCTCTGACGTTAGGTGTAACCAACGATTGCGCATGTACTACCTCCAATCTGACCAGAAATGGGATCTGCGCAGACATCCGTTGCGACTACTATTGTTGACGCTCATCATAATTTTTTACTTAAATACTACTTTTAGAATAGAGTTTTTACTTCTTAATCATAGTTGGGAAAATAATATTATGGAAAGTTGCTAGCTTGCAGTCATAAAATATAATTGAAACTTTCTTTGATGATGAAAAATATCTGAATTTTTAGTTACACTTTATGATCACTTTGTAAAATTTTGTAAATGTTGCGGATTCGCTGTGACGCCTCAATATAAATTTTAATGAATTGCCATGCGATTGCATCTATTTTTTTTAATTTAAAATTAAATTTTGGTACAGAAAACAGGCTATTTAAAAATTAAGTTATATTGATTAATAGCAGTTCACAGTGTGGATTAATAATAGTGCACTAGAAGGCGATTAAAAGCTGCTTATTAGCAATCAACTTCAATTAAAATAACTCAATTAATTTTCTCAGAATAAGTCATTCCGAACCAGCATTTACAGTATTCACATGACAGTTTTTTTCCGCCTACTGCCCTTTTCTAAATAGGGTTGGTCTTTAGCCGGCTTTTTGAAATTTCTCCGGCTATTTTGGCTGACCGACTTCCAACTTTGATTGTGTAACTTCTTTTTATTTTTTATACATAGGCCTAGTCCGTAACGTCAGACTGATTTGGACCTTATTTTGAATATAATCGTGTGACGATTTCCGACAACGTTACCGGACTTAATTTTCTACAGCGTTACTAGGCTAGTATTTCCAATACCGTTACTAGACTTCTTTGAAAAACGATAAAGCTAAATATTTACATTCAGAAACACGGCTTGGAGACATTGGATAGTGTAGCACGACATGTATTCAACTCTAAAATCTCTAAAATTTATGATGTCATTTCCCCACTTATTACTTTTTGTCTTGATTTGTCCCATCTCTAGCCCCGCTTTTTGATTGGCTAACAAGATCTCATGATGTATAATTTGGGACGTACCTATTGTATAGTTTTAACGCAATTAACTTTCATTATATTAATTAAAATGCGAGTGCAGCTGGCAAGTGTATTGTTGTTTTAAGTTTTTGCGTGTTTGTGTTTATATTATAACAACTTTTGAGTATTGTTCTGTTGTGCTCGGTGGTATAGACTAAGTCAAGTGGAAACCACGCCAGTCTTACAGTCGTGGGTTTAAATCTAGTGAAACATTTATGTATTTTTTACATAAATTAATGTGTGCATCAATTAAATGTAGTAGAAAAAAAAATCATATTTTATTCACACAGAAAATTACGACTAATACAGTATTTACAATATTTATAATACACATTAAACAATTGAGCTATCTACAAACCATTGCAAACAATTAGTACAAAATCGTGTTTAGTTGGCTTTGCCAATATTGTCCTTTTACAGTAGCTTAGGCCAGCTAGGGTGAAAAGATAGTCTAACAGGTGATGTCAATGAAAAAAAATTTATTATTGTTTTAGATTAAATCATATCTAAAAATAATTGAAACCAAACCACGAAGCATTCGTATGACAATACAAATAGCTTGGTGCTCTACAAATTTATAACATAGGAGACAAGTGGCGCCGCGTTCAGATATTTTAAGAAACTAATTACTTATCCACCTGGCAGTAAAGCTTAAATTCCAGGCAAATTTAAGCTGATTGAGCTTAAAAGAGATCACTTATTAGATTACACGCTAATATAGCGATAAGACCGCTTATTGTACTTCATATTTTTAATTATTATTTTTCTTTTACTTTTTTGGCGTGCAATAAAGATATAAGTAATTTATATACCTATCTAAAACCTAACGGTACGTTCACACGGCGTCGAGTGTTTCTCTACCGAATCGGTTTTTTGCAGGATTCGGTTTAGTGGCATAAGTATTTCAATGAAGGAGTTCACACATGCATTCGGTTTCAAGACACGACAAAAAAACCGAATCTTGCTGAAGTTGACATCCGATTTTGCGACTACAAACCGATCCGGCGATACTGCAAAATGCAGATCCGATTCAGTGGTATAGGGCATTCAATACATGCGTTCATACGATACACGCAGGGGTAGATTCGGTTTTTTGTCGGATCTTGAAACCGAATGCGTCGCACAAGCTAGGAAGGAGGGGTGAGGAACGTGAGGAACTGTGCGCGCTCTTGCTAATAAAAGCCGGATGGTGAGTTCACACGAGATCCCGATACGAGGCCGTCGGATACGGCCAAGCAAGATGTGCTGTGTGAATACAACATTCGGTTTTTCCAGATCCGATGAAAATAAGATTCGGCAAATCGTGTCTCCGTGTGAACGTACCGTAGGACGAATAAAAATAAGAAAATAGTTCTTGTGTTTAAGGTACCCAGTACAGTACAACCACATTAGCACTTTCTTAGTACGATCCTTAAGTCTAAGGTCATTGGCAATTCTTCAAATAAGGATTTTTTTCCAAATAGGGTCAAGTTAACTTGCAGTGCCATGCACGACCTTATTCATCATCTCATCATCGATGTTGGAATGGGTCTGGTCCTGTGACCAGAATGAAGTAGAAACCGATCCCAAATTGTTTTGGCATCGGATCCTAGGATCCGTTTCCAAAATAAATGTTCTCAAGATGTTTTCCCTCACCGTTTCGATACTTTTGGAATAGCCTATTTTCATTTGAGACTTTCGAACCCACGTTGAAACAGAAGTCGAATAACTTCCCACTAAGCTCGCAGCTCGCAGTATTCAGTCGCAATAATCTTTGAGAATAGCCCCTAAACTCTTGATTGAACATTTCTCGATTTAATTTTAGTGCTTGGAACGTTTACGATCTTCGTCACCTTTTATGAGGACGGTAGCGTCGACTAAAACATGTTCTTTGATATTTTGGCTATTTATAGAATCTTCTTTACAATACGGGTACAAACTGTTTAGGTATATATGTAGGTAGCTATTAAATTAGATAAATCTGCTGTCAAATAACAAGTCCCGAATAACTCCCGAATCTTGGACCGATTTTCATCAAACATAGCTAAGAACACTCCCGACTAATTCACCTTTCAAACAAAAAAAAAAAAAACAAAATCGGTTCACCTGTTCACGAGCTACGTAGCCTCAGACACACACACACAGACACGTCAAATTTATAACACCCCGTCATTTTGCGTCGGGGGTTAATAAAATGGCAAAGTCTATAAATTTGGAATATAAAAGTTATTTTGAAGGTTTATTTTGTTATTTTACGCCTCTGTTGAAATATTTCGTTATAAAGTGATTAATATACAAATCAGGAGCTTTACTTATCCTTAGTTAAGTTTCAAGAACTTAAGGTTTCAACATAATTTAAGACTACAAATGATTTAAATCTCTTAAGCCAGAAATTAGGTACCCACTTGTTATTTTAGCCCATAACAATAATATATAAATCGTTTGCAACGGTGTGTAGATATCTCAACTGCTTCATGTTATTTTGTACATATAATAAAAATTGTAAATACTGTATTAGTCATAATTTTCTTTGTGAATAAATATTCTGATAATATATTGTGCCTATCTAATGATTATTTTATTGGTGCAACAGGAGATTTTTTCAACACAATATTTTTAAAAGTTTTCTTATTCAAAGTTTTTTAAAATCAAAATCAATTCAATTTTCAAATTAACTAAAAATATTTAAGTAAAACAGCGTCATTGAGAATTACCCCTCTGCTATTTATGGCCATTCACAGTACAGGGATCGTCACGAGTGTTCACTGAATTTTGAGACAAGCTTGCCTTTTATAAATTGCATTCCTCGTGGCAGACTGTACAAGGGGTTATTCTACATAGACCCCTCTTGCTTCTGATTATTTGGACGTAGTTATGCAAAATGGATCCACCTCACATCAAGTCACTTTTAAAATACGGCGGTTTGAAGTTTAAAATGTGTCCCACATTATTTGGGATGGTATCACAGGTTTTAAACAAGATGTTAACTTAACAGATATTTTTGTTTGTGTCTTTTTTGCTGGACATAAAATATAGTCTACTTTTATGTTTAGGATACTTTGGTAGGTATACTTAATCTCATTTTTGACGTGGATTTTTTTTATGTAGGTATCTAGATTTGATCCTTTTTGCTTAACTATGTCAATTAATGGTTATTTCGTGGCTTTTGAGTCCCTAAATCTTACGCAATGAAAAAAGAGTCCACCAAAGGCCTAATTGCAAAAATCAATTCGATCATTCAATAAAAAAAATGTTGATTCTGTAACTTATAAAATAAGCAAAACTACCAAATATACAGCGTGTAGCTACAATGGCGACATTAAATGAACACACGGGTAGAGCTACTTATAAGTATTCATAAAAAAAATAAAAAAATAATTATAATCCAAAATAGAAATTTCGAATTTTTCAAACAAACTTAATAATAAAATACGCAACAAAAATTAATCACCCTATGAGTGTCTTTACCTACGTGTTACCGCGCCCGCGCCCGCGCCTGCCTGCCCGGGCGGCTCGGTGGCGGCGGCGGGGCGCGGGGCGGAGCGCGGGGCGGGGAAATTAAGCGACACAAGGAATTCAAAGAAATCAAATAATTTCACTTCACCTTGTTCACTTTACTATTAATTTTATTGTGACCTATGCACCTAGCGCCTTACACTTATTAAATCTTCAAGTTCTCAATGTAGCCGCCGCGCCGCCGCCGCCACCACGTCGGACACAAAGATGTAACCGGCGGCGCTGAATATTTGCCCTCACTTTTGATAATACATTTTATTTTATTTTAGCATGAACGTCGTCTTTCACAAAGCCCCATAAAAAAATCGAGGGGCTTGAGGTCAGATGACATTGGGCCACCTAAGAGCTCCGTGTCGTGTCGTCCTATCTAGTATCCACTGAGCACCAAACATTTAATTTACCCGCTCCCTAGTCGCAAAGGTAGACAGATAAACAAATAATAAATCAAAGCGTCTTTATCGCTGTACCTACGTAGACCTGATTGGGTACTTAGAATAGAAAAGCTAAACTAACAAAACCAAGCGTCTTTTTCGCGAAACATTGAGAATAGGTAGATAATTAGCAAAATTATTAAAATAAAGTGTGTCAAGGACACCGGCCCGCGTATCACTGGCTACTGGCTAGGCAGGACGAGTCGGTCGAGCGGGCGGCGCGGGCGGCGCTCTTCAATAGTTAGCTATCCCTTTCATGCACAACGTCGCAATTTCGGGTGTCCTATTCTAACAATACTTTCTTGCTCTTCATACGCGGTTACACGCGGTTATGACCCGTGAACCCGACAGATGACCTCTGCTCTTACGTACAGGTTGCTCCGAGGCGTTATTTAAGAAAATTGATTTATTTCGATAAATCTTATGTTTAATGAAATAAAAAATATGTCTATATTCTGAAAACGCGAAACCGGATACGCTGGTTAATTTAATGTCGCCATTGTAGCTACACGCTGTATAAGCTGCCAGTGACCACGAATGAGTGGTGTGAATGATTGGTTCTCATTTTCCTTAGCTAAACATAAAATACTTTTTTATGTCTGGATTTGGGACAAAGGTGGGTACGATCAGGAATGGACCCTGCAAAGAATTATTGCTTCACGTCCCATTTGATGAATTCGACCGTACACCCAGAAACCAGTTTATTCTGATCCATTGAGCTCTTCATCACATCAATAATTTGTATCTAAAATACTGTTCTGACGGATCATGTTATGTTGGTTAGTTTCGTGCACAAACCAGTTTGTTTTGATCTTTTGAGGTCTTCATCACGTCAATAATCTGTATCAAGAAGACTTATTCTGAAGGATCATTTTATTCTGGTTAGTATCGTTTCAGAAGTATATCATGTTGTTTTAGTTGAATAGTATTATTTAGCGTACGTTGGTGAAGTTTTATCACTGTAATATTTTATTTATGAATGTCTAAGATATACTTGTATTATTTTGAGATTTTACAGCAAAACTCAATTTTACAGTATAATTGAAAAAATATGAGTACTTAAGTGAATAGGAGATGCGGGTTCGACTCAATGCAATGGAACATTTTTCGTGAACTGGTAAATACTTTGTCCCTAGTTTGGGTATCATTATTAGCCCTTATACACGCGAGAGCAATGATTCCGGGTCACTTAAAGAATGTTAAAAATCTCGGAAACTAAAAATGATAGGTTAATGCAATAAATTGTATTTAATAGACAATGTAATACTCCTTAAATGAAGGTATTAAAACTTCTTAGTTATTGTAAAGTTATATCTTAAAAAAATCAAATTTGAAAAAGGGCCACTTTCGAAGATGGAACTACGAAATTACAGCATTTGGTTTTGCTTTTGTTTGTAATCTGTCATTTATGTGGGTATATAAACCATGTTGATAGTGCTCTATATTCATTATTCAAGCTGAAATTATGTCGCTTACGCCTGAAGAATGCACCAGAATACTTACAATGCTGGAAACCGGCCGGAGTCAGCGCGATACAGCCAGGACTGTCGGTGTGTCGCTGTCAACAGTACAAAGAGTTCTCCGACGTTACGAAGAAACTGGTTCTAACCTACGCAGACCAGGAACGGGCAGAACCAGGTGTACCACAGCACGAGAAGACCGATACTTGGTGAACACCATGCTTCGAAATCGCTTTCTCACAGGAACTGAACTCACAAATCAGTTTCGACGCCTCGGAGGAAGTAACCCAAGTGCATGGACAGTAAGACGTCGGCTTGCTGAATCTAACTTAAAACCCCTTAGACCTGCAAACGGCCCTAAACTGGAGCGTGGGCATCGTATTTCAAGACTAAGATATGCCCAGAGCCACGTAAATTGGAGTATTGAAGATTGGTCAAAAGTTATGTTCTCCGACGAATCAAAATTTATGCTCTACAAGCACGATGGAAGACACAGAGTGTATCGAAGACCAGGGGAAAGATTCAAGCAAGCATGCATCGAAGAAAAAGTAGCCTACGGTGGTGGGTCTGTACTTGTGTGGGCCGGAATTTCTTCTGAAAGTCGCACAGAGCTGGTGATCATAGAAAACGGCTCTTTAACTAGCGTAAGATATGTGGAAGAAATCCTCAATGATCATGTTGGTCCATTTATGGTCAATTTAGGTGAGGATGCTATATTTATGCATGACAATGCCCGACCTCATACAGGTAGGATTGTGAATGACTACCTTCAAGAGATGAACATTACTCGTATGGAGTGGCCAGCGCGCAGCCCGGATATCAACCCGATCGAGCATGCTTGGGACGAGCTAGGCAGATGCGTAAAACAACGAAACCCTCCCCCAATCACGCTTCGTGAGCTCAAAATTGCTCTCACAGAGGAATGGGAGAATATTCCCCAAAATCGTATAAGGAACTTGGTGTACAGCATGCCAAACCGCGTAAACGCAGTAATGGAAGCACGAGGAGGCAATACGAAGTATTAAAATTCAAGTCAAATCGTAATAAAGTTCAAAAATTTCATGTTTCCTATTTTTGTTTTAAGGAGAGATCAGCAGTTTTTTTCTTTATGTAATTTTGTGTTAATAAAATGTATGGTGACTCATATTTTTTTACTTTCATTTAAGGAGTATTACATTGTCTATTAAATACAATTTATTAACCTATCATTTTTAGTTTCCGAGATTTTTAACATTCTTTAAGTGACCCGGAATCATTGCTCTCGAGTGTAGATTTAGTTAATATTTTGAAATGTAAGTAGTAGAGGCTTGACTTTAGTAGACTTTACTATAGTCGACTCAACCTGAATCTATAATATTTATAGTTAGCTAGCTAATATAGTTTTTTTTTAATTTAGATTTATTTAGATATTTCGATTATGATGATGGATTCTTAGTCTGAATTTTTTTATACAACTATATGATAGGACAAGCCGATGTCCCGCCTGTTAAGTGTTAACCATTGCCTAAGTATATTGATACATTGCTTCACCGAGCACGTCTTTTAAGAGCGGCCCTGTAAATATATGATGTTATAATATCATTTGATGAATATTTGTTGTCTACCTGTTTGATAAGTCTTATATTGCATGCTGTGGCATCCTCTAATTGAAGGAACACAATAGTTTTAAGCCCATTGCCATGACATTTCTGGAAGAAATCGCCTGGAAGAAATGGCTTTCAGCGATAAGGCCGCCCATTGTACTAAAGTATAGTATTAGTATTATTGTATTTAGTATTATTAGTATTGTATTGTATTTAAGTTAAGTTTTAAGTTTTTGGTTGTCACCTGAATTCTTTGTGTGTACAATAAAGTATTATCTATTTCCGTTGTTATTGTGTCACCTTTGTTGGACGTCCTATGAATAAAAATATATAAATAAATAAAAAAAGATTTTTAGCTCCTACTGAAAGTTGAAATTTATTTTGAAAAGTTCATAATTTTATGCTGAAAACGAGCAAAAGTTTCGAACTAGAATGAACTAAGATGAAAATTAACTTGGTTAATTGAATAAGCTACTTATTCAGTTCTTTCTAACAGTTTTTCTCGCCCCAAAGTTTTATGCTATCTCAGCATTGTTTTTATGCATAAAGCTATGGGTTCTTTTTAACCTCTGACGCAAAAACGACGGGTTGTTATAAGTTTGACGTGTCTGTGTGTGTCTGTCTGAGGCAACGTAGCTCCCAAACGGATGAACCGATTTTGATTTTGTTTTTTTTTGTTTGAAAGGTGAATTAGGTTGTCGGGAGTGTTCTTAGCTATGTTTGATGAAAATCGGTCCAAGATTCGGAGGTTTTTAATTAAATTACTTGTTTAGCCAATGAACGTCAGTGTCAGTCATAATGTGAAGATTTTTGAAGCAACTATGGCAAGCTTATTTTAATAGTTTTCATATTTATAAGTTTAAGAACTACGAAAACCGGCAGTTTAATGGGGAATGTTTTAGAGATAGCTAGAAATATCCTAGACTCGTTAATAGCGGATCTTCAAAATGTCGTCTTACCTCTGTTTATTGTGGCTTGGGGCTTACTTATTTTTGTTGAAATTGTGACTCAAGTGTAACTTAATGGCTACAATGTACAAATTCAATAAACCTTTATGCCCCGGCACCTCGAGTGGTCAATTTGTACCGAACATCGTTAATACTTTACCGTGTTTAGTTTGTTGACAAATTACTATTTTCTTGCGAATTGTCGGCTTAATTGTAGGTATGTATGGATGAAATGAGAAAAAACCTCATCATATTTATCGTTTTTATGATGAAATGTGACAAAAAAATGCGGTTTGTATAATATTTTCTACATTTCCCGGGTAATATGGTTAAATTTTGAGATAAAAGTAGCAAATTCCCCTTTAGGGTAAAAATCTAAAAGGGGTTTTGAGACTAACTCAAAACTATAGCTTAGTAGCATTCCTGAAATAGTTTCTATAATCGTAGACAACTTTAATTTATTATTGGAATTTTGACATTCAACCAATTTGGTTTGGCTGAAGTGATTAAGATGAAATTTTATCATTATTATTATGGTAAGTACCTATATACCTACTTTACATTCAGATGCGAACAAAATAGATACATGAAAATTAAAAAACTAGGGGCATTGAGGTTTTATGAAATATTGCGAATCAATCATTTTAGTAAAAAAATTACATAAAATGACCAGACCATCTTTGTAAAAAGCTTCACGACTAATCGGTACAGAATACTTTTGAGTGGAATATAATTTATATTTCACTTAAAGAAGAAGATATTACATATATAGCATGTATAGCTGTGACAGGCGTCACAGCTCAGTCGGTAGTCGGTCGGTCGGTCGGCCTTCCGTGCTGTGGGTCGTGGGTTCGATCCCCACTGAGAACAAATATTTGTGTGTAGCAAACATAGGTGTTTGTTCCATGTCTGGGTGTTGCTATGTGTTATAAGTATGTATTTACAAAAAAAAAGTATATAAGTATTCTATCAGCGACTAGTTCCCATATCACAAGCTTTGCTTCGTTTGGGACTAGAGGGCGTCGTGTGAAATGTCCATGAATATTTATTTATTTATATTCTTCCTAAACAAACACAGTAAAGTACCTACAGCGTAATAATTAGCACTCGTTTAACATTCCCGGTGACAGCGCAGTTCATAACAGAGAAGTTGGTCTGTCTGTCGCTAAAATATATGAAAGGATGTTGCTCTGAGTATATAAATCAGACGCTTCAGACATCTTATTAATAATTGTGTTGAGGATGCTGAAGAACTGGATGAGACTCCTGTCACTCATATAATTTATAATTTTAAAAACTAGAAAAACCGACTTCAATTCGATTACCGGCTTCATCATCAGATGATGATTGTGATAACAGCATATTTTTTTCCAGTTATTTCTATTTACAAGCCAAACTACTGAACCGATTTTGATGAAAATTTATTAAAAGCAACCTGTATGTCTGAAATCAAACTTTCAGATAAAAAAAGAATTTTTCAAATTGGTTCGTAAATGACAGAGTTCTGAGGTAACAAACATATAAAAATACAACCGAATTGAGAAACTCCTCCTTTTTTGAAGTTGGTTATAAAAGCGAATTAAAACCATAGTCATATCGAATGATACCACTACGCCAATACGTTATCTTTCAGGCTCAAACTCTAAGTCGCTACCTCGAATAATCCTCGTCTCGACTCGACCTCAAAATTGTGCTTTCAGTAAGTTTAGTAGTCAAAATAACTACTAAAGCATTTTTCGAGGTCGAGTTGAGGCGAGGATTATTCGAGGTAACAGAGGTAACAATTACGAATGGACGTCAGTCCCTCAGCCTGTTTGATAAAATGTATGTATGTCTATTTGTACTTGTCTCGTAGAGTTACGGTGCTATTATTAAAAATTTGCCGCGTGAAAGGTATTCATTTTATGCAGATGTGACAGTGCAAAATCTCCGGTCTATTTCAAGAGATTGTCTTGGATTTGCATGTTGTGTAGCAAAGCCACAGTGAAGCCGGGGCTTTATGTGCTCTTAGCACCAGTCTGGAGATGAATCTCGCGATAGCGCTGACTACCAGAGTGATAACGAACAAGCTGAAACTAATATTTTGTCCCTATAAATAAATAAATAAATAAATATTCAGGGACATTTCACACAACACCCTCTAGTCCCAAAGTAAGCAATGCTTGTGATATGGGAACCAGATGGCTGATAGAATACTTATATACTTTTTTATTTTGTAAATACATACTTATAATACATAGTAACACCCAGACATAGAACAAACATATATGTTTTCCACGCACAAATGTTTGTTAGTAATTGTGTAGGTGATTATTGTTTTCTTTCTTTTTTTATGCTTGTTCTGTGCTGTACCTGTGTTGTGATTGTGTGTCGAATAAATAAATCTCTATCTCTATCTATCTATCTCTAATCAGGATTGCTAGGTAGGTAGGTGTACTTTCTCATTGTAGGTTTAGATACCTAGGTATCTTTTTACTTGCCTATTTGCTTGTAACTTTACTCTATATCTACTAGTTATTGTCAGGTTATCTCAAAACAGAAATCTCAAATATTAAGGTTACTTAGGTACTTGCCGGTCAGACTGGAATTTGTAACAAATAAAAGCCAAAAAAATTCTTAAAAATTTATTTTATTTTATTGTGCTTCTCATAATATTAATTTTGGACTTTCTCGTCCAGTTTCATACACGTGTCAATTTTAATAATGAAAAACAGTAGGTAGGTATATAAAAATAAATATCGTAAGTACAAAATAAAGGAAAATATGAAACAATTTTATTTTTCAATCAATACTGAAATAAGGATTTATACAACAAAGTTACAAGAAATGGTTTTCCCAATGCTTTCGTACAAAATTTTTTTTTCTACGGACATATCTATCTGAAAAATTATGGAGGAATTCAGCGCGCGGAATTCCGCCCAGACTATGGCGCCTTCGAATCATATTTTCTACTCGGATGGCGCGAAAAGTTCACATGCGGAATTCCGCTGTGAATTTGTGAACAAAAACACAATAGCACTACCGTAGGTATCAAAAGCAAAGGTAAGTGGAATATTATAGAATAAACAACCAGTTGCGGGTAAAGAATGATATTTCCGTTTTCGCAACTGGTTACGAAAATTAGTTGCGGAACCAGCTGGAAGAAAAAAACCATGTCACGTGTGTAAAGTATTCCTTGCAATAATAAGTACTTAGACCAGAAAAAACAGGTAAATAAAAATAGAACGCAAACCTTTTTACAATCTCTGAATAGAATGTTATTATATAACTATTAGTAGTATAAAGTATGTCAATAAATTAAGTTTAAAGTGCATGTTGCACAAAGTACATATTATACGTAAATGCATTGATAGTAATCTTGAAGGACGATGTAGAAAATAATTTCATGATAGATCCTGTGTTGGAAGGAAGTCTTAATTTATGAACCGTGGGCATAATGATATGATTATAAAATTCAATTTACTATCTTAAATAATTAACTTTTACTAACTTTGTACAATATCTACACTCAAAAACCAAAAATTCTACAACCCTTTTTACAAAACCAATTAAAAAAACTCACAAATTCCGTGATATTTTAAAAGACTAGCTCAAAATAACTTACTAGGACGAAAATTCTATCACTACTTACAAGGTATGGTCACGTGATTTGTACAAAATAATAAAATATCTAATCATCTAATGAAAAAAATTGAAAGTTTTTAGAAATAATTACAATCAAACGTTTTATTTTCTTAGTTTCATAAAACTATCTACTAGTTACAGAATATCACAAGATAGTAGTACTAAGTAAGTAGTCCTCGTCCAGAAAAAGCTACATAATTATCGCCCTTACACCCCACTGGATAGGGATGAATTCTAAGCGACACTCATTTAGTTCTAAGAAGAGGTCTAGCTACGAGGTTTCATTAGCGTTCATATATATTCGACAGTAACAAATACTGCTCCATCAACCTTTCTGTCGACAGATGAGGCCATTTGCTTAGGCCGTAGAAATAACTACTAAATGCAAAAGGTCAACACTGTGATTTCACTACCATTATGGCACAGTCTAGAGGAAACTCCGTTCATGACATCGGTATTTCGGCGGATAACCTATGCCTGGATGAGGCTCTGGTTCCACATGTTCCGCAGGTGTTATTGCTGTACCCTGAATCGGAACCAAATGAGGAGTCTCCGCTTGGGGGTTTGGGAGACGCTCTTGGTCCTCTCCAGCACGCGATTCCGGGGAGTTCCCCACCCGGCCAAGCTCCTCCTGGCCCCATTGGCATTGGACCTTGAGGCCTGGCTCCGACCGTCCCTACTTGAGGGTATAATCTGAGGAGAGCATCAAGCAGCACGCCTTCATGGAACTCTGAAGGGTCTGGTGGGTGGACGTGACGTGGCATTCTCTGATGTGCGCGGCGTCTTTCTAAAGACTTGGGTCGTCTGTCCAGGCGTTGTTGCCTTGGCCGATGGGGTAGCGAATGTGGTGCTTGTGGTCTAGAACAGGTCCTACAAGGCGCCGCTTCTCCGACAAGACTGAGCTCGTCTTCGGCGAAGTGGTCGTCACTGTGTACGCTGTCGTCAGATCTGTGAGGCAGCTCTTCATATAGTGGAGCACCACAAGTGTCTCCTCCACAGGAGTTACCTCCTCGCCACGTTCCTCCAGAGCCACAGACGAAGACTCGTCCTGAGCAGTTTGGTCGCTTTGTTTCCACCATCTGTAAAGCGAGAACCAAAATTAATCCTTGAGCATAGATAATGTAGAAGCATCTATATGTCTATGTATTCGATGAATCCGTGACCTAGTTTTGAACTAATGGCTGCTTACCTATCTATTAGTCGCCCTTTTTCTGTTGGATATCGCGTTTTTTAATTAAAATATATAACAAAAATATCTCATACACTGGATCTCAAATTAATGAGAATATTACACATAGATTAAACTCTAAATAATACTAGTTTTCGTTGACATTCTTTCGATTCAAAGGTGGCCTAGCGCTCATAAATTGATGCTCATTGTTCTTAGACCCTATACGAAAAAGTCGATAGATTGTCTGTCTGTGCCTATATAGGCGGGTGAGTTCCAAAGTATGGGTCGCGACCCACTGGTGGGTCGTTAGCTAATATTTGGTGGGCATAACGAGTTGATAGTACCTACTTTACGATCTCTTTTATAAAACAAATAGTAAGCCTTCTGACTTATTGCAACTCATAAAGTAAATTGATAGCTATAATTATTTTAATGAATATTAATTTCGCACACAACATTAACTCTAACGGATCTCAAAATATTTACTAACAAATAAAATCTTCAAACAAATTATAAAGTCAATTAAAGATATCACAAGCAAATAAAGTCTAGACTGACTACAAACAGATTTACAAAAGATAAACATTAAAGTTTGGACAAAATATTTAAGCAATTACAGCAAAATAATTAAGGGACTGTGCGAGATAGTACTTTCGTAAAAGCTCATCTGATTAACGAGATGAAAAATTGTTCTTTCCAAACAAAGAAATCTAAAATCACTTTGTTTGTGAAAAAGTTTGTGAAAACTAGCTACTTAGTAAAACAAACTTATTTTTTCTTTCTATTCTACTAAATGATGGAACAAACCGATGCCCCACCTGAACTTAAGTGGTTACCACGTGGTTAGTGGGCGTGCCCTGTGATGCATTGAACTGTGCCCATCACTTTGAAACATAAAGGTGTTAAGTCCCATGTGCCTGTAATTACACCGGCACCCATACCCTTCCACCCGGAATCACTGTGCGGCGCACGAAATAAGTACTTACAGTGGTGAAAAAAATAATGAAGAATTTTCAAAATATGCTTACTTCCAACTGTGGCTCGATCTCAGGTCGGTGTGGAAGCTGTGGTCGTCTCGGCATGTCCTGAAGATCTTCGTAAAGAGGTGCGGGGGGCGGGGCACGTCTAGTGGAACCCTGGGGCTGATGCGCTGAAGACTTTGAGGGCAGCAGATTGGTGACTTTCCGTTTGTGTCTGGTGAAGAAAACAAAATTGTTAATGGGGAAAATCGAATATAAAGTTCAGAATTAGGGTTGGTAGAATTTATTCAATCCACTGATTTTTTACGAATTTTACAGTCGCATCAAAGTCATAGTCATAATTTCTTTACTCAATAAAATCACAAGGATAATTTAGAATCGTCATAACTGTGATTCTAGGTGCCAGTTCCACGCGACCAGAGCCTAGAAGAACAGGCAAGAAACTACAGGGGTATTTCAATCTCAGTTGAACTGCACAGTTTTAAATCATGGTCAGTTCATACTAACTCATAGTTATTCTGTGACTAAATAGTGACATTATGGATGTCATTTGATTGGTTCTCGCGCATGTTTTGCTGTCACGTGTCTAAAAAGAATGATCACGTGGTACAAAATTGTACCACGTGACCTGAAGAAATTACACTGGGCAGTGAAATATAACTTGGCAGCAAAAGATTGGAATACGGGGGCTGGTTCCTAGCGTTTTTTTGTATTATCCATTTTACAAAGAAAATACTTGTGCATGTATTTAGTCTTTCTACACCCTTGACATATCATTTCTCAGTAGAATCTTAAGGATCCACTAAACCTTACTAACTCAAACCCACGGAAGCATAAGTGCTTCTGCATTGAATAGATCTTGAAGATCCTTTCTGCAAATATTCATCATAAATTGTTGTGTTAATAATTCCGTGATACCTGCCTATGAATAGGATTGAAAATATTATAAAGTGATTAGGCACGGTCACTTGTCAGAGCAGATGTTTGTAGGTATGAATAGCCTTTTTTAACAGTCGGGTAAATGTAAAAAAGGCAGGTACCGTAGTTTGATGATTTCATTATATTTGGCAGGATGATTGCGGTTTGGGTATCGTTATAATAAATTATAAATACTAATTGCATTCGGTGTTTTTTTTGCTCCAATTTTTGTTAACCCAACGTAAAATATATGTATTTGCTTTTTAATTGTGCTTTAATCTTGTTCATATCAAAATAATATTAGTAATTTGGATGGTAAGACCTATATATTTTTACGTAATTTTAATTTGCTGTAGGAACAAAACTGCCACTGTTATCGCTGTACATTACGTCTACGTCATGTAATTGAGTAATAAGTTCTAAATAGGTAATTAAACCCATGAGCTAATAATAAACAAATAAATAAAGCTAGTACCTCAATAAAACCGTCAAAGTTCGCACGGTCGCAGACGGACGTAGGCGATGATGGTTAAGCCAAACGCGACAGAGGGGTAATCACGAACAAATCTGACAGTCGCCGCGTTACGTAAACCGTATTTAAATCATATTGCGCGTCAGCGCCATCTCAACTGCCAGACGTTGTAGCGTCACCGCGCAGTGTATCTCAGATACGCTAGCGTTACGATACGTTTACGATTGTCACATTTCTTTGTGATCAAGGCACACGACAGCCGGTCGACCACCCACTGACTGTAGGTTACCTTATGGCACAGAATCTTAGCGGATGCTGGGTACTCGATCTTGTGGAGATTGGTCTCGTGCTTTGATTTAAGATTGTTGAGTGAACTTTGAGTTTAAAGGTTAGATTAGTTGTCGGGATACTATCGTAATGCTGTTGCTTTTCAAGCAGTTTATTTATTTATTTTATTTCTAGGGAAAAAACAGTCTTTTTAACTATGACTAATTTAGAGTTATGGACAAATTGACCACGAGTTTTCGCATTATTGCATGCAAAAACAAAACACAGTAAAAAAGATAAATAGTAATCATATCATACTAATATTATAAATGCGAAAGTTTAGATGTTTGGATGTTTAGATGTTTGGATGTTTGGATGTTTGGATGTTTGTGTTTCAATCACGTCAAAACTACTGAACCAACTTGGGTGAAACTTGGCATATATATAGTTCGTAACCTGGATTAACATATAGGCTACTTTTTATCCCGAATAATTAACAGGATCTACAGGATAATATGAACGAAAAGGATTAGCAGCGCCAATTGGCAAGAGGATTTCATTGTCATTCATGTCACGTCAGTTTGACAGGGCGTAGTACTACCTCTTTGGTCTAACGACTAGCGTTTGACATTCGAGTAGGTATGAGTTCGGTGTAATGAGGTGTAATGTCAAGTTTCTCAAAGAAGTATCCGCTCGGTACACGCACAGATAATATAATGTACACGGAAACTGTAGACGCGTACGAAGTCGCGGGTAACTGCTAGTGTAATAATAATCACTGATTCCAACTGGGTAAGAAATGTCTTTTAATAATTTTACCTACTGATATCTCTTCTACAATTCATTTTATTACATCATGCCACGTACCTACTATACCTGACATAAAACATAGGTAGGTACGTTTTACCAACAACAATGGTGTGATTATGCTCAAAAAACTACACCAATTCAATGTAATTTCACTTTAGTCAGTACAGTCACAGTATGCGCTTTATCTGTTATCAAATTTTTTATGATAAAACTATTCCTTATTCCCTTAAACAAATCCAAACAGCTCCTACAGAGATCAGATAAACTTCTTAATCCATTGTACCTTTGTTGACATACGACCTTTTGACTCTATAGAGTTGGGAAAAGTTCTTGTCGATGAAGCTAATAAGATAAATCAAGTTAATACTGACGGACGGATGCTTCGGAACTTTTCTTGTAAATAATAACGATTTGATTTTATTTGGAGATTGTCTCGATGTCGATAGAATTCGAGAAAATTATTAATGATGATCGTTATTTTACTCTAATGTTATCGTTATTTATTTTTATATAGATTTTTAATTAGTTTTGGTAGATTATAAGGATAAAAAGGATTTAAAGTTATTATAAAGTCTAGACAAAATTGTAATCTAATACTAGTCATAAAGTTATTATCCTTTAACTAGTTAAATAAGGATTACATACAAATATATCAAAAATATATTAACGTTGATATTTTTTTCAAATGTAACAATCCTCACCTCAAATATCTAATCAAACTTGACAGAAACCCAATCTAGCTACATAACAAAACATCAACCACGAATTTTTAAGTCCGTGCCAAATCGCCTACGACACTGCGTTTTGTCGACAACCGCAACGCACGATAATATCGTATTACTCGATAGTCGATAGTTTCAAATAATTAGTGGCGCGGCACTAATCGCTAGAGACGGGCCGTGAGATTGATTGACAGTGGGCAATATTTTAGTTGATGTTTTACGTGTTATGATTAGGCCATGGTGGAATGAACTTGGTGTGGTTTGTAACACTTTTGGTGATGGTAGATTTTTGTGACAGATGCATCCCGAGCAAGTGGGTAATCTATTGTAAAATCTAATCATTTTGATATAGGCCCAAAATTATGATTTTCAATGAAATCCATTCTATTAGAAAATGAAGCTATGACGGAGTTTTTTTGTAGTTTTTAGACTGTCACCGCGATTCTGTTGTTCATAATAATAATTGTACTTGAACAAAGTGGATTGGTATTTGAAGATTTTTTTTTCATATACAGTATGTAATATTTCTATACTATGTATAAGTGTTATTAAAAAAAACTTGCAGTCAGAAATAAATCATCTAAAAATAAAATGATTCTTGACTTCCTGCGAAAGGTTATAAACACGTGGTGGAACTAGAACACCCAATAACCGCACGGTCGAACAAATACACCCCTTGTGGCGCCTGAACTGTAAGATAGCAGGTTGAATTACGTGTGATGGCAATATACATTTTATGTGTCAAAATTGACAAGTGATCTAGAAGTTTAAATCACTCTCAAAAATAAAAAAAACGCATGATTTTTCACACCACACCACTTCATCTACTGATAACAATTATATATCAGAGGGGTGACGAGCTAATCTGACAGTCGCCGCGTTACGTAAACCTAACGTATTCCAATCATATTGCGCGTCAACGCCAGCTCAACGCTTAACGCTGTGGCGTCACCGCGCAGTTTATCTCAGATACGCTAGCGTTACGATACGTTTACGATTGTCACATTTGATCATGATCAAAGCAGAGTTTTTATGATTATGAGGCCAAAAACCATTACTTCCACTCAGTAAACGGGACTTAATCTTGTATTAATCAAAACCAATAGATGAAGCTGGGCATTTTTTGTAAAGCAAGCTTATAAAAACGTCGGCAATTTCGTCTTACTTAGGCATTTTTAGCCACCGACTCCAATGTCTTGATCTCGAATAAATGTGGCAATCGTAAACGTATCGTAACGCTAGCAAATCCGAGATACACTGCGCGGTGACGCTACACCGTTCGGTAGTCGAGTTGACGTTGACGCGCAATATGATTCGAATACGCTAGGTTTACTTAACGCGGCGACTGTCAGATTAATTCATGATCACGCCTCAGTTCCTTTCACCATACCCCTTTCTATAAACAATACCCCGATACGTAATAAGGCGATTGAGGTGTCAAAATACCTTGATCCTTGAGGCGTCCGACTGACAGTTGAGCGTCAATAGTCCACCTGGAGTACACTGGAGTTTGACACCCTGTATAATTGCAGTTATACAGGGTGTCAATAGACGTGACAGTGTATCGTAACAGTTACGGTACGGGGCGTGATACTTTCCAAAAAAATAAAGATGGGAATTGTTAGGTTTATTAATAGGTTTTATTACTATGTAGATATATTCAACTTATCACTGAAATTCAGATTTAGATTTTTCATTTTTATTTTTTTAATCTCAAAACCTAAAAAACATTTGAAAGTAATAGGTATCATTTTACTCTTATTACATTTAACATCCTGTAACATTTTGCTTTTTTTGTTTATTATTTTTATTGATTTTGCTTAGTAATAGTATAGTAATCATAAATCAGCAATTTCTAAATTCAATCCAACAATGCTTAGAATAATGAAATAATATTTAGTATCATAACATAACCCTTGGTTTGTCGTAAATATGAATTTCAATTTGTAACTAGTTTGGAACCCAAAAGCTGGAGGTATAGACCCTAATTTCGAGTTCGTAATCCAGAGTAAAATTGATTAAAGGATTCAAAGAGTAAATATTTTAAGATAGAGCTTAATTATGAAGCAATATTAGTTTAAACAAAATGCTGTATTTTACCTGTTTTACAAAAGAAACGTAACGTACTTTTTTTTTCGTAAATAAAAAAAACTTTTTTGTTAAACATTTGGTTTTGTATTGTATTATGTACCTTTTTACATTAGTGTAACTTACCAGCTCTAATTTAAACTTTTTAAATTCATCAGTTTAACAGCAAATATTAAGCTTTTCAGTCAAAAATTTTCAAGAAATTCATAGTTTCTTTTGACTTTATAATAATAGGTAGGGGTTTTAGACTAATGTAGTGTAATAAGCTGTAACGGTTTTTCAGTGTGTATTTTTCTGTAATTACTTTTTTAACCCCCGGCTGCGTGCTTTATGATTGACGACGTTATAGTCTAGAGTTTGACGCTGCTTTTCGTAAACTATTTCAGCACTCTATAGCTAGAAATCTTCCCTCTTATAGTAAGGAGGACTCATTCAGGCGAATCACTTCAAATCAATATGCATTCGAAAATGAGCTGTATCACACTGATTTTCAATTCTTGATCATAATGACGAGTCAATTTCGCTACCGGTTAAAGTCAATGGTTGAAATGTACCTAAGCCTTTATAAAAACAATACATATTATGTTTCTGAAAGATCTACAAAGAAGATTTAAAGGGTTAGGAGACAGCACAGACGTGAGCATTCATTTCATTTTCACTAATTGGTTTATGTAGTTGTGCTTCTCATAAGGTCAAATACAAAGGGTCAGTTTGACCTTTAGGGAGTGAAACGTCCTAAGGGTTAACTGTTACGTCTTCTGGGACGGCCGTAGCAGTTTCAAACTGAAATTTAAGACCTTGTTTACGGCAAACGGCATAAAGTTTAGATCAATTAGTTAAATAAATGGTGATTTAACCGGAGCTTGTGAATTCAAGTTGGTAAAGGATCCAATCAAGTAAATAGAAGTTAGGGGTTAATTAATATGGCATCCATACGGTACAAAGTACGACCCCAATCCACTATCAACAAAGTTTAGGGTTATGAATGACGGTGGATCTTGTTAATTAAGTTTAATTACAGAATTCAGCACCATCTATAGTAGGTGACATGTAGAAAAAAAAACATTATATTATTATAATTATATTATTTTTACTAACTTTCATAACGATTTTTTTTATTGTGTTTCTGTGTTAGAGCAAACGAGGCTGTAATTTTTCTGTGCCTATTTTTATTTTTGGTTTATTACTTGTACGTTACGTTACGTTATTTACGTTTAAACAGCGACAATCACGTAATTTTCATGAGGGTACGATAGAGTAAAGTCATACCCTCAGCTTAAACTATAGCATATAAAATCTATTCGGTGGTTATAGCCACATATAGCACTTCTATAGTTACGATAGTTTTATCCAGTCTGCAAAGTTCAGGTGATACAAATCGAAGTTTTGAAACTCTGCGGTGAAACATATCGAGTTCTAGAGAAATACAAGGGGGAAAACGAAAACCCTCGAAAACTGATAGAGAGAGAGAGAGAGAGAGAGATAGAGAAACATTTATTTGGCACACAACCAAAACACAGGTATATAGCACAGACAAAAAAACAATTAAAACTGAAACCATTTTTTTTGTCTAGTCATGAAATTGCCCTCAGTCAGAAAGCCCGTAAGGAAAGTGACTCCTTTATTTTTATGCAAGGGGATGAAGGGATTAGAAAAGTCTAGATAGGGATAAATAGCTTAGACCTTTAGCTACAGATACAACTTGACAATAAAAATGTTTATTAAAACCCACTACAATTTTATTTTAGTTGTAGCAAAGACCTATTCAATACTAGCTTCCGCCCGAGACTTCGTCTGCAGCCCGTTTGATCCTGCTGATTTTTCGGGATAAAAAGAAATATTCCAATTTTCATCTAAATTGGACCAGTTGCTGCAGCGTGTTTGAAATACAAACATCTAAACTTTGACATTTATAATATTACTAGGATTTACAGTCGTTAATTTTACAGTTATTATTAAAGAGGTTAACAACAGTGTCACTCGAGAATGTTGTAGGATTGGCACCAGTCCTCAGTTGCCTATGTGTTTTTGCCACCCTGTATAAATATTGCTTAGCTGTGATAATATTTTGTTGTAAAACTTTCCTTTGTGAGAGCAAAATAGAAAATCCGCAGATACAATGTTGTTGGTTTTAATAATCTCATACAACTGTAAAAACTAAACTACTTATGCGAAGATAGGTCTATCACTTTTTCCTGATAAAAAACAGAATTTCAATTTATTATTTAAAGTATTTTGATTGGAAAATGGTGGTCAAATTAAATGGCCCACGAAAAAACAATTCTCAGTAGAACAATAATAGATCCAGTGAGACTCACATTTTCCCAACAATGCATTCTGTACCTACTACTTACTGCTATCAGATCTAAATCTATTTATGGTCCTACGTCTTTATTAAGCCCCCTATTGTCTCTCTAATTATGGTAAACGAATTGAACGATTTCAAAGCGCAGCCAAGCGTTCGCCACTTCTACTTTATTTGCAGTGAAAATTGAGCTCTAATCCGATGCATTTAGGCTCATCACAGAGTGATTTTCACAGCGTGAGTTCTAAAATTTTGCACAATACCACCTCTGCTTGACGTCAATACAAAATAAGCTTATCTTTCTTTAGCTTAAGGTTCAAAATGGCAAGTTATCAGAACTCAATACCAATATGCAAGGTAATAATGACGATCATTGCAAAATAAATAAAAATAAATAAATAAATATTCATGGACTTCACACACAACGCCCTCTAGTCCCAAACTAAGCAACGCTTGTAATATGGGAACTAGATGGCTGATAGAATACTTAAATACTTTTTTTTTTGTAAATACATACTTATAATACATAGTAACACCCATAGTAAATGGGATTTTGATCGCGTTGAAATTTAGATGTTGTAATAATTCAAGTCTGTATGATTTTGAGCAACTGTGAAAATAAGCTGTAAGTTACTTGATATAAGTCTCATATTGGTATAGCTGCGAGGGTGGTAATTAATGATTATAGTGAGACTTTTTGTATGCAAGACTACTTTTTATGCTGTATCTCAACTGGATTATTACCTGTATCTGCATACAATCAGATATTTGCATAATATCTTCATTCGTTCTTGGTTCCAGATGACGGTTAGCACGGGTTCGGTTTTTTTTAAATACAGCGAGTTTCATAATAATAATAATAAAAGTTCATTTATTGGGACAACTTAGTCCATATTGTTATTAACAGAAACTTATTAAACTAGGTATTAATAGAGTATCTGAGATTTTTTTTTCGAATTTTTTTTATGATAATATATTATCATCTTGTTTTTGCCAGTTATATGAAACATTTCACTTCTATAGGTAGGTACCTACTCAATTACTTTGCAACGACGACTGAATTATGTTTGAAATTAAAATGATTTTGAAAGGCCATCAATGTGCTAATTATTTTCTGACTAAAGAATTTAGGTTCCAACCGCCAGATTGAGACCAGCCTTTTTTCCGTTCACAAAATATTCAAGTTAGTACCTACAAAGCACAAATATATAGGTAGTTAGTTGATAAAAATTTTAAGTAAATCAAAGTCACATTGTTCGATTTTTGAAAAAAAAATCTTTGATGAAATTGTTTTTTTTTTTTAATACGTAGATACTTAATAATTTGGGCACCATTATAGGTACGAGAAATTACCCCGTTATATAATCTAGCCACAGAAAAAATCGCAGATATCGTAATTGATTCAAAACATAAACTGCTGCTAGCCTTCCGAAGTCGGATTTGGTTAGCACACACGCATACTTGTTCTCAAACAAGTATGCCGATATGGGTACGGGTATTGTCAATGTATGTTTGTTCTAAATGTCACTGTGTTGCAAAAGAGGTTTGTCTGTACTAAAAACAATACATTTATCTATGCCTCTAACTAAACCGATGGATATGGATGGATACATTTTGTTTGAGACAGATTACTGTGCCTTATTTTCCGGATGCGTCACTTTTGTTTGTAGCTACGTATTTCTGAAACTAAAGCTCCAATTTTATGATGGTATTCTTTTCTTTGTTCTATTAAGTTAATTGCTTTGCGAGTGGTTTAGTTTATTTGTTAATAATTAGCAGATAAATACTTGCAGAAAATCAAATTATATTTCGAACAAAGTTATGAACAAAGTGTGACAGGGTACGCAGGTAGAGGAAGGCCGAAGAAGAATTGGTTGGATTGTGTGAAAGAGGATATGAATGTGAGAAGAGTAAATTCAGATTTGAAGAAGGACAAGAGTAAGTGAAAAAAGAAGACATGTTGTACCGACGCCACCTAGCGTGAGATAAAGGCAGGGGGATGATAATAGCAGATAAATACTTACACTTCTTTCTAGTAAGTTTGTTGGTCAAACGAGTGAGATTTTCCTTAAATTTTATAGGATTTTATCAAATATCAAGAATATTTCATACTTACTGAAAATTTATAAGCGGCATATAGAAAACAGAGACAAAATTTAAAACTCAATTTAATTTTTTTTATTTTTCAAAAATATACAGACCAATTAGGTAATATAACTAACTTAGACTTGGTAGATAACACTTGTAACTAGTACAAAACTTACGGCGAACTTTACCAAGAAAAATATTGTAGGCAATAAAATTTTATTTCAGTTTTGTGTTACGAATTCAAATGCATTCAACTAGAAGAGTTTAATAAAATTTCATGATCTTGAAAGAGTCAACGATATCCAGCTTCTTTGTAGTAGGTACTCCCCTCAACTTCTACAAGTACTAGGCTACCATAAACAAAAAGGGAACTTCGACAAAACGTTGAAGCTTACAGAATACTCAACATTACCTACTTGGTGCAATAACGCGCGAATTGGTACAAACGATAATCTCGCTTCAGCAAAAAGTTTAATAAAAGTATTGGTGCTAAAATGCTCCCTTGCAAAAACTCAATAGTCTGGCCCTTGGTCAAATATTTGGTAGTTTTTACGCGCCTGTTACTTAAAAATATATTAGCGTTTGTAATTTTTTTGTATATTGAGTTCTGTTATATTCAGTTGGTTAGATGATAGCTGTTTTTCATAGTAAATGCCATGAAAAATCAAAAGTATAAAATTCCTGTTTCAATAGTTTATTATTGTTGAATAAATTCAGCTTTTTTTAATCCAGTATTTTATTAATTATTAACCTTAATTTTTAAGTTTTTTTGTTAAATCCTTATTATATTCATGAAAAATAATATTAGGTATATATCTTGATGAAATATTTTATTAAAGATGTTATTATTACTTCTACTAAATACTTATATGCTTGAAACTAAACAATATGCATGAAAATAATTTTATTATCGAATGAACACTTCCTCAGACCCCACTTTTGTCCGTCTATATTCCAGACCACTTTTAGCGTTACTTAGCTATTTTTTATGAAGTCTTAGTAACTACTATACCAGCTATGGCTTCTTGAAAGTTCCGGTTATGATGATACTAACTGCTATTTACTCTGTGCCTGGGCCCTCAAAGAAACAAAAGGTGGTAAATAGTGTATTGTTCGACGGCGGCTGAGGGGTTGAGTTTTATACGGGCGTTTTCAAGTTCACTGGAGTTTTTCAAGTCTTGAGTTTGCCGCGGTCAGTTAAGTGGAGTGCTGTGTTAATGTTTTTTTGTAAATTATGGCATGTATTTTTACTGCACCTTTGTATTCATAATAATAAAATTTTGAGTTTTACGAAGTCAGGAAAGGATTTGGTCCTAAAGAATGTATATGCAATTTCGTCCCTCTAAAAATCAGCATTCTCATGACAGATGTCACATTTCCGCTTCTATTTTTAAAAAAGGTAATACATTACTGAATATTCATATTCCAGACGCGAAACGTCTAGCTCGTGCGCCGGAGTCGGCCCGCCCTCGACGCTGATTGGTAGACCAATTTTAAACTAACCAATGGCAGCGCTGAAGGAAACAGTCGGTAATTTTGGCATAATTAGTCATGCGTCAGTATAATGAGGTTGAGGATTTGACCCCATATGCGAGCATACGATCACGTTTTATGACGAGCTTTGAGATTACATTCGCACGCGATCGCATCTTTGCACGCTGTTCTTAGCTTTCACCCTCATTTTTGACTACGATAAGGAGTAGGTAAGTTGAACGCAACTTAACACAAGTTTTTTTTACTGATTAAAATTCTTAAACCATAAATCCTAATTATCTAGTAGTAATTAGTAGATGCAGGAGTTAATCAGGTAGATACACGGTGTATTTGTAAAATGTGTGTGGTTAAATGTTCAGTGATGGTACTTGAGTGACTTATCTCTGGATCCTATTAATTAATAAGCCGGTTCTACTTAAATTAGTATTCTCAAGCGTCGTCCGTAATAATCTCACTTATATTTTTTTTAAACCTTTAAACTATGTTTTAGTGATGTCTTAAGAGCGAATGAGTTTATTACAATGGAGGCTGATCATTAAGAGTGTGTATGCTAAAGTTTTTGCACTGACAACTTTATCGTGGAAGGCAATTATTCGGTCTGTTTGTTTTGAAATGGTTTAGTTTTTTGGTCGTTAATTTGTTCCGACTAGTGGATGTGAATTTGTCTCAGGATTTATTTATGAGATCGAGTCAATGTGAAATTTCATTTTAAACTGTAGGTAGAGTTAATATTAACCAAAATAATGTGTGTATATTTACATTGTATTACTATGTGTATATATCTATTTCTTTACTTCAATTTGGGAGTTAATTACATAAGTTTTAAAACAGAGAAAAAGCAGGAGAGTAAATAAAATTATAATAGATATCCTGTTACAAGTAAATTGGGTTACTGTTATTTTAATGATATTTTACAATTAAAATAAAGAATTTTATAATATTCACTATATAATTATTAATCAAATTAAATAAAAAATATATATATAATAATTAAATTAAATTATAATAGAAATCCTGTTACAAGTAAATTGGGTTACTGTTATTTTAATGATATTTTACAATTAAAATAAAGAATTTTATAATATTCACTATATAATTAATAATTAAATTTCCCATAAATCCCACAAAAGATATAAAAAAATAACATTATTAGTTTTTTCTGGTATATTTAGTGCATAGTGAATAGCGCTCGTCACAATGAGCCTATAGATGATTCCCATTGACCTCATTCTCTCGCCAACATTGTCTTCCACACTGTTACCGATACGACACCAACACGATATACACGCGAGAGCAATGATTCCGGGTCACTTAAAGAATGTTAAAAATCTCGGAAACTAAAAATGATAGGTTAATGCAATAAATTGTATTTAATAGACAATGTAATACTCCTTAAATGAAGGTATTAAAACTTCTTAGTTATTGTAAAGTTATATCTTAAAAAAATCAAATTTGAAAAAGGGCCACTTTCGAAGATGGAACTACGAAATTACAGCATTTGGTTTTGCTTTTGTTTGTAATCTGTCATTTATGTGGGTATATAAACCATGTTGATAGTGCTCTATATTCATTATTCAAGCTGAAATTATGTCGCTTACGCCTGAAGAATGCACCAGAATACTTACAATGCTGGAAACCGGCCGGAGTCAGCGCGATACAGCCAGGACTGTCGGTGTGTCGCTGTCAACAGTACAAAGAGTTCTCCGACGTTACGAAGAAACTGGTTCTAACCTACGCAGACCAGGAACGGGCAGAACCAGGTGTACCACAGCACGAGAAGACCGATACTTGGTGAACACCATGCTTCGAAATCGCTTTCTCACAGGAACTGAACTCACAAATCAGTTTCGACGCCTCGGAGGAAGTAACCCAAGTGCATGGACAGTAAGACGTCGGCTTGCTGAATCTAACTTAAAACCCCTTAGACCTGCAAACGGCCCTAAACTGGAGCGTGGGCATCGTATTTCAAGACTAAGATATGCCCAGAGCCACGTAAATTGGAGTATTGAAGATTGGTCAAAAGTTATGTTCTCCGACGAATCAAAATTTATGCTCTACAAGCACGATGGAAGACACAGAGTGTATCGAAGACCAGGGGAAAGATTCAAGCAAGCATGCATCGAAGAAAAAGTAGCCTACGGTGGTGGGTCTGTACTTGTGTGGGCCGGAATTTCTTCTGAAAGTCGCACAGAGCTGGTGATCATAGAAAACGGCTCTTTAACTAGCGTAAGATATGTGGAAGAAATCCGATATGATCATGTTGGTCCATTTATGGTCAATTTAGGTGAGGATGCTATATTTATGCATGACAATGCCCGACCTCATACAGGTAGGATTGTGAATGACTACCTTCAAGAGATGAACATTACTCGTATGGAGTGGCCAGCGCGCAGCCCGGATATCAACCCGATCGAGCATGCTTGGGACGAGCTAGGCAGATGCGTAAAACAACGAAACCCTCCCCCAATCACGCTTCGTGAGCTCAAAATTGCTCTCACAGAGGAATGGGAGAATATTCCCCAAAATCGTATAAGGAACTTGGTGTACAGCATGCCAAACCGCGTAAACGCAGTAATGGAAGCACGAGGAGGCAATACGAAGTATTAAAATTCAAGTCAAATCGTAATAAAGTTCAAAAATTTCATGTTTCCTATTTTTGTTTTAAGGAGAGATCAGCAGTTTTTTTCTTTATGTAATTTTGTGTTAATAAAATGTATGGTGACTCATATTTTTTTACTTTCATTTAAGGAGTATTACATTGTCTATTAAATACAATTTATTGCATTAACCTATCATTTTTAGTTTCCGAGATTTTTAACATTCTTTAAGTGACCCGGAATCATTGCTCTCGAGTGTATTTGCTTTTATTTAACTTGCAATGTATGTTTGTGGGTTTGTGTGTTTGTTTAGGTCAAATCTTGCAAGCCAAATTTGACTCACTTCCCGATGTCCGATTTAGCTGAAATTTAGGTGAAATTAATCTTCGGTGACAATGCAATAATATGGAGACATATAGCTGATCTGATGATGGAGCCGGAAGGTGGTTACGAACTCTATAATAAAACGACGCAACACCATCGAGTTTGGGCTCGTTTCATTTGTCCAGGACTCCGGTCCTAGATTACGCAAAAATAAAAGATTCTAGACTGATAGACTTTAGATATACTATGTTGTTTCATCATGGCTGGTGGGTAGATTTTCCGTGACATCGCCGAACGGCTATGGCGGAAGACCAGCGTTGGTTGCTAGTCCACCAACCTATGGTATGTTTTACGGCACACTAGTCACCCTATAGGTACTATTTATAGTTTCATTTTTAATAATTTAATTATATTTTTTATTTTTGTTTTACCTATTTTGCTGTCGTAAATAAATGATTTTATTCTTTATTATTTCATACATCTCCCAAAAACTCGAAATTTCTAAATATTTTGGGGAGATATACCTATTGTGACAAAAATCAGTGACGGATACGTCTATCGATCTAGAACCACCCCTAATGTCGAAATCGGCCAGTGTGCCTACACCCATTGTCTTTCATACGTCTTGGTCTATTGGCATGTATCCAAATTTCTGCTCCAAGATAAGATTTTGTAAGAAGTTGTGGTCGTCATACAACGGACTACAACGGACGTAACGCAAAATACACATAAGCAAGGATTTTAACCTAAAAATTGCCGCGATATCGGTACAATTTAAGCTTATCATGCAAGCAATAAAAACATGTATTTGTCGTTTCTGTTGTGGCCAGATTTTGTCCTAATCAAGATGATAACTGCAACGACTACTTTTTTTTTGCATTAAAAATAAGATGCTGTGGTTAGTTTATAATAGGTAATTATATTATTTTACTTTGGAAAAAGGCATCTACAATAGTAAACGCTCCAACAACTTTTCAAGTTCTCGCTTTTTCAGAAAACTAACCTCCGCAAATCATCGTTTCCAAATTACCATCCCACAGTCCTATAAATTGCGAGATAATCAATAACTAAGCTAATAAATATGGAGCCAGTCAAACAAATACGACTTGCGCAAGTAGATTATACGAGGAACTTAACAGCGGGGATCCTGATTTTGCTATGTAATTGACGTCATCGATGATTTATGAACAATAAGCACGCCTAAGCCCAGTATGTGTTCTGGTTTTAAGGCATGTAGATTTGTAGAAATTCTTGGAGTTTATGGCGTAAAGTTTGATATGTTCCAGAAAGGTCTACATATCCTTGGTGAAGATAATTTTTTCCCCCGAAAATCCTTACTAACTACGCGATCAAATTACTTGGTAAAAATAATTCTAAACAACCTCACTGCTACGCTACCTAACATGCTACATTATATAGGCATTTCTGGAATATATCAAACTTTAAGCTATAAGTTTATATTAGTTTCTTGGAGTTCCAAGAACGGCTGCAAATCTACATGCTTTAAAACCAGGACCGATACTCATAGCCTGGGGATTTCTGAAGAAAGTATTTTAAACCCACGCCAGTGGAGATTTTTGTGAGGATTTCTAGAGTATATAAAAAAATCTACTTTGACTTTATTTTTGAGGACTTAATTTTGTTAAAAAAATCAACCCCAAACAATTCATGTCACAAGACTTTACCCCGATTCCGGTTAGAGACGTTGACCAACCCCATTCAATTTAAAAAATATGACGTTATTCGATCATAACCATCATTTCCAATGGGTAAGTAAAGGTTTTCTTGGTAAGCTCGTTTTTAAAGTAGGTACTTTGAAAATCCCACAAGCTTGGACCTTTTCCCACAATGTTGTTACAGAAGGTTTTACAAAAAATGAACTATCAAGAACACCATCCAATTTGGAAAATGGAACCAAAAACATACTTGCTTAATAAGTTTTTTAATACGTACTTTCTGACGTCATAGTAAGATAAGTAAGCTGTGACGTTGTCAGCTGTCAATCTAGTATGAATTGACACTTGACGAGTGCAAAAATCTAGAACATTGATAGTAAAATTTCGTTTTCAAACTATAAATACCTACTCCCCACGACAAAGGACTAATTACATGCGGGCACATCGAAGTACTAAAAACTACCTATTTAAAAGGGACGTAGGGGTAAGGGGTAGATACTTGGGGCTAATATAAGGCTGGGTTGATTTGGGCGGTGAGCAGCGAGGCGCGACTCCAATCATACCCTTTGTGCGGAGTTGTCCATGCGAGTCTGGTCAGCCCCTTGACCTTGTCATGCTTGAGATACACTTTGTAATGGGTAAATCAAATATCGGTTTAGGGACAAAGACGGGTCTTATAACACCCACAGTCACACGTTACGTAAACCAAACGTATTTGAGTCACAATGCGCGTCAACGTCAGCTCGACTTCCGAACGTAGTTGGGAAACCGCACAATGTATTTTGAATACACTTGTCACATTTATTTGTGCTAAGATCCATTTGATTGTATAAGCTTATTGACGTTCTTCCAAACGTTCTTTCTGAAACTGATCTAGATTAACCTGAAGATTAAACTCCTTTTTTATTAAAAAAGGTTAAAAAAGCCGTGTTGGCCGAGTGAGATTGTACCTCGACTTTCGATCCGAAGGTCGTGGGTTCAAATCCCGACCGTGCATCAATGCATTTTTCGTTCGGAAAATTTATATGCGCATTAACACGAGCTTTACGGTGAAGGAAAACATCGTGAGGAAACCCTTGGCTTAGTCAGCTCCGCACGTATTGACCTTGTCTTTCCTGTGGATACGGCTGACTAGGCTGAGAGGATGGTATAGGTGCTGGGCAAGCCTACTACTCCATCTAAAACATTGTCCCAGGCACTACAGTGTCCCGTTAAGTGTAGGCATAGGTTGCCTCCTGACGCTGTATAAATCATCTTCAATAGATGTAAAGGCCTATTATTATTATAAACTCCTTTTTTCCTTTGTCACTGTTTACTTTTATATCTTTTGCCATTTCTATTCTAAACTTCGTCTACTTTAGTTTCATAAATTAGTGTAATTTCATCTCCACGTCAATAAGACCCGTTAAATATCTTATTAACAGAATATAAATCCTACCAGCTACTTATCAGGCCATTTCGAATCCGATGTCAAACTGTACGTAACGTGATGACAAGAATATGGTGACATCACTGGTGAAGTTGGTGACACTTCTAATTATTTCAGATTTCAACTGTAGATTTTGGTACAAAGTTGGAAAGATTCGAGTTCTGTCATTTTTGGTAAAAAAAAACTTATACTCGTAGATATTGATTGAAATACCAGCTGCTACGTATTAGTTTGTTGAATATTTTAAGATTTTTTTTCATAGTGCACTACCACTGGTAGATAAGGAACTTTCCAAAATCTTTAAGGTCATGTAATGACTGTCAGACAGCTAACAAACAGTTTTAGAAAATACGTATGTAGTACCTATGAAACCTAAATACTGAATAGAAGTGCTATACATTAGTTATCTCATTCAAATTCTTGTTGAAATCTAAATAGAACTATATTGCACGGTTAGCAGCTAAGCAGTCACTAGCTTAAGCCGCACAATTAAGCTGAAGATTAAATCAGGAACAGCTGACAACGTTGCTCTAATCAACTTTCTCGGATCAATGCTTTACAATGTGACGCTTCGATCAACTATACCTTATGTGACGCTTCAAGCAGACTAGAGGTGGAACCATAATATTGTGTACTCACTAGCTGGTTAAAGGTTAAAGCGTTTTGTTATTTTTTTTTAAATTTAAAGTAAGAAGGTATACCCTTTTTTGCTCACACAACAATAATAATTATGTTACCTGCCTGCTAGGTTGTGCCTACCCCCAAACGTCCAGTTTTGACCATATTATCTACCTAAATATGGTAAGAAAATAATATAGCTACTACAAAATAAGTCTTCTACGTGCAACGTTCTCGTGTCCGCTTTACGCTGACGCTTTTTAATAGTGTCGTTCACACAGATAGAATGTTGGCACCATCTAAAATCATTTGCAGAGACATAAATTGTTTGAAAATTGTACTTAATGGAAATGCTAGCGTATCATTCACATAAAACTTTTTTTGTTTGAAAATATACCTTACTTATCTTTTAAAAGGATTTTGCGTGAGACGCTTTAATTCATTCGGTGGTGGCCAAGGTGGAATTCAGAGATGATTCAGTGGTGGTTTTATCAAGAGGCTTGTCTCTTAGCCTAACTTACCCCGGAATTCATAAATAGAGACAGAAAAGTCCTCCATCGCCAAGCCAAGCAGAATCATCGCCTGAAACCATCTAAGAGTTTACATCGTTTGTGAGCCCGCAAACGTGACGAAGGTTTGATCGGCGATTAAAATGTCTCGCGCACTTCACTTCGCGACGCATTGTCGACGTATCGTGAAATGTGGCTCAGGGGGGGCGATTCCAATCTCAGTTGAACTGCAAAGTTTTAAATCATGGTCAGTTCATACTAACTCATAGATATTCTGTGACTAAATAGTGACATTATGATGTCATTTAATTTGTTTTCGCGCATATTTTGCTGTCAAGTGTCTAAAAAGAATGATCACGTGGTACAAAATTGTACCACGTGACCTGAAGAAATTACACTGGGTAGTGAAATATAACTTGACAGCAAAAGATTGGAATACGGGGGCAGACGCTTAGGTACTCGTAATTAAACACACTGTGGTTCCTACTAAATCGATTTTTATTTTCATTAACGGTTGGCGACTTCTGCAGTATAAAGGAATGATTAAGCGTAAAGACTGAACTTATTGAATCAATAAATTCGCTCTTGCTGAAATTAAGAGGTGAACAAAATCTCGGTCTGCCTACTTTCTTGTTGCAATATCTTATTACAATGTAACCACTATTATAATACCATATGGAAGCAATAAATGTATTAAGTAATTTTTTTTGTTATTGTACTTTGTACTTACGCCATTCAAATGTGGCATAGATAGATAGGTATACCACTAAAAAGACCTAAGTAAATTGCATAAATATAAATAAAAATAAATATGCATGGACATTTCATACGACACCTAGTCCCAAACTAAGCGAAGCTTGTAATATGGGCACTAGAGGTATACTTAGAGTATTATGCCTATCATTATTATGTATTGTTAATTTTATCGAAGTTCTAGTTAAATTTCTGCTTCCCTGGTTCAAGATGAGGTTGTAAAAGAATACTTACTTCCAAACGAGGATAGCACCAATGAAGATGCCCACGATGAGGACGATGGAGCTGAGTGCAATGACAGCTGACGTCTGGAGAGAGGGTCCGCTGTGGTTGTATGCGTCTATCTTCTGGAAGAGAAAAAAACAAATGAGTAAATAAACATAGTCTCTTTCAGTGCAATTTCATTTACTCACAACATTTTATAAGTATGCCGATATATTGAGTAATATCGACTTTTATCTCGTCCTCAAAGAGGTACAACGAGATAATAGTCTCCCAGAAGTGTCAAAAGTTGATAATACCACAGATAATATATTGTGCAAAATGCCTACATTTTGACAGAAAGAGTAGACAAAATATCTCGCGTGCGCATCCTAGACTCACAGGTCAATATCATTGTCATGATTTGGAACGGTGCACTGAACACACCCGTACCATCAACCTAACGTTGTCGTGTCAATTCCATCACTGTTTACAACACAAAATTATTCTGTATAGTCGAAAACACGTCCACCTATACTGTTTGGTTTTTGATAGAAGTTGAACGTTGCTAATCGTGCGAGAGGGACGACAGTGTGTTTGTGTAGGACGGGCTGTGAGCGCGGCGGCGCGCGCCTACGCCTATTGCGCTCCCTTTGCAACTATTCCCTGCATTGTATGTAGCGTAGTTATGGTTATATTGGGTGTACCTATAACCTGACCTGTGGCCGTGTGTACCTTTAAAATACGTGATAGTTTTGTATTTGGTATGGAATTATCGTGTTTTTCATTTCCTTTGTTATATACAACGCCATATTGTTAAGATAATTACGATTGGGGTGCAATGCGGTAAGAGGTGCGTCCCCTTTCTAATTATATTTTCAAAATTGCAGCAATTATTGCGTGCGTGTCTACTCTAATAGATGTGTGTGAAAATGAATAATTTAGTTTTTGTGACACAAGCTGTTTTGAGCTTTAAATCCTAGTACATAAAGAATATGATCGATTGCATAATAGGTAGGTAAGTGATCGCCTTTATAAAAAGGTGGTGTTGTTAAATAATGAGTAGTAACTTACTTTTGCCGTTACGATGTTATATGAAAAACTACATTGCATATATCTAATATTAGCTTCGCAGGTATATTAAATTGTAATAAAAAAATGCGTACCTTACTGAGGTCAGGATTAAAAGGCACCATTTACACTTTTAAATTAATAGTTTTTTTCATTAAAAACCAAAATTTTATATTTTTTAAACAAAATCTAGACATTTTAGTTGAAGTCAAAAAATAATATAAAAGGGTTAGTTGGCATTGGCACATTTGGCTCCTATATTTCACAGCAATTTCTGAGTTTTACTCTAACTCTGGATTTTTTTATATATTATTTTATTCGACGTTTATAAATCTACTAAACGTCGATCATTCATCGCAAAAACATGATAAATGTTTAAAAATGTATGCCAAAAAATATTAGTTTTTATCAAAGAAAACCAATTTACCTCTGATTTAGTTTCAACGTAAAAGATAATATAACTGTTAATGAAACGAACGATCTAATGGTAATCACATTTATTTATCATAATTACGTAGGAATAGGAAACTTAGCTAGGTCTAATTTGCGTGCATGACCTCCATCAAATCAGAAAAATAACATTATGACAATTACTTACGTTTAATACCGTATAACCATTTCACCAAAAATATAGGTACTTAACAATCAGAGCACTTATCAGTGCGACGATTAAAACTGAACTGCCTGGTGCAGACGCCATCTGCCTTTTATATCGGTCTTTAGGCGTAAACAACAAGATGGCGGCGGCTAACCGGATGTGACGTTGATTACTTTCTTCAAATGTAACGGATCATACTAAAATCGTCTTTTAAATAGCAAACAATATTCCACAATTCTAAAATAGATTAATAATAATTATTATAAGTAAACTTAACCATCTATTCTATAAACCACGTGCTAGAAGGTGACTTCCGCGTGGTTTATGTCTAATAATCACAAAATAAACATT
The DNA here is from genome assembly GCA_947859175.1 of Gandaritis pyraliata. Lineage (NCBI taxonomy): Eukaryota > Metazoa > Arthropoda > Insecta > Lepidoptera > Geometridae > Gandaritis > Gandaritis pyraliata. The sequence continues at coordinate 2,302,520 of OX401867.1, read as the reverse complement.
GTAAAAGCATGGCTTGTGTTGACATTTCATAAATTAATAAATAATTGCTAACATAACCAATCTTTAAAAATAACATTAGGCTTGAACCTAATAGCAAAATGTGAGGCTCCCACCTTTCTTTTTTAGAAAAAATAATACAGCCACTTAGAGGGTCGTAGGGGTGAAATGGGGAAGTTAAAAAAGCTTTGTGTAAAAATGACCTTTTTATACGTTGCGCCCTTTTTGGGCTTCGGTGTGAATTAGGGATGAAAGGTGTACTTTTTTTTGTTTATAAAGAGATTGTGTAATAGACTGTGTATTCGCCAATGTTTAAAAACAAGAAGAGATGGATTTTGTTCGAAGGTTATGTTCTAAAAATTGTTTTTTCTACCGAAATCGAAATTCAAATAGTAAATCCCGCACCAAAATAATTCAATGTCATGTCAACCTTTTTGGTTGCTATCAAAATGTAGAATCGCAATACCTAATTCAAATAATCAAATTAATTACCAAACCAAGTCAACTTACCTAATCAAACATTTAGTTTGTGATTACTGAAAGTGGTTAATAGTGGTTATGCGTTTGGTTCTCTAATTAGCGTTTGTATTCAAAAAATAATAAAAGAGCGATAGGTACAATTAAAAAAAAGTCGTTGACTAAATAATACCTTCGAATTCATTTTTGAAAATGGAATTAATAAATTCTATAAATAAGTTGTGTTTTTATACGTTGCCCATAGTATGCAACTAAGGTCCGACTCACACTTGACTGTTTTTTGAGCATAACTCACGTCGATACGAATCGCAATCTAACCTTTTAGAAATAAAATTCTCCTTCAAAGCGAATACTTTTGAAACGCAACCGACACACCGAGAGCAATCTTTCACACTGCAGACACCGATTTATTGCCGCGGTCTCAGTAAACAAGTGTCATACGAATTTATGAACCTTATAAAATGTAGCGATCTGATTGCCGGATCTACCCCCGTATTCCAATCTTTTGCTGTCAAGTTATATTTCACTGCCCAGTGTAATTTCTTCAGGTCACGTGGTACAATTTTGTACCACGTGATCATTCTTTTTAGACACTTGACAGAAAAAAATGCGCGAAAACACATCAAATGACGTCATAATGTCACTATTTAGTCACAGAATAACTATGAGTTAGTATGAACTGACCATGATTTAAAACTTTGCAGTTCCACTTTGATTGGCATACCCCTGCTAGAGACCGTGGCAGATCTCAGTATGCTTGATAATTTATTGCAATTTCAGAAATATTCTCTTTTTTATACCTACAATACAAGTTATCTCACTACTATTTATAAATGTCAAAGTTTAGATGATTGGATGTTTAAATCAAAAGGGAGCTTGGTATTACGTTTGTATGTCCTACGCAGGGCTTTTAAGTTCCTCATTCTTTAAAAACTACAGTGTGGTTGGACCACAAGCGTAGTCAAAACACCACATTACTGATGCAATATCTCTCTGTCTGTGTAGCGTGTTTATCTAATTGTGAACAATGATAGAGCAGTTTTGTTTATAAATATGCATATTTTTGGTTTCCGCCCCACCTACTAATATTTTAGTATGTAGATTAGCTGACGTGAATGTATGGGATGCATAATTCATCCAAATGCATTGTTTATTTGTTTATTCTATTATTAAAACTAAGGTTATTACACGCACATGTCATAGTAAAATAATAACTCGGTGTATTTCTACCTTTACAACTATTTTAAAACATCAGGCCAAGAAATGTCAGCTTTTAATACCTTTTTTGTAGATCTGCCACCACTGCTACACTTTTATAAACTATCTTTTTTAACTTACCTACATATTAAGTCCAATATTTTGATATTTTACCAGAATAATATGAGAAGTCTTGCAAAGTGCCTAGTAGATAAAAACTTTGAACATCAACTGGAAAAGTCAGCGTTTTAGGGAAAGTGACGGTTAATTCAATTAATAATTCCGATCCCCCTTTTCTTAAACTTTCTTAATTTCCGAAATACTGCTTCAACCGCAAACTTTGGGTGATAATCATAATTTAGAATTTCACTACGAACACAGCTCTATTTATTCAGCTGGTATAATTCTTTTGTAGCAAACTATCAAGATAAAATTATGTATAAGCCAGAAACTACACGGGGGACTCGTCTTAAATCTATTTGGAAAGCAAAAAAAACTAAAGCTATCAAAAAATACAGAAATTTTTTGGCAAGATAAACCCTAATTTTATCACGCTAAAAAAATCACTTTAATCCTAAACTACCTAATTATCTAGATAGAAATCCTATCATTTTACAAAAGCTATCACGGCTTAGCCTAAAAATAACATTGTAAAAAGTTGTAAATTTAAATCAATTTTTAGTTGAACATGCAAATCTACATCACGGAAAACTGTAACATAACATTTTGTTTGCATTGTTACACCAGCTGTTCACATTTCCCTGTACCACGGGATCGACCCAAATTAATTAAGCTTTTATTCAATTTTTTTTCGATGGCAAGTCCCTTTTATTAATTAAGGACAGGCATTGACAAATCGGCTACCGTCGCAAGATGGACAGCGCGATAAACTGAGGCGGGAAGCGAAGTAGGGACTTCACAGTCTTGTTTTTCAATATTATAAATAAAATAATAATTAAACATAATAATTAACATTTCAAACCGATTTTTGTTATTTATCAATACTTGTATTACATAAAATACTCGTAGTGATTAAATAATAAGCAACTAGTCAGTGAAAAGTCCGTAAATAATCTATAATTACTGATTTATCTAGTATCTATTCTAATTACAAAGATATTTTATCTAGCTTGTGAGTAGTTTTCTCCTCATTCAATATTGCCCTCGTAATTGAAAACATAGTAACTAACTTGTTTTGTTCCGACCAAACTATATCAGTTAGGTAAGAAATATTTTATAAAAATAGTAAATATTTCTCACCTAACTGATATAGTTATCGAACCTTAAACGCGGTTTTTACAAAACGTGATATTCCAAGTTACTGTGTATTCAATTACGAGGGCAAAATAGTACCTACACTATGTCATTGCTCTAGGACGGTCCTCATAATAAAAGACGCGTAAGTGAAAGTTACTGGGCAGTTTGTGTACAGACCACGCAAGATTGGTTGCTTTGGAGATGGGCTATGTTCCAAGACTGTTCCCTCATACAAAACAAGACTGCTCGTCTCATCCCTAGCACTTTGAATATTGTATTCATGGAGATTCCTCCGATACGCCGGTGGATGCTGTGAGATATGCTCAATAAATTGTCCTCTACCGATGACGGATCTCGGCGCAGATAGTGCCATCTTTTGACAAATCGTCGTACCTTTTTGAGAGGCTTTGGGATGCGTTTAGATTTTAATCTCGGATCTCGTACCAGGAGACTTTTTGAAAAATGTTTAAAAGTGATAGTCTCGAAGGAGGTTTTTTAAAACAAAGCTGCATTTTGTTAAAAGAAATACTGTTTGAACTAAAGACTGATCCGTGATCCGTTGAATCATGTTGCTAATGGGGCATGTAATTGTGCTGAACTGTACTGAATAAGGAAATAATGCGAGTCACATAATGGATATCCGTAGATACCTATAGGTCTCTCTTTGCGAGAGTGAGGACTGAACATTTATTAATTTTAATTGATAATATTGTTAGATAAGTAGGGGGAAGTCCCGTAGCGGCGGACGGCACCTAGGTTCGGACACTTGTACTATTTCGGCAAGTCGCAACATGTTTGACTCAAAAACGGCTGAAAGGGGTGCGGGGGAGCATATCATACACGGCCACGGGCCCCCGTGTGCCAGTGATGCGCAAGGTCATTGTGGGAGCGGTTAATTGGTAGTTTTGGCGGGAATGCACTGCGCCGCGTAAGATCTATGTGAGTTTTACTACTATGTTTTTGTGTTTATTTATTTATAGTTATTGTAATTATACTAAGTGGTCCATAGATATTTAAAATTCATAAGTAGTTTTGTTGAATTTCAAACAGGTTTTGGTAAAAAATACGTAGTTTTGGGGTTTCTCTGTCCCCTGGTACCGGACACCAAGTCGTCCCCTAACGTCGGACAGAAAATAAGTTGTTTTTTTCTTGTAAGTAGCTATCTCTACTTTTATGATAAATGTTGTACGTTGTTTTAGCTAAAAAAAGAACGAGAACGAGAAGAGAAATTGAAATGGAAGAGAAGAAAAAGAAAGGAAACTGGGACCAAAAAATTTACATACTGCGATAAAAAGGTTTTGTCCAAGGAAATGGGTTTAAGAGAAGCTTCGATACGCTATGACATTCCGAAAAGTACTCTACATGATAGAACATCCTTATTGAGCCGTGGTCAAGAAGTGACGTTGAAACCAAAGATCGGTAGATTTACAAAAACCTTCTCACCCGAGTATGAAGAAACTTTAGTAGAACATGTTAAAAATTTGTCTAATAGATTTTGCCTCTGATGAAAAAAAGTTTATGAAGTTAGCTTTCGACTTGGCTGAAACTTTGAAGATCCCTCATAGTTTTAATAGAAACAAAGGAGATTGTCCATAGTTTGTCACCATTGCCAGATGCTGCTAAAAAACGGTCAGCTGTTCGAAAGAGAAAATGTGAAAAAAGTGAAATCCTAACTTCATCGCCATACAAAGTTGCTGTTGAAGAAAAAGAGAATGAAAAAAACGCTAAGGGCGTAAAGAAAGAGATGTGTAATAAGTTTAAAAAAGCATTATTAGAGAAAGGGAAACAAACAAAAGGTGTTAAGGCCAAAGGATAAAGTGGAAATAAAGCAAAACAAAAGGAAGCGGTAACGGAAATATCGAAAATAGAAACTACAGGCGTAGTGTGCTTGGAGGACCATGACGAAGACTGGATACAATGCTCCAGCTGTCGTGGGTGGGCTCATGAAGCTTGTGCAGATATCCCTGAATGTTCAGAAGCGTACATATGCGATCGACGCACGATGTTTTGATGATGTCCGGCGCTAGGGGTTTGAAGTCATATTCGTCCGGTACTAGGTGCCACTTTCAATGATTCTGTTTTTTAATACCAAAGTTTGATCTAAGTTTTAATTAATGTTTATGCAGAGGTTGCATTTTTTATATTTTATTTTGGTTTTAAACTTTGTTGACTTAGTTAAATAATAAAAAAAAGTTATATATCTCGAAGCGGTTTTTTTTTAATGTCTAAAAACCTTAGGTGTCCGCCACTAGGGGACTTCCCCCTAAGTTTGCTTGTAAATTATTATTTTAATTTTTGTGTGTGTATCCTTTAATTGTTCTACATTTCAAATTAATTAGTGTATTTAACTAGTTTTGCCATTCAATTTAATTAAATAATTTTGAAAGGTTCAAGATTTAGACATTATTAGACCTCATGCAAGCTGAAAGTCAACTAGAGTTTTCCAAATATCATTTTCATTATCAGCTTGATGAAGTCCACTGGACGTAAGCCTCCATTTTCCACTTACCGACTTTTCACGACCTTTATACAATCTTTATATTACGCATTCATCCTAGATGAGACTGGCCTAGACAAAACTTCAAACAAAAACATAAAACGCTGTTTCAACAATGACACTAAAATACAAGGTAAGTTTATGTCGATGACCGTTTGTCGTATTTATAAACACTACAAAGGAACTATTCCTTTTTATTGGGGGTATTAAACAGCTGTGGATTTGACTAGGGAAGATTCTAACCACTTCAAAGAGCAGAAAACATTCAACCCACACAATGGAGAAGAATTTTCTTTCTAGTTTTAGGATCAACCAAAAAACAACGTGATATCTCTAGTTCCGGTCCAGTTTTGGCAAAACAAAACTTGTGGTCTCACTCCGGTGACTGTCAGTCTGTCCGTCTGTCTGTCATCTCCATTAGAACTGCCCCCCTATTCCAATCTTTTGCTGACAAATTATATTTCACTGCCCAGTGTAATTTCTTCAGGTCATTCTTTTTAGACATTTGACAGCAAAATATATGCGAAAACAAATCAAATGACATCATAATGACACAGAATAACTATGAGTTAGTATGAACTGACCATGATTTAAAACTTTGCAGTTCAACTTTGAGATTGCGATCGGGCCCCTGAACCTTAGAAGCTAAGTGAATCGCATCTTAGAACTATAGATACTAACGTCCTCTACCGTTCTTGTTAATCCAGTACATCCCAAGGTTGTCTGGAAGTGATTGCTTTTAGTGATAAAGCCGCACATTTTATCCCACTGTCTTTTAATTCGTTTTATCGTTTAGTATTTATCTATCTATAATGTGCAACTTTTTAGGCAGGCGTCACACAACCAAACTTTAGAAGGAAATCATAAGTAGGTTGTTGAATTAGATATTTCTAAACTGCAGGAATCGAAGAATCTACAAAGCTACACGAAGACCACCACAGTATTCTACGAAGTATGAATCACCTACCTATCTGTGGTGTCTGTGGGACACCAACAGAGTTCTCATGAATAGGTGTCGAGTTTTATAGGTTTTACACACCTTGACAACTTAATCAGCTCGATTTTATAGACTACAGTCTCTGCAAAAACTTTATGGCTTGTTCACGCGTTCAAGTTATAATCGGAAGACAAGCCAAAGTTGTTTTTTATAGTACATGTTCTTTTAGCTAAATAAGACATAAGCAATTTTTTTAAACCATGACGTATCAAATGTATATTTTTTTTTTATAGTGTACCTACCTAATCTTTTTTGAGAAAAATGTGTTGAATTGCACTGCCGATATGATAATTGCAGAACTAGACTTGGAGCATGACAACTCTATAACAAAGGTTCTCGAATGGTGATCATGAACTGGAATGCAGGCGGTCCTGCCCCCGTATTCCAATCTTTTGCTGTCAAGTTATATTTCACTGCTCAGTGTAATTTCTTCAGGTCACGTGGTACAATTTTGTACCACGTGATCATTCTTTTTAGACACTTGACAGCAAAATATGCGCGAAAACAAATTAAATGACATCATAATGTCACTATTTAGTCACAGAATAACTATGAGTTAGTATGAACTGACCATGATTTAAAACTTTGCAGTTCAACTGAGATTGGAATACCCCTGCTGTCCCCAACCTTAGGACTGACGATATTTTAGTCGAAACCGGTAGATGGAAAAGTCTAGGGGTGGGGCTTCTGTCGAGCAGTGAACAGCCAGCAGATAATAATGATGATTATGACCTTATAAAACAGTGTTCTAGGTTTAAAACTATTTTATCTGATTTTCAGTAAAATTTTTACTCTATAGGTAAAATAGGTATAGGTATAGGTTTTTACTCTTTTAAGTAGGTACAAAAAAGTAAGTTTTTAGTACTTATAAGTATTCATTGCAAACCATGTAAAAAATGTGTCCTACAATATCTAAGAGCCCTAAGGCACTATCTACTGAACTAAGGTTAGTTTAGTCCTCCATTATCTCATAATTCCTACAAGTAACCCGCCGCGCCATGTTGAAATACACACTACATCAGATAATCCTACCAAAGCGACTATGAATCATTAGCTTCGCAGAACACCTACTGAGTTTTCCTTATTAAAGGCTGTTTTCACACGTCACCGATACGACACCTTTATACACGATATCGGATCGCATATCGAATCGGACCATACGAAGCGAATGGATTTTGTTGCTTTGTATTGATTTCTATGATACAGCGTGCACTGTATTGGCATATCTGCGCATATCCTATGCTATTCTACTATCCCACTAATATTATAAATGCCAAAGTTTAGATCGGTTTGTATTTTAATCACGTACTTAGCAACTGCTGGTCTGATTTGGCTGAAACTTGGAATATATCTGGATTAACATTGGCTACTTTTTATCCCGAAAAATTAACAGGAGGAAAGAGACACGGACGAAGTCTCGGGTGGAAGGTAGTATATTGTAATTACCGACAACTCCTCGTACGCTGTGTAAGCTCCGATTCTGGCGGCAGTGGACGCGTAGGTAATCGTGTCAGCACCGACACCGGCATTTGTTTGAACCACCAACATCTCAGTATCGTGTATGTGGCCGATATCGCCTCGTGTGAAAACGCCTATACATACCTATACCTACAAGGTAAGGTAGAGGTGTCGACTACACACTGACAAGTTAATCAGCCGAACTGTCGGATTAACCACAGGTATTTCACGGAGTTAATCAATATGGAATTTTTGCGGCGATTTTGTACCAATTAATTTTAATCGAAATTGGGGCTTTAGTATTTTTAGTGTCATTAATTTGGACCATTATTGGAACACTTTATGCCTTTGAGCACAGAATTAATAATAGTGTTTTGGATACTACGTTTTTGATTGGTTTAGTCTCATTAGTCGGTATGGTAAATTGGGTTTTATTCAGTATGTTCTGGGAAATAATCTCTTTAGATTCGATTTCTATGCTATTTATTATATTTTTTTATTCTACCCAACAATATAGGTAAAATCGAGTCGAAAATTACCAAATAAAATAAAGCCTAATTTACACGTATCAAGTAGGCATTTAGACCACTAAAGATTAAATGCGTGTTTCCCTATTCTTGAATAAGGTTAATTCTAAATGATCCTTTATTGAATATGATTTTATTGAATACAGAAATTTTGACTTTGACTTTGTTATCCGTCAGATAAAAATACTTCTGTCTTTGTTTTTAACTAGTTGAAAGTAGCGACAGATATAAATAATGGATAGCGTAATCAGAAGATGCTGAAACAGGCAACGTTTCATTTCCAAACTGCCTGTTTACACGTATCATTTTAAAATAACTTGCAACTTGATACGTGTAAATGAGGCTTTAGTTTCCATTTGGGTAATCAAATCACTAGAACCAGAGCAGTATAAAATTGCAGTGTAGTTGACACGAAATCCTTTAGTGCATTATTCCAATGGTTATTTTGCTTGTTTCGTTTAATACCAGTTTATTTGCTAACGGCTGTAATCTGTGGATTTTGTGTTCATTGTATTAATGGACACGTCTGGATGTTGTTTCAGCTTTGTTTGTTTCATTTTGTTTACTTGGATACTGATAGTGTTTGATATTAAATCATTGTACATTTTCATTTCAGGCACAAAAATTACTTTTCAAAGATATAACAATTTACATACCTAGTTATAGTTGTGGGGAAATCTGATCCATTATTTAGGTAGTGACTTAAGTTTTTCTGATGTGGTTAATTCAGTGACTTAAGTCAAAGATCTTTTATTCAGTAAAATCACAAGGATCATGTAGAATCTTATATATTAGGTGATTCTATGTGCTAGTTCATAACGACCAGAGCCTAGAAGAACGGGCAAGAAATTACGGCCTGGTTCTTAGGGCGACTGATTTCCGAAGCTTGATGGAGTTTTAATGATCGACTAAACAACGTTTCAATTAAAAGATACTTAATGTAACGCATAATTAGGGATTTATATTGAAAACTATATACGTTACTTTAATACTAACAATGGAAAAACAACCAAAACGCATCAACCAATTTCAGAGTTCCCTAAAATAAACATTAAATTACTTACACGCACTGTATCTATGAGGTTAGCTTAGCCACTGAATTTTTAAACTCCTTTGCCATGTAGGTTAAAATGCCCTAAATTTGTACCAAAATGAATTCTCTTAGATGTCAAGATTACCTCTAGTTTTCGGCAAACAGAGGGGTAATTCTTTAAATAAAATCTAGTAATATCATTGGATTTTTGTTTGGATGTAAAAAATGTCACTTGCGGTAGTTTTGTGACTTTTATGGCATCAAAATCCCAATTATAGTTTTTACGAAATTTATTAAGAGAATTAACCCAGACTGAACAAGCTTTTAAGTAAACTTGCTGACCAAAGAGAGAACTACGGTTATAACAAATGTTAGTTTTAGGATGGACACAAGTTGGCTAATCTACAAAAGCTTATTTACCTATGCTTAGAGTTTGACTACGCTAGTACATTTTCGACAGCTTTACTCGTTTATTTGTAAAAAAATTATCTCTGTGATAAGAAACGAATGGAGCAAATTACTTATTGGATTGAAAAAATCTTGGGTTGAAAGGACCCAAAAGATAGAAATAAAGTTTAGATCACTACATTATTTGTCGTTTTATATTCCGTTCGTTCAATTTCTTACAAAAATCCCTGGAAAATTGCACTGCGGGTTTTAAATGGTAAACAATGTAGAATATTATTTTGCAATACTATAGTAAATTTGATAAAATGTTGTACCTAAATATTATCATTAATTTATTTGGTAAAAGGGTTTTGGATAGATCCCGTTGCTATATACAAACTTACCAGTCTTCTCACGCTTTTTTCAAAATGTTTGCCATTAGCAGTAAAAGTACACGTTTGAAGTATCTGTGGGTACCATTTGTTTCACAACCATAATCCTACAACCAACAGTACCGCTATCTCTTATACAAACAAACACACATACAAAAAAGAAAATGTGACGGTTTCGTAAAAGGTTGTAAAGCGCATTGGTCTCATTAAGTCCCGTAAGTAGGCACGCAATATTTACCTGTGATAAGACATTTTTGAATAAAAATGTATGAATTATAGATTAAAAAATTGTTTTATTAGAGATGAGATCTTTTATTCTAAGTGCAAGACTTTTTATCTGTCGTTATGCCAGGACAATTTGGTAAAAATATGTTTGGCTGTCGAAGCTACATATAATGCCAACCTTTGTATCTCGTTTGTGCCAATTAATGGCTAAGAAAAAAATTAAGTTTTTCTAATTTAACTCATTCATTTTCCATATAACTGGCAGAAAAAAATCTGTGCAAATTACACAAAACGCATTTTTTCATGAATATAATTTGTAACCCCTTATGCTTCAGAATCTGAGTACCTGTGAGTTTTCACCTGAATGTTTTATGAAATAAATTATGACTAAAGCCAGGGCGGACCAGCTTGACATGAAATACAGTTTAACCTAGATTCGTGGGGTAAAAACTGTATAAAATAATGTTAAGAGATCTTTCAACCTTTGCTCTGCTTGTAACACGAGTCAAGAATTATGTTAGCTTACTAAAAATGTCGTTATTTTCATCGCAATAGTCATAAATTGAGCGTATTTTTAAAGTTTTTATCTACCTACTTAAGTGAGTTGTTACTTGCACTGAATTTTCTGGTGTAATTTGTTATCAAGCCCAAACTACAAAGTGTATTACAAAATATAAATGCATCGACTTAAATATTATGTATATTATAATATCAAGTCTAATTTTCGAGATTAAAACCTTCCGGACATTTTTAATCTTAAAAAGTAGTCTGTTTGTTTGATTTGAATTATAAAAATTAAGTAATGGTCAAAACGTCAGATAAGTCTGGAGTTACGAGGTTTTGGAAATGTAAATATCACATACGAGTACCGACTTAGCAGCTTTTACGAGTTGAATAAATTAAGGTGATTCGTTTTCAAATACGCTTGAAAATATGACCCCTTAAGCTGAGATAACTTCACTACTGAACGAGAATGCTACGATGTGCATTTTGACATGCTATACGAACAAATAAGTAGAGGCCAATGTATGTTACAGACTAAAAACACTTGCAATCAGAAAAAAATGCAGTTTCTGTACTAAAACTTTTTGTGGATGGAAATAATTCAGATTTTTATAAATTGATGCGACCGAATAATTTGTCAAAATCAACTTCATACGACGCCAGTGCGGTAACATCCAGTAAATGTTGATTTATGAAATCTAGCGAGTCAGGCGTTCCCGGGATTCGGTATTTCATAATCCGCTTTATTAGCAGATGCTTAGCATAGATTAGAGGAGCAACGTGTTTTGGAGAGTATACATTCTGAGATTTGTCACGTCAGAAGATAGCGGCTTCTGTCATTTGACGGGGATAATGAATTCAAAAATGTTTGCAGATGGCGGTTTGTCCATCAATTTTATATCATTCTTAGGGCGGCTTGCACCATAATCGCTAAACGCGTTTAACTCTTAAATAGTATTTAGTGAGATGTCAAGTCATACGTCAGATTTAAATCGATTTTGCTGTTAAATACGTTTAGTGATTCTGGTGCAAGACGCCCTTAATGAAATAATGTTGGAAAATATTGCTGATGTGTTATTTTGCCAGATTTTACCATAATTTCAGTTTATTTTTCGTTATTTTCAAATTTTTTTGGACTTCACCTGTCCCCCTTCAAAGGGAGAGGTGCAGAGGTAACAAAGAGATTTAATCATCCCTCACTTGAGCCTCATTTAAAAGGTGTCTTAGAATACCAGGGAAAAAATATTCACGCCTAGAATTCGAGAGAAAACGCCCGCCACGTTGAATTTCAACTTCGCCTGAGGTAATAGGAATGCAATGCTCGTGGCATTGATCAGATTTGAAATCAACATTTGAATGAAATGATTGAGACATGAAAGTTATTTATTATTCAGAAAACGTTTATATTAAATGTTAGGTTTATCTATCAATCAAATTATTCAACATAACTGCTTTTATAATAACTTAGAGACGTGCGTTGGACTAAGGAGGTAGAAGTGATGTGTTTATGACTGTGAATTTCTAAGAATAAGTCTTCCATTCTTTATTATAGCCGGCACTTTTCTAAAACCAAAACTTAGATCATTTAAAAAGTAACAATGAATTTGTGAGTTGTTTAATGCTAGTTCTTTGGTTTAAAGTGGCTTACGCTAAAATAATAAAAAAACTAACTTACTGGTTCCGAGTCGCAAGTTTCTAAATCTGGGATTGGGTCGTCCCCACAGTAGTACTCCGAATGTAAGAATGGCGGACGCGGTGGTGGCGGCAGCAGGAACTCAGGAGGCGGACCCAAGCAGTCGCACTCCGTATAGTCCGTATCTATCTCCCACATGTCGTATTCTACACTTACACTATTCACAACCTCACTCTCAACTACACTAGTATCACGTTTTGTGCGCACATTAGTTCTTATTACTTCTGCTATGTATAGTTCGTCGTCGACGTCACTCCACACGTTTCTTCTGATTGCTTCATCTTCTGCTATAAGGTCTTGTCTATCATTTTCTTCAGCAGCTTCCTTTTCTGTCTCATGACTGATATCTACTTTAGTTTCCTCAGCTTGATGACCATCTTTAGGTTCTTTCTTGAGGGAAGTTAGGCTGTTTTTGATTTTGTCGCGTACATGTTGATACGTCCAAACAGCGTACGAAGACGCTCTAAATGGACTTCTAGAAGATCTTTCGGCCATGCGCAGCGTTCTTCTGCTTTATCTGTAACAATAGAAAGTCAGTTTTATTTCTTTTTGTTCAAAATCTCGTATCTCGTTTCTTTTCGTTTGAATTTGACACTATTAAGTCGACTGAATATAATTACTAGTTCAAGTATACCATTATTAGACTCTATTAGGTGTGTTTTAGGACGATGACTGTCTGTTCTTCCTTATCCGAACTTATTATTTAATAGAAGAGCTAACACCTCATCTTGTTTAACAAAGCGACTGCAATTAGAGGCTGCCACGTTTGTAACTACAATGGCTGCGGAACACGGATCGATATCATCAGTGCTTATTTTAATTTATTTTTTATCGCAACCAATTGGACGGTTTCTAGCTCTTGACGCAGATCAATAAGAAACAGTTCAGTCAGTTTGTATTGAACTTAACGGTGATTTTTCTTGGCTACTTAGTACAAATAATAATAAAAAGCTATACTTAAATAAACATTTTATTTAATTTATACAAAAAAACATATCATTATTTCAGAAAGAAGCAGAATTTTAGATTTATTTCAGGAAGACTTGTCATTGAAATTTTAAATTTTTGTAGATTTACAATATCAAAAACATCATAGGTTTTATAAAACTTGAGTAAGTACCTACAGTTGAATATTCATAGCGAGTGAACTGACTTTACTTATAACTGTGGTGTCTTGTTCTAAATGTTTTATAGTCAAGTTCCTTAGCTATTCTTTACTTGCCTGTCTCGGTATTTCATTGCTATCACGCTATACCTGTCAGTCCGAGCTATTTCGAAAGTTTAAAGTTCATCGTTTTTTGATATTAAACTCTGATGGTTCTCGACTTCGAACCATGTACGAATGAAAGGAGTATAATTCACGTTTTGCATGATCTTGATACTATGAATGGTATTTCCAATTGAATTTATGAAGCTATACTAAGTCTGGTTTGAAGCCTATGAGAATCTTTCTAGAATTCAAATCAATACATTGTTGTATTGATAAATGTTTTACTCAAAAAATGTTATAAATTGATTGAAAATAAGCACATAAAAAATCAGGAATAAAATAAACTCCTTGGTGCCTTGACCAGTCACTCAAATCATCCTAAAACTCCAAAGCATTCTTCTGAAAACAATGAAAATCTCAACAAAAGCCCTAAAGTCTTCATTCATCACAACAAAAGCGATTCTCAATAAAACACGCAAATAGAAATCTAATAACTCAAGCAGAACTCAAACCGGTACTTCAAACCCTGCTTTGTATGCTGCGATGCCACTCAATGTATTATCCGTTCATCCTGAGAGGCATCCGACGCCTGTTGACCCCCGACCTCGCAATCTTACGTACGGCTTACGCATGCATAATTGTGGCCAAGACACATCTTCATCGAAAAACGGAGGAGTAACGGGACGGGAGTTAGAACCTGTGATTTTATCAGTTTGGTCTGAACTAACAAGACTAACTGTTACTAGAGTACCTGTAATTAAAGTAAGATAAAAATTAAAAGCCGTCCAAGCCTCACAGTGGTCTAAGCATCGATTTGATCTTTTAGAATATCTTCATCAAATTCTAGACACACCTTGTATTTTAGAAAAGTTATTTTACCATGTAATCGCGGTAACTACAGTGTCGTTTCGAATGCTTAAAATTTTTATCTTACCCTTTGGTACGAGAGTCGTTTGAGTATCAATTCTGACATGAGCACATGAAGTACCCGCATAACTGTTCGGCAACAAATAGTAATCACCCACAATCCACCTCAATTGCAATCGACTCGCGATAAATTCACGTGAGAATACCTACAGACAGTACAGAATAGCTTCGTTAGTTCTGAAGGGCTCTCAGCTATTGTGATGATGTCAGTAGATAAAGCTAGCACTCATTCTGACGATATTGAGCACCAAGCGAAAATTACAACTTATTTTACTTATTCACAAAAAAGTAACAGTAATATTGTAATCCCTGTTGACTGCGATTAGCATTGTTGAATTTTTCGATGTGCAAATTAAAGATTTATTTACATAAAAAATTATTGGTGTAAACAAGTAAAAAGTTAAAGAATTTGATCTGATAAAAGATATTATACAATAGTCAGAAGCAGATTTGGAAAAAGTTGCCTTTCAAATCGAAGTCGAATTTGAAAACGACTCTTTCAACGGAACCACGAACGATTTGATAAAGCCCGAACCAGTGCTATTGTTTGTACCGATATGGAGTGGAGCATGCCGAATGTTAATTGTGCTAAGGCTGGGATATGTGAAATAAAGGTGAGTAATATGAGTATCTAATAGGCGGTCTGTTTCCGTCATCGTTACAGTATCGCCAAAAAACCCTTCTTTTCCAAAAGGCTCTTGTGGATCATGCATCTAATTTTCAAATTAAAAGAAAAAGAGAAAATAGATTCAAAATTTTAATAAGTAGATACTTATTTAGCTAATTTTTATTCACGATACCTATATAAAAATAATAATCACTTTAAGTAAGCAGAGATCAGACACAAAAGAAATGATAAGTCTAAGTCAAGCAAAAATATACCTAGCAGTGTAAGTTAAGCTGTAAAATAATAAATCAACGATTAATTAAAATTAAGGATATTCTAAAATAAACTGTGTGACAAACGATTCAAAGCTAATAAATAAACAATAATTTAAGCAAATTTTGAATTCGCAAACAGACACAATTTAGGATTGTAATCGGCGATCAAATAAACAATTAATTTTCTCGCTGTTCAAGCTTTGATAACAGAATAATTGGTGGTCTTACGAGTGGGTTGAGGATAACGGTTCAAATAGGCTTTCAAATGATTGCACACGTATGTAGCTACACTAGCTACATAGCTACAATAGTTAAAAAAGTCAACATATAGTTGATCGAAGGAGTCAACTTAAAAATTAGTGTAATTCCCAGTGTAATTTCTTCAGGTTACGTGGTACAATTTTGTACCACGTGATCATTCTTTATTTAGACACTTGACAGCAAAATATGCGCGAAAACACATCAAATGACGTCATAATGTCACTATTTAGTCACAGAATAACCATGAGTTAGTATGAACTGACCATGATTTAAAACTTTGCAGTTCAACTTTGATTGGCATACCCCTGCAGGTGTAAAAAATTCAAAACGGTTTTGATTGAAAATCTGAATTCTAATCTTCAAAACTGTATAACAACTGTTTTATCTACTTTTATAAGTTTACTCTGTAATCTTTGTATTCATTGATATACTTAGCTCGGATCTAGTACTAATGAAAATTAATATGCTCCGTATTTCATCAGCATTATTTTACCTTGCTATTCCAAATTACCCAAACTATAATTGAAAGTCAATAACAGCCCATACATTACTCCGGCCAAACAAACCTACCTTATTTGTCTACATAATAACATTGCGTG
This sequence comes from Gandaritis pyraliata, assembly GCA_947859175.1. NCBI lineage: Eukaryota > Metazoa > Arthropoda > Insecta > Lepidoptera > Geometridae > Gandaritis > Gandaritis pyraliata. The sequence continues at coordinate 2,286,000 of OX401867.1, read as the reverse complement.
TTCTTGATCTGTTAATTAGTTGCCTTATGAAGATTTGCTTCCCACATTTCGAAATCCTTCCCTACCTTTGATAATAAACCTTATTTCTCCCACATTGCGTTTCAATTTCGTGATAATCATAGATAGTTTTATTCCTAGCTAGCTGTGAAGCTTGAACACGTATTTTGGCAAGTATTTCGTTGAAACATAGGTATTTCTTTGATATAACGCCTCCAGGCGTGTTTTAGATGAAATAAGGCTTATCTACGCTTAATGTAGTGGATAAAGGATTATTATTAAGATCTTGCTCATTGTTTTATTCATCTATACTTTCCTAGAAGTACCTTATATTACCTACTAATATTTTAGAGAAGTAAAGTTTGTAGTTTTGTTTGTTTGATCTCTAGAACTTCAAGCCTGTTTCTAAAAATCGATAGTTACATTATTTCGGTGCGTGCAATGTTTTGTTTTTTTATTAAAAATGTTTTAGTGCGTAATTTATGGTATAGAAAAAGCTGCGAGCAGGTCAGTTACTCTGTTATTATTGCAATTAAAATAGAAAATATTGCCTAAAATAAACAGAATAATCTGAAATCACCAAAATTTCTAATGCATCAACATTCTTTACTTATCTTGAATGGTGATGAGTAACAATGAGCTTTCTACTGACTTTGCAAGTTGCAATACCTTACTCATAAACTAAACATTTTTAAACCCTACTGACTCATCTCTTATCTATTCCTCATAAGGTTCTGGTGAGGTCCGTGAGTCATAAAGGGCCGCAGTAGGTGGCCCTTAGCTTTTGTAAAGTGCTAAGCGTAACCCGCTCAAGTGTTATTGCTTGCATTTAGCAGGCTTATGGTAGTTTCGGCGGTAGGTCAAGTGGGTTAGGAAGAGCTTTGCCTTGTAACGTTTGTTTAACTGTTCGCCAAAACTGCTGGTTAATGAGATAGGGATTTAAAATCAATAGTGAGTATTGGGAAACCCAGTTGTAAGTAATATTTGGGTACTGTAGTTCTTAATGTATCTTTCGTAGTATCTCATGATTTGCGAGCAGCTGACTTCTATCAGAATTAGATTTATTACAAAATTTTTGATACTTACGGTTATCTACAGGCCCACCTTGTGTGTGGTATCTTATCTAGTTAAAAACTACCGACTGATAGACATTTTTTTTTCTAATATCCCATAATGTCCTTAGGTGTGTTTGTATTATCAACTTAATTTACTGCTTTTTACCACACTGTATCTGTACCATTTACCATACTCCTTGTCACTGTGTCTTCGACTTAATATACTGCCTTTCACCACACTGTGTAAATCGGCTTCTGGAGAATAAGGGGACCGCCACCGGGCCCATTAGTCTGACCTCGGCTAACACCAATGCAAACATGTAAACATGCTTCACCCTCTTAGGGGCTTACTCTGTGTACTCATCGATTTCTTGCCGGTTTGTTGCTGTAACTGGGAATTAGGTGTTATGATAAAAATGATATACTTCTTTCGCGTGCAACTGTGTTTTATATGTTACTGACCCAAGTTAATACAATCCTTAAAGAATAAAACAACTAATGTTAACTTGGACTTTGACTTAGGTAATTTTTTTTTTAAAACCAACAATTTAATTAATTTAATTATATATTCGTTTAGCGATAGAATGCCAATTATATGTTTACAAGAATATTGAACATTTTAAAACCAAAAACCGTGAACTTCTAGTCGACGATGTGAATACAATAATATTTTTACAAAACGAATGAAAGCTTTTAATCGTTGCTAAAGAACTCTCTCCTGCCTTGATGCTCGGTAAGTTCTAGGTTCTATACGTAAAAGCCATGGGTTTTAAAATAGATCATGTCGATAAAGGAACTTAGAATATATGTAAAAGTCTGCAAATATCGCATGATACACAAACAAACGATAACACACCCCAACACATAATTTACTTTCCACATCACACACTAACCCAATTTTTTGGGTTGCTGTTCCAAGTAGGTACATATCCGTTACGAAGCGACACTTGGCAAGTACTCCTGCCAAGGCCTGGTACATTCGTATCTCGTACCATGAAGGTTGTAAAGCATTTATATTGCCGGCACGATTCAAGTACGATATCCCGATAAAGTTACACTCGCCAGAATTTTGTAACAACGCAGAGATGTTTCTTTGGCTTGTAACAAGAAGTGTAACGGCCAAAAAGTTTATATAAGTACCATTGAAAAACTTTAGGAGTACTTAGGTAAGACTAAATTTTTTTTCTGAGTGAAAAAACAAATTAGAATTAGGTACCTACTATACTTTTCAGGCAGACACACGAATACGAACTGGGGGTCTAGTACAAGATTTGATAGTTTTACAATACTTTGTTTTGTTTTTTTCCATATTTGCAGTTCCTGAAAGTTTCCGCTAGGGGCACTGCAAGGAAACGAAATGAAGTTTTCTAAAACTATCAAATTTCGTACCAGTCCCTCTGGTTTGAACAAAAGTGAAGCAAAGTTTTTATGTTTAAGCTTTTCCTTTGTAAGCAGAAACAATTAATCTAAATAACTTATTAGAACATCATCAGGTCGGTATCGTGTCTTCCGTAATAAAACCCCCAAAAGGGGGTAAGTCTTGGCATCCATTCGGGTTACTCGCATATTGAGTTCAACGTTTGTTTGAGCGAGATGACTCGTGCTCGCCAAATTTATTGGGAAATTTTCTTGTTTTAAATTTTTACAAATTTCCATTTGTTGTGTGTATCCATTTTAAGATTTCAAATTTTTCAGTAGATAAATATACGATTTCCAATAGACTTTTTCGTGAATTTTAACGTTTTATTTTTTGCGAATCAAGTTTTCTATGAAAAATAAAACCCTGATATTATTTAAGGTCTGTTTTTATGAGTCTCATGCGAACATATTTTTACTGCAGAGCTGTCAGATATATTTAAAAGTTGGTACCAATTTTGACCTCTAAATGCTCTAGCACTAGACTCAAAATATCATAAATTGCTAGAGGTGCTTTTAATACTACTATCTATCACGAGTGTCTCGCCACCTTTCTGCATTGTTTTAAATAACAAAAACATTTTATTCAGTAAAAAGGGGCAAAAGAGTTACTTTCCATTATTCCTTCGCATTCTTTCGCGTCAAAGAGAAAATGAAGGCACATTCTTTGATGTATTCTTTGTTTCAAATGCAAGAGAAAACCGACCAATGACTTAATGGTTATTGAATTTTAAGCCGTAACTTCTTTGTGTAAGCTTTAAATTTGATCAACAAGAAAATGCAACTTTTCAGCTCAGAATATAAAGCAACAGTAAATAATTATTATTACATTTGAATAAGACTAAGTGATATTGATAAAAAGATATAGTAGCTAGCAAAAAGCTCTGAGCTTTTTTAGAGTAAACTTTTCCTTTCTTTGTCTTTATTCATTTTCCTGATGTCACATAATGATGATTGATAAGTATGATTATTCTATTCAAAAAGTAGCTACTTACACCTGAAAACACGTCTACTTATACGGTTTGGACTTTGATCTATTAGAAGTTGAACGTTGTGAATCGTGCGAGAGAGACGATAGTGTTTTAGTGTACTCCTTATCAATTTATTGATTCTCGGCCCGGGCATCAATAAATTATTATCATAAACATTTTTACTTTATTTTTCACGTGCAATGATTAACAATGTGACCAGTACATCAGACCCACAGCACGAAAATTAAAACGCACATATAAAACTATTATCTTGTCTTTAAATGCTGAGCATTTATTTTAGCAAACATGCAACGATGCACACTGGATTGCCAACAAAATTCACCTAAAACCGAGAACATCTACGCTATTTACATTCATGTATACTGTGTCCTCTCAGTTTTATTGACAACATAAATACTGATGGCAGCACGGCTTAGAATGGACAGGACAAGACATGGCGTCAAGGAAAATAGAGTAGTACTGGCTGAAAGTTTCACTAAATTATGAAAATTAGTGACAGAAGATTCTTATTTGTTTCTCAAAAAACACTTGTTAGATTTACAAAAATCTGTTCCATAAGCGGTCGTTCTCCACCTCATGTTAGTTTTAGTTTTAAAGCACTATTTTGTAATTTTGTAGTTTTAAAATGAGTGAAGTTAAAATTTTAGTTTTGTGTAAGTAGGAACTCCTATTTTATCCGGTTAATTGTGTTTTCATTTTTGTTTGTATTTATTTGTTTTATTTTATTTTGTAATTATAATAGAGATGTAGCGAAGTTAGTTATATGTTGTTTTCTGTTAGTAGAGTAAGTATTTGTAAAAAGCGCGTGTCGCAGAGGCTGTGCGCCACTCCACTCTCGGCACCCTTGAAAACCAGCGCTAAAGGAGCCACCGTGCACCCAAAGCATTTGCTGAGTGGGTTCCTTTTTTACGCATGTTATCATTTTATTATTAAGTAAATAAGTATGTACCTTATTGTGTGTTGCGTAAAATAAATAATTTCTTTCTTTCTTTCTTTTCTTTCTTATGGGTAGGCTAATGAAGCTGGTAGGTCCTGCGACTTGAAATTCATGTTCTGTAATACAAATAATGAATGAAAGAAAACTTGTTGTGTTTTGCACCTTGTGATGTTAAACATAGCTTGATGATAGAATAAGCTACTTATGTTCCGATTTTAACAATCATTTTAATGTAAGTACCTATTATGTAGGTACCTATTAAGCCTACCTACCTATTAAGTACCTATTTTAAAACAAATTATTTGTAAGTACAGAAATCGGAAAAATTCCAAAAACTCTACTTTAACCCCCTACGCAAAAACGACGGGGTGTTATAAGTTAAACGTGTCTGTGTGTGTGTGTGTGTGTGTGTGTGTGTGTGTGTGTGTGTGTGTGTGTGTGTGTCTGTCTGAGGCAACGTAGCTCCCGAACGGATGAACCGATTTTGATTTAGTTTTTTTTTGTTTGAAAGAATTAGTCGGGAGTGTTCTTAGCTATGTTTGATAAAAATCGTACAAAGATTCGGGGGTTTTTTAAATTTTAAATTTAATTACTTGTTACACTTTTTTATGCCTTCAGTAAACTGCTCTGTGAGACTTGATATATAATTTCTGGTAAAATGCGTTGGTATATCCAGCCAGTGTAACCACATCTGCGGGGTGTTTACCATCAAAATCTGACAAAATACAATAGGCTAAATTGTCATTTTCATTGTGATTTGTCAAACTCTGATGTTAGACAATCGAGGAGCTGGTGTTTAGACAATTTTTACCATAAAAAAGTACTAATACTTTTTAATTCTTAATTGCACACAACACAGGACATTAACAAAAGACAGAAATAGATGACATGTAACAAAGGCGAGCTTAACCTTAACAAGAGTTTTCTTCCAGCAAACCTTTGAAGCCCTACCCTACCCTATTTACCCTATTACCCTACCCTATTTACCCTACCCTACCCTATTTACCCTTTTTTTCTTTGATAACATTGAAATTCGAGTGACACAGGTCACTACCACAGATAGACGTGACGCCCGGGAGTTTAATAAAATGTCTGCTGTTCAGTTTTCTCTTTACTTGTACTAGTACATTCATGTGGACTGGACTTTACCTCTATTGCGTACTTATAGTACTTAAGTAGAGCTAGTTCAATTAATTAGATAGCTTTTAAGAGCACTAGGGGTTTAATGGAAGTATTTTTCTGAAGTACTTTGGTAATTAATTGGATGGTAAAAATTATTTCACTCTGAATATAGTAAATAAGAACATACAATAATACGGCCATGTTAGCCGTCAACTTGATACAAAATTCAATAACCTATTAATATTCAACTCAACAAGCCAATACCATATTCACAACTTAAATTAACACGAGCAAACAGAAACTTCAAGTTATATAATAGAACAGGAAACAGCGACTATTTTCCCACGTCATATTAAGCTGACATTGTTTGATACGTCATCGTCGCGTCAACTTGTTTGAGAGCTCTTACGAAAAATTTCTAACAGGCATAAACTTCTCAATTTGTAATTTATTGAATGTTTTATCTATTTGGGATGTTTACCGCGTCTTGGGATTAAAGTTAAATCTTTTTATTTGAATAAGTAGGTATTTTTATTATGTTCTTCAGCTTGTAATTGCAATTTGATAGATATTTCAACTATCAACCGACTGCAATAAAGCATGTAATAAATATTACTTTAAAATTCCAAAATAGACTAGATATTTCATTTACTTTATCCAGCGTTTTATAAAGTTTATCGCCATCGTAAATTCATTGGCAATAGAGTCAGGGTTTTATTAGTTCGATGTAGAGCACCAAACTATATAACTATGAGCTCTTGGGCTATAAAGCACAAAATCTAATTTTCAGCGAATGCATTTTCAAATTCAAATCGAACCACGTACACGGTTATGACAACTCTGGCTTGGAGTTCGAGGTTTTCGGCTGTTCACACGGAACCCTATTAGCAGAAATGCTTGTTACTGGAAATAAGTACGCTAAGTAGGTACATTATAAACTGAACTTAAAATTTAAAACAACTGAGTTCAAAGCAAAAATCACGAAAAACGTCAAAATATAAGCTTAAGTAATATTTTTTCAACAGTAAATACTAAAATAAGGTACTTTAGAAATTATTTCAGGTAATTTTGGCACTCAACAAGGTCTTCTCAAATGTGGGATTACTCTTAAGACAGAGTCGTCCAAATAATATTTCACTACCCTCTAAATGTACGCATATTGTACTTATAATTTACATCAAGCAAGTCGCATAACGTGTAAAGTGCGCCAAGCAGTGATGCTCGCATTGCTGTGTTCCGGTTTGAAGGGTAGATAGGTGTGGGTTCCGGCGTAATTACAGGCACATGAGACCACACCTTTATGTTCAGAATGCTGAGCGCAGTGCAATGCATCACAGGGCACGTCCTCAGTGGACGTGCTCGGTGAGGCAATGCATTATTATAGACCGAGGTAACCACTTAACATCAGGTGGGCCATCGGATTGTTCCATTTAGTTGTATAAAAAAAGAAAAAAAAGAGTAAAACCTCCATTAGTGCCAACCCCCTACTACTACCACTCAATTTAATTTCGGAATGGGTTTCCGCATATTTTCCTGGTCCAATTATATGAAATCGTACTAATCGTGCACCGATTTCCTTCAATAGCATATCAACTCGACAGTCACGTACGGGTTGCCCTTAGCACCAGTTTTTGATGTTTTGATGGAAGAGTTTTTATTGCAAAGATAATAATTATGTAAAATAATCCGACAGTCAAGCTACTTAATAGCAAGTACTAGCAAGTACTTAATAGGTATTGCATTTTGAACTTTTTTTTTTTCTTAACCTATACTGTCCCACTGCTGGGCAAAGGTCTCCCCCATTTCCCTCCAGGACCTTCCGCTGGCTTGCCAGGTCCCACCAATGTGCTTCGAATGCGTCAATATCGTGGCTCCAGCGTCTTCTAGGCCTGCCTCGGCGTCGTCTGCCGTCTTCAGACTTCTTCTGCATTTTGAACTACTCTAACAAAAACATGTCAAGTCAAAATTCATTGTTATATTGTAAACAGAAATAAATCGGAAAAAGTAGGTACCTACCACTAGTTTTTTATTCACTTTATAGAGCGTGATAAACGAACAATAAGAACATGAAAACCTTAGGTATATATCAGTAAAAGTTAGTACATTTTTTATTCTATGGTAAATGCATTTGTATAATAGCTACAATGGAACCCACAAGCACAACAAAGTTTTTTTTAATATTTTCAACCAAGCCCTAGCAAGCATCTTGTTTGCATGACGTAAGGAACTGATGCTGTAGAGCCTGTAAATTGGCGTCGTTCAAGAACCTAATTAAGTCGCTCAGTTTTTAGTCTCAGTCGCGGAGGCTCGTCGTTTCCTAGGCACGTAGGAGGCGACAGCTGACATCTCTGGGGCGGGCTGCTTAGAAATCTCACTCGACGACTCGATTGACTCGTATAGTAGGCACCTACGGCTAACTGAAGGTTCAATACCGGGTATGAAGCGGGCTATTTAGTTTTACTCAATAATTTATACAGCGTTGGGGGTCACTTTACCCCTGTCATTGGGTCATTGATAATTTGGGAAATCTAAGAGAAAATTAGTTATATCGGTAGACTTCTGCTGATGATGGTAATGATTATTTTCTACTATCTAGAAGATTATGAGTAATAAAGAGGTGCAGATTTGATTCTCGAAACTGGTCTGGGAAGTAGGGTAGAAATTTAGAGACATAGGGTTAATGCACAAAGTGGCAAAAAATCTAAAATCAATTGACAAAAAGGCAAATTTACGCATAAAAACTTTTCAGGTCGATTCATTATCATTATCAGCCTGCAAAAGTGAATTTTAACATGGGCGCTCTTAACAATGTTATGGCGTCGGTCCATCGTGGTGGTTTCGATCGAATAGAACATTAAAATGAGGTCTAGACGTTAATCTTGAAGACGAAATTTGAAAAAAAGAGAAAATTGCTCAGTAATTAAGCCAGTCAGTATTTTCAGACCTTTTAAATCGCTTACGTGAATACCAACTCTTTAATTTACCGATGAGTGGGTTCTGTTGTTTTAAGTAAATTGGTGTGCGTTTTTACCGATAATTGGCTCCGGTTGGATTCAGATTTTTTTATTGTTGTGCCTTTTTGCTGTGTAAACTTCGGCACTTTTTAATTTACCTAAAAAAACAGTCAACTCAAAAACACGGTTTAATTCAGTTTTTTTATTTAGTCCCACTGTTGGGCAAGGCCTTCTTCAAACCCTTTGTTTTCTCTATATTTTAAAATTACTGCTGTATTTGTTATGATAGGTTGAAATACAAAAATTACAACACCATTGATGTTTTACAAAATGCATCAGAAAGACTAATATTGAAATGTCCAATCTTAACCCTGTTTGCTATTTGCTGCTTGCTATTCAGCGCGGCAATGCAGGGCAGTGTCTTGGGCACGCTTCCGATTGTTACATGGATCAGTTGAGCTATCTATAAATCGTTTGCAACGGTTTGTAGATAGCTCAACTGCTTCATGTGTATTTTGTATATACTAAAAATATTGTACCTAAATACTGTATTAGTCGAAATTTTCTTTGTGAAGAAATTATTTTCTTTATGGTTTTTGTTTATAATAAAAAGGATTATTTACTACCCTGTTTTAGGTTGAGATTTAGAACATCTAAAAATTTCTGACCCCTTTATAATACAACTTATAATGTCCTAAGAGCTCAGATATCACGAATAAAAAGGTTTAATTTATGGCTGTTCTCCTTTCCACCACCCACGATTCTGACAGACATCACAGGACCTAATTGCGGATCTAAATCTCACATTATTTAGCACCAACGCCGTAACAAGTCTCTACATCAAACAAAAGGCGATCGTGTACAGAAATAACCTACTGTCTGTTCTTATTTTGAAAAAGTCAGACGTGATTGGCACTGGACACTATAATATTTATATAAAAAATTTGAATTTAGAATTGAAAATTCAGGTGAAATTGTTGTCAAACTATTGCATAATTATCACGTATAAATTATTTCCCAAAGAACTAAAACTTGAGTAAGTATAAGTTATAATTTGCTACCTATAATATTGGAAATTTAATTTTTATGATTAATGTGAAGCCATTTTAACTCTACCAAGTTTAATAAAAACTGAGAAAAAAAAATCCACTGATTGTAGTATAGTCTTACTTACCTAATGATTATGACATGACATAATAACCCAACTTTTATTATTACTCAAGGACTCAAACAAAAGACAACACGAGCCTTTGATATCGCTAAACGAATGACAAAACTCTTTACTAACATCTTTGTGACACTGACAGGTGACAGGTCGTCGACTTGACAATTTTAGAGCAAACGTGGAGTCTTGGTGTCAGTTTCGATAAATTGACGCGAGGCGCTTACTACTGGCTCAATTCACATTTTACTTGACACACGTTCATTGTTGTTTTCAACTTAATAAAACTTAATAAAAAACAAGAAAAGAATGAATGTAATGAATGAAAAATACTTTATTGCAGGTATTGTATTACATAATAATAAGTAGGTACTTACAGAACAAAATGGAATATTTTAATATATTTTAAATAAGTAATTTTTATTTGATAAAATATTTTAAATAATAATAAATACTTCACACAATGTATAACTGTATTAAAAATAGATTAAAAATACAAAATGTCGTGACCTCAAACAAAAAGCAAAGCGCACGCGCTTCCAAAGCCAAATGAAAACAACTTTTTGTCTAAAAACCAACACTGAAGTGACAAAAACTAGAAACGGTTTTCAACTTTTTGATTACGACATGAAACCACATCGCCTACGAAAAGAATATCATAGAATAAAAATAGTTGTACGAACGGAATTTGAACGCACGTACAGTTTGATCGACTTCGTGATTCGACTTTGACAAAAAGTAAACTTGTTGACAGCACGAACATGATAGAAAGAGATGAGGCAATAGAAGAAAGAGACGTCAGCTTCAAACTATTTATTTAGTCGTCTAATGAATTCGATACGATGGATGAATCGGAAGTCAGAGGTAAAAAAAGAAGCACTATTCTCTAAAATGAGCTTTTGTAGAAACAAAAATATTAATCTCATAGAAGCGGGTAATTAGTGCTAGTTCTTGTTTAGTTTTATAATTCAGACACTAAAGACGTAGATTAGATAGGTAGTAAAAGGTCGGATGTTAAAGGTAATGAGGTACTATACGTGTATGGTAGTTGGAGGTTACTAGCCATAATATAACTTACAAACGAAAAATGACTCCAAAATAATGTTGTTTTATTCCACAGTAATAAAAACAAGATGAGATAAGATACCACTAAATAAATACTTTACGGATGCTATTAATATTAAAGATCTTTTAATTCCACAAAATATAACCAAAGCAAACGGATACCAGGAGACTTAAATATATGTTTTAGTTTAATTGAAAACAGTTTACTGACGGATAAAATCTTTACGATCGAGTATTCCGCATCGATCGAAATGGTAAAAAGTTATTACCTTAAAATGGAGTTCATCGTGAAGGAATCCGAATGCAGCAACAATGAGCTATCAGCAGTATAAAAGCGGGATCAAAGAAAGCGTATAAAGTGATCGGCGTAAAACATATTGAAAGTTTAAATTGGCAGCCTTTGGCGACATTTAGAAACCCCTAAAGCGTTGAGCGCGAGTTTTTGAGTTTTCCTAACCGAGGCGGTGTAGCGAGAGTCGTAAATCCCGGACTTTTTCGAGTTTTTCTCCGGCTCGACGGAGATTGGGGAACGAGACCTCCACTGAGTTTTGAATAAGGGTGCACCTGCCGAGCTGAATAAAATTAATGGCTGCGAATGTTGGTTTCCGAATGCAGTTTCTTGCTCGCGTCTTATTGAAATTATTAAAACGTGGCTCTGGTTTTTGCATCTGCTGCACGGATTTCTTTTGTTTTATTTGCAAAGGGCTTGTTGATGTCTTTCTTCTTTTCGATCCATTTTGAGATCAATTTTGATCAACAAATGGTAGAGTAACTACCTACTTATTCGCTGATATTTTACGAACACCATTTTTTATGCATAGATTAGTTTCTATCAAAATATAAATATAATTCTCACTTGCTGCCCATAAAACCACAAAAATTACGATTTCAAAAAAAAAAGTCACGAACATCCACACAAAATACTATACCAAAAAATTCCCAAGTTAACTACCTTCAGTAACTGAATCATGGAAACATCAGGAAGTTCCCTTCCATTTGTCTCCATCTCATCAGGTTCGCAAACGTTTCAGCCGATTTCTTTTTTCCCCAAATCTTTGTCTACCCCATTATCCTGAGCAATTACTGTGTCATTTGTCAACGCATTTCCTCGTAGCAGTCTGATTTCTTCAGTGGGGCTTACGATTGATTGATTAGCTGCTTTTGTTTCTGCGAATCTTTGAGTATTCCCAAAGGTGTCAATGAAGGATTTAGGACATCTAATATAAACTTTTATTTGGATAATTAGAAAACCCGATTTTACACGTAAATAATTATCAATAAATCTTACTGGCTCTTATGTATCCTTTACTCTTGTTGGTAACTGTTTCCCAGAGATATTATTTGTGCAGATCCGTATTCTAATTCAAATATTCTAAATTGTTACACAAAATGTATTTGAGTTCAAAACAACCTCACGAAAAGGTCGCCGCCATGTTTACACAAAATTCTATTTATCTCTCAGGTCAATTCCAACCACAAAAACCTCAACAGAAAACGAGAAAGTCCCGTCACAAAAGTCATCTCAGTTATTAATTACGGGGAGCAAGTAAAAATGAGTCTTAATAACTGGTATCATAGCATAAAAGCCGAGTAAAGTCTACACAATTCCGGCGAAGCCCGCAAAAAGGAATGAAGGCAAGGTTAATTTGAATACTCGCGTTTGTAAGCCGAACAATAAATTGGATTTGGACGTCCCAGTTGACAGTTCATTTCGTTGTTTCGTCTCTTGACATATTCCTTTAAGATTATGAAAAGTTATTTCCGAAGATCCCCCAATTCTCCTACCTAATTCGGGTAAGAGCCAATTACAACTAACTTTTTCTTTGAGTTAGGTGTAACGCAATTTCGCCAGACTGATTTATGTTTTAATTTGCAATTGAGACAAACTTCGGGTAAGTACCTCAATTAGATACTTTTAATTGTGTCTTTGAGTTCTCGAAAACTTTGTTGTAAATATACTGACGACATAAAACAAGACAGGCAATTATGTAATTATTCAGAACGTATTTAAGTATCGGAGGAGTAACTTGTCAAGCCAGCAAAAACGGCTGGCGGGTGAACAAAGTCTGTTTTTGCGGTAACAATAACCACTGTTGGTAAAAACGGTGACATCAAAATGTATGACATTCTACCGTCCGTTTCTCTTGTCGTTTTTACACAAGAATAAAAACCATTGGGTTTTTGTAACACTTAGCTAAAGCGACTTTAGTGATTCGAGTATGACTTGTTTGCTTGAGTTTTTTTGAGACATTATTTTCATATCTTTTTTTAAATAAATAATTGCTTCTAGTGTATTATTTTTTATCGGACTCAACACCATGTTTCTAATAACATAGAACTCCATCAATAACGTGGCAAATGATTTATTCGAAAACAAATACATAGTGTCGATGGAACAAATGACTGATGTCGAATATTTATCTTCGTTGCATACATCAGAGAACCTTTAGCATAGATAAAAGTTTTCATTCATATGAGATAAAATAACTTTCTAAAATGATAGATTTATTTATTTATTTCGTTAGATACACTTGGAAAAGTCTTAGTCCATACAATAATTGCAAGATATTATTACTTTAAAAAATATAGAAGGAAGAATCGGAAAAAAATGTTCAAGGAACAAATTATATTAGGAAACTTGCCAAGTAAAAAGTTCTTTCGGAAATAATCCAATCACAGTCAATAAAAGACAGCAAAGGGAAATTAATACCAATGACGGGTACAAAGTCGATCCCGTTCAACTTGACAGACGTCTTCGAGATGAAATATTGTGTCTACATGATGAAAAAGAAAAACTCTTGAGTGAGACACTTCTAACTAAATGAATGTTTTCGTAAGGATGTTTTAAGTTGTTTTAAATTACATCAAAACGTAACAAAAATAGATTTGGGTTTGTCTAGTCGGTGATTAGAAAATAAACATGGAACCGGACGGCAAAACACACATCAAGTGTTTATTAGACTAAGATCACGTTAGGCCAGTTATTTGACCACCCAAGATGAACAATGTTTTAAATATTTCCGTATCGTAAAATCTCGCTTTTTATCGCGTCTGCTCGTTCAGGCTTAAGAGAATCCAGAAAGAGATTTAACACCCACTCAAATCTATCGAGTGTTTTACAGCCATAATAATCAAACACTAAGTGTACGTTTGGTTTAGAAATTATTGCAATATTTATGACTTCGGATGTGGTGTGTTTATTGGCACCATTAAAAGGTAATGGTTTGATACTGCCTTAAGTATTTCTTAATCCATTTATATCGTAGGCGCTTTATGCGAAATGTACACCCAATTATCTTCCCTAGCTCTAAATAATTTCGCGGTGACTTGGATATTCGTTGTAAATGTCTCACTTGAAATGTTTATTTAATTTATACCAATAATTCTCTGTAAATTACGGGCGTGGGCAGGAAGACGGTGTTAGATCGGATATTTATTGTGAAACTGCTCGTCCGTTTGTAGACGATTTATTGTTGGTTTAAATGGAGAGTCACGTGCTCTTGGTGACTATCAGACCTACGGCTAAATTAAGAAAACTAATTTGGTAGGTATTCGAATGTGTGCTTTTTCTCCAAATAATGTCGTCATTGGCAAATAATGAGCTTCTACAGGAATTTCTCAATAACTTAATGAATAACTGTCTCTAGTGATCTATTGAAGCAGACCCTGTTTGGTTTGGTAAAAATATTCCATCTTAGCATAGTAAAAATAGTTACCTAGTTCGTTCGTTCGTTGTTACATGAGAACAACAAAGTGATCATTCGTACGCCAAAACAATACCACGTCCGTTGAGTATTAAACCAGAGCCAGTGGTCAACAGTGACAGGACTTCGCTCCCATAAAATTGTCTGTAAACCTTCTACCATGTCAGTCATAAAACTGAACAGTAAATTACAACTGAAACATCACGAACGATTTTTATTTTTCAGAGTGTTTTATCAACTAAATAACTCTTAAAACTTCTAAAACTTATAACTGAGAATTGCTTGACCAAGTAATTACGCGTACACTTGGAAATGAACTATTATAAAACACGCGCTGGCAACACTGAGTGACGTAAGGTACACGCACTAATTGCCAGTATAACAGATCGCGTGACAGGCGAAATTAGCAACATTATTGAGCTCTCGTTCTATTGATTACGACCCGCCAATTGCACAGCCGAATTCCACCTACAAGTCATTTCCAACCCACCAGAACCGATTGTAGCTTCTAAAATAAGAGAAATAAGTCACAATATTCCGTATCACAATAGTAACAAACCGTCATGTTGTCCTTTATTAGCGGACGTATTGACAGAACGGGAACAACTAACGACATAGACAGAATCGGGCCAAATATTTGGTTGCTCAATTAGACAGATGAAATCCGATGTGTAACATTGTATACGGGAAAGTGAATACAAAAAAACAACAAACAAACCGTTGACGCGTTGTCGTGACATCTGTCAAACGTATCGCGTCATCTCTCAACAGCAAAAAGCAATTTCACTTCTGCCATCGGTAACGCTCTAGAGAATTCACCACAAAATATTGTAACAAAAGTAAAAATGCTAAACAATTTATTCGATGCCGTTCCGAATCATAAAACAGATGAAGGATATAAAGCTATAATTCAAAATTACACCGAGGCGCGTACACGTATCAAAGTTATATAGTCATTACCAATTTCTAAGCTTATTACCTGCTATGGGACCGCTGATCTATAACGGTCGGCCACTGCCCACTATACCATACAAAAAAATAACATAACACGACAGCTGTGTAGAGGTACGATACGAGGCTAATAATAAAGTAGGAATTTCGTCGGACATTATCCATTATCTTAATTTTGATACGGTTTACAAAAGAGCGTTAACTGAACATATGCGTCAGGACAACAACGGCCGGGAGCCAGATTATAAAGATAGCATTTATTTATATCATTTAGCTTTTCAAATTTTTCATGCATCGTTTAGAGGTTTAGGGTAGAGATAAGCGGAAGTTTATAAACCCAGAATAACAAATAAAGTACAGATAATATCACAATCACAATAAAATCCAAAGAAGTACCTACAACCATAGTTTGGGACATTGAAAGACGTATTGAAATGTCAAATAATCAAAGTTATGACGCCTAACAATCTTATTTGCCGCCTCGAATAATACAAAATGAACCTTATACCGTTGATGCAACAGATAAATTGCTCGTTGACAATTGAAAATTTATTGCGGTAACAAAACTCCCGTTGACAGCGATCGGTGGCCGTCGATAATCGGCTGTCTTCCATCACGTATACCATGTGGGTGCTCATGACGTACCGAAGGATACGACAAAAAAACAAACAGGTACCAAAACCAACCTTCGTTAGTGGTGCCGACACAAAGCGAAAAACCAGATGCCTATCAACTTTTTCCAAGAAGTCATCCACTTTATAAACCGATGAAAATTTTTGTTTCCCCTGCATAATTTACCCCAGTTCACACTATATTAGAATAAAAGAATGAGATGTCAAATATTCTGAATCAAGAGCCGTCCAGATCGGAGATAATGTGAATTATAGACAAATACATATTCTGGAATGTGACACGGCGAGTGGTCACCAATGAACCGTAGTAACAGATAAGATCTCATACCTAAATACAAATAACTTTGAAGAGTACAATTTCAGTCGGCAAATATAAAAGCACCGATGAAGACATAAATACAGTAGATAATAATCGCATTGGAAACTCTTGAAAATTTCCAAGAACAAATTGATTCTTTGAGACCTCAGCGTTGTAAAGCCAACTTCATAAATTGAGATGTCTCCCTATTTTATTCTCTCATCGTCATTGTCACCTTTTTTTCTATCTCATTCAACGCAGGTAGAGAACCTGGCTTATGCCACTAAATTGCGTTTCTTATAAAACGTGATTGATGAGATTTTAAATTAGCGTAGTGTAGACACGCAACACTAGTTTCGAAAACATGAAATATTGAGTGTTGATATTTACCAACAAAAAGTTGGAAACGGGTTTTTTATTAGAATTTGAAATTATAAACTATAAATTTAGTATCCAGTGCCCAACATAGTGGGGTAAATAGTATAATAATAATCGAAAATCAATAGCTTTCTCTCGGTTATTCCGTTTAAAAATTGAAAGTTTCGATAAAAAATCAGTTTTACGATTGTGAGTTTACTCATTTTCATAAAAGTAGCAATCACGTGGTTCTGATTGTGAAGGCACACAATGGCCGCCGTATCTGATGTAAAGATAAATTAACCATTTTATTCTTATTGTTGGTATTTTACGATGGTTTTGACTTGTGTCCGGATCAACAGTGGCATTTTAATTTTAACTTTTGTAGAGACTGACGGTGGTTGTGTCATTATCGTAAATATAGAACTGACAATAAATGAGTTTTGCTGTCCAAACAATGAAGTTATTTGCATGAAGGTATTTAAATATTACTATAGTTCCTGGTGTCATAAAGTGAGTGAGTTAAGTGGGTTTAAAATTTATCTACTTACCAAAATAAATAAAATCTCCAGTCATTATTGTTGTCTTTCAAATCGTCTACCAGTTTTACTGTTTTATATAGTAGTTAGTAATTTACTTTAATTTGATCAGTCTTGTTATCCATAATAGTCATTTTTATCTAAAATGTTTTGCTCACATATGACTTGACTTTTTTTGTAATTTTTATCATTTTTGTTTACAAACTTAGTACTGTTAATTTTTTTATTCTAGGTATATGCAACGCACCAGTAACTCAGCCAGTTTTATTGTGGGTTACAGTATGGCGCTAAACATTATTATTTTAGGTCCCATGGCGCCAAACATAATAGTAATCGTTTACGATGTGCCACACATAAAATGGACAAGTGCGTGTTTTGATAAACAGTTCAGTTTCGTCTAAATCTGCAACAAAAAGTTATTTCATTGAAAAGAGTAAAAAAACTACTATATCAAATCATATGTTTTAAATATAGTGTGGTTTAGTAAACAATTATTTCTATCCTGATATAAAAAAACATAAATACATCGAAATAAAATAAGTATTCCGCAAAATATATTGAAATATCGTATTGTCTTTCTTCTTAGTTTTGATGTGCCACTTCACGGAACTCTAAAAAGGAGTAGTAAAAACGATCCCCTCGAAGAACATAAAGTTTGTTTACTACTCGTCAGGATGACTAAAAATGTTTTGCCACTGAATGGTGCTTTATTGCTGAGGAGTTTGAGTTTCGATTGTTAAACTTTTAAGGCTCATTAGCGAACGTGTGTCAGGAAAGATGGACCGTCACCTTCAGAGTTGAGTCAATGGTAAAAGTATTTGTAGTGAATATAATGTATATTCGCATTTAATGATCATTTCAAGCTTTGATCTGGATTCAAGCATACATTTTTGTATGAAAATCTGTACTCAAATCATAAGTAAGCTTTTTTATCAGAAGACGACCGTTAGGTAGGTTAGAGAACATAGGTACCTATTCTTTTTTTAATCTTGATGTAAAAATATATAATATTATTTTATTAACTGATAATGTTTAATTAAAAATAATAAAGTAAGCATAGTAGGACTATATTAGGATATTATTAAGATTAGGATATATAAAAATGATATCTGAATTCAATATTATTTTATTTAGAATCTAGGATTAATCGAATTATTAGTCCTAGACTATAAAAAACATAGATTTGTTGAAAAATATTTAGCACTATATATTTTGGTATGGGGTTGGACTTGTATTCGCACCATATTGTCCGACTTTTTGCACAAAAATACTACACAATAATAGGCCTTTACATCTATTGAGGATGATTTATACAGCGTCAGGAGGCAACCTATGCCTACACTTAACGGGACACTGTAGTGCCTGGGACAATGTTTAGATGGAGTAGGAGTAGTACTACACAAATCGCTCTATTATGTCCAATTCCATTCGGCCTTCTTTGTAAAATATTTCTATGCGATTTTGATCTCTATATTAATTGAATTAGGTTCACAATTTATACACACGGTTTTCAATTCATATTTGTTGATTTTAAATACCTAGTATGAAAATAAAATCATTGGACACAATAAGAACATTATATGTGGGGAGGCACTAGACCATCTGTCGAGGTAGAATTTTGTTTATGGATTATGAATTTGCAACTAAAAAAAAACTATACGGACTCTGTTGTCGGATAAGGTTTCATTGTAATAATATTATCTGTATTTGTATTTTTTATGACAAGTTTTTATAAATCGAATGCATTCAATTTTTAATGTTTTAATCAACACTTGTCATTGTACTTTTTTAGTTACATCTAGATTTATATGTTGTTTTGCTTGTGTGTAATATTCTCTTTATTTGTTTTAAAATTTCACACAAATAAATAGTGCTAGGAGGACTTAATGCTAAGAGCATTGTCTATCAGTTTTCCTGGGCGTGCAAAAAGATGGTGGTTCTACAGACAGTACCTATCTTCAGTTATTAGTAAAAGTTAAACTTAAAGTTTTATAAATATAATCTAGCAATATACAACACTGTTGCACCTACTCACACTGTCAAACAATATAAAATGATTAAATAATCAATTAATCATGCTTAAATTGCTTAAAATATTATCTTTATTGATATTACATCATTCTATTGCTAATACGTGAAAACTAATTGAAACATAGGTACCTACTTATTATCATTAAAAATGATAAAGTAGTAGTTCCTGAATTAAAGAAGTAGAAGAAGAAATTAAAGAAGGCTTTATTAAAATTAAAGCTAACTAATCTTAACAATAAAGAAACAAAGTTCTATTAAAATATTAACAATCGTACTAACAAAATTTTAATTAAACTTACAAAAAGATAATTATTAAAAGGAACATTTAGATACTACCAGTTTATCTCTATAAAACCGTGATCATTCCTCATCTCAATCTACAGCAGTTTAAAAACATAATTTCCACTTACCAATAACCTAACAAACACCAAATCCTCTCAAAGCTTCCAACACAAGTTTAAAAATCCCAAACACAACACTCAAAGTAATCACTGCACGAAAGCTCCCGATCTCAGAAGTTCTGAATTTGAAACGACGAACACAAAAACATAACCACAACCTCACAGCACCGGAGCCAAACCACGACTGAGTAGAGTAGAGCTTGTGAACTGAACTTCCAGTTCAACAATACAAGGTACAAGACCCAGGTCGGTCGACCCACAAAAACTACACAAAAATTTATAACACGTCAAAATCGGAGAAATGGTTTCCTTTAATAGAGACGTTACTTTTATATAAAACTAGCAGTTACCCGCGACTTCGTACGCGTCTACAGTTTCCGTGTACATTATATTATCTGTGCGTATACCGAGCGGATACTTCTTTGAGAAACTTGACATTAAAACTCATTACAACGAACTCGTACCTACTGGAATGTCAAACGCTAGTTGTTAGACCAAAGAGGTAGTACTACGTCCTGTCAAACTGACGTAACATGACATGACAATGAAATCCTCTTGCCAATTGGCGCTGCTAATCCTTTTCGTTCATTTTATCCTGTAGATCCTGTGAATTATTCGGGATAAAAAGTAGCCTATATGTCAATCCAGGTTACGGACTATATATATGCCAAGTTTCATCCAAGTTGGTTCAGTGGTTTTGACGTGATTGAAACACAAACATCCAAACATCCAAACATCCAAACATCTAAACATCCAAACATCTAAACTTTCGCATTTATAATATTAGTAGGATTAATTGTTTGAAGCATCTGCTGTATTTTTTATTATGTTTGAGAATAAGGTTGTTTTTTATGTTATGTCTAACCGGAGTGTGTGGTTTTGGTCAGCTCGCTATTGTACAGAATTTATTTTGTGAGTTTTAGCTTAAAAGAAAACTAATGTTAGATCATTCTGAATGTTTGTTTGTTTTATGTTTTGATGAGAGCTTTGTTTTGTTTGAAGTGGGCTTTAACTTTATATTTACCTAAACGAAACTGGATCAGAAAAATACAGTGCTATATAATAGTTTTTTTTATTTGCATTTATAACGTGGTCATTATTATTTGTGGTTGCACTTCAATCCTTTAAGTTTTTTTGCACCTCTACTTTACTAAACCAGCTTATCCAACACATTTAGGATCTAGCTAAAATTGGAATTTATAATTATCAGTTTAACAACAAAATTGTAAGCATAATGTTTTCTATGATAATTACGAAATTATGAATCACCTGTTATTGAGGCACTTGCATTATCTCACAAAGAATGTCTACCAAAAGATTCTACAAAATCCATGTCAGTTTGTCAGAAACTTATTAAAAAATAAATTTTTATATTTTGAAAATGGAACGTGTTTATTAACTGCCAGTCCGACATGTTAAAACAGATGTTCCACCTTCGTTTGACGGATGGGTCAGACAGGGTCGGCCATCTTGAAAGATTCCCGCCAATCGCATATCCCGGGGTGCCGTCGACACAAGGCGAAATAATTACCAGCATCGTGACTTTGTAAACATTTCACATTTTAAAGAGTCTGTAACTCGAGAATGATTGTTTTAAGAGAAAATAAACTATTAGAGTAAGGAGTTTTATGTTACAATCTACTTTGCTCGAGAATAAGGTAAAGTGTAAATGTTTGCAGAGCTTGTTTTGCTAAACAGCTAGTGTATAAATAAATTAATTCTGAGATTTAAATACAAAGCAATGGCTTTATAGTTGAACCCCAGAATTAATTATTTATTCACTAACGGTGCAAATCATGATTAAGTAGGTAATTCTTTTAGGTTAGAGTTTACTTAAATTTTTCAAAGATTAAAAAAAAATACTATGTAGGTACACATTATTCATTGTGCTGCTACGGGTATGAGTATAACATTCCTGGTAGAAAAAGTAATATAATATCGCAAAAAAAAAATTGATATAACCTATCTGAAAATTATTTCACAAGAACTTCACACATAACTTTCAGAAACAGGCCACGTTTTTGTGTTCACGCAATAAATTACTTTTTTGCACCCTTAGGGTTGATTGTGGGCGTGTAGTTTAACCGAAATGAATTTCACACAACGTTGGTGACAGCTTGACATCTGTATTGATCTTATACTTTGGTTCTAAATTCAAAACCTTATACCTCAAACTTATGGCAATGGATAATACTGTCGATTCTGTTGTTGCATTTTTCTAAACTAACCTAATTTGACAGCACTAAAAATGTTGCTGTCCCTTTCTCATAAACTGAAACGACAAAGACAGCTATAATTTTAGCGCTGTCAAATTAGGTTAGTTTAGAAAAACGCAACAACCGAATCGATACCAAACAAATTGCCAAACAACTTCTCGATCGCTAATTTTAACATTTTTGAAGATACGAGTAGGTATAAACTCACTAAATGTAATTATGCAAAATCGCACAGCTTCACATTCTAGAGAATAACAATCAAAGATCCAGCAAAAAGTATCATTTTAATTCAAACAGGTTTCCGGACCAAAATAATGTGTACACCAAAATTGATCACATTTGCAATTTTTTTGGTCAGAACGCTAGTTTGGACCAAAATTATATTTATTGCTGAACATTCGCATTGTTTTTATTTAGATAATGAAGCTTTGCGATTTTTATAATAACATTCAGTGAGTTTAAATCTTCGAAAATGTTAAAATGTGCGAGCGAGAAGGTTGTTTTACATTAGGTACCCATAAAGAGCATTTCACTCTGAGCGTCAAGAACTTCAGAGCTTACTCAAGTTTTGTTAAAAAGTAGTATTTCAAAGTTTGATAGCTCAAATGAATTGTAATAAGTTTCATTGCGATGTTAACAAACATTAATAAAAATAAATAAATTGCACTGAACCAAAAGTATTTTAATTTAATTTTAATTTTAATTAGACGCAGCGTGTAAATGAACTTACTGCGATACGCTCATTACCGGCCGCGGAAATCGATACTGACTTTATAATTACTCGATGCGGGATAGTAACTAACTACGGTGTTATTATTTTGTATTTACCTTGTATTACTATGTACTATGTATGTATGTCTGGGTGTTACTATGTATTATAAGTATGTATTTACAAAAAAAAAAGTATATAAGTATTCCATCAGCATCTAGTTCCCATATTACAAAATTTGCTTAGTTTGGGACTAGAGGGCGTCGTGTGAAATGCCCATGAATATTTATTTATTATATATTTTAGTATGAGTACCTACTATTAGGGAGCTTGAGAGTGAATCCATTCGATTCTAAAATAAATAATTGTCGATTGCGTAATTTAAAATCAAGTTGAACTATGAGTTGGAACTATGAATAAAATAGATAGACTAGAATTTTTTTTAATAACAATGACATCACAGTAACCAACGGTTCTTGTTGTTGGTGGGTAGTGGTCATTTTGACCCGCTAGCTGTTATACGGTCAGATGTACACAACATAACACCGATGTCTGTCAGAAAGTCGTGTTCCCGATACGATCATCGTAAACCAATCGATAACGAACCCGAAATCGAATGTTTATATTACATTTCAATTACCATATAAAATGTTCTACAAGACAGACCAAGTCCGATTCGATAATCATCTAATCAGTGATCATTCAATAACTTTTATTTCAAACCGATCGAATTATACCAATTGAATTTGAGTCTTGACTGGGGAAGATAAAGATGAAATTGAACCAATAGATCCTCTGAAACTTCAAATCGAATTGTGTGCTATCTCAAAACCACTTCAATTTATAAGTGACTGAAGTCGCATGCAAGTTGCAATCAATTTAGAAGCTTATTGTTACTATTTGAAGGTTTAGTATCGTTTGTTGCAAATGTGAAGATTGAGCCATTTATATCACTGCAGAAGAATTTTCAGTTGGAAATACTAATAACGCTCTCGGCTGGTCTATGCTTGTACGACGTGGGTTAAATATGTCAGACAGGCAATTAAGAAGTTTCGATTTCAGTTATTGATTTTAAAACTAGAAAAGTTAAGGAGTCACAATCCAAAATCGTTGATTACATTCTTGGTAAAAACAACAAAAGAGAATGAAAAGATTCCCATAACATCAACAATGTAAAACTTCCTAATGAAGACACCATCAAGACAAAATAAAACAAATCCAAGATATACAGCTAGCAATTTAAAACAAATTAACTGTTTTATATTGATCGACATACAAAACGATTTTTTGAGTTTATAAAGCTCGAATATCTACTGTTCCCTGAAAACCGCATAAAAACTTTACAACTTAATTACATACATCTGTTAAAGTCGGCCTTACACGATTTATAACGCACCTTTTGTTCAGCAATAAACAAAGTTTGCGGTATCAAACAAAAAATGGGGAAGAAAACAAAGCGAATAATGAATTAAATAACATAATAAGATGGTCACAGACACCTGCTTAAATGAGTTGTCTTCATTAAAATGAGATAGGTCGACAGGTGCGAGGTGGAAGCTGTAGGATCGTGTCTAGAGGTATACAAATCTGTACGTGTCGATATCGTTTTTATATAACTTAGTAGCTACGAGTCGCTTTGTGTTGGTGTCGAAGCTGCATTAAAAAAGTTTCTATCAATTTTTAAAATAAGAATCACAAGCACGTAAAGCCAATTCGAAATTTAAAAAAACCTTAAAAACTTTTTTGCACATTTTGAGCTACTGGATAGAGTAGAAGTTAGGTTATGCTACGTTTAGAAGGCCAAATGTATCATAATTTTAGAACGTTTATTAGTTTAATTGTTAAGTATTTGATGTCGAATAGACGATCTTTTGATGTGCTATTTTATCTGCTAGAAAACTATCCACAATGTCATTATGCTTGATGATAAGTCTCAATGCTCTTCAAATGACTTTGAAAAAATTCGTCAGAGAGCCTTGAACCATAAATCCTGATTTTACGTCAAACTTGATACTAAAGTGTCATTATTTACAGAATCACCATCAAAAACAAGCTATAAAGTTAATACAAAAGAATATAATGGAGGATGCCAGCGGGGCACAATTTCCTGAGTCTGTTTCTTGCTGAAATTTTGCAACGAATATTCTGAGTTTTGTGGCTAGAATTGGCAGAATTTAATAAAAGTCCGGAACTCAGGAATAATTCAATTATTTTAAATAGGAATATATTTTTTTTTCTATCAGATTATTATTTTTAATATAAAAATATAACCAAAACATTCACGCGCTTTTTAGGCAAAATATATTTCTCTAGAGTACTTAAATACTACTTAGAAACCACTTTAAAAGTAGGTATAGTAGTCACAACGGATTTTCGTCACTCTGAAGTATCTGCGTAGAACCCATTTTTGGTCAAACTGGAGGTAAGCTAATTTTCCCGTACAACAGTACATATTGTGCAATCGTTTTGTTGCATCTAACTTCAGATGGATAAAAATCCGTTGTGCCTTTATCTTTTTTAAAAAGCAATGTTTTGGAAAACTAAACTTGTTTTACTAATGGATCATACAGTCGCTCGATTGTCTAAGACATTTTATATTCTCTTTTGACCGGGTAACATTTTACAACATATAAAAATGTCCGGCTAAAATTGAACTCTACCAACTCTACTTGTGGCGAATTCTGTTTCGTGCAACTTTGATTGTAACATCACTGGTTTACAAGTTCACAGGAGTCGTTAGCACGCTGTGGGATTATTCACAAATTGTATTCATTGGTTAAATTGTTTGATGGAATTTCGTGAAAGAATTTGCTTTGCTGAGACGGGATTCGGTATGTTTGAACCGTCTGATAAAATACCTTTGGATTAAAAGGTTTTTGTTTCATGAAATAAGTAGGTTTCACCTATATTTTATTGGATCGCAAATGTTGATGAATTTTTGGCTCAAATTATACAGATTTATCTTGGTTTTATCAAATATACTCGTGCCTAGAGAAAATCTTATTTTAACTATTGGTTGACTTGTTACAAACCTCTTTAACGATATCTTCCAAATCCCAACGGCATCTGAAAAGATAAATCTAGATTTAATCATGTATAATATAAAAGTTATTTTCAAGTTATATGAAAAAACTTGCTAAGCAATAAAAGTTCTAAAAGAAACCTAATAAATATTGAAATCCTGTGGCTTTTAGGTAAGAAAAATTGATTTATAAGAAGATACTGCAAAGATAGTGATGAATGTTGTATCAATAGGCGAAGATGCAAAAAAGGGATGTATGCTGAACCTACAAGTCATCGAAATGAACTCTAAATTAAGCTTAACCTCGAATAAGTATGTATGAAAGAATGGGATATAATATTTTGCAATACAAATTACAACCGTAAACCAAATTACCAAAATATAGTAAAAAAGTTACAAAAGATGGCGGCACTTAAATTTTCAAAGGTAAAGTAAAAACTCGAACAACATCCTACCGTCACTATCCAACTTCAAGCGTAACATCCGAACTAAGTAGTCCAATATTACAAAACAAAAAAAATCTAACATTTTTATTCGGTTCCTATATAATTTACAGCTGCTCAGCCGGACGCCTTCACACAAATTATAATCCAAAATAACACATCTCCAACCAACTTCGACCATAATATAGGATTCAAAATTAACCATAATTGCTTAATTCAAAACCATGCCGCAAAGGGTAATAACGAAAGAGACGGACTTAGACAAAAGAGTGAGGAAGACAAAGATGAATATATAAAGATTGGCGCCGAAGTCACAGAATAGGTAGCACGAAGTTCTAGCTATGAAGGTCTTCCAGGTAATGGAACGTGTGAAGCGAGCTCAAGTGGTCATCATTAAAGATGTTTTTGTTCTAATTCAGAAATGCTGGATCACCGTTAGGAATAATTTGTTATGAAAGATGAGGTTGCTCTTGTCAAGTTAGTTTTTACTAGCGACTGGTTATTCTCATATTATCTGCTTAATATAGGTACTTTAGGTATAACACTGAATACAATTTCTTGTACTATAGATAGGCCAACGCTACGTAAGTAGTTTATAAATAACTGTTTAAACTATGAGATCTGCTGACTAACTTTTGAAAATAAAAAAGATATCCTTATAGGAAGGTACGAGTAGGTATAAGAATATTTTATGATTTTGAAAAAAATATATTTTTTATATCTATTTAAATACACCATTATTAAGTATATTTTTTACACAACTAAAAGATGGAACAAGTTGATTGCTCACCTGATGTTAAGTGGTAACCACTGCCTATAACTACAATGCATTACCTCACTGAGCATTTTAAAAAAAGGTAAAAAAATTATTAAATTGGGTGTTACTATGTATGTATATGTGTGTATGTTATAAGTAGTGTACCTATGTATTTACAAAAAAAAAATTATATAAGTATTCTATCAGCATCTAGTTCCCATATTACAAGTTTTGCTTAGTTTGGGTCTAGAGGGCATCGTGTGAAATGTCCATCAATATTTATTTATTTATTTTTATTTAAAAGTTTAAAAACTATCCCCGAGTCGATCATATTTTTTAAGCTTTTTTTATGTTTGTTTGTTGCAGTTATTTTGCATTACACCCAAAGCAATTACACTTAAATATTACTGCATTTAAACCATAAAAATCCCGCAAACTCTGTCTAAATAATAAAGTAAGATAATAAAAATACGCTACGGACAGCTCTCCCATCAAAACAAAAGAATTAAAACTATACGAATACATCACAACCTAGCACCGGAAATAAAGCAAGTTGATAAAATCATGAATTTTAATTATATTAGACCCCGCCTTAATATTAAAATGAATATAATCCAAAATGTCAAATCGTATTAGGCAATGCTGACGTAAAGTGTCATTCTCAAAACTTTTTGGTTATTAATCATTTTTAAAATAAGAACGCTTTGGTGTGTCAAACTTTTTACGGAATGTTCGATTTGTGATTCGATGAGACAATTTCTAACGGTTGAATAGGCTGTGATTGATGGGTACAAGACCTTTTTGTTTATTGATCTTGGATAAGATGATAAACGCGTAGAAATTATTTTGTAGATGCCTTACTGATGCCTTATTAGATAATCGTTGGTGATCATGATGGAAGGTTTAGAATGGCATGAAAATTATCTTCTAAATTGACAGTGACATGATTACAAAGGCATCAGAATAATGTTCCATGTTTAAATAATCTGTATCTGTATCATCTGTTTTGACGACGGATCTTCAAATCGAATGCGTTCTATATTCGAATGCTATTTTTTTTTCAAGTTTTGATAATATTTTTTTTTAATCAAGCTCTTCTCCTTTACTGCTATGTAAAGTCCCCAAAGTTTCGTTGTATGTTTCAATTTCTTACGAATACCAGTGACGATAGATTTAGAACGACATTACTGTGATCAGGTTAATAGTTACAGCCATAATTCCGAAAAATCCAAAGTCACAATCTATGACCAATTTGTACGGAGCGAAATGATTCATTGTTTTGTTTTGATTTCTATGGTGAACTGAATCGGCATAATCTGTCGGTATAAATTGTAAATACCGACGACGACTCATACGCTACGTACGCTCCAATACCGACGCAGTGGACTCGTAGCTTTATTGTCATTGTCTACCTAAGTAGGTATGTATAATGCTGATATGCTTGGTATTATTAGGTAGGTAGCAACGTGGTAAAATTAATTAATATCATGTAGCATGAGAATCCTTAGCACACCTTGAGAGCCTATTAAGTATCAGATGGGTGAGATGGGACCACTTATCTTATGAGAATTGATGTCTGTCACAAATCATCAACCACAAAATATAATTGCATCCATGTACCAGCTTAGGGTTATACTGAAAGCTTTTTTCAGCAACAACGGTCATTCCACAGTATTTTTTACAGATGCGTTTGTGCTGATGTTTTGATTTTTTTTTGTTATTTGCTTTGCTGAAACTTGCTTGTAAAATATACCTTAGCGTGAAACGTCAAAACACGAGACATCTATTCTAATAACTAAAAAACTATCAAAAATCATGAAAACTGGTGCCGTGAGTAAACACAAAAATATGATTTTTGCAATTACTTATACCTATCAAATGTATTAATTTTGTTAGATAAATTCAATCTCTATTGACATCAATTAAATATAATGATTTCACAGAAGTTTTTGTGGAGTTTAAAGTTAAATAAAACATTGTACCTACTTGAAATTCATTCGTATTTTTACATTGAAAAAAATTCAAGCTAAGATTCAAGGCATAAAAAAGTTTTCTATGTAAAGTGTCCCAAGCTGTAATTTAATACATATGTGTAGGTATTATAATAAGCGCCCGTGTCACAAGTCACAACATTGTGGTATCTCGCCTTGATGAATTATCAGTGTTTACTCTGTGGTGCAAGTTACAAGCAAATTATCACAAAAATATACCTAGTCATAGTCATAATTATTTTATTCAATAGAATCACAAGGATCATTTAGAACCTTATAACCAGGTGATTCTAGGTGCTAGTTCCACGCGACCGTGTAAATGGTTTATTAGCATAGTCTGATTAACAAATAGCGCAATGGAAGTGGGGACAAAAGATTGCAATTGGTCAAGCCTTACTAGGAACGGACTTCGATATATTTTTTACCTTTCTGCTTCCGTATGCCAATCTTTTGCTGTCAAGTTATATTTCACTGCCCAGTGTAATTTCTTCAGGTCACTTCATTCTTTTTAGACACTTGACAGCAAAAAATGCGCGAAAACACATCAAATGACGTCATAATGTCACTATTTAGTCACAGAATAACTATGAGTTAGTATGAACTGACCATGATTTAAAACTTTGCAGTTCAACTTTGATTGGCATACCCCTGCTGATGCATTACTGTTTTTTACTGCAAATGTGCATTACTGATTACCGAATAGCGCAATGTATGAAAGATTGTGATTGGTCAAGAATTTCGGACATTGATACATTTTTCACCCTCCTGGTGCATTACTGCTTTTTACTGCAAATATTCGCAGTTTCATTACCAAATAGCGCAATGTAAGGGGGGACAAAAGATTACGATCGGCCAAGGCTTACTAAAACTAGACATTTATCCATTTTTCTCAGTACTCGTACTTGAAGTTACTGGTAACTTTACAAAATGCAGGAAATTTGATCACAGTCTTGTAAAAAGCCAAATTTCTTTATATTTTTCATAAAATTTAATGTTTTCTCTAATTTTCATGCCTATATACCTTCCCCCAAACTGAACTAAGCGATGCGGGCGAACTAATATTGCTTTTCTGTCTCCCGTACAGAACATTAGCCAAGTATCGGGGTCCTTTGGGATACCGTTTGAAATGCAAATTCTGATGCTCAGGTATATTAGTTGACGGTTTATTGGTTCCGTACAACGCTATGTATAAACTGGCAGTGAATAAATGAGAGACCAGCCAGTATAGTCAGCAGTTCGCCGCCTAAAGGATTTTAGACTGTACTCTTCTTGGGATAGAACTGAAAGTTGTCGAGCAAGAAATCTGTTGATCGAACGTGGATTTCGGATTAATATTGCTCTACTACCCTTAATGCTAAAAAGGTCCTATCGACCATCTTTCGTTGTAAAATTTAATGGTGTTTGTATAGTGGGTATATTCAATGCTAATCTTCGGTTCCTTTTTAGTAAGCCAAAGTTACGGTAGACTTCGTTAAGAGTAAAATTTTACGATGGTTTTAGTTGGGTAATATAAAAGAAAGGTTTTTAGGTGTTGTACCTACTTAGGTCTATAAACACTTAACTAATTTTGCTAGAGCTTTTTATCTCCACCGATAATAATCTAACTTTCTCCTTTTGTGGAAAAGAAAAACACACTGATCTAAGTTACGTAATTTAGTTGTGTGAACGGAAGGCTTGCAGTCATAGGAATATTATATATGTCACAAAACAGCGTGTAACTTATATAAAATCGTTATTTTTACTAGATTTTATCAAAATAGTTTCAGCTCAGCAGGGGTATGCCAATCAAAGTTGAACTGCAAAGTTTTAAATCATGGTCAGTTCATACTAACTCATAGTTATTCTGTGACTAAATAGTGACATTATGACGTCATTTGATGTGTTTTCGCGCATATTTTGCTGTCAAGTGTCTAAAAAGAATGATCACGTGGTACAAAATTGTACCACGTGACCTGAAAAAATTACACTGGGCAGTGAAATATAACTTGACAGCAAAAGATTGGCATACGGGGGCAGGTAAGAATATAATTAGATTAAATTCACTGCAGTTTCGGATTATTAATCTAGTGCTTTAAAACATTTGTGCGCTGAGAAAACGTTGTTTTCATGCTTTTAGTAAACTGGGTTATTTTAATATTTAATACAAACATACGGAGAGCAAATAGGTCACTAGTTAATGGATTAAAACGGCACTTACGTTGCAACATAATAATATTTACGTTACGAATCATAATAAGAATTAATATAATAATGAAACCCGCGGTCACTCATCCCAACACTATTCAACCAAAAATATATCATATCTTGTAATTAGAGCAGTATTTTTTATATAAGAACGAATGCTTAGAAAATCTATATAGGTAAATAAAAACAAAATTACCGAATCGAGAACCTCTTCCTTTTTTGAAGTCGGTTAAAAATCTAATTCATGGAGCATTTTAAAACGTTAGAGTACTATTAATATACTATGTAGGTCCTCAGTGGAGTACCTACACTCTGATTTCCTATTTATGCCCTAATATTTTTTAAATTTAATCTTATCCTATTGTTATAAGTGGTTACTTTTTTACATCAGGTGGGCCATCGGCTTATCCCATCATTGTATAAAAAATCTTACAATGTGAAAGTTTTGATGTTTGTTCCTCAATCACGTCGCAACGACTGAACCGATTTGGATGAAACTTGGAATATACATAGGTCGTATTATTAAGCTACTTTTTAATTTGGTAAATCAACATCAGACGAGACGCAGACGAAGTTGCGGGCGGAAGCAAGTGCTAGTCTAAGCACTAACGCCGGGTACAGACTAACAAATTAACGTTGTAAATCATGATAACACTAAACTCAAAACATTAACTGTGTATTTATTTATGTTCAATTTATATTCTGAAATAACCTACAATTATTTTGCTTTACTGCGGGAATCGTAAATGACTGTATTAGTAGTACAACGTTCATTTGCATTTAATTTAAGGCTACATTCACAAGATTAAAACTTAGGGCGGCTTGCACCAGAATCGCTAAACGCGTTTAACTCTTAAATATATTTAAGAGTTAAACAAGTTTAGCGTATAACGTAATACTATAGCGTAATACTATAATATTTAGCGAGTTGTCAAGTCATATAAATACGTCAGACTTAAATCTATTTAGTTGTTAAACACGTTTAGTGATTCTGGTGCAAGCTGCCCTTAGTTTCAACTTTCTCATCACAAACTCTACAGGGTGATAAGACAATTCCTGAAAACTTCAGTGGGTTTAAAGTACCTAATTACCTATAAATGACATTGGCAGTTTCATAGGAAAAGTTATAAGTAAATACTTACTTACTCAATAGATGATAATAGATTTGGATCAGTTGAGCTATCTATAAATCGTTTGCAACGGTGTGTAGATAGCTCAACTGCTTCATGTGTATTTTGTACATATTATAAATATTGTATATATTGTATATACTGTATTAATCGTAATATTCTTTGTGAATAAATGTAGCCACAAGAAAATGATGTATTTTTTAAATAAAAACTAGAAAGTTACCTAGAAACGTTGTGCATTTATAAAATACCAAACCAAGCTTAGAAGCGATGTCTTTTAATTATCTTTTACAGTATTTATGTTTACTCTAAGAACCAAAAACAAACAGCCATTAACTTTTATATTCAATCTTTCTGTATACCTACTTCATAGAGACTTTAATAAAACTATTTACTGCTCGTCTACACGTCCCCTTATATTTAGATTGCAAATTGTCATAACGCGTGGAAACGCGTGTCATTAGTGATTTACGTCACAAATACGAATTTACGGAACAAGCAAATGACATGCGAATAAATTGAGTTGAAATTACACATAGTGTAATTACTTCCAAAAGCTTTGGAGGGTTAGATAGAGTAGCCGTCAGTATAAACAACTATTTTTACCAAAATAAATAGAGTGAGCGCAAAAAAAAAGCTCATCCGTGTATGTAATGTATTGCAATGAATAGGTAAGCGTTGCGTGAACACTGGTATTTAGATATTTTAATATATACAAAATATTTAGTTTTTTTAATTAACTACCACCTCTAATTTTTGTTATACCGACCTAAATACCAATAAAATTGAATATAAATAAATAAATATTCATGGACATTTCACACGACGCCCTCGAGTCCCAAACTAAGCAAAGCTTGTAATATGGGAACTAGATGCTGATAGAATACTTATATACTTTTTTTTTGTAAATACATACTTATAATACATAGTAACACCCAGACATAGAACAAACATCTATGTTTGCCACACACAAGTGTTTGTTCTTGGTGGGGATCGAACCCACGACCCACAGCACGGTAAAGCTAGCAATATACAATTAAATAAGTATGTACTAAATCCTAGGTATAATCCTATAAGTTCGTAGTATTCATAGTGTAAACTCATCTCAAACTTTACCAATTTTAAACAAGTAACCTATAAATTTTAAGTCGAGCTAGTCAGTGGACTGACACTACTCACTCAATGTAAACCTACCATTAAACTGCACTTGAATCCATAATCTACATTTACTTAAACACTCAAACAGAAATAAAACCTCGTACAAGAACACAAACCCTACAGGCATAGCAAATGACCACTAAAATTAAGCCATCATCGAATGAAGGTCTTCAACTTCATGCTACTTGACTTGTGTATTTAATGCACTAGCTATACAAAAAACGGCTCTAGACTGTTTAAAATAGAGTTTAAAACGGTTGAGAGAGTAACAAAGTGGTGGAAAAAATTGCATCGTCATCTGAGATGACGCCTAGGCGCGACGAATCGAAATAAAGACGTCTTGCTGTTTCAGACCAGAGGAATCAAATCAGAGAAAGCGCGCGATAGCTTTTCAAAGTTCAATCTTATTCTGTGTAACTAGATGTTTTTTGAGCACGACTATAGCACGAGTGTTGGTGATGGTCGTTTGGTGTGAACCAAGCATTACATTCTTTACAAAATCAACAAGTAAATGTGGAAAATAAACGTGACAATTTTGTAAATCTAGCGACTTCGTGTGGTTTTTCTCATTTTAAAAAGTTGGTACAAATCGCGATTGTCGGTAATTTTCTTGGTATGTTTTCAGCAGTACATTCATTCAAATCGAACAATAAATTAGAGACAAACAGTAAGTAGACTTAAGTAGTCTGATTTCCGAAGTGGAACCCAAAAAGGTTTACTTTATCTTAAGAGGTGGTTCTTATAAAAGATGGCATTCAATTTTGCAAATTTTATGACATTAAAATTAAAGATATTTTTACTAAATTTTATTAAAGAAATATGAAAAATAATTGTCTCTTTGGTTGATGGTTTAGAAGTATACATCATAATTTCTGATAGGTACTCAATATAAATAATATTTTATAGTAGAGTACCTATGTCATAGTTGTGTCATAGTATTATTATTTATTACGTGTATGAAATCATTACTAAGTAGGTGTTTAGTTGATACAGTTCATCGTGTAGACCAAGTGGCAGTCGTGATGACTCGTAATGCCTTTTACCACTAATCTCTGCGGTTATTTCAGTCGTGATTTAGATTTTTGACCTAGTTTTGGAAACGTTCGAGTTTTCACTCAAATTGCCGCGGTTGTTATTTCCGAGCAATTTAAAATTGAAAGCTTTTTGATTGTTTCTAGTTGTTTTAAAATGGCAGTAGCTTTTTAGGGTTCCGTATAAAATGCTATGGATTTTTCATGTCTTTCAAGAAGTACTCTTTGTTTTTATGGTATATCAAATAATTTAGATCCTATGGAAGCCACAAAATCCACATCATTTATGAATTTCCTCAGTGGACATGCCCAGTAAGTCAATGCGGTGTTATAAGCAAGATACAAGATACATTTATTTGCCAAAATAAGTGTTACAATTTGGTCTTATGCTAAGCTTAAGCAGTGTTAAGTTGTATAAAAAAACTACCAAACGGCTAGAAATACATACGGCTGGCTCAATTTTTATAACGTTTTGTCTAAACTATAGATAAATGTTCTCATTCTTAAGAGTGTGTGTGTCTTGCAGTTTTTTTTATACCAAACACACATAACCTCGAAAACCGCTGGTAATGAAATTGGTGAACGTAGTATCATTATTGTATTCAACAGAACATTCTGTAACAAAGTATGCATATCTACCTGTCTGTTCTAGATTGATCTCTCCTAGTTTATCAATATTCTCAGATCCCATGGCTACCTAACTATATCTCATTTGTTAGGACCCAGTTTAAGGGTGAATCATGCTAAACCATAAGAGAACAGAATAAATGTTAACATCAGAAGCCAATGAGATACTTGAAGCTTTCGATGTGCTTACATGACTGTTTCAGAGATCATGAACAAATGTGACAGTCGCCGCGTTACGTAAACCTAACGTATTCTAATATTATTGCGCGTCAACGCCCGCTTGACTGTCAAACATTGCAGCGTCACCGCGCAGTGTATATCGGATACGCTAGCGTTACGATACGTTTACGATTATTTCATTTATTCGTGATCAATGCACAGAAACAGGGTCGTCTAGGTTCTTTGGGACTTCCTTGGCCATGTGGTCAATACATCTTAATATGATTAAATTGATATTCGTCTTGATATTGGTTTGATATTATTTGTACACGTAACCTCTACAATGTCATCAATCAGTTCTAAGAAAGGTAAGTCGTCATCTAAAAGGTCGACATATTATCAAGTTACATCCTTTCCGGTTCAGTGTCTTCATCTACTTCTACAGCCTGGTCAATCCCGGTTTTACTGTCATCACCAACCTATATCTGTCCACGGTTGGATATAGCTCTCTCCCATGAAACGCTATTGATACCGGTATTCAGCTTTACTCTCAGTGTTTGCCAGCCACAAAACGGTCAGTGGATCTCAAATATCACGGAGTTCATTTTGCAGATCGTCGCCACATCTTGCCACTTCTTCGTTTTCTATCGTGTCAAGCTACAACATTTTTTAGATCCACGGTTCAGTGTAAGCGATCCTTTACATTGTAATGTGGCCGTGGATTGAGACGTTGCAACCTGTAGGGTCTACTCGTTGTTTTGTATCTTGGAGGTCTCTAACGATTGCTTTTATTTTGCTTTTAGACCTCGCGAGTGCAAAGCAAATTTTGCCTTGTGGTAAGTAATTCTGTTCTTGTGATTTAAACCCATATAATCTCATACAGATTATTAAAAGTGGATTTTGAGGAGTAGTAGTGTGTGGTATTGGTATGGTAATAAATGTCCTAAGGCTACACGCGCACTTTAAGGGTGAACCAAGTTTAAGTTCTTCTCGAACTTAGTTTAGACTTTTTGTCTAGACCATTGACATGCAAGAAAAGAACCGAAAAAAAAAGCCAGCGACCTGGAGCCCAATATGAAACAAAAAAAAACTTTTTCAGAGTATATAAAATGACTTATATGCCTTCCTCTGTATTGGTATCATAAAAAAGTGTACAATATACAGATAATTATGAATAAAAAATATTTTTTAAATAAAGCTAAATAAAAAATAAATGGCACCCTCTATATTGAAAACCTCAAGGGGAATGTTTAAATGAAAAAAAAAACCACTAGGTATATCTAAGAGTTCAATTCTAATTCAGACGTTTGGACACTGTTCGCTCGATACATTGATCCAATTACAATCGTTTCGGAACAAAACGGGTTAATATGAAAGCAAATGTAAACAGCTGCTGCCAAGTGCAGAGCTAGTGTTTGGCTTGCAGTACCGACGCCCTGATCTCAATCATGATTAACTATTACGCTGGATTTGCAAAGAAAACAAGAGCATTGAAATACTACGACGTAATATTATTTTAAGACTATGGCACTTCAAACAGATGGTGCAAACATGAAATAGGCCTAAAAACGCGGTCTACGTAAAAGGTAAGTGAACATTGACAAAAAAAGCAGTGGATAAAAACATTCCCTCAGATATTTTAACAGTGAATAACCTAGTACCTACTGAAGATCATTTGAGGATGACTAACATGAGTAATCTGGGGATGCAGTTTAATCAAAAGAAATAAAATAAAAATGAAAGGTATATAAGAAAAGATTGTGTGAAAGATGATATGCATAAGAAAGAAGGGAACAATGAGATGACGGATGATAGAAAACAATGAAAGAAAAAAACGTGTTGTGCCTACCTCACTTAATCAAATAAATAGAGAGAGCAGAAGAAGGTACCTAATACAAATAATAGTTTTGGTTTAGTTATAAGTTGTCTGCAAACGAAAACTACTTATTTTCAGTGAGTATAAAACAAAAGAGAAAAGCTTCAAATAACATCGTTATTCTACTTGTGCTGGGCAAAGTGAAGATTGTGTGCGGGAACAAGCATACTTTGTAAGTGCATCCTAAGTTCCTCCCGAAACCATCTCAGGTGTTGGGAGGCAACATTGTTGATTGTGATTTCTTTGATAACAGTCATGGCCAAGTGTGATTGCAAATTAATAAATGAAATAAATCAGTCGGAAACATTTTTGTTCAGCCGTGGGATAATGGTGACGAAAAACTAAAATAAGAAACGGTTCGAGATTCCAATGTAATGTATCCTGTACTTATATTTGTAGGACCTACTGTAAAGGAAGATAGTAGATATACTAAATCAAATAGCGGAGAAGAATGGTAAAAAGAAGTATGTATGGAAATGACATGTTTTAATTAAAAACTAAAGTTATTATTCTTGACAGTTAACGAGCAACAGACAGTTCCCTCGGAGCTCAACAAGATTAAACTTAACTTAGAGATATCAAAAATAATGCAGTTTGATTGACAAGTGACTCCCTAACCAAGGGAAGTAGCAATCAACACTTATAAAGACACGCCGTTTCCTGACGAGCTCGACGGAGCCCTAAAAAGGGGACGTACTCGCCAGCGGGTGTATTGGTGTAAGCTATATAGTAATTACTAGACGCATTCAAAAAAGCCGACACATTATCAACGCACACATGCGCACGCGCATTTATTTGCGTACCTTTAGGGCCTACACACACGCCAACGTTATAATTAGGAGGGCCGTTGGCGTGCGTCGACTTGTAACGAGCCTAAACAAAATGGCGTCGAATTTGTATACAAAGAGGTGTAGGCTTGATATGTTGATCGAAATGATGGATATGACAAGCTGGATGGTTTAGTAGCGTTTTGTGTTCGTTGATAAAATGTAGATAAAGGCACTTATTAGAACATGTTAAAGAGCTTTCGTTTTAAAAACTATAGTTTAACCAATCAAAAATAAATGATTTAACAGGTAACATTTTACCCGTGCTCCTGTTAAACGGGAGACTATGGAAAGTATGTAATGGTTAAGGCATTATTTTACCTAGCCCTGTACCCTGTGCCTGATGGTCTCCTCAATCTATGTTAGAGTTAAGCCTTATGCACAGTAAATTTGATCACTGCATAATAAACTGACAACTGCAAGAATTTGACACGAAGTACCATTGAAAATACGAGAAAAAAAAACAAAGAATAGAGTAGGTATTCGGTTAGATAACAAGGGTTTTACTAACAAAAGACAGTTTTAATAAAATATGAGACATAAAAGTTTCATTTTTAATAAGCTAATTTCCATAACCAAACAATAAATACAATAAAAAGTAAACAATGTTGTTAAAATAAAAATAAAATAACCAGTAACAAGACGCCGAGCCTACACGATCTCTTATATGCAAATGAAGTTATTAATAAGTAAATTTCTTCGTCCATTCGTAGTTCTTACAGTAGCAGGAAACATTACATGGCCAGCTCAGTGGTTTATATTAAAAATGAGGCAATCCCCTAATTTCGGTTATGCAATGAAAATCAAAATGTATAATTTATGAATTTGAAGTGGATGAAAGCTTAATTGAGTTGTCTTTTCATTCCATACATTTAAATACATAATATTATAATTTATAAGTAGACAATTTTGCTTACTAGAGTAAAAAAATGTTATGACAATATAACATGTATTCTAAGATTTATATACCAATTCAAATAAAACCTTAAAACCGAATTTCAGTAATTTCACACATCATCATCATTGTCATACGCAGCTTTTAATAATCCACTACTAAGCATAAGCCTTCTCCCTTAAGCGCCACTAGTGTCTATTTTAGCAACCAGGTCTTTCTCTATGCGGCAACGATGTCATCCACCCATCTGGCTGTTGGTCGGGCGAGGCCTCTCTTATGACCTCTAGGCCACCATTCTGTCAGAGCCTCACTCCACCTGCCATCACCAAATCTTGCCCAGCTTTCATTCCACATATTGAATCATCATGAATTCAGTCCACTGCTGATCGTTTCTCCCAAGACACATTGCGTAGCAAATATAATTTCAAATAATTTGGAACAAGACGACATCTTCAGTAAATGGGAGAGATTATCTCAGGGTCGTGGTGGATGGCACAAACTTATGGAGGCCTAATACCCAGCAGAGGGCGAAGTCGGGATGTGGATGAGGGTGATGGAACAAAACCAATTTGTTGTAATTTTTCATCATTTCAAACAGCTTGTAAAAGAAGTAAGAAGTAAACGAAGAAAGAGTACCTATGCCAAAAGCTATTACAACTCAGAAAAATCAACTTGCTCAAAATAAAAATCCTCATTCAATAACTAGACCAAAAGTAGTTTTTAAAATAAGCGAATCATAATGGTATGAAAAATAATGTGCATCGTAATAGAGCAGTTAAATTGCAGAAGAATTTTTGGAAGCATACCAAGTAGTTAATCTTAGAAAAACTGTAGAGAAAGTCATCAAGAAACTGGTGCGAACTAAATGTAGACAAGTGGTGTGTCAAATATAAATAATAATAATAATAAATATTCATGGACATGTCACACGACGCCCTCTAGTCCCAAACTAAGCAAAGCTTGTAATATGGAAACTAGATGCTGATAGAATACTTATATACTTTTTTTTTGTAAATACATAGGTACTTATAATACATAGTAACACCCAGACATAGAACAAACATCTATGTTTGCTACACACAAATATTTTTTCTCAGTGGGGATCGAACCCACGACCCACAGCACGGAAGGCAGAGCTAATACCGACTGAGCTGTGACGCCTGTCGAAGTCCAATATCTTCAAAAGAAGTCATTTTGATAAACATTGGACCTCCTTCATAAACCAGGATAGTTAAGCCTTAACAATATCGACAAGCGAGACTAAAAAAAAAACAACTAGAGAATCTATCAATTTTTTCGTGTTCTTTCGTATGAGTTAATAGCCAACTCTGGTGACGGAGTTGGCCTCCGTCGTGGCTTTAAGATTGCTAGAGCCGGGACCGATAGTTTAACTAGCGCTCCGAAACGCTCAGATGTAAGTGCCACTAACGGCCACCCATCCAAATAGTGACCGCACAGAACGTCGCTCAACTTAGATGAATCGGTAAAGATTGATTAAGCAAGCCACGCCACGAGCACTTCACTTTTCTCCTGTAAGTGATTTATCATAAGGCAAATACACATTTTTACAATGTCAAGAATAGAAGAAAATGCAAGAAAACGACCGCTAGAAATTGGTACCGTTATAATAAAAAACCCTAGCTTCACAAAGTAGAACGATAAAATAAAACGAGTGGACTTCCTAGAAACGCTCTCCCCCGATTCCTTCAACGATAAGATCGACGAAGAAAAATCACGAGAATTAAACATTCCTAAAAGAGTTGTCAAGCAACCAAATTAAGTCTAACGGAGCACCAAGAAAAATAATATACAAATAGACGATCAAGATTGTGGGATGAGAAATAAGTGAGTAATTATTAAAACAAGATTATTATCGAAATCGCTATAAGTCTTGTAAGCTCAAAACAAGTTCCGTATAGATTATTAAATGGACGCGAGCCATTAACGCTTCTAACAGTAATTGCTTGGCACTATTATGATGGATCGTACAGTTTTTGTGGATATTTTCTCACCGAATACTCTTAACGCTTCAAGGGATCCTCCTAAATTACTGCTTTGACTCGCTGTTACGTCATTAGCTTAATTAGCTTTGAAACTTTATGAAAAACGCGTGAGGTATGCCTCTAAAACCAAGTCCGTGAGCACACTGCACAGAACAGACTTTTTTTTGTTCTGTGGCTCACTGTGATGATAATGTGAATCTTGGAACTGAAAAATTCCAAGTTAATTTGTTTACGAACACTGACAGAGGTACAAAAGAACTTAAGCCTGTTTTATTTAAATTAGGTACTAAAATAAATACGCTACTGTTCGGTTGGCTAGCTGAGTTTTGCAATCTCTGCCTGCCTCGGCCCGACGAACGCTCTTAACCAAATTGTATTATTTTGCATTAATTTTTGACAAAGTATACTGAGGAATTTGATTAGGGTTACTTTGTGCGAAGAATTTTAAGGCTAATGGTATGGAATTCTAACATTTTCCATATTGCTTTTTATTTCTTAGCAAAAATATTTCGTAAGAAAAATTCTGAATATTTTCTCCGGTCATTTTGTTCTAACCTCAAAATATCTACCTGATTCTTAAGACTTTTAATCGTTGGCATCGTGCACAAACAGAAGCTCATAATAAAGTTATGAATACACTGAATACGCATAATCACCGCTCGGTTGCACACTGTAGGGTCGTCAGCGATTCAAATCTTTGAAATTGCACATCATTAATTGAGACGTCAGTTGCCGGGAATAAAAAAAGATAGGGCTGTCTTCATACTAATTTAGATATCAAGCCAACGAGACCGACAAATTGTCGGCCGTTAGTATACGGTTCGTGGAATCAAGATATTTGACGGAAGCTTTGTTCGTCACGGAGTTGACACTGAGTTGTTTTAACTCGCAGTTATATTTGCACAGTTTTACCACAGACTCCGTAGTTTTACTATATTTTTTCAATGCAGGCAGAGTCGCACTGGTTAATTGTAACTTTTCTAAGACTAAATCATAAAAATCCTTTTCTATTTATGAGCCAGATTTTTTTTCGACTTTTTCTACTTCTACTTGTAGGTACTTGATTTGAAAAGAGCGTATCTGTGACATAGTTTATGTTGTAGTTGTAACATGCATTTTACAAAACGATTCAAGTCAGATTGCGCAGTTTTACTTGTAGCGAATTGATACAAAATTCGTGGAATCGACACCATCGGCTGCTTTGTTCTTCAAAGTTATTTTTGGGCAATGTTTCCATTGCAAATGAACAAAGTTGAGAAAACCCTGGTACTCTCAACCATTTCCTCAACCCAGGCAGCATAAACTTGCATCATTTCATTGTGATTATGGCTTAGGTTTGATTGAGGGAGCTTCAAATATTTTTGAGTAACAAGTTAAGATACGAGCGATGAAAGCTAAGTGTTTTATTTTCGGATAGTTCAAACGTTTGGCAGGATTCAGTTTGGAATAAATAATGGTTGATTAGCATAGGGAATTAGCTCGCGAGCAAACGAAAATAATTGTAAATGAAATAAAATATTCATGGACATTTCACACAACGCCCTCTAGTCTCAAACTAAGCAATATGGAAACTAGATTTCTGATAGAATACCATTAAATTTATATACTTCAAAAAAGTTAAATCAATTTAGACTCGATGGCTAAGTATTAAACTGTTTTTTATCTATGGCAGCCATAAATCCTCAAATTCGACAATATAAATGAGTTTTGATAATTTGAACCTCAGAATTTTGCTATTTAATCGTGTTTTGGTGATTTATATCATTTTTACGGTGGTTTTATAAAAATAGCTGCAGTTGTAAATGCCAATGTGGGTCGAAACTGTGGGAAACGAGGCCTAGAGGCCTAGAGGTGACCTTCAACCGATGAGATAATAAATAACATCGGCTTACCTATGGATCATTATTTATTAACCAAAAAGTAAAAAAAATGGTGAAGGTTCTTGCAGTGAAAAAGTACAAGTAAGATGGTCGAGTTTTTTTTGGTTCGTGCAAATCAATGCATAAATTTTAAACCTATGCAGATGTAACAATATTTCCTGCTTAGTTAGGGAAACTAACTACAAAAGGAAACAAATAAAGTTTACAGAACAAAATTATTAAAATTTATTAAAAAAATAAGTGTTATACACAAAATATGTCTAATTGGTAATAACTTAGAGATAATGCTAATCCTTACGATAAGACACAAGATAATGGTATTAAATTGGAGTTTAAGTAGTAATTTGAAGTTAATAAGTGAGAAAGGGTCGAGGTGCACGTCTGGTCTCTGCCGCAGTTCAAACTGAGGTTTGCCTAACGAAACGTTGAATACGTGAGGAGTAGACCGTCCTGAGCCTATGGCGAACGTTTGGACCCCAAGACGAATGTAGTTCTTGAGTAATTTCCCCCGCCGTGCTAACTAACCTGTAGTAATGGCTAACCGCTGGAGGTAAACTGTATTTCAAGGGAGTTG
Source organism: Gandaritis pyraliata (assembly GCA_947859175.1). Lineage (NCBI taxonomy): Eukaryota > Metazoa > Arthropoda > Insecta > Lepidoptera > Geometridae > Gandaritis > Gandaritis pyraliata. Next base: position 2,242,905 of record OX401867.1, on the reverse strand, counting down.
GGAATACGTTCTCGAGTCTCCGCGGTTTCTTATCGCTGTGGAGCTCCGGCCAGCTCGTTGGCTGCACCAAGAAGACTGATCACAACCTGACAGCCTCTCTGTGATAGGCAAAATAAAGAAATATGTTTAGTATGTTACAGAGCCCTACTTTTACGGTGATTTTATAGGAGTTATCATTATGTTTACTACGAATACCTTGAGGCTTTTATGTCGGGATGAACTCAAAAATCTGGTGGACAATCGTTTGCGATGCCGCCCTGTTCGCAACTCCTTTTTACGGTGTGATCCGTGTATGCAGATAAAGCGCAACTCTGAGGAAGATGAGAGAAGGAAATTAATTACCATGAAAGGCTTCCTTCAGCTCTTATTGAGCTCAACTGGGACTACGATGGAAGTTCATAAATACCTTTGTGCTGGAAGCTGGTAACATGAATCGCGCGCAGCGATATACCAATCGAAAAGTTGCGGACGCGCAGAACTTTCGCTTCTCAATTTCGTAAACAAACCACAATAAAATCCCTTCAGATTTCAATTACTTGGGAAGAACAGTTATAATTTTATAGAAAATATCAAGGTAGTTTTCTGTTCGCTCGTTAAAATTTCAAAGTTTTCAAACCAATCCTCTGACTCTATCCCTCCAATACAGCTCTCTCCTTCTTTCTTTCTTTTTTAGAGACTGGACACCATCAATCAATATCTATGACCTGCTTGCTTCAAGCAAAGTTTGATCGTTCTGTCAAGTCGATTTGACAGATGGATGACTGTTTTCAGAGTAATAGAATTTGCTAAAGAACCAAGAAAAGATACGTACGAACGCACAAACTGACAAGATTTCGATAAATAATATGACTACGAAAGTGGAATCGAGTTACGAATGCTTGATAAGATAAAAACGTTTGCTTCATCAGAGCTTATTTGCAAAGACATAAGTTTCGCCTATCTATGGTGGGGTTGCCAACACGAAAAACTATAAAATAATGATACTATCTCGATGAAAGGAACTTTGAAAATATCTCCCGCGAGATTCAAAGTAGGTACATTTACGAGGAAATTACTATGATTTTTTTTAACGTGTACATTTAAGGAAATATGCTAAAAATCGAAGGTTACAGCACCCCCTTTCCCGGTGAAGAATTCACGTAGGGAATTCTCCGGACGACCTCGTCACAGAACTCGTGTTTAAATTACCTACCTACACTTGTATTTAACTAACGACAAAAGAAGAAATGAGGTACCTAACTGAAATGTAATTTTATCGTCCCAACTGCAGCTTTGCGAGCGAATAATACAGTATTTTGATGATCCTCAGATCGACACAGTATACCAATGGATATTCTGAGTCAGAGAATCGCTAACCAACCGAATCGGATCTTGCTTAGGAAGGCAATATTGGATCGGTTGTTTCCCTAAAAACATGGGGATATTCCCGAGATTACGGGGTAACTGAGTAATTAAACGAAATGCAAATAACTACGCAGGTTAATGAAATAAGATGATGTATGTTACGCAAAGCTGCAATTCGCACGAACTATGTACGATACGCCAGCCTAAATTTCGGTTGTAAGGCAGTGGTGGTGTACACAGATGTTATCCCGTGCCGGGTTCTACGGCGCACCTGGAGGAATCGGTGGTTGACTATTCTTACCCCCCGAGCCAACGCGGGGAAACTTTATTAATTATCTATGTGGTAATCTAGATTTTTGAAATCTTTGATGTGCCACTTCCCGAGGTACTTCCCAGAATCGTCCTCTAACTCATATACTAGGGGAGAAAGTTTACGAACGACGGTGCACCGTTCATACTTCGGCGCTAGCTTAGCGGAAAAATACTTATGTGCAGCGCTCTGTTTGTAGGTACGCTTCCATACTACATCGCCTACCTCAAAAGCAATATTTCTACGTTTATTGTTATAATATTTGGCATTTTTACTGTGGGCTTTTTTTAGGCTTTCCTGTACGGATTTGTAAATATCTTCGAGCGTACCTAGTTTCGCGGCGTATGTATCACGGGGCTTAAAAATTAGCTCGTCTATATCTTGAAAGTCTTTATAGATACTACCGTCCGAGATAGCTTCCCTCCCGTGAACAAGCATGAAAGGACTGAACGAAGTGGACTCATTGACTGATGTATTGATTGCAAATTGAATCTTGTGAATATTGACGTCCCACGTCCTATGGTCAGCTTCTACTTAAGAGGATAGCGCTGTCATGATGGTACGGTTATAACGCTCGACCGTATTTACTTGAGGGCAGTAGACTGGGCCCAAATGAACCTGGGGAATATTGTACTTGGCATATAATGCCTGAACTTCATGACCTACAAACTGGGAACCATTGTCAGATAGAACAGTTTGCGGGATACCATGAACTAAAAATACATGGTCCTCTAGACGTTGAGCAATCACCTTACCGGTGGCGCGTCTTAGAGGGAATATGTGACAATATTTAGTAAAACAACATACTACGACTAGGAGATAAGTATTCTGCTGTCTCGACATCGGCAGTGGACCAACTAAATCAATGCTGATGCACTGGAAGGGCCGAGAACAGACTTTAGGTTCACCCATAAAACCAGGTGTAGCCTGATTGTTATGTTTATATGCGTTACAAGTAGAACAAGCTTTTATGTATTCCTCGATATCTTTATACATACCGGGCCAAAAGTACCTTAATTTTAAACGTTTATGCGTTTTAGCGACTCCCAAGTGGGCGGCGATTGGTTCAGCGTGATTATCTGCTATTATACCTTCTCTGTATTCTAACGGAACTACCTCTTTCCACTGGAAGTCATTACTGAGATTATTATTACATTTAGTAAAACGATATAGTCGGCCATCTGTCACCTGATAATTTGGACATGCGCGGGGCCTAGCAATACAACGTTTCACGAGGTTCTTATACCACGTATCGGTTGTCGTTAAAGGGGAAGTAGTTATAGCGGTTACTGGAACTGACCTGGACAGCGCGTCCGGCACCACGTTCTGGGTACCTTTCCTATGCTCAATGACAAGATTATAAGGAGAAAGTCTACAACCCCATCGCGCTAAGCGACCGGTAGGGTTCTTAAGGTTGAAGAACCATTTTAAGCTTGCATGATCTGTTATTACCCGGACTGGCTTGCTACCTTCTATGTAAGGACGGAAATGCTCGACTACATGTACCACTGCTAATGCCTCTCGCTCGGTAGCAGAGTAATTGCGTTCCGCTGGACAAAGCGAACGACTGCAATACGCAATCGGATGTTCTTGTCCATCAATTTCCTGGGTGAGCGTTCCACCTATTCCAAAATCGGATGCATCGCAGTGGACTGCGAAAGGCTTGGTGAAATCGGGGCAAGACAAGACGGGGGCAGTGGTAAGGCATAACTTTAACTCATGGAAAGCTTTTTCGGCCTCCGGTGTCCATTCGAAAGGAGGGGCCCCCTTGTGGGTAGAAGTAAGGATATTCAAGGGGCCCGCCTTGTGACTAAAATCTTTAATGAATCGCCTATAATATGAAGCGGTACCCAAGAATCGCTTTAAATCTTTACGAGTAACGGGAGTAGGAAAATTTATAATAGCCTTTATCTTATCAGGATCAGTGCGCAGACCATATTCATCTATCACGTGACCTAAGTACTTCAATTGCTTTCTGAAGAACTGACACTTGCCCATGTTAATGGTGAGTCCAGCATCGCCTAACCGATCCTTGACTCGTTTTAGCAAGTCTACATGTTCTTCAAAGGTAGGGGTAAATAAAATAATATCGTCGAGATAAATGAATACTTTGTTGTCAAACTCAGGTCCAAACAGCCTATCCATTAAACGCTGCTGGGTTGCTCCTGCCGACGTTAGGCCAAAACACATGCGAGTATAATGAAACAAACCGCGGCCTGGTACTGTAAAAGCGGTCTTCTCTCTTGATTCCATCGAATCCAAGGGTATTTGGTGGTAGGCAGCTTTCAAATCGATGGACGACAAATACTTGGCATTCCTTAGCTGATCTAAGATGTTGTTGATGTAGGGAAGTGGGTAAGCATCGTGTTTCGTGACTTCGTTTAGCTTCCTGCTATCCAAGCAAAACCTAGATGTGCCATCAGACTTGGGAGCTAAGGTAATCGGACTGCTCCATGCGCTGTTACTTGGTTCAATGACGCCCTCTTTTAACATCTGGTCGACCTGTCGGTTAACTTCTGCTAGCTTTTCGGGAGACATGAGATAGTAGCGTTGCTTTATCGGAGAATGGTCTCCGGTGTCTATTTTATGGGTTACCAGGTGGGTCATTCCGAGGCCCATTTTCTCCGCTGAAATATCTTCATACTGTTTCATGATTTCCTCAGACCGTTTCCGCTCCAACTCGGTCAAAGAGTCGAAATCATGGAGAAACCGGCCTTCTGAAGCAATGGTGTTCACGCTGTCAGTTTCCGAAAAATACTCACTCCTATCAAGCAATGAAAGAACGTCGGGTGCTATGTTGAATTGTTTCCAAAAGTTTATGCCAAAAATGAGATCGGTGGCAACACCGGGTACGATATAGAATTTCACGATGGCTTTGCTCTCACCAACCGTAACAGGCAGAAAGACATAGCCTGAAACGGGAGAAAATGAGTCGTCGGCCGTTCGTATGTAATGCAAATCGGTTGATTCGTGTATGGATACCAGGTTCTGGAAGTGCTTGAAGGCATCGTTGCCAATGATGGAGATTTCAGCACCAGAATCTAGTAGACCTCTCACTTTTAGGTCGTAGATGGAGACAGTGAGGAATGGGCGTCTATCATCGCTCCTGATTTCGTGAACCAGCGAAACGGAAGATTTTTTATCCGAAAAATCTCTGATGGACAGAAGCCGGGACCCCTGCTCATCATCACCAGCATGACTGCATTTAGCTGGTGCCCTAGTAGGCCGCTGGTCCACTACATGGAGTTTTTTTGGACCGTAGGCAGTGGAGTTTTATTAGTATTGCATTTGGGACAAGTTCTGAATGTGACTTCCTTTTCGCCACAACGATAGCAAACCAGGGTAGCTGGTGCTCTGCATGAACTGAGACTGTGACCATTGATCCTGCAACGGACACAGAATTCACCAACCTGGGTGTGCATCGCTGCAACCTTTGTAGAACTTGGGGACGCTGATGAGTTTTTATAGCACAAATCTGGTGCCAAACATGAAGTAGTATTTTTAGGAGGTTCCGCAAACAGTTCAGATCTTTGTTTAGCACTTTCTAGAAGCCTACACTTTTGTTTCAAATCCTTCCAGGTGACCACTGGGTTTAGAGCTAACTGGTTTGTATATAAGTCTAATATTGTAAAGAGTAATATTTAACTTTTCCTCATCAGATATAGGTTTAGATAAACGAGTAAAATAGTTCTGCATCACGCTTAGATAGTTAATTATGCTTTCATCATGACCTTGGGTCCGTGCCCTAATCTCCTGCATCAAACGATGGTCATAATCAAAGGGTAAATACTCCTCTAGCAGTATTGATTTTAACTCTTCCCAATCAGCAACCTCTGAACGAACCCCACGGTACCAACAAAGTGCCTCATCAGTGAAAAGCTCAGCGGCTGAATTGAAAAGTTTAGTATTAGAGATTGACCTAGACAGGCATAGCTCCTCCAATCTTTGTAAGAAAGCTTTTACACAGGTTCTACCATTGAACTTTACATTCAGGGTGTGCACAGCTGAATGCTTATTGCTAACACTGGCCACCTCTATAGGTTCAGATTCCTGTACAGGCTCTGGTGTTGGTGGAGAAATACTACTCTTAAAATTGCAGAAGATACTATCTAGCTTCCTCAATAAGCGTTCTAATCGTTCTTGTAAGTTACTATGGAGAGAGAATGACTTATCTTCACTACTGGGAGTTGGTATACGACCAAATCTATGAAACAGATGATGACCAAGAGCTTGGACTCGATTCAGTACTTTAAGAGAGCAAGGTTTAAGCGCCGCACCAGTAATAAGATCAGTTAGGCTGTCCAGCTTAGCCTGAACGGTATCCAGTTCAGATTCAGCACTGAAATCACAGACTGCAATCTCATCCGATGGGATTTCCTTGTTCAGGGTTCGAACCTGAGTTCTCAAGGCAGACAGAGTATCCGACGCCGGTACTGCGCCCCTAATCTTTACCTCATACTCAAGCTCATCCTTAGCCAAGACGTTGAATGCTATTGGTCTTTCCTCCAACATTTTGAAGTATGTAGATACGGTTAAAAATCAAAAATAAGGAAAATATATAGAAAATGTTGTGAAATTAAGTAGAAATGGAAACGAGACGGTCACAGAGCAGAACTAGCACCAACCCAGACCAAACTTGCAGTAAAACAATGCCTAACTTCTTCACAAAAATAAAAAATAAGTTTTCAATGGAACTAGTGAAAATTAAAATTATCTTCAAAAATGCAAACTTTCGCGCTATTTTGGTAGTAGTAAGTAGTAGTAGTAGAATAGTAGTATAATAACGCTAAGCTGTAATTTTAAAGATAATACTAATAAAAAGTTGAAAATATACTGAAATTTAAGTTTCTCATCTACCAAGTTAAATAACTCAAAAAATGTGAAATTATGTAAAATTCTACAGAAATTCTGACCTGATAAGCACTAGATTAGTATTACAATGCTTCCTAGCAGTGATTTTAAAAAGAATACCTAATAAAACTGAAGATATACTAAAATTTAAGTTTTTACCGAAGCAGAGACCAGTAATATCTGAGCTGCAATTTGACCAGCATAAAAGACAAAACTGTTTACCTTTTCGTCACGTGTCACCTCGTCCTTTGTTCGGGCGCCAAAATGTAACAATATTTCCTGCTTAGTTAGGGAAACTAACTACAAAAGGAAACAAATAAAGTTTACAGAACAAAATTATTAAAATTTATTAAAAAAATAAGTGTTATACACAAAATATGTCTAATTGGTAATAACTTAGAGATAATGCTAATCCTTACGATAAGACACAAGATAATGGTATTAAATTGGAGTTTAAGTAGTAATTTGAAGTTAATAAGTGAGAAAGGGTCGAGGTGCACGTCTGGTCTCTGCCGCAGTTCAAACTGAGGTTTGCCTAACGAAACGTTGAATACGTGAGGAGTAGACCGTCCTGAGCCTATGGCGAACGTTTGGACCCCAAGACGAATGTAGTTCTTGAGTAATTTCCCCCGCCGTGCTAACTAACCTGTAGTAATGGCTAACCGCTGGAGGTAAACTGTATTTCAAGGGAGTTGGGAATACGTTCTCGAGTCTCCGCGGTTTCTTATCGCTGTGGAGCTCCGGCCAGCTCGTTGGCTGCACCAAGAAGACTGATCACAACCTGACAGCCTCTCTGTGATAGGCAAAATAAAGAAATATGTTTAGTATGTTACAGAGCCCTACTTTTACGGTGATTTTATAGGAGTTATCATTATGTTTACTACGAATACCTTGAGGCTTTTATGTCGGGATGAACTCAAAAATCTGGTGGACAATCGTTTGCGATGCCGCCCTGTTCGCAACTCCTTTTTACGGTGTGATCCGTGTATGCAGATAAAGCGCAACTCTGAGGAAGATGAGAGAAGGAAATTAATTACCATGAAAGGCTTCCTTCAGCTCTTATTGAGCTCAACTGGGACTACGATGGAAGTTCATAAATACCTTTGTGCTGGAAGCTGGTAACATGAATCGCGCGCAGCGATATACCAATCGAAAAGTTGCGGACGCGCAGAACTTTCGCTTCTCAATTTCGTAAACAAACCACAATAAAATCCCTTCAGATTTCAATTTACTTGGGAAGAACAGTTATAATTTTATAGAAAATATCAAGGTAGTTTTCTGTTCGCTCGTTAAAATTTCAAAGTTTTCAAACCAATCCTCTGACTCTATCCCTCCAATACAGCTCTCTCCTTCTTTCTTTCTTTTTTAGAGACTGGACACCATCAATCAATATCTATGACCTGCTTGCTTCAAGCAAAGTTTGATCGTTCTGTCAAGTCGATTTGACAGATGGATGACTGTTTTCAGAGTAATAGAATTTGCTAAAGAACCAAGAAAAGATACGTACGAACGCACAAACTGACAAGATTTCGATAAATAATATGACTACGAAAGTGGAATCGAGTTACGAATGCTTGATAAGATAAAAACGTTTGCTTCATCAGAGCTTATTTGCAAAGACATAAGTTTCGCCTATCTATGGTGGGGTTGCCAACACGAAAAACTATAAAATAATGATACTATCTCGATGAAAGGAACTTTGAAAATATCTCCCGCGAGATTCAAAGTAGGTACATTTACGAGGAAATTACTATGATTTTTTTTAACGTGTACATTTAAGGAAATATGCTAAAAATCGAAGGTTACACAGAATAAGACAGTAAAATTAAAAAATAACAATTTATTATGATTAATATCTGAAAACTTAATGTATAAACAATATTAGATTAGATTAGATTAGAAAATTCTTTATTGCACATTTAAAAAACAGTACAGAGGCGGGCTTAATGCTAATTAGCATTTTCTTCCAACCAACCTTTGTGTAGTGTGGAGAAAAGGTAGTGCCTAAACTATGGAAAAATTGGTAGGGAGAAACGTCTTTAAAATATATAAAAATTACCTACTTAAAATAATAAAACACTAACCAAATATATATATATTAGGATTTTCAAAACAAAAAAATTAAAAATGTTAATTGCTGTGCCCTAACAGGGTTTATATTTGTGTATACTACCTTTTTTTTTACACCTGTAAAAACAACACAATATTGCAATAAACAATTTGAATTAGAATATTTTTTTCGGAGTAATTAGTGACTATGGTCGCGACTGTAAACTACTAACTTGGTTATAGGAAAATGCTATATTCTACATGTTTTCACCAGACAACAAGGATACTCTATTTAGCTTGTTCCTAGATAAAGGTCTGCGATTGAATACCTAACTCAACTACGTATTATTATTATTGAAAGCTGAATTGAAATACCTGAACAGGGCTAACCCTGTCTGGGCTAAAGCAGCATTTACACAGTTATAAGGACAGGTGGCGAGTAAGTTACGGGAGAGTTACAACACTGCGAGTTACTACCACGCTTCCGACAATACAGCTTTACGAGGTTACATATCCAGTGGCGCTCTCGTCATAAAATAAACGAATATTAGAAATCAAACCCGGTATTTTTGGAAAATAACAATGTTTTATTTTTTTTTAATTCAAATTATACGAATTGGGAATTACTTTTTTTAAGTCCATTAATAGTGGTCGTTTTTAAAATCCTACAAAGTACTAATGCACTACCAAAACACAAAGACTAGAACTCCTTTACCAAGCCGTGCTTTACTTTTTATCATCATCATCAACCTATATTCGTCCACTGCTGGACGTAGGTCTCTCCCAAGACGCGCCATTGAGCTCGGTCTTCGGCTCTTCTGTGTCTGCCAGTGTCTGCCAGCTTTACTAAGCTTAGCTTTGTTTTACTTTTAATGGATATAATTAATCTAGGTATACTGACCAAGAAGCCCAGTCTCGTACGTACTATAAAGCAGAGGAAGGTTGCCAACTTGAGACAGGTATTGTGGCATGAGAGTTACCATCCGCTCCAGCTGATAATGATGGGCAAGTTGCAAGGCCAGAAAGGAGTAGAAGGAGAACGTCATGGCTTCGAAACCTCAGGGAATGGACTGGGATCAGAAAGGTGGAAGACCTATTTAGGCTTGCCCTAGATAAAGAAAAATTTAAAAGGATGACTGCCGACCTTCATAGTGGAGAGGCACCCTGAGAAGAAAAAGAAGGTATACTGATTGCGTTACTATGAACGTTTAGCTAGCCACTATACTTATAAGTGTGTAAATCGAACTTATGGAATGTCTTCCGCAATCTCCCATCTTTAGAGGTGCTCGTCGCGTGACTAAATGCTCTCAATAAGAGCGAAAGAGCCAGTTTAAAGCACATTAATGTCGGTTTACGGACATTTTAATAGGTTCGGCCTATAAGGAGCTGAAACCCTAGTTTCTCACAAAGCGGCCACCGTCACGTTTAACTTTAGAAGTTCATTTGGAAATTATCTGAGATTTCACTACCTTGGTTAAGGCCTTATTACACTACGCGACATTCAGTCAGTCTAACTGATAGTAATGTGACGCGACGAGTTGAGTTTTTTCAAACTCAATTTATTTCAGTTGGATCGAATCGAGCTCTCGCATGAATGCTTGTACGTGAATACTTGTACACGGTAAAAACTAGCACCAATTTCTCTAAACGCCTACTTTGCACACGGACTGAGTTGAGAAAACCTTTGCAACTCAAGTAAATAGACAGTTTAACTCAAATAAAATTTAGTTTTTTATAAATTATTTAACTTTTTGGCCGTATTATGACGGTCACCGTTTCTCAAAGAACTATAACCTAAGTGATGAGGGAAGGGTAAATCTTGATCTAGCCGGCTTCGATGCGATCGTGTAGATAGGAACTCGTTTTAGTATCGAGAGTGGAGTAGAATGTTTGTGAAGTTGAAGTATGATGTTATCTAGATTATTTCAATCGATTCTTGAGTATCGATTCTTATTAGGTATTCCTGCTGGGAAACACATCACTAGCTTAAATATTTTATCCAATGATCTTCTATACCTATTACTTAGTGTAAAAAATCTTTAGTTTTAGGGGGCAAATTGTCTCGAATTTTGATGCGTAACTTATTTATTTACATGATAAATTTTCAATTCATTCATATGAATGCATTCAAGTCTATTTGTGTCGATAATTTCTATTGAGTTTAAAATGAAATTAAATCTATTTCACATTTACATAAAATAAAATAGGATGTCTTTGCTTTGTTAATAAAATTAATAATTATTTATGTCAAGCGATAAATTTCACGCTACAAATTAATCTTTGATCTTTTAATTAAAACAAACTGTAAAGTATATTCATAAGCTTTAAATCAACTTCGTTTTGAAATATCACTTTAAAACCAATATTCACACTGGAAACTAATAATCACTGACATTAATGCGCAGTTTCACGTTTGTAACAGCATTAGCATCTATTAATCATATAGAACCCACTAAAGGTGAGTCAAATGATATAATTCTCACTCAATTTTGAATTGATCCTTGTGATTTTACAGTATTTATGTTTTTTTTATCGGAAATATCATTGAAAGGAATGTAGAAGGAAAGAAAGGAAGAGGAAGACCGCGTTTTAGCTATATGAGCCAAGTGAAGGCGAAGATCGATGTCATGTCGTATAAGGACGTCAAGGAAGCTGCCCTGAAGAGAAGAACCTGGCGGGAAATGCATATGTTACGCCGACAAGAGCGTAGCTCTTAAATTAGAAGAAGAAGATGTTTTTATATATATATATATATATATTTATATAGAATTTTCACGTATGTATTTCATACAAAAGCTTGCTATTCGGTACCCAAATTTTTTTGCATGCAGATATTATGCTAGATAAAGAACCTCAAATCTTTTAACAATTGGAAATTCTTGAAGGCTAAATATGCCATTTTACATGTGTTTAAATCAAAAAGTTTCATTATTTGAGTAAAAGCTTACCTTGAATTTCTCTATGGTACCTACTTTCACGCATAATTAAGTGAAGCCTTACCAAAAATCATGACCAACTCATTACTAAGACTTGAACTCAATTAATTTCCATCATTAAGAAACCCCCCATAAGTTTATAATCAGCTATTAAAACTTTAAGGCAATTTAATGATGTCTATAAAATTATTTTTCACAAAGGCAGTTCATAAAATCAAGGGGCTGAAATACGATCCGTGATACGAAGGCGCATAAAATAATATTATCTCTGATAAAGGCTCTATAGCCGTATCATAAATAACACAAAGGTTTCACCTTACAAGATACTCTTGGCGACGTGTAAAATATTGTTATCGATAATAAAACAACAATATCTCAAAACGATGACTTCATACAAGGAATTGCATCACGTATTGAGAAATTTGAGAGCGCAGCGTAAGGCGATCTCGTTTGAAATAAAACGGAACAATATTATAAATAAATTATGGATATGTAAAGTATGATAAACGGTGGTACCTATTGTAATAACACCGTACAATGCATCTTGCAAGTTTAGGTAAGCTGTCTAACGAGTTGCACTGTAAATGATACGACTTTCGTGGGAGACTGTGAAGGCGCCTCACATCACGCGCAGCGGGATGCTCTGACAAGTAAACTAGTATCTTGCAGTGAGGGTAACGTTCTAATCTAACTATCATAACCAAACTACCAAGACACTCAACCTATACCACTTTCAAACACAAACGAAGAAGCTATAGCTCTTTATAATATGGTTGGAAGTATTAATACTGATGTTCAATGAACACTCACGTTTCAAACGATTATGACGTTACGAATAATTAAAATCCTGACGTTTTTAGATCAGGTCAGAAGTTAATCGAAGAGTGCTGGAAATAAAAATAAACGGATGCCATTTTTAATTTATTTTATACGGCTTCTAATGCAAGTCGTGTTATTAACAGTATCGTGATTAGGCTTGCATATTATTACGATGATATCATGAATAAAGTCATTACCATTTTTTACGATAATGTTTATGCGTTCGGCTCGAATAACAGTGTTGTGATCGGTGTTCTCCGAGGAGTTGATCTCGTTAAATAACCAGTTTATCTAGATTGCAGTCAGTGGGCAGAAACCGAGAAATTCTGATAGCAGATTAATAGAAATCCTGTCATACAACCTACTTGTACTGAGATATCAAATATATTTTGCAGCGGCAAAATAGTAACATCAGCTTTACTTAAAAAAGACAAATTGGTTTGACCGAAAGTAATTGAAAAATGTTGAATGAAATTGAATTGATTGAAAACTATTTTATATTCAAACAACAGAATGTACGATCGAAAAAAAAATCAACAGCAAATAAATAAAAATCATCCTCACCCTATGAAACACGAATATGATAAAACTGTCTGCAATGTGATATTCATTTTGTTTTCACAGCAATAAAGCTACGAGCATAAACTCCAACAACATACCGTCAATCATCTTTACTACAAATCTCTCATACTTAACAATAGTTATAAAAATACAAATACAGGATCAAAACAAATTTTAAAACCCTCGATTCATATTACTCAAAGGCCCGGTGGCGACAGGTGACAAAAACTGTTATGAATACCGGGACACCGGTAGCAGTCCCCCTTTTTGCTGAGAACCCGTTCTGACACTCAAGAATGCTGTGAGACGTAGTGATATGCTGGAGACTGGAGAGCTTCTGGTTTAGCGACTAGCGGTGTGGTGTTGGAATTTATGACATGAGTTTGCATTGCAAGCAGAAAGTCTGGTAAGTCCCTATTGGGGTTAAGAAAACCTTGCCAAGGTATGGTATGTGATTAAATACTAAATTGTTTTCGGGAATACCAACCTAAAATAAGATGGTCAACTTAATTTTTGCAATGTTGCGCACTTTTAGTAGTTTTTTTTACTGATAATTAGATTTTATTACTAACTAGTAATAACTAGTAACTAGTAACTAGGCTCTCTAGACTTACAAAACAAATATTGCTTTGAAAGTCAATTGCTGGACTTTAGAAGTCGATTGATAAACAATTCCCAAATAGTTTTTCTTGGGATAAGAAAGTCCTAGGTAAGATTTTTGCAATTGATTTTGATGACAAAATTTTTCAAGACCTCTCATAATAATGGTAGTGTAATGTTATAATTTCATGATTAATTAAAAAACTTGTATATTAAAAAGCTCATGTAATGGCCCCACAGCTTCATCGTGTCGCCATTATGAGTGCCAACGGTGTTCACTTTCAATACAATTATGTAGGTAGGTAGGTACCTAGCTACGTAATTATGTCTAAACGAGATGCCTTACTGGCAGATTGAAGAGATGAAAAAATATCTATACTTACAATCAAACACACACAAATTAGTGAATCACACTCCACAGAATATTGTGGAGTGTGATTCACCAATGATTAGAGTACAAAATAGTCCTATGAATAAATATTCATTATGAAATTGATTGTGGATCGTAAGAAATGTCGATATCGTTTGGTTTGTTGCATTGTAAATTAAACTGGCACCTAGAATCACCTAGTTATATAAGACGATTCTAAATGATCCTTGTGATTTTATTGAACAAAGAAATTTTGACTTTGACTTTGTCTGACCATGATATAAAAATGTTTCGCCCCATATAGTGTTAAACATAAAATTGCTTCCTTGCATCGCTAGTAGGTACAAGAAGTACTAATAGAAAGAACGTTTAAACCTATCAGAGAAATATAAATCGTTGGCAATGTAATTTTTGTACAGTACAACATGTCTCCGTCACTATTCCAAAGAAACCACAAGCCCTAAACGAGATAATTACAACGCGTCGAACATACAGTTTTATTCCAACTGAAACAGCTGGATACCTCGTAATTTACGCCCGAGGTAGTTTCTTTTCAACATGCCGAGTTGATTTACTGTGCAAAGGATAATTATCTGTACTATGTAACAATTGGTTGTAATTAAGGATGAGTGCTGCAACGTTCGTGACTGGCGACAGCTCGTTGCATTACTTAACTTCTGTATGATCTAAGCTTCTGATGAAAAGTTTTATAATCATATGAATTTTTTCATTTTGTATGTTTTTTTTTGCGCTGAACAAAGACGGAATGTTTTATGTTCTTCTTTTTTAATATATATTTTTTTATAAGTTTAATTTAGTTTAAAATATTATAAATATAATAGGCATATAGCTAGGCTATAGGTATTGTAAATTTTTAACAAAACAATATATAAATTTCGAAAGTCTGCAAAGGTCTACTTGCGAGTTTTATTTGACAAATTTATGGCCTTTTGAAATACAAATATTACCAATAAACTTCACCATAACCAAGAGCCATTAATTACGAAAATTAACGATGAAGTTCTTATAAAAGGATTTGAAGATGCAATTACTTATATTGTTATGTTAATCCGATTTCTCATTGACGCACCGCGATGATATGAGATAAATATCTTTTTATTGCTTGTTTGCCTACAAGATTAATGTTCCTGCAATGTTTATTTTTCATATCATCGTTGGTATTTTTAGACGTAATAAAATTGTAAGTCATAAAAAGTGATGCTAAGTACTTTTGATCAGATTCTTGTTACATTCATATTTTATTCAGAAAGCTGATTATGGTTTGTGTTTGTACAAGATGCAATTTGTATAGCTAATATCTAGTTTATTTTTAAGATATAATTTACTGATTTGGATCAGTTGAGCTATCTATAAATCGTTTGCAACGGTGTGTAGATAGCTCAACTGCTTCATGTGTATTTTGTACATGTTATAAATATTGTAAATACTGTATTAGTCATAATTTTCTTTGTGAATAAAGTCATATTTTATTTAAAAAAAAAAAACAATAAGTAGAGATAAAACAAACTAAGTAGGATCTATCAAAAGATGGTTCTAGATCTGACTGCGTAATACATAGGTAATATAGCTGGTAATAATAAAAACATAATTACCAAACTGATGTTCATTTTTCATTTTTTGATCTGAAATACCAATCAACCCTTGTTTAGGTCATAGGTAAAAAATAAATAAAAAGTCATGATAAAGAAAACTTTCCATGTGTAAATGATCATGCATCATCAACATTTGGTCCCAATTATACAGTTGAAATATACACTGTGAATCCTTGTCGGATGTCTGTAGGTAATGAATAAGCTCTCAACACGTGTGGATGCCTCAGATTTATTGCATAATTATTGTTTTGAAATTTTCTGATAATGTGTTAAGGGCCTTTAAAAAGGGTAGAGTCGAGAGCTCAATACTTATGTTAATTTTAATGAATTGAAATAATTATCTTCTAACGTTTATTGGTACAGATAAAGGAATAAATTTATTGATAGTTAATGAGGTTTTGATGTAATATAATCATTATGCTAAGTCAACTGCGCGTAAATGGAATAATACAATAAAATTTTATGATAGCTCGAGCTGGAAATCCAAATCTCTATACCTATTATAGCAAATAAACTAATCCTTGCTATTTTAAATCATTGTAAATTAGCTATGACAAAATATATTATGTTTTAAATTTACCTACTTATATTATTTTCTATAACATTTTTATAATAAGTGGTTTTCCGTCAATTTTATTATTAGTATTTCGACGGTGAACCGAAGTTGGATGAATCCAATTTTATTGATGCTTGTACCACATACATATTTAATTTATTTAATGTAGATGAAAATGGGCATTCTGCCAAATGTATATTTACTAGGCAAGCATTTGGTAGGATATCATAAAATATTTCCATATAAAATTATACTTTCATGTAATGTGATAAAAGAACTACTTAACAAAACTATATTATGAATAACTATTGAAATAATTTATTCACAAAGAAAATTATGACTAATACAGTATTTACAATATTTATAATATGTACAAAATACACATGAAGCAGTTGAGCTATCTACACACCGTTGCAAACGATTTATAGATAGCTCAACTGCTTCATGTGTATTTTGTACATATTATAAATATTGTGAATAACTATTAACTATACCTAATTATATTATTTTAGATTGGCCTAAGACGATTGATAAAGCACATATCTAACATGGAAATATAGGTACCTACCTAAGTTAAGAAACCCTTATATATAGACATAACCACGGTCAGTCAGAAACGTGATCCACCATCCATTTTAATTACAAATAACCCACACCTTTTAATATCCGTACAAAACAAACACAGACATATAAACAAACTAAACCTTTTTAGGGCGAGACTACCTTATCAAAGTCGGACCCCGACGTCACGCTTCCAGAGATAATGGTCAGTCAATATTTGAAACCCCATCAGTGACAACGTCAAAATGACTTCTTCACTTTACCAACGCAATAATATCGTGCTAACCTCAAAACCGATAACCAACCCTATGTCTTTTCAGATATGGTTCAAATTACAGTTGAATAAGAGAAAGAAATAGATGATGTTTGGCTACTTGATCCATTAGGCTTCCCATTGAATATCAAAATAAGAAGGGAAGCATGTCAAAGGCACCTTTCTAATAATGATATCGGTGTTGTTATAATGGAAGTTGTACTAGTTACGTCATAAGATTATACGAATAAATTCCATCAAATTTAATATTTAAAAGATGTGAGCAACACGAAAAGGTATATCATTACTTAATAGCCAAACACACTTAGCAGCCTTATGCCTTTTCACGTCAAAGAGATAAAATAGTGGACGATTGACGGCTCATAATAGCAGAACCAAGCAATGATCACATACAAATAGCAAAAGGTTTTTGTAGTCTTGAAGATAGTTTATGCAATTTTATGTCTTGCTTACACGTGTTGAGATAAGCGGAGCTTGAGCGAGATAGCGAAAGAGGTAATATGACGGCAACTTTAGAACCACAAACATCCTTTGTAGCTACTACTACTACTGTACTTACACGAGTCTTGACCTCACATTGGGGTTCTGTAACGCGATCATTAAACCCGTCTCAAGACAAACCCACAGTTTGCAAATTAAAGGGGTTACTTAGAATCGCTCAACTTCTGTGAAAAGTTAACCACATGAATAGTAATAATCTCACCCTTGATAGTGACAAATAGTGACAGAGAGAACTTTAAGCAGCTTAAACACTTCAAATCCAGAAGTGATTTTAATTAAAACCTTAAAGTAACAGAAAGACAACTTTACCCGTCTATTCATAATCGTAAATATATTCTGTGAAAACTGTACCAAACTTTGTGAAATTATGACAGCTTTTGTAAGAAGTATAAACTAGTTGACTTAAGCCTTCAAGTTAGGCAAGAACTTTATCCAGGCTCATTATAACTTCGACAATAAATCTCTAAAAACAAAATTGCAGACGTCCCAGTAAATAAGGATTAACGTATTTAATCAGTTGTTTCTACCGCTCGACTTGTTGAACAAAGTTTTGACGTGACTTATTTCCTGTAGACTTCACTCTAAATTAGATGTAGGGATATTATGAAATAATTTGTAGCTAGCTATATTATAATTCTATTACAATTTACAGTTTTTGCTGTTTTTATGTTATTTTGAGTTGGTCAGCATATAGAAAGGTTAGGTACACAATAGAAGATAAAAATAATTGTTACAATTTAAAATTCACTAAAGATAATAAAATACTTAATAACTATAATTGAAATGAAATGACTGAAATGCTGAGTAACCAGACAAAAGTGAAACAAAAAATGTAAGAAGCAGACTTATGTTTAGCAGTAATCGGCTAAACAGTGATGAAAAACCCTTTAAAACCAATAAATAACGTTAAAAAGATAGACGAAATTCACTTACTTTCCAATGCTGATGAGGCTCCAGACAGACCTGGAAACAAAATAGAATTGTCAAAGATCCATTAGACTACAAACGATTCTCTATCACTGATACATTAAAATTAGACGGTACATTAGGCTATGATGCATTCACACAGGAAGCAGATAGCGTCGGTACAGATCTGACTTGGTTTGACTGTGGTAGCGTGATGGGAAAACAGACGCCCATACTGGTCTAACTTGGAACTAGATTCGGCATTAACTTTGGCTGCTTGAGTAATAGTCTAGTAAAATGTCTGTTTTGGTCGTCTGGACGTTGTATCAATGTTGTAGATTTTCGCAGTTATACTTACTGCTACCCACCGTATAAGGATTGTACGTTCAGCCTTTCTTTAGTCTTAGTTCAGCATTAGTGTAAGTTCAGCTATTCTTTATTTGATTCTAAAAAGTAGATTCTCGACTGTTTTACATGGCAATCTGACGTTTACAATTAGGCTGATATTCTAGTCGCTACCTTGAATAACCCTCGCCTTAACGGCGAGGCGAGGTCTTGTCAAGTCGAGGATTATTCGAGGTAACGATTATTTCGGCCTTATTCACGTGTCCACCAACATGATTATATTTTTGATGTTTTATATTCTGTAGCCTCTCTGGGCCAAAAAGGTGATGGTAGGCAATTAGTTACCTGCGTTTTGTGTTACCAAAACCTTCATAGAATATTACTTTATAAGCGCGGGTGGGTGTGGGATCAAAGAAGATGCTCTCGGCTTACCATTTCAAGATAAAAACGTGTTATAGAGACGCCTATACGTTACGGTAAAAGATTACAATTTTATTTACTACTCCAAAACGTTCAATAATCTATGTCTTCATTAACCAACCGAAAGGAATGCTGGCGTTATGGTACTCTTACTTTTATACAGGATGATTTTTATACTCATGTCTCGATACCTAATTTTACGTATTGTCTTATTAGAGTTATTAGTAGTGACAACACAACGCGTGACCCGAGGGCTGGTGATTATCTGGGCCAGCGAATCAGCATTGCTATTCAGCGTGGCAATGCAGCCAGTGTCTTGGGCACGCTTCCGATTGGTACTGATTTGGATCAGTTGAGCTATCTATAAATCGTTTGCAACGGTGTGTAGATAGCTCAACTGCTTCATGTGTATTTTGTACATATTATAAATATTGTAAATACTGTATTAGTCATAATTATCTAGTATACCTAACCTACAGATCTTTGTCCCTTTAAATTATCTGCACAGAACTGATATTTGCGTCCTATTGGAGATAAGAAAATTTTTCCGCACAACAGTAGTACATGCACATTCGTTATTACACCTAACTTCATAGGGATAAAGATCTGTTGTGCGTGATGTACTGAAATTGATGAAATTGTGTAATTTAACAGCTGTTTGAGTGACTTCAACAAAATCTAACTATCACCATGAACACAACATTTCTTTAATAATTTCTGATTAAATTAGATATTAATTTACTTTCACAAAAATCGCAAGGTTGGTACGTTATAAACAAAGGTAAGAGAATAGTGAATTTTCATTTAGAATTACGAGTAAATTGAATAGATTGCTAAACAAAGATGGTTGTATAATCACTGGGAGACTAATCCGAATTGTCTATTGAAAACACAATCACCCTGTAAACAATACTGATTTTGCATAACCCATTTAAAATTGAACTCAAACAGGTTGAATTAAGAATGATTTTAGAATTGAATATGAATTTGAGCGTAGAAGAATCAGTAACGGCGTCGTTTTGAGTTCATTAGTATCGGGTGCTTTACATGTGTTTACGGAAACCAATATCCATTAGTATCAGATTGATTTGAGTAGACATTCTTTGATATTTTATTTACAGTCTTAAGTAGCTATATATATATACATTTAGCAGCTGAAACTGGGATAAGAAAATATATATTTTGTAAGTAATATTCACCAAAAAACTAAATATGTTCATTGTTCATATTTATTTCATTTATATTTAATCTTTTTTTATTTTCTGTATGTCGTGTGCTAATCAGTGAACAAAATATGTGTCTGTCTATGTCTAAAATTATGATTAGAAAATATGACCAAGTATGCTTGCTTTGAGCCTTGAGCACTATCCTACTAATATTATAAAAGCGAAAGTTTAGATGTTTAGATGTTTGTATTTCAATCACGTTTAAACAACTGAACCAACTTGGATGAAACTTGGCATATATGTAGTTCGTAACCTGGATTGAGACATATGCTACTTTTTATCCCGAATATTTAACAGGATCCACAGGATTGGCAAGAGAATGGTGTCATGTCATGTCACGTCAGTTTGACAAGACGTAGTACTACCTCTTTGGTCCAACGGCTAACGTTTGACATACGAGTCCGGGTTCGGTGTAATGTCAAGTTTTTCAAAGTAGGTTAGATATCCGCGCGGTACACGCACAGATTATAACGTACGCGACTACCGTCTCCGTGTAGGTACATTATATTATAATGTACACGGAAACGGTAGTCGCGTACGAAGTCGCGGGTAACTACTAGTTAGGTATAAGAACGCCTGCGATTGCTTTTCTAATGTATAGGTAAGCCAGTTTGAAAAATACTATCTACAGTGCTTTCAAAATTGAAAAGTTGTATGATCAAAACACCGGAAAACTTTGACCTATTTCGACTGATGGATCGTTCGTAATAACATCGTAAAATTCAGTAGTAAACCAGTATACTTCTAAAACAGATAGATTTAATTAAAATAAGCAGAGCTCCTTTATCGAAAATTGACATCGTAAATCTAATTTGAAAATTTAATACCGATACACAATAGCTGACAAATTTAGGAGTACCTAATCCTTACAGAAATTTATTAAGTGGAACTCGAATCAATCACAAAACGTAATCCTGTAAGGCTATAAACAATGTGAGACAAACGCCGATAAAGTCAGTTTTACGATCTGCCACCTCGTTTATAACTGGGGCACAATATTGGATTGAACAGTAACTACGCGCTGTAGAAGAAATTTGAAAAAAAATCACGAATTTTGTAATTTTACTAAAATTTATATCTTATTACAATCAAAAAAATGTTTGTTGCTATACATAGATAAACGTATTTGATTGTCAATCTAACTGAGATATCAAAAAAATTTAGAGTATTTGAATAAAGACAGAGACTCTGACGGAGTGACGATATTTTTATTCCAATTAACTTTTTTGGAAATAAGTGAAATTGAAAATATGAAGTTTTTTTTTAGGCTCTGACATTTATTCAAAACAATAACTACTTATATACAAATACTTTCGAAAACTGCATTTTTAACAAAAATAAAAATTTATTAAAATAAACTCTGAATTCTAAATGCTAGAGATAGAAAACAGAGTTCAAATCACTGACTGCAGGCAGGGTGCCCAAAAGGCTGGCAACGTTATCTCTTTGTATGGCAATACTAATTCTCTGCCCAAGGTTTTTTAATTTGAAGTAGAAAACTCTACAGACTTAGTAGGTACTCTATCATAGTATTATATTATAGCAGAAGGGATGATACTATATACCTATAATAGGTCTATAGGATCATCCCTTCTGCTTCAAATTCTAAATGATCCTTGTGATTTTATTGAATAAAAGAGCTATGACTATGAAGATAATTTACTACTACCCTCACTGTTACAAAATGTTGTACTGTGCCAATGATATTGCGGGAAAACACAGTCGAAGAATACGTTACAAAATGGAGAGCTCTCAATACTATTGTTACATCTATAAATTTACGGTTATCCTTTGCGATATAAAACTAGATTATTAAAATGGTCCATGAGAGGTTTTGGATTTATTTATGGTTGTTTCTAATTTATACCTATTCAAATATTGATACTATTTTCACTTTGTGTGAAGGAATGTGAATTTATAACTTTGTTGTGTGTGATATTGACCATTGATGCTATACGTATCTGGTTTACTGATTTATTATACTTTTGTTTTTGAAAATAACGTTTGAAAATTTAATGAAATAGTGGGTTCTGATTCTGACCCTACGCTATACATAAGTAGCTCTTAGCTCTTATGTATTAATATCGAAAATTCGACAGAGAAAGTTTAGGTCATATGTCATAATAATGTACCCCAAATGATACAAAATATACGATCATAACTTAAATCAGTTTTTGCATCCGTAGTTTTTCTCTTTTTCGTCAAAAATTTATCTACAGTTACAATTACTAACTACGATCCTCAGAATTAGTCTTGTCTTGACAAAGACAAACACTTGTAAGACAAAGTCTTGAATTGCAATAGTTTTTGTTATCCACGTATTGCGTGCGTGACAGCAAACTGACTAAGTACACTACCAAAGATCATTAAATTTTCTAAAATGCATATTTCCCACTTCAAATATATATTTATGCATAATACAATCCATATAGAAACGATAGTTAACATTTGACCTAAGACCCGACTCGCTTTCATTCATAACGGCATTCAGGATTCGTAGACAACCGCACAAGTGATGACTTGATGTTGAAAGATGGTGTGAGTTCAAGCAATTACGGCACCTAAGACAAGCAAAGAGAAAATAAAACCGATGGCCATGCAGTGCAGATAGAACGATTTATCTGAAGTCCCAAAGTAAAGTGCATAAGGTCGAGAGTTCTGTGAAATAGGGTGGTAAATGGTATTGTAAGTGCTGTGGGATGTAGCTATGAATCATACGGAATGGTTGATTTAGAAAAGGCGAGCCAGAAGGTACGAGCGAAATGAAAATTCACAGTTTCAATCGTTTTAGTTATATCAAGGCAAAAGAGTACAAACTTTTCATTGAAGCAGAACTTAGAATAATAAACAGAGAGTATAATTATGCATTACCAAGTTCTTGGTAATGCAGCGCTGATTGTAAAGATTATTGTCTTCTAATCAATGTACCTACCACAAATTTATTTTATATCGTCCTTTTAGCTTTAGTTTTGTTTTGTCGTCGTATACGATAGTTTGATAAATTCTTAAAAAACGTCACAGTCAAAGAACGTTTAACCTAAAACCCTTATAAAAAGAAAATAACACCACATTCTGCACTGAACCCGACATCAATCTTTCTAGGTGGTCGTAAACTGGCTCCAATATAAGTAGGTTCCTCGTTCTAAACTAGCATCGTGATTCCATGGTTGAGACTTCTGATTTTTAACTACTTACCAGCAACGACCTACCATTAGTGCAATAAATTTTAGTTTAGAACAAGCTATATTTTTCTAATCAATGTGCTTATTCACTAAGTACCTAATTTGAGGTAATTTTGAAAAAATAAAACATATAGTAATCAGAAGAACTGCAGCTATAATACAATGGTTGGTAGCTATAATCCGCTTAAATAATTTGCGAATTGGATGAATGTTGCACGAAGCACCTACTACAGTTTTTTACTGTGTCAAAATAATAAAACAGTATTCAGTCTCACTTCGCCACAGACATGTAAAACATGCAAATAATTGTGAACCCAAGTTTAAAAACAGTGTCGCACAGCACGACTCATACTTTTTGCATGTTGTCCCATCACCCACTGAGACACAGTACCACAAGGCTCATCAATCGCACCAATAAGTCTAAAAGAAATGTTATCCTCACTGAACCCTTCATCAATCTTGCTAGGTGGCCGCGAGCTGACCTTGTCAGACATCTGTGTTCCCGCGACAGCCGCGTCGTGATTCAAATGTCGAGGCTTCTGACGTTTTTATCTAGTTAGCGGACCCACTACCATGAGCGCTGGGGGGTTTGGAATAGCAACTATCGTGTTCAGATTATGGTAATTTTGTTTTTCGTCATTAATAGTGATATATACATTCATGTTTATAAAAAAAAAATTAAATCTTCTGTTTTGGACACTAAAATTACCAAATTATAAGATTTCTGACTCAATTTCTTTAGAAATATATAACGTTGTCTCCAATATTATAGTTAGTCAAAGAAAGTTTATTTAATAAAGTTACAAAGTTTATTATCGATGGGCTATTTCTTAGGCGAATTTATTATTACTAGACATCTTATCTTCTTTTTAATATCTTTTTTGCGTTGTTTAAGCCTTATTGTGCTTAATACTTTGTCAGGCTTTTTGTTTTGTAAGTTTATGAATTTGATTAAAAATATTTAGGTAACTACCTATTTATTAATACTTCAAAGTAAAGCTTTGAACCACTGTCAGTTAAAAGCTGTATTGTTTCTAAGTTATTGTTATCCAAACAGTGTCTTTACTTCGTTGATTGTCACCAATAAAGCCTTTATTGGTTTCTTAATCACAAATAATAGGGACGCCAATCGTACGGTCCATCTTAAGCGCATTCATATAAAACGCAGGTTTTCTTGCTCTGGTGCTCGTTTATTATTCTTGAAAACCTGTTTTATGAGCCACATTCAAGTAGGGCTAATAACCTAACCTGAGACACGGGAAAGGATTAGCAACTGACTAAGTATGACAGGCTATGGATGTTTACTAGAAATATTAGCACTATGAGTTAGCACACATATTTCTTGAACATGATGATTTGATATTAAAAATTGACTTCAAATATATGTATTGCCACTTAATATGAGATAAAAATCCTAGTCAAATTTTTAAAACAAAAATTCTCGCTTTCTTTGAAATTACTATACTATTTGGCTGATATTCCGAATAATTAAGATATACCAGTATATAGTCCTTATAATACAGGCCTTAATCCTTATAATAATAGTGTTTGTTGTCACCATTGACACGTAAGAAGAAGAAGAAGAAAAAGATAATACAGGCAACGGTAACCGGTTTGTACACAAAATGAGGCCTTGGCCCATCTTTTATAGGTCTCCCGTTTGGACAATCCATTAGAAAAATTGCTCTTCTGATTTATGAGAAAGAATAAAATGGGACAAAAGCCATTCTACTTAATAGACTGAAATAAATAGGTTATAAAAATGTTGACGTATATTACTAAGGTGAAATGGAATAAAGGTGAGCATTCGTTAATTTTAGTGACATTACTGAAGGTGAAAGGTTTCAGACTGATTTTTATTGAAGGGCTTTTTTATCGATATTTTTTTCACTGTTTCAGACCCGACAAAGAACTTCTAGCGCAATCATAACTAAAGATAAATGTAGGCGATTTTAAGACAAGTATTTGACATAATCATCTTAGACTTCAAGTAGATAAAAACGATGAGATCCAAAAGGATATATTTTGTGGAGATTACAGTAATAGCCTTTTTTCCAGAGCTCCAGAGAAAATGATTACTGCGTCAACCTAGAGACGAATCATTCACAGATGACGCGACTAATGACCGGCTGATTCCCGCAGCCGAAACCCTAAAAGCCTCAAATCACGGCAATCCATCTGAGTAGCGAGTACTGTAAAAATAATAATTTATCTTAGATGGGAGAACTTGGATTCAAGGTAACAGTTTAAAGCGGTTTACAATTTTTTTTAGTTTGTGTGGTAAATTCTGTAGATCAAAATAGTGTTACTATTGTTAGTAAAAATAATAATAAATGGATGGTTGTTTTTTATAAGTTTTATTTAACTGGGCCACTTTAAAAGAATCAGAGATACACATAATTTTTAAACAACCTAATAGGTACCTAAAATAAATGATTCATATGATTCAAACCGTAGAATATAATCAAGATTATTATAATTATCCACTGCACAATAAACTGTAAAAAACTGATAAAACAAAAACAGACATAATAAAACTTTGATGGAGTCAAAATACGATTGACAATTTAAGAAGAGCCAAAGATAGAAAAAGTGAAAACAAGAAATTAAAAATAAGAGTTACGGTGTATAGATAACTCAACTGCTTCATGTGTATTATTTACATATTATAAATATTGTAAATACTGAATTAGTCGTAATTTTCTTTGTGAATAAACTAAAATAAGAGTTTGGTAGAGTTAAAGTAAAATTACTCATTGATGTACAGCAGGGGTATGCCAATCAAAGTTGAACTGCAAAGTTGAACGGCAAAGTTTTAAATCATGGTCAGTTCATACTAACTCATAGTTATTCTGTGACTAAATAGTGACATTATGACGTCATTTGATGTGTTTTCGCGCATATTTTGCTGTCAAGTGTCTAAAAAGAATGATCACGTGATCACAAAATTGTACCACGTGACCTGAAGAAATTACACTGGGCAGTGAAATATAACTTGACAGCAAAAGATTGGCATACGGGGGCAGTACAGGGTAAAGCTATGCCTATGACTTGTACCAGCCGACAAAACACGTTCGTGATCCGGAGCAGCCGGGTGGCTAGACCTAATATCCCTCAGAGAGATGCCGGCTTTTCACGAACGCTCGCAAGCATTACATCCACAACTAGCACTAAAAGCCTTGCTGAATTCAATGACATTGTAATCCTTGAGATTCTAGCGCAAATTGTAATCTCTACTTTTTATACAGTAGTAGTAGTAGTTTTTGTACAGTAGTTTTTGTCAGGCGTCACAGCTCAGTCGGTAACAGCTCTGCCTTCCGTGCTGTGGGTCGTGGGTTCGATCCCCACCAAGAACAAACATTTGTGCGTGGAAAACATAGATGTTTGTTCTATGTCTGGGTGTTACTATGTATTATAAGTATGTATTTACAAAAAAAAAAAAAGTATGTAAGTATTCTATCAGCCATCTAGTTCCCATATCACAAGCTATGCTTAGTTTGGGACTAGAGGGCGTTGTGTGTAAAGTCCAAGAATATTTATTTTATTTTTATTTATTTATACGCAAAACTTAGAATTCATTTTAGACAGGAAAATTGAGCTGTCTCCATCTACTTTCTACATCGACATACATACTACATCTACATTGTGTTTACCTATTAGTCCAAGATACAATTTCATGTCGTGTGCTGTCCTACGCATTGTCATCCAGTGCGTAGACTTTTATTTGAGAATATGCGCTGTCAGGTATTTCTATTATTATAGGCAGGTGGGCCATCTGATTGTTCAATCACTTTCTGCCCATCTTTAGAGATATTTCAGTGGTTTTTGTTTTTGCGAGCTATATAGCCTGAGCATTGCTACTCTAATGTGTTGATTCTGAGAGCTTTATGTCATAATTAATTCAATAATGTCTATAGTTCTAGCCTAGTCAGTGTGCTGAGTAGAAAGGGGAACAATTTTACAAGAGAGACAGCGTGATTAGATGCTTTGAAGATAAATCAAAGTCAGATGGAGTTACCAAAGTTTGAATAAAGCTAGATTAGTCAACACATCAAAGCCTAGACTTGGAAGCCTGGTTCTATAACGTTTATAATACGACCCTTGATACTCATAATATTATGTAACCAAATACAGAATTAGAAGTGTTAATGAGTGAGTCTTTGTAAGAACACGAAACAAAACATCAAAAAACAATGTCGGCACTACAAAGTACAGACACTGACCTCGAGAAAAAATACCGGTTCCTTCACTCACGATTAAGTCATTCCACTGTTTCACCGATTTGGAGTTAATTTCTTCATTTTGTTCTGAGATACGCTTTAGGGTACTTTGGTTCGCCTCCACTTGGGTCCCGTCTACAATACTAAGTGTTATGCGAAACCGTTTATCTTTGGTATCTTAGGATGTTATTAACTTTGGTATTTACATAATTTTTTATTTATTTTACCTTGGCATTATATTTATGAAATGTTTTTGTTATTTAGGGCGGCTTGCACCAGAATCGCTAAACGCGTTTAACTCTTAAATAGTATTTAGCGAGTTGTCAAGTCATACAAATACGTCACATTTAAATCGATTTAGCTGTTAAATACGTTTAGTGATTCTGGTGCAAGACGCCCTTAGTTAAGGATGTGATTATTGGTTGTTTTTAACTTAAGTAGGGTCATATTTATTATATTTTTCATTATTTACCTATAGTTTTTTTTGTTTATTCTTGGTTGTTTCACTGTTTCGATAACCAACACTGCATTCTCAACCCGCTTGAAGTAAAAATGTTGTAGAGACTAGTCATTGAAATATTAACATACACTCAAAAACACGTTACATTCATAACAATACATACAAAATGTAAGACAAAAGAAATTCCCGTGTGTTTTCATCGCTCTTTGTTTGGCTGTTTAATTCATCCCGTCGTCTGTTTGACGGCATTATTCAAATTGTAACCCGGAATGCTCCAAATTAAAAAAAAAATACAAACGTGTTATTGCTATTTTGGTTAGTATAGATTTTATTTTAACAAAAACAATAGTAAAATTATATTTCTTTAGATATTATTAATTGAATATTTAACATTTAGTTGATCAGCCCCCGTATGCCAATCTTTTGCTGTCAAGTTATATTTTACTGCCCAGTGTAATTTCTTCAGGTCACGTGGTACAATTTTGTACCACGTGATCATTCTTTTTAGACACTTGACAGCAAAATATGCGCGAAAACACATCAAATGACGTCATAATGTCACTATGCAGTTCAACTTTGCAGTTCAACTTTGATTGGCATACCTCTGCTGCAGTTATTTTGACGCATTCAACAACCATTTTTTGGTAATATTTTTTTTACTTTCATGTGAATTTTTGATCACATAGGTTATCATGGTGAAACTTTTTTCAGATTTTCTATGGGCAAACGGCAAAGAACCCACTGTATTTGGTCGTATTTTTGTTGTAGGTAAATGGTTTAAAGGAACTCTAAGGGCGTCTTGCACCAGAACCACTAAACGTATTTAACAGCTAAATCGATTTAAATCTGACGTATTTGTATGACTTGACAACTCGCTAAATACTATTTAAGAGTTAAACGCGTTTAGCGATTCTGGTGCAAGCCGCTCTTACAGTATTTTTTCGGAGTACTTCTTATCAACCAGCGTCTCTTTAAGCCTATGCTAATAAAAAGGTACCTTAGACATTGGCGGGTTTCGGTTCGTTTCACCCGTTTCTGTTCACAGATCTTTAATCTGATTATATGAATAAATCAAGAGTTTGAATTCTGAGATGCGTTTTTTTTATACCTATTTAGATTGTTTTATAAATAGCTCTGTTCGTAAGTATACCAAAGTGTACAATAATTTTACTTTATTTTAATAAAAACTCTTTTGTTTTAAGTTTTTGTTAAAGTACATATTAGTATTAACTTCAACTAAAAACAGTATCTCATCATAGGCTAAAATTATGACTAATAAAGTATTTACAATATTTATAATATGTACAAAATACACATGAAGCAGTTGAGCTATCTACACACCGTTTAGTTAGATTGTACTTCAACTTGAACACCAGCAGGGGTATGCCAATCAAAGTTGAACTGCAAAGTTGAACTGCAAAGTTTTAAATCATGGTCAGTTCATACTAACTCATAGTTATTCTGTGACTAAACAGTGACATTATGATGTCATTTAATTTGTTTTCACGCATATTTTGCTGTCAAGTGTCTAAAAAGAATAATCACGTGGTACAAAATTGTACCACGTGACCTGAAGAAATTACACTGGGCAGTGAAATATAACTTGACAGCAAAAGATTGGAATACGGGGGCTGAAAATCTAAAGTTTTAGAAAACAATTGAGATTTTTTAGTTAGGACTTTTATAATGCTTTTAAAATAATGTATGCTCTCTCGAATTTCAATAATAAATTATATTATCATGACCTTATCGATTCCCGTACCCTCGATCATCCGTTATCAGTCCAGTGCCACCAATAGTAGCTGTTACCTACGCTTATCAGTCGGTAAATATGTTGTGTTACTTTATTACCTGGGACGGTTTGATGGATGACATCCATACATCCATACATGGAAACGGGAGGCCTGTATCACTTTGTTCGTACATACACTACATCTAGTTTTTTATGCTCAACGACTTTTAGTCTACGCCACTTTTCTATGAGAAAGAAAGTGTCTCTCACTGTAAAAAAGTTAACAAGAGGCTAAACCATAATTGCGGCATTGAACTACAATCGCTAAATACGTAAGGTAGGTAGTTAGTTTTTTTTTAGTAGAAGTATAGTAAACATTTATTTATAAAAAAAACCATGACTAATACAGCATTTACAATGTTCATAATATGCACAAAATACACATGAAGCAGTTGAGCTATCTACACACCGTTGCAAACGATTTATAGATAGCTCAACTGATCCAAATCAGTACCAATCGGAAAAAAAAATGATAATAACTAAATCACTGATACAATACTCATATACTTACATTTTTTATAAATAGCTAGCTACATACTTAAAATACATAATAACACCCAAGATATGTACAAAATTTCCGCCTTACCACTTTTGAAACTGTTTCACTTGCAAGCAGTTAGCTACCTGACCCAGCCTTTTTCTTTTGTCTTCTTATTTTGACCAACCAGAGACCTAAATATCTATTTATTTTTATGACGGCCCATTGTTTTCATAACTTTTACACCCGAAATAATTTGCTACTATTGGTATTCAAAAATTAACGGCTAGTCGGCTTACAGAAAATGCACCCTTAAGGTGGTAAGGTAGAACTTTTGCTGATAGTACATGTATTTGCCTAAATGTGTTACAATTTGGTCATACATCTAGTAAATCTACGCTATAGTAAGTTTCACGCATCAGAAAAATCTTTAGAACTCTCGTATTTTTCTGGACAAAAGTACATTATCTACCTATCCATTTTATATATCTATTCTATGCTTTAAAGTGAAACTCCTCATCGATACTCGATACAAAGAATCTGTGACGTGACGATAGGATTGATTGATTGGCATAGCTTTATCTGTTTGGTTGGACGGTTGGATTGTTCTGGGAATTTCATCAATACTATCCAAACCAGACTGTCCAGCAACATGGAGACTTTTGAACTAGAGGCGCGTAGAAATACTGCAGTCGCGCAAATTATTGAGCTATAAAATATCGTTGCTTGCCAATGACATTTTATACAATGGAATACATATCGGCGCTCTGAAAATGGAACGATACAATTGTGCTCAGACGAGCGCGTGAGCACATTTCTTAGTGATACATTAAGACTTGATTAGCGAACACTTAGAAGGGCTTGAGTGCCAATCTGCAATGTACAACAAACATGACATTTCCAAAGTATCAAAATTCTGGCGTTTTTCGTAATGAAATGCTGATTCCTTTGTATTGTAGATTTGTAGGTCAATGTTGCTCGCATTAGATGACGTTTTGATGGTGGCACTTGAATGAAAAAACTTCAGAATCGCAACGAGACTGTCGCGAAATAGTTGTGCGATTGCAGTGCTTGAGTTTAAAGGTACTACTTTACTTTAAGTCACAAATATTTAAGGACACCAACCGTTACAAAACCTGTCTAAAATATCTAAACGATCGCGATCGAAATTCTGTTAGTTTAAAAATATTTGCTTTTGGAAGAGATATTAAGTACATTGGCACAGTAAATAGAAAAAACTTTGAAGAACGAATTGTTTTAATCTCTCTCCTTCCCCAACTTTTCATAAATACTAACAAGAAAATATCAGTTTGTTTACATGAAGACTAACGCTTCTATCTCATGGGTTTTAGCACTACTCGTAATTACGGCTGTATTAGTAAAGAAACAGATAATATGCACAGAATGTCTCAATGGAAGTAATTAAGCCTTACAATACAGAGTCGAATCTAGGTCGTGCAATTAACCCCATTAGTAAAATGATGATGAGTACAAAATTAAAAAATGTTTTATGAATGAAAACTAGCAAGTTTTGATTCTTTTTTACAACTATGCAAAAAACTTATAAATACCAGTTTTTTTTAATTTAAATAAGAACTTTGAATGCAGACAAGGAATGAGAGATAACTCACTGGACGCATCTCTCCTCACATGCCAACTATAAGATGAACAAATCGAGCCGCACTTTGGATTATTGTATTAAAAACAGATTGCCGAGAAGCAGAATATAAAAGGGGGGAAAAAATAAGACCTTTGTAAAACTTTTTACATACAAAAACAAATAAATTTTTATCCTGTTCTTATTTTTGTAAAGTATCCTAGTTACGACCCTGTCTTCGTATATCTTCTTTGGATAGCACGAATCTTGAAATACCCGTTCCGCTGCGATAATTACTGTTAAATGTCTAGTGATGAGCGTTGCTAATCTTTTAATGGTAAAACATCGATGAACGAGCTATAAACTGTCGATAATTTAGGTAGTTTTAACATTATCATTCCGTATTAAGCAGGGTGAAGTCAGCCACTGAAAAATGAAGCTGACAAAGATATAAGATAAGTTAAACGTCCCTCAAAAGTACAAAGACGTATAATCAAATGATCAGGAAAATTCTCACTCATTAACCCGTCTCATCGTTAAGAAGCTAATAAGTGTTCAAACTAAATAAGAAGAAAAGTCAAACGTCGTATAGCATGAGATTGATTCAGTGATTCAGTTGAGAGATGGATAATCAACGATTTATTCTAAGTAAGACCATTGATGGATATGTTATGTATAACTGATTTTATTTTGCCTCTAAAGCTTGAGAAATATCACATCAATGATAAGTCTATTACATATATGTGCTAATTAACAGTCATGGCTTTAGTAACACAATGGTTAAGAATGTCCTGCTGGACTTTTCACAACTCTATCTTGGAGGGAATGACCTTTATCACGTACTAACAGAAATAAAGTGGTGACAAGAAGCTATGCTGCTATTAGCTATTATGCTGAGACGGGGACCATTTTGCCCCCATACAACCACAAAGTATTTATGTTTATAACTGTATTTACTGTATTTATACTGGGGACAAATAAAAATTTATCTTATCTTATTTATCTTATCTTATCTATGCGTGACGATGGTAATATTTATATCGATATCTTTCACATCCCTAGCATTTTGTATAAGATAATCAAGCAAGTAGAAGTGTCTTGTACTGTATTTATATTTGTATACAATGTAATGTTTTGCATACCTAGTGCAGGATTAAATGGTTTTTTTTCTTAAAAAAATAAGATTTTAGGAATTAGAAATATACCAATAGAAACATTAATTATATTAGAAAACTAAGCCCTTAAATCACTAAATTGTTATTTAATTTAATTTAACATGTTATTTAATTTAAGCATTTTAAATCAACCACATTACTACAAATAAGTCATCTCGTCCACCATTTTGTTAACGAAATAAATTGAAATCACGGTAATGAATTCAATGATTGAATCGCAAAACTACGAGTGTACGCCAATTAGTTTAATTTTAAACCGACAGGTATTGTTAGTTAAAATGATTATAAATATTAATAACTAGTAGTTACCCGCGACTTCGTACGCGTCTACAGTTTCCGTGTACATTATAATTATCTGTGCGTGTACCGAGCGGATACTTTGAGAAACTTGACATTACACCTCATTACACCGAACTCGTACCTACCTACTGGAATGTCAAACGCTAGTTGTTAGACCAAAGAGGTAGTACTACGCCCTGTCAAACTGACGTGACATGACATGACAATGAAATCCTCTTGCCAATTGGCGCTGCTAATCCTTTTCGTTCATTTTATCCTATAGATCCTGTTAATTATTCGAGATAAAAAGTAGCTTAAGTGTCAATCCAGGTTACGAACTATATATGCCAAGTTACATCCAAGTTGGTTCAGTAGTTTAGACGTGATTGAAACACAAACATCTAAACTTTCGCATTTATAATATTAGTAGGATAGGATAGGATTAGTTGTACTTTACATAGTTATTGTAGATACTATCGCAGACGTGATTATTATTTGTACGAAAAATTTTGAATGTCAGCGTGGGCAATAGTTTTAGTACAATAGGAATTGATTCATGAACGCAACAGGTAAGTAGCTAAAGATCTTTTGATTTATTGTCTATTGGGTCAGAGGTTTTTAACCTAAAATTCTATTCAGAATAGGTCGTGAAAAACTTCAGAGTTATGAGGTAAATATCCAAAAGACCACGATTTTGTTTTGCTATTTATTTCCCTACTGCTGAGAAAATGTTGCCAGACTCAAAAGCTCTCCTTAGCTTGAGCTTCCTTCCAAAATTATTTGAGAAAAAAAACTATACATACTATACGTACTTGTAGGCACTTCGCCTACAGGCGGCTTAATATCCCCGTGCGCAATGTGGCCACTTATTTGATCAGCTTCCATCCAAGCCGTACAAATATTGAATTTAAGCATATTTTACTAAGCTCAATACTATCCTTTCATACGTGGAGCAAGAGGCTTAGCTTAGGGACGCAGAATAAAACTATTTTATCATCATTTTGAATATAAACAGACAAAAATGATTACAGTATCTTTCTAAGGCTTCGATGACATGGAAATCTAAAAATACATGGTGCATTGCACTTGCATCTTGTATATACTGTAAAAAAATAAGTTTATAAATGATACTTTACACTTTTACACTTTATTTCAAATATAGGTATAGTTTTATTTTGTTTAAATAGGCGGATATATTTAAATTTGTTTAAATACGCGGAATATTACTCAGCCACCTCTCAACTGAATCACTCTTACAAAAAAAAAGAAAAGAAAAACTAAACTAAACTTTTCTTCTTTGTTTAGTTTTGACACATACTCGTATAATAACTTCTCTACGTTGCAGCGTTGAGACGGGTTTATGGATGAGAATTTTCCTGATCGCCTCGAATTCACTTCTTTGAGAGACACTGTCCTTCAGGTGAACTGGCAGCCAAACGCTTAGTTACCTACCATAAAAAGATGAGAGGCGATAAGTATTTACCGTAGGTACTGGTAAGACCGTTTGTGTTTTGCGACAGTAATGAACCGGAAAGAGTCGCGGTTTGAAGGATGTGAGGTGCAATTGTCTCACAAGGCACGTCATTGATAGATTTGCATTGATATAGGAAGAGGCAATTAAAAAAAATATTCGTGGACATTTTACACAACGCCCTCTAGTCCCAAACTAAACAAATTGCTTAAAAAAACTTCTAAGATAAGCTTAGATTGTCAGCAACAGTTTTATATTTCGAGAAGTATTTTCGATAGATATGCGTACCCATCCCGTGTGATCGAGTACCGAAAGGATACCGTTGACCGTTTTATCTGACTTTACTATCACTTTGCGATCCATTTTCTCTTCAGTGGGAAACCTTTTGGGATAATATACGGCCTACTTCGGCCTGTCGGTAGTATTTCATGAATACTTGTTATAGTTTTTGTAAGTTACATGTTATTTTTTGTACTGAGAGCTAGGAATATCTACTGCACATAATTTGTGACCTACTAAGAGTCTAAGTCTATGTTTACCAAATAGAAAGACAAAATGCACATTTAAAATGAGAATTCGTTGGTATCAAAAACTCATGAGCCAATTTACAAAGACCCAGAAGAAGACCTTGCGTTATTTTTGCCCTAGCTAATGAAAAATAGTGTTAAATATTGTTAATTTTTTATTTTATTTTCTTGATAAATTAGATAAAATGATTAATATTTTTCAAATAGCTATTATGTTTTTTAGGGGAAATATTTTTTAACTAAGTTTAAAATTATTTTTGTTGTGTCTGTTATTGTAATAAAAGTGAAACTTCATCAACTGTCATTTCTT
The DNA here is from genome assembly GCA_947859175.1 of Gandaritis pyraliata. NCBI lineage: Eukaryota > Metazoa > Arthropoda > Insecta > Lepidoptera > Geometridae > Gandaritis > Gandaritis pyraliata. The sequence continues at coordinate 2,207,172 of OX401867.1, read as the reverse complement.
TTGTTCCCTAAAAGCTCGTATATAATTCAGAATTTTTTCCTTATTTCATCAGTTTGAGTTGTATCTCTGTTTTATTTCTCTTGTCAGTATTTTGCGAGATTTTATCCTGTCCTTGTGCTGATGGAGACCAATGTATTTCATTGTTGTGTCTGTATCCAGACACAGAATAAATTATGCAATATTTACGTCCAAGCCATCCAAATTTTATGAGAATATTGATGGAACTAGCATTTGTTTCACCATCTCTGCAGTCAACTCTGCTTAAAACAATGCATAACTTCAGTGTAAGTCCATTGTGGACGTACCTTGAGAGACAATGTGCTGCGTTCATCACTCTGAGACATAAATGTGACAAATGGATAGCTATATCCCTGACAGGCACTTTTCCGACGGCTAATAATACAAAATCTAAAAGAGCATAAGTTGTTCTGTTTTATTAATAAGTTCCGTTTTTTATATCAATTCTCGTTTCTAAATCTCAGACAGTAGCAGTTTCCTCTCAAAGCTTATCCCACCACCCACAGCCCACTAACCTACTGGATGCCAGCTGCCATTCTGTCACTTCGCAGCTAACCAAGTGGAAACCGTCAGAATGGCCGATCGATTACAGCTGTCATCCGCTCTGACCGTAGCAAATTGCGACAAGGTAAGACTTTTTTCTTGCGCCCTACTCAGAATGGTGACGTTTTGACGCATGTGACAGTTTTGGAATTCGTAAGCGTTGGTTTGGAGTGAGAAAAGCTTTTTAATCAATTATGAGACAGCGAGTTATATTTTAGTAAGTTTTGATAGGTTTTTAACCTATGAATTTCCCGCACAATAGTCCGAGTACATGCGCTATCGTTTGATGCACCTAACTTTAGAAGGATAAAGATCCATAGTGCGAAATGTACTAACGTTAAAAAGAGTTTATTGATAACCCGATTATTTTCGATAATGAACCATGGGGCCCTTCGAAAAAATACAAATAAGATTGTTAGTAAAAATAATATGATAGCTAAGTAGTTTTAAAATATACCCAAATTGAAATAAAAGTAGCAAACTCATTTATCTAAATATCTCTACGGTCGTTAGCTTCCTTTTACTCGGTTGATGTTCAATTTGCCTGACCAGTTGCTATTACCTTATCCTATTGAGGCTTGTTACTGCTACCATAGAATAGATTTACTTAGTACTTCTACTACTATAATAGTAGCATTAATAAGTACCAGGTACCCAAATCTCTTTCAACAAACAATTTGCCTCTTAAAGCTAGTTAACCGCTAAAAGCTAGAGACGGTATCACCGCAGACCATTAAAAGCATCTGCTAGAACCACTTCAAGTCAAAAGAACCGTGTACATAAATCAAAACTTAAATAGATGCAAAGTTACAAGTACCACTTTAAGCAGGTGAATTGTAGCTACTGGGAGGCGCTTCTTCTTTTATTTAAGGGTTTCTGTCATCTGGGACAAATGAGGCTGTGTCAAGTGAGTGGGATTTTTTATGTCCGCAATGCCAGTGCTCTTAAACAGTGAACAAAAACATCGTGAGGAAACCCATGGCTTAGTCAGCTCCGCGCGTATTGACCTTGTCTTTCCTGTGGATAAGACCGATCAGGCTTTGAGGATGGCATAGGTGCCACAAGCCTACCCCAGCTAAATCATGTCCCAGGCACTGCAGCGTCCTTTTCAACGTCCTTTTCAAAAGCCTCATTTTCGCCATGCTGATAACATTCGACTGTTGCTAAAGAACTGAAATAATAAAATAAACGATACTTACTTTAATCAGCCTTGTCTGTTCTATTTGTTTTTTTTTCTTTAGCATTTATTACTGATAGAAAATATAAGTACCTATCTACCTACTTAAATATGTAGAATGCTAACTTTTTGTATACCTAGATGTGGAAAGACGATTATCTTACTATCGGAGAATTAGAATGAGATTTTAATTGATTTTTTTTTCAATCTAAATTGTAAATTTTTTTAATGTAGCGTGCGTAACATAAAAGTATATTTTATTGTAGGTATTATATGACTTACCTACTGACTCAACAAAACGAAAGACAAGATTCATAGATATTTTATGTTTTACTCATTGAAAATTTGATTTAAGTACCTTCTTAAACTTAATGATATCCAAAGATTTATTTACTCGAAAACTGAGAAAATTACTTTCCCATAGATACATAAAAGGAAGTCATTTTAATGTTATTCTGGTTCAAAATGGAGAATCATTTGCCATCGAGGTTTAGTGTTGATTATGTAAATTTTATTGATTTATTATTATTAAGCTTTTAAGTAGGATTGGTATGTAGATAAATAGGTTGTATGTTATAAATTCGACCCTCATAAGAATCGGGTTTGAGTAGAAATTTTAAATAATCGGAAGTGTTACTTTAGCTCTTATTCTGCTGACGTGGCTCATATTGATCTTTCCATTGAGAAGCCATCTAAAATAAAACGATTTTTTTCTAATCGTTTAATCGGAATGACCATTTATTAGCTGAATTTTTATCTACTGCCCCATTTATCTCAAGCTTGTTGAGAAACCATATCGCAAATGATGGTATGTTAAATATAAATCGTAAAAAAATTATGCCTGTCTCAAACTCAAGGGATGTACCTACCTACCTTGGACCTCTTCAAAATTCTCCTACTTATACCAAAATATCTGAGTGGATGTATGTATACCGTGCCGTAGTTCTGAGCTTATTTATACACGATATATAAACCAGTAAAAAACGAAACTAAAAAAATTTAACAAATCTTTTCAAAAAAAGCGTAAAGCTATTGATACAAACTATATCAAAGAAAAAATTGAAAGCAAAGGAAGCAAAGATTGTGTATATTTCTATAAACTAAGCTTGCGCGGGTTTGTCCTGTTGCCTATTCTTACCAGATTTATTGTATTTCTGTCAATAAAATGTATTAGGAGCAGTATTTACAGTCCTAACAAGGTGTAACAACTAAGACCACCGATAGTCTAGAGGAAGCGACCCCGCCTTTTGATTATAAGGGTTCAAATCCGGTCGAGCACCAATAAATAAATAAATATTCATAGACCAAAAAATATTCATAAATATAAATTTTAATATTCAATGAGTTTTTTACTCGGAAAATGCCAGTGCTTAAACGTTGAAGAAAAGCTGCGGCTTAGTCAGCTCCACACGTATTGAGCTTGTCTGTCCTGTGGATAAGGCCGACTAGGCTGAGAGGATGGTATAGATAGGTGCTGCCCCCGTATGCCAATCTTTTGCTGTCAAGTTATATTTCACTGCCCATTGTAATTTCTTCAGGTCACGTGGTACAATTTTGTACCACGTGATCATTTTTTTTAGACACTTGACAGCAAAATATGCGCGAAAACACATCAAATGACGTCATAATGTCACTATTTAGTCACAGAATAACTATGAGTTAGTATGAACTGACCATGATTTAAAACTTTGCAGTTTAACTTTGCAGTTCAACTTTTATTGGCATACCAATGCTGGGCAAGCGTAAACAAAGTTTTCGGAAACTGAACTCCATGCACAATTATTTATACCACAGTTAGGCAGAGTAGACCCTAGATTTGTAGAAATAATGACATGAGCTTTTTCGATTGCTTTTGAAGCTCTTATGAAGTAAACTTTGTACACCGTGTACCTGCGAAATCTTCGGGTGATGTAGAGACACGCGGACATCCGGTGTTTTATGACAACACAATGGATAAACGACATAAAGTTGCATTGGTAACCGACCACAAAAATTGGGAGATGTATGCCACGAATAAGGGACAGAGGTGATATATTGCTATTGTCATCCAATGATATTATTTCGATTATCATTCTACACGCTTGGAACTCAGGTGGAACTCACTCAGGTGTAGGTAGGCTAAATCTATCTTACAAACTTAAAAATAAGATTAATCGCTATGCTTGTGATCGCTGCACAAATCGGATCAGTTAAATCATTTCCATCCTTTTATAACTACAAATGACAGCTCCTTGATCGTATGTCCGAATTGTTCAGCGCTCATTAGTAGGTACCTACCCCTGATGTTTAGGTAATTTATCTGTCTGTTGTTTCTCACTGTACCTACATGCTGGGTTTGTACCTATGTACCCTTCCTACCCTTGCCTACCTACTGTATGTACCTATGTTTGTTTTGCTGGAAATAAAGATTTTTTCATTTTTTTTCATTTTCACTCTCCTTCTTTTCTTAATTGTGGCAACTCTCCGTCATTTCGACAGACAATTTTTCCAGTATCAAATGAATAATTTCACTGACTAAAAATATGTCTGTCAATGCAGAATAATGAAATGTACCAGGTTACTACCTACCATACTCTTTGATTTATTCTGGGTTATGTAAATCAGTAGGAAACACAAATCTAGATAAATATAATAATGCATACTTAGATACACCAAAATCTTGCAAAAAAGAAAGCTCTGTTTTCATTGCAAACAGATTTATAGTAATTTGATATTCGAGTTGGGTTTGAGTCAAAACAAAATCAGAATAGGGCATTGTTGGCGAACCACTTTTGCCCGTATCATATTAGGACAAGGGTGAATGTTTGTGAATAAAGATATCTGTACAATTTAGTTTATTTTCTTAGTTCTGAAGAACAAAAAAAATATTTGGATTTCCACCGTTTTTTTTTTATGCGAAAAAGTAGTCTTTGTATGCGGCAACGACTCAAATTATGCCAAGATTTCTGATTTATATCTGTATAAAATCTCTATAATCTGTGAAAATATATCTGTATTATTATTTAATAAAATTATTTTTGATATACCTACCCCAGTACAACATTAATAATCTTGAGTGATTTTTTGGGGTTCTTTTTCTTAACTTTGATTTTGGTAAACCTTTGATGTTATGCAGGTAAAAGAACCCTCTGTACAAATAAAGGTCTTATCTGATAAGCGGATTTGCATTTTTGTAAATATCATTTAGGTATAAGTAGAATAGACAATAATATTTCATATAAAATACGGAATATTCTTTAAAATGAACAGTGTTTTTATAACAAGTTTTTTATAGGTAACCTTTTGATTAATAAAATACAAATGAATAAATACTAATGTAATTTTTCACTGCTGGCAAAATTCTAGCAACCCAATTTGCTGAAACTGCAAATACTTAGATAAAAATATTTAGTTACAATCGCAATACAACATTTTTCATAAACTTTACAACCCTCCAAAACTAAATCTTCTCGTAAATAGTTGCAGGTAACTGAACCGACAGTTTTTTACGATGTCGTAACAACATTGAGGGTTAAATTCGCTTTCACGGTAAATCGGTTGCGCAAGACCAGGGGCGGTGCTAGGCATCTTAAATTGGCATTTTTTTTACTATGCACCTACCTATTTTATAGTTGGTAGATTATATAGTAGGTCCACTAAGGGTCTGTTTTACCATCAGATAAAAATATACCTCCATTTTTGTTTTCTACTAGTATAAGTAGGACGTATTTGAAGGGATTTTTATTGTGCTTATTTATTAAAAGTGTGAGAATTATTGACTCAAAACTTTTCATCTACTTAACATCCTTGAGTTCAGCCCTGGTCTCCGTCCCTAGTTCGCTAAGGACCCTTTGAATTAGTATAAAAAAGAGATTTTTCTTATTTCTCACTGACCTGAGAGCGATTTGAAAAAGATTCGGGGAATTAACCGTGAGTCTCTACTGAGACAACTTAATCCCATTAATTTGTTTTTGAGCAGATTATGTTTTATTGAGTTATCAAGGAAGGTTTACTTTGGCGGGAAAATAGAGGTATGAAAACGTCGTTACCTACCTTTAAGGTTTTTTGGTGGAACAAGAAAGGGTTTTAGTATGGTCATAAAATTTTGAGTTTGTCAAGGGGGTTTGACTTTGCCAATATTAACTATAAACTACTATAGTTAGTTTGTAATAATGTAGATATTTTGGGTTAGAAGCTCTGAGACTACATCTTGATTTCACTAGATAGCAGTTATGACTACATCGCTTTCTGCCTGAATCTCGATATGAATACATCGCATTAGGCCTACATAGCGTTTGGACTAAATCACCTTATGACCTGATAGCGTAACGACTTTTGTACTACCGTTACCATACGTTTACGATTGTCAGATTTCTTCATGCTGGTATCTGGCTTCTCAACAGCATTGTGTTAAACGCAAAGGAACAGCATTTGATCAAATCGTGCTATCAAAAATCAAGCAAACTTCCAATTGAAGTCTCAATAAGGTAATCGATAAAGCTAATACATTCATTACTGAAGGGCATTTACACACATACCTATACCGATACGACACGATACCACAGACGATGCAGTCAGTGGCTCAAACAAAAATACTGGTGTCAGCACGCCCACAAGAAGTGAAAGCGTAGGTAAGTACCTAAGTAGGTAGATGAGATGAGTAACTAACCTAAGTTTAGAACTGTCATTTTAAATTTAGGTGGTACCAACAGAATACTATTATACTATTACGATTTTTACGAATTTTTAGGTCGATTTTAGCTAAATTTAAGGTTGTGGTGCCAACCGAATCGACAGCATTATGTGCTCTAGCTAAATTGAATTTATAGAAATGACATAATAATTCCCGTTGAAATTTGCCGAGCAGCGAGTCAATTTATTATGGCCGCGGGGGGTTGGTCAAAAAACCTCCTTGGCCACTTCGAAAAAAAAGTACATCCCTATGTACTACACACATATTTGAGGCTTGTACAGACGTCAATTGTTTCTAAGTAGTAGTAGGTAATAGTTATAAACGTGCTATTATGACGTGTCCGGGATGTACTAGAGAAGTAGCTCTACAAAATCGTGTAGGTGTAGTATCGGTAGTGTAATAGCCACGTTGGTATAAATCAGGAGGGCGATTCCAATCTCAGTTGAACTGCAAAGTTGAACTGCAAAGTTGAACTGCAAAGTTGAACTGCAAAGTTTGAAATCATAGTCAGTTCATACTAACCGCTACAAAATGTAAGGGTGACCATCATTATTCTGTGACTAAATAGTGACATTATGATGTCATTTGATTTGTTTTCGCGCATATTTTGCTGTCAAGTGTCTAAAAAGAATGATCACGTGGTACAAAATTGTACCACGTGATCATTCATTCATCATTCATATCACCTGAAGAAATTACACTGGGCAGTGAAATATAACTTGTCAGCAAAAGATTGGAATACGGGGACAGAGCTGAAACAGGGAGACGCAGCAGTAACAATGGCAGAGAATAAGATCACGATTACAGATCCCTCGTGATAAAGTAACTCGAGAGTAGTCACGAGGTGAATTTATTAACCTACCTTATAGAACAGTTAAATGTTTATTGATGGTTAAACTATTGAGATCGAAGAAGAGAATGAAGTAACGAATAACGCTACAGATAGTAATTTATCCATAGAATAGGGTTATTCGGCGTTGGTCAAACCCGGTCTAAGTGATGTACGATATTATCTAGAAATGTATGTAGAACATGCAAACTAAACTCTACTAAATTATCTTTTAACAAGTGAAAATTATTAGATATACCTAAAAACTCAGTTGTTTTAAAAATAGCATTTACGGATTGTGGGAATGTTTAGTCAGGAGAAATCTCTTCTTCAAAATCTACGTCAAAAGTGGTCAAAGCAACTCAATATTGGTCACGTCTACCTAACGGTGCCTTACAATAAAGACTTGAGAATTGACCACTCGCTGAGACCTCTTTGTATTGCTTATTGTCTTTGTAACAGCGGGCACAAAAGTCTCAATGGCTCTTCAATGTACAACTACATCATTCGCATCCTCGTCTTCACTGCTATTGGATTTTGATCTCTGTGTACTGGCGATAAGGGTTTCCTGTTTAGATTCTTTGTGTTCTGTGGCTGCATGTGTAGTTTTGTCAGCACTTGTAACTTGTCATAGTTGTCTGTTAATTTGGATTGTTGGACTGTTACCGTCAATACGCAGAAAAGGCTTTCGAAAGTGGTATAGTAAAAAATTTTAATGTTCGTCTGTTTATTTATAAAGCATTGATTGATAAGCATTGATGGGTCTTGGCAGCAAAAATTATTGATTGTCTTTTATATGTTGATGCGATAACTTCAAGATAGTTTGCAAAAAGTGGTACGATCGTTTCTACTTGTCATCTTTTCATGGTTAATGTGATGGTAGGTTTTGTTTATATTGGTGTTACGGTCTGGCTTATAAGACTCAACAATATTTTTTGAATGGTTATCAAGACTTCTGTCTTTTTCCTTAAATAAGGAAAAAGACAAAAGTGGTAGACGCACTTCAACATGCACAGGCCTTAAAGTGGAGATGGGCGGGCCACTAGATACGCACACAAGATGACCGGTGGACAAGATCAGCAACCCTATGGAAAGGCCCATTTAGCAAGCGGAGAAAAGGAAGACCACAGGAGAGATGGCAGTATGAATTAGTAGAAATAGCAGGCAAGCCCTGGACAGAGAAAGCGAAAGACAGAGAAAAATGGAGGTTGTTGGAGGAGGCCTATACCCACCGAGGGGTCCTTAATGTGTCTGCAATAAAGATTCATTTATTTATTTACTCTTTATGTTATATTTATTAACCATAGCCGCTAAGTACCTACTTATTTTATTTTTAAGGAATAATTAAGGCTTTTTATATTTTTATTTTTATTTATCAAGACCTCAGACAGTATAAGATATGGCATAACGAGTACTTGCTTATTTTAGTCATCCTTTTCTCATCTTTATACACGCGAGAGCAATGATTCCGGGTCACTTAAAGAATGTTAAAAATCTCGGAAACTAAAAATGATAGGTTAATGCAATAAATTGTATTTAATAGACAATGTAATACTCCTTAAATGAAGGTATTAAAACTTCTTAGTTATTGTAAAGTTATATCTTAAAAAAATCAAATTTGAAAAAGGGCCACTTTCGAAGATGGAACTACGAAATTACAGCATTTGGTTTTGCTTTTGTTTGTAATCTGTCATTTATGTGGGTATATAAACCATGTTGATAGTGCTCTATATTCATTATTCAAGCTGAAATTATGTCGCTTACGCCTGAAGAATGCACCAGAATACTTACAATGCTGGAAACCGGCCGGAGTCAGCGCGATACAGCCAGGACTGTCGGTGTGTCGCTGTCAACAGTACAAAGAGTTCTCCGACGTTACGAAGAAACTGGTTCTAACCTACGCAGACCAGGAACGGGCAGAACCAGGTGTACCACAGCACGAGAAGACCGATACTTGGTGAACACCATGCTTCGAAATCGCTTTCTCACAGGAACTGAACTCACAAATCAGTTTCGACGCCTCGGAGGAAGTAACCCAAGTGCATGGACAGTAAGACGTCGGCTTGCTGAATCTAACTTAAAACCCCTTAGACCTGCAAACGGCCCTAAACTGGAGCGTGGGCATCGTATTTCAAGACTAAGATATGCCCAGAGCCACGTAAATTGGAGTATTGAAGATTGGTCAAAAGTTATGTTCTCCGACGAATCAAAATTTATGCTCTACAAGCACGATGGAAGACACAGAGTGTATCGAAGACCAGGGGAAAGATTCAAGCAAGCATGCATCGAAGAAAAAGTAGCCTACGGTGGTGGGTCTGTACTTGTGTGGGCCGGAATTTCTTCTGAAAGTCGCACAGAGCTGGTGATCATAGAAAACGGCTCTTTAACTAGCGTAAGATATGTGGAAGAAATCCTCAATGATCATGTTGGTCCATTTATGGTCAATTTAGGTGAGGATGCTATATTTATGCATGACAATGCCCGACCTCATACAGGTAGGATTGTGAATGACTACCTTCAAGAGATGAACATTACTCGTATGGAGTGGCCAGCGCGCAGCCCGGATATCAACCCGATCGAGCATGCTTGGGACGAGCTAGGCAGATGCGTAAAACAACGAAACCCTCCCCCAATCACGCTTCGTGAGCTCAAAATTGCTCTCACAGAGGAATGGGAGAATATTCCCCAAAATCGTATAAGGAACTTGGTGTACAGCATGCCAAACCGCGTAAACGCAGTAATGGAAGCACGAGGAGGCAATACGAAGTATTAAAATTCAAGTCAAATCGTAATAAAGTTCAAAAATTTCATGTTTCCTATTTTTGTTTTAAGGAGAGATCAGCAGTTTTTTTCTTTATGTAATTTTGTGTTAATAAAATGTATGGTGACTCATATTTTTTTACTTTCATTTAAGGAGTATTACATTGTCTATTAAATACAATTTATTGCATTAACCTATCATTTTTAGTTTCCGAGATTTTTAACATTTTTTAAGTGACCCGGAATCATTGCTCTCGAGTGTACTTTTTCAACAAACTAGCTGCTTTTTACATTACCACCTAACCCTCACCCAAAATGCTCATTATCTTTATGAACGGATTACTAATTAATGAGATCTTCTTCTTTGCGTGTCAATGGTATGGAACACTAGACGAAGTTCGAGTAGAACTTCGCCACCTTTATCCCCTCGTCTGTGGCATCTATGAGGTCATCCCTTGTGTAGGTGTTAGGGCACAAGGGGCAAACGAACAAATGAGACATCGTTTGGACAGGGGCCCCGCAGTCACATTGACTGAGAGCAGGGTCTCGATAGCCCCATCTACACATGCTCTCCCTAGAGCGACCGACTTGGGTTCGGAGCCGGTTGATGGATCTCCACACTGGCTATGGAAGATCTCGTCCTGGAGGCAGATGCTCTTTTGAGATAACACCAGGTGATGGCGGTTGTTCGTTTTTCCAGAGCGTGACCTTGAGTGTGGCTGGATGTTCTTCGAATTAATGAGATAAAATCATAGGTCTAATGAAAAACTCCTCAAAATATTAGCATGTCGTGAGTTGTCGCGGAGCCAATTCCAATTCCAAAAGTAATTTTGAACTACGATCCAAATTAAATGTAGTCAAACTCAATCGAACGTATCAGCCCCATATATTACCGATACAAATCTCAACGTACAGTCCCGAAGTTTGTTCCGAATACTAATAAGCGTTAGAGGGCGCCCTTGTAGTACAGTCTCTGACAGAATTAGGTGATCTAATATCTTACTAAAGTATTGTAGAGGATGAAGATAGTTATTAAGTTATGTAGAAAAATCTTATGTAGAAAATCACTGTTATGAATTTGTTGTACACGTTCAAAGATAATGAAAACTTTAGTCGTTTTTAACCAACTTCAAAGCAGGAGTTTGGTTACATTTTTTATTGTTTGTTACTACAAAACTTCGTCATTTATAAACTGATATTCAGAAAGTATTTTTTTTTTATTTAGCTAATATGTATTTCTACTTCCAGATTAGTCCCATTAGTTTCATCAAAATCGGTTCAGTAGTTTAACTGAAAACATAATGTCATCCACGTAAACGAAATTACATATTTTGCTTTCCTGTGACTTTTCAGTGGTTTTACGGCCGCTAAAACAATCCCAATGAATCCATCATCACTACCATCTGATGATGAAGCCCGAATCTACTCAAATTGAAGTCAGATTTCCTAATTTTTTTAAACTTTTTAATCCCCGTTTAGACTCTTGGTTTCGCATTATATTTTTTGTCTTAGCCTTGTTTTTTAGCGTTCCAATGTTCATTGTTAGAGTATCATCTTGGCAACAGACGCTGGGACCATTTAGATAAGCTGACTGTACCGACACTGTGGTCTTAGCGCACTATTATATTCTGTGGTGCTGGTTTCAGCATCAAAGGATATCGCCGGAAACCAAAACCGCTTAAAAGTTTGCCCTGCGCACATTAGCTTGGGATATTTATTTTTCTAGATTGTCTAGAACTTTGAGTGCACGGATTATAGGATCGGTTTTTTGATTTTGTGAGAATGGATTTTGAAGTCAGAATAATTATTAAGTTTTTAATTTTTTTTTGTCTACATTCTTCCCCCATTTGATGGTTTTGATCTTGTAAGAATACATAGCTATCTATAATTGACCTAGGTATTAAATTCCTATAGTCTATTTGATTTCGATTTATATAACTTCCTATTAAAGAAAAACGGCGTCGAATTATGAATAATTCTACAACGAGGGTCTTCATTTAGAGAAATTATGTTTTGCAAAAAATAACCAGTTGGATTCTAAAAATAAAAATAAAATAAATATTCATGGACTTTACACACAACGCCCTCTAGTCCCAAACTAAGCAAAGCTTGTGATATGGGAACTAGATGGCTGATAGAAAAAAAAAGATTAAAGACCTTTTGCAACTAGCTAGCTACATTCTTTTGCACATGATACTTAATATTGCGAAGTTCCAAGCCATAGCAAGTCTGCAAATCGTGACGCAGCGATTAAGCGATCTATACTTAGATAGGTATAAACGATCTACAGATGTATCTACAGACAGTAATGTCTTCATTACACGACGGGCAATTGATTCGGTGAAGGAATGATGCAGTAAAGGTGATTTGCGCTGGAGTTCTATAATAAAATGATACGAGAACATTTTCTCCTACTAATACTATAAACGCGAAAGTTTGTAAGTATGGATGTATGAATTTTTGTCACTTCTTTACGCAAAAACTACCGGTCCGATTTAGATGAAACTTGGAATACATATAGTCCGTAGCTTGGATTATTACATAGGCTACTTTTTATCCTAGAAAATTAACAGGATCAAACGGGACGCGGACGAAGTCACAGGCTAGTATAATATATAGCTGATACGAAAGATATATTTATTACAGCGCCATAAGTTTATCCTTGGTTTTCTGGTTTTAGCATTTTGATAGTAACTTTTTTACAATGTCTAAAAAGTTGCTACTTATACCCAAGTTTGTTTTAATTTTTCTCAACATACTCAACACTATTACAAGCTGATTTTATTTTCACTGTTTGTTAAAGAAAATCGAAAACTAAATGGAAAATATTAAAAATCACAAAAATAAAAACCTACATTTTCAATTTTTATTTATTTGTATATTTTACGTGTATGTAATTAAAACTACAGTGTGTAAGCACCTTAGCTTTTGCCAAGTAATGCAAGTAAGTACTACAGACCTTACCGACTGTTCAATCTTTTATTTTTGATGTTCGCTGAGCTCATGTTGAAGATTTTAATGATGTTGTAGATGACGGAGATAAGCATTATTGTTTTATCCAAGATAAGGTATGTTAACTTATTGCAACTCATGTCGGTCTTATAAAAGAGATTTTTAAAAACAATACAGTAAAGATACGTGATGGTCATTGCTTTGTAAGATTTTGGGATGTGTAAACAAAATGTAGTCTAGAAAACAGGCATAATTTTATGTAGGTGTGTACGTACGTGTCTAACATACATAATATGTCTAACATACATAATATGTATGTTAGACACGTACCATATCAATATCAATATTATTGATATTCAGTGACAATATTACAAAAACAAAGTAGGTAGCTAATATTATAATTTTTAAAGACTTTAAAAGAAAAAACTCATTGCTGTTATTTTATATTTATTTATGAATTTTAAAATGAGTAATTACAATAAAGCTGTCTTATTTTTTTTTTTGTGGATTTAATAATTAATATCCTCTAATTTAACGTAAAGGTTACGTTTGTGAACATCCCACCTGCTTTTTAATGACCTATTTTTCTCAGAAAGATGCATAATCGGGAGTAAAAACAGCAATGGAACTGAAAATGGTTTCTCCATCCATTATCCCACAAGTGATCGCATCAAAGTATTTAGTTAAAAAAAATTCCAAGCCAATCGATCATAAATAGATATTTTAATGCGGGTCCATTAAAAATCATTCCACTATCTCATTTCTACATTCTCAGCGTTCAATAGTTCTCACAACGCATTCTCTTCTCGGACACCAATGCAACTATGTCAAGAGCTTCAGTGTACTATACTATAACCATCGACAGTTGAATGGAAGAAGTGGTTAAGTATCTTTTAGATGTTTTACAGTTAGTTCGTGTGAATTTGATTGGCTATGTTGTAAATGGCCAATGAAAAATACACAAAAATAAGTAGCTCTTATATTAGGCGAATATTTACTTATCTAACGATTTCTATCGATGAAGTGACACATTCGTAAGGTTTTTTTATTGATATCTACTAAGAAAATGTGCTTTGAAAACGTCACTTGATTGGATTCAGCTGAAAATCAGCGTTGAATTGCACTTTTATCAATTCAACAATAATGCTGATCTGTCACCCTTTTGGCAACATTTAGTTGTATGTAAGTACTTTTGTGCTTTTTTTGTGCCACGTTTTTGTGTGTTGTCAAATAAAGCTTTTTCTTGCTTTGAAATATTTTCGATAATTTTTAGCGTTTAAAACTCAAACAGGAATGCCAAAAGTTATCGAAAATATCGCGGTTCTTTCAAAGTCAGTCATAATTTCTTTTATTCAACAGAAAGTCATAAGAATTTGGGTTAGCTCACTTGTCATTTCATTTCATATAGACGTGCATGAAGTCATGTCTCGTACAAGAAATTAGACAATTCATTAGAAGTAATTGTTATGTATGATTCAGCGTTTATGACAAAAATCCTTTCGTGTGTGGTATTTCCGCTATTCCGCTATTCTATTCAAATGACAATGTTTTGTTATGTGAGTAATGACTCAGTACTATCAGTTTGCGGTTTTAAATAAGAAATGGTTCATTTTGAAGGCTAGTTTTTACTTTATAATTGTCTACAAAAAATATAGGTAATAATTAGTGGATGTTCATAGGTTTTTAATGATTCTTCTGCACACAAATGTTAAGAATTTGGTTGTTAATACGAGTACCTACTGTTATTGGTGCTTTTTATAGTGAACACTCTAATGTCATTCTAATTACATACCTACCTAGACTAATTCTATTGTATGTAGGTACATGACTATTTATTAAGAGTTAAAAATGTTTAAACTTTGAAGACATGGTCATAAGTATTAGTAATTGACTCTCAACCGAGTTTATATTTCCGCTAAGTAGCGATTTATTCAAAACAGTAAGACAGTTTAACGCAGTCTGGTCTTGTACATACAAATGAGCAAGGATCCGTCTTTCTTTGTCTTTACTTTCAGTTTTTGACAGCTTTGTTTCAGCATTTGCGTTTTGAGTTACTTTATCTTGTTCTTTATTTTAATTTACAAAATTATGATTCTATCTCATTATTATTTTCATGATTGATAATTTTTTTGCAATATCCGCTACCATTACTTTCAAAATTAAACGTTTCATTTGTCAAATAAAATTATTCTTTCTTCATAATACTTTTTTCATCAAATAGGTTAGGTCTTATAACAGTTCGTAATCAAGTTCTTTGTTCCAATAAAATACAATTAATTTGTAAAGCTTTATTCTTATTCAAATTAGTATTTAACGAGATAGTCCGTTCTATTTTACTTACATCATTAACATCTTTATTATCATAAGAATATACAAAAATGAATACCTGCTTTAAAGAGAATAAGTCACTGTAAAAACTCTCTTTGGGAGGTACCGCTTTACAAAACACTCGCTTAGTATTCAAAGTGCATGTGCTTCATAATTCCCTCTCTGCTTAATACGGCCTTATGCTTAGTTTACACGAGCTTAGTACTTGGCATCAGTGCTAAGCGCTTAGCACTAAATCTTCTAAGAATAATTCTTCATATTGGTCTTCTAAAGCTGCGCTATATAAAAAGGTTGCTAAAATCTGTTGTATTCTCATTTATTTAGTTGTCATGCAAGTGACAAATGACAGAGCATTTTTAATACCGCGCTAAAACGACAGGAGAATATGAATAAGTGAGAAAGAATCATTTACACGGGTATTTTTAATTAGTGGTAAGTGGTACAGCACTTGCCGTAGCTGTTTACACGGTCAGTAAGTGCCAAGTGCTTAGTGAATTACTATGATTTGTAGTGGGGGTAGTTCACTTGTCGCTTGGTAAGTAAGATCGAATTCTATTCACCTGCTAATGCTTATACTCTGTGCTAATACTAAGCAGTCACTAATTCATCGTAAAATCGGTTAACACGAAAGGTATTAGTGTAAAAATGATACTAAGCCTTAGCTTCAAAGCTCGTGTAAACAAGGCTTTACAGTCGACCACCGTATATCTAAACCACACTGTTGACCTCCCACCTCCCCTTTCTATTCAAAAGCTGGACGACACTAAAACTTTTGTGGGACATGCCGAGGGTCCTCTTATGCTGGACGCTTATCTCGTACTTGGTCTCATCTTTTTGTTTCACAAAAACGTGATATAAAAGATTAACTTATTAGTATTCTAGGTATGATCGAGATCGTAAGGTTTCTGACAACCATTTCAGAATTTAGTAATGATGAGAAAGATACGTATAAATATGACAGGAATCGCATTATTTTTATTCCCTGAGGAACTTCAATACTCATTTTATGATGTTATGAAAGGATCTTACGGTTTTTAAAATGGGGTCTAAATAAAAAGATATAGTTCTAAAAAATAATGCAAGAACCTAAGATTAAATTTATTCACAAAAAAAATTATGACTAATATAGTATTTACAATATTTATAATATGTACAAAATACACATGAAGCAGTTGAGCTATCTACACACCGTTGCAAACGATTTATAGATAGCTCAACTGATCCAAATCAGCACCTAAGTGAGTAGTTGTAAAATTATATTCTAACAATAACAGAGTTATAAAATTTACGAGCATAATGCAATTAAATACTTATATCTATTAGCTTTGCTTTATAATTAAAATATCTCAGTTTACATGGATTTTCCCAAGACGAAAATAACAGTTTCTTACGAAAACTCAAATCGATATTAATTGAATTAACATTCACTCCCAAAGCAGATTTACAAAGAATCAAAGGAACGAAAAAATTCCCCAAAATCACGTCATAACATCCTCAAATCGAATTCTTTGAGCAATGTTATATTAACAAGCTAAGTAACTAAGATGAAAGAGAATTAGTAAAAAGCCGTGGAACGCAATTAGGCAGAAATCAAATGAATTTAAAAGTTAACAAGGGTCACCTTAATGTTCAAGTCTAGAAAAATTGAGTGGAGTTTTTCTAGTGTCGAGCGGATTAGCGTGAGCAAATCCGCTACAAAATAAAAACGCTCTTAGCACAATTAAAAATAACTTATTACCAAGCTATACTGTAAAGTAGTTTGTTATAACTATGGACATAGCTGCGCGTGACCATTATTATTCAACGTGTAACATATTGTCCCTATAAGGCAAAAAGGGGCTTATTCAGACCAAACACGAGAATAGATTGGCATGTGTAAAAGTAGAATACAACAAGTTTGTCTATTTTCATTTTTTTTTTTTTTATCCACCCTGTTAGTACACATGCTCACACACCCTCCTATCACATCGCACCGATACATAGACACTTTAACACGTGCGCAATGCTATTTTTAAGGATATAAGACGCTTTTCATGAATGAAAAACTTAGAAATATTAAAAGTCGTAGAGCATGTTGTTCACCATGACGTTTAGAATAACCCCTTTTCGGACTTATACGGACATTATGTGACACCCTGTATATAGTAAGAACGTAAAAGAATGATTATTAAATTTTATTTTGTGCTTTATGCATAATATAAAAGCCGAATTTCATAATCGTTTATTTTCATCTTGTGATTTTAAAACTCGAATTTGATAAGAAAAATACAATTTAATTTAAATTTTTAAGTCAATGTTGTGTTATAAATTATTGAGAACAAAAGAGTTTAAAATTCATAACTTTTTGCGATGGGGGAAGATATTTTTGAAAATATCATAACTGCGATCTCATTAGCACACAAAGATGTGTCATATAAAAAAGCTTCAATTCTCTCAAACACAGCTAAATTAATTAGTAGATAATATTTTTTGCAGATAAAAATACATGTTATACAGGTAGATAGCAATAAACTAAAAAAAACTAGTTCTTAAATGTAGTAATCTTGTGTGAACATAATTCCGAATACATCGATCTTTCACACAACGCCATCTTGTCATCATTCTTCTTCTTATTTTATGGCCTGTCCGTCGTTTCCACAGATAATAAAATTTTGCCAGTGTCAAGTGAATTATTTGAAATAACATTTTTATTCAAATAGTTTTCTTGGTGTTATTGTTTAATTTCGGTAGAATTTTGACTAGAGAACTTATTGGGATTTTGTTGACATGTTAACAAAGTTACGAAAAGGCAGCCAAATTATCCTAACAGAATTAGTTTTTTTTTACCTTGTCGGAGAATTACAAACACGAGTCGTTACTTACCACTGCACCCAAAATAGTGTTTTCATCTGCTCTAAAAAGTTACAAAGGAAAATTTCCACATCACTCCAAAATAAAGCATAGAGTTACCGACGTCTAGATGTGTCCAAATCGAGCGTGTGGTTAGGGAAACGAACCAGTACGTAATTTCATGGCCCATTATAAAATCCGCTCGATAGCCAGAAGCGGCATTCCCGTCACGACTCTACGAGGATATTGAAAATATGGAAGTGGCTACAAAGTAGATCAGTCATTGAACCCTTTTTGAAAAGACACTCACGGTCTAAGTAACTTTTATACTTTTTGAAAATGATCTTTTGGTTTTTGTGATACCTACTTAGTAATTTTATTAAATTGCCTACTCAAGTAACTTAAAAATTAAGGAGATTTTGAGAAAAAAACTCAAAATCCCCTTAAGGGGGAAAACTCGAAGGGAGTTTTGAGACTAACCCCCATTTTTGCAGTAAATTTTTTATACTATTTATTTATTTATTAAACAGGAACACACAAAAATGTTTTTGTAATAACACCGACAAATCATTATTATTTCTCTTCTATAAACAATAGTCACCGATTCACTGAAAAATTCTGAAAATTCTAAACGATCCTTGTGATTTTAATGTATAAATAATTTTCTATCATCTGACTGCAACTTTAATTTTTTTTACAAGCTCCAATCTTGGTTTATCTTCGATTTCTACATCATGGCTGGTCGAAGTCATAAAAACAATACCATAAATTTTGTTCTACCGTATTTTTAGTTATTCTGCAAGTTCGGCTTAAAATAAACCTTTTTCTTTACGTCAACCCCTGCTACGTCGAGCCTGGGAAGGCTATTCATCACTCTTGCTTTTTACGTTTCCTATTTCCCTTTACGAGTTACGAGGCGTGATGGCCTAGACTAGACAGTTATCCTAGAAGCCTATGCTTCATGAAAAAACAATAAAAGACGAGCTTGTCGAAGTGAGATTTCCGCCCAACCTTACTCTTGAACCGAATCAAAGTTCCAATACAATGTAGATCACAATCCAATTTTAACAATGCTGATCGATCGTGGAGCTCTTGAAGAAAATTTTGATAGCATTTCCACGGAATACCTAACACAATACGCGACTGTCATTTACCTGACAAAACAGCGTCAAGAGTACAAAATCTTTATTGGATGTGGCAATCCAATGCCAATAACAGTTCATTCCATACCCGTCCAATTTGGATATAATTTGGCGCTAGGTTTGCATTCAAGAGTAAGAAACGCCACAAATTCAATACCGATCGATCGAAATCGCTTTCAAGAATTAGGCTGCAGGCTTTTATAATAAGTAGTTTAATAATTTAGTTTGGAACTCGAGTACGGTCGTCAGTTTAAAAAAACTAAATTGTGACCAAGCATAGCCGTCCTTTTGATATGTGATACCACTAATTACGTACCACAAGATATGTCGCTATTAAAATTAAAACATTAATAGTAAATTTCAATCTGTTCAGATTTTGGGTTTACAAAATGACGTTCGTCTTATAACGGCTACAGTATAGCGCTGACATCCATCTTTTGATGCATAAGAAAAAGAATAAAAAAAATTATTATGACACGAAATTTTGAGGCTTTACAAAAACTTATACTAAATAGGGTGACATAGGTGCTGTAACACGTACCCTGGCTCAGCATAGGTTGGTTGACTGGCAACCAACGCTGGTTTTCCACCAGGGCCGTTCGGTGATTCCACGGAAAATCTAACCATATACCTACATGCTTGACGTGTTAGTAGTCAGAACAGATCTTTGTCTCTCTGAATTATCTGCGCAGAACCGATTTTTGGGTCGAATTGGAGGTAAGCAAATCATTCCGCACAACAGTACATGCGCAATCGTTGTTGCACCTAACTTCAGAGGGATAAAGATCTATTGTGCGTACTGTACAGGGTATGGTGTGTGGTGCCACCAATATTTTTAGTTGACCAAAAAGAAACTTTGACCGGGATTAATTCTATTTCGCTGTCAGTCGGCAACGTTTTTTTTTTTCAATGTCGGTGCTTTCTTAGATTGGACAAAGAAGCGGCACTGACTGCCGTCATAGCGGTCTCAGTTTTTCAAGAACACTTCCAAATTCCCCGCCTACCTACGTAAATGAGTTGAATCTCATCGCAGAAACAGACTAGATATCAGGTTTCAATTAAAGATGGTTTGATAATCATCACAACGCCAGTTCACGTAGAACCCCAAGCCTCTATCTGGTTTCGGATTAATGGCTTATTAAAATTAAGTTCAACGAACCAGCCGGGATCAGGTTATGATGGTTGGGGTACCTATAATTATTCCTTTTCAGAGCCAGCCACCGTGAGCCAGGTCCTTTCATTTGTAAGTCATCGTTTTGATTATTTCAGTCGAAGTAAAATAATATACGAAAATTAGCGTTATGGGGTGTAGCTTTATGTTTTAAAGTTACTCTAAATCACATTTCAATGCATTCCCCGTATTCCAATCTTTTGCTGTCAAGTTATATTTCACTGCCCAGTGTAATTTCTTCAGGTCACGTGGTACAATTTTGTACCACGTGATCATTCTTTTTAGACACTTGACAGCAAAATATGCGCGAAAACAAATTAAATGACATCATAATGTCACTATTTAGTCACAGAATAACTATGAGTTAGTATGAACTGACCATGATTTAAAACTTTGCAGTTCAACTTTGATTGGCATACCCCTGCAGTTCCGTAAAGTCAAGATCGTATTTTTTTATGAGAGTAATTTTATTGATAGAATCATCAGATGACCCATCATTTCCTAAATGATCCTTGTTATTTTACTATATAAAATTCCTTTGACTTTGATCTATTCGCGATTTCATGACGATCTAACTTTGAAATTTCAGTACAAATTTTGCCAATAATAGCGTCATATCATATCACATAGGTATGTGACGTTGCAGCGTTCTTACAGTCGAGCTTGTCGTTGACGCACAGTGTAACTCAAATACGCTAGATTTACGTAACACGGTAAATGTTTATTGGTGTTGACTCTCATGCTAAAAAAAACACACAAAAAAATAAATTTAAACCACCAACACCTGCAAGAATGAAGAGTTCTTTGCATAAGAATTTCTTTAGAAACGAAGAGCTTTTCGCCTTTTTACGATAAACTTATAAATTCGTGGACAATAGCCGATTATGGCAACTTACACCCTGACGGGACTTATAAGCAATTGCCATAAAAAGATTTATGGTGGGGCTAAATTGTCTTATGCTTTTACACAGGTGTCTAAGAATCTTGCTTTAAAATCTTAGTATGCATCTAAAAAAACTTGAATTTTGATAAAATTCGTTTGTTTTGTAAAGTTATTAGCAAATTTATTAAAATGAAATTACTCTGTATTAGAACACTTAACCAGATCATTTCAAAAATGAAGAGGCTGTGTGGTGTTGTTATTAAATATAATTTGTAATCATATTAAAAAAAGTTCGTGGTAGACTACAAAAAAAAGTTTTGTAAGCATAGAAGAAGAAGTTTCTTGGACAAAAACCTACAATGACACTCAAAAATTATATCGAGTCTCCGTATTTCTTGTTTACATTGTAAATCACACCAGTAATTTGACAACGGTACTACCAAATAGAGATATCTCTACATAAATTCGATACCAAGTTCACGGTTGATTCGATATCAAAAGACATCAGCATAATAAAGATATTGAACATGAAAATTCAGTTATTGATACGGCTTCCGGAACCACGTGCTTAGTACTATCACAGAATTAATAATAGTACAAGAACAGAAGGTTCACTTCAAAACATCTAAATTACTCTCAGATTTCTCAAATTACTCAGATTAGTCTAAAGACACCGACAATCGTTGGAGCAAACAACTTGGTGGACTTTTTTTTCACTATCATAGACAACTGTTAAAAATCTATGTTTGAGTCTCAATTTAGACTTGATTTAATCAGCATACGATTTACATTTTGTCAAGAACTGTGGTGAAAAGCGAGCTGGCAAACTAAGTTTATTCGCTACTATCCGATCGATTTCCACCACTATGTACTCACTATACTTATCAACTCCGCCAAACACTTGACCAATGTAAATCGACCTTAAGACAGTTCTACGTGGCTTTACTCTGTTCCAATACTCAAACGTATCAGGATATTTAAGTAGATAAGGATGTGCGCAATTTGCTTTATAGGTCATATTTCGTATACGCTTCCTACACGGCTGAAGAGCTGAAGGAAGCGAGGGGAAGTAGAAATCGCTCAAGAGGTTTATCGATACGGTTTCGCTTTATCGAGTCCTCACGTAAGATATTCCAGGCTTTACTTAGATAGCCGGCACAATATTGTCGCGACAGCCCTAGCCAAGTTGACACTATAATCGCTAGAAAAAACGTCAATTGGGATTAGTCACGTAAAGAATATCATTCGAATCTATGTAAGCTAATAATTGAAAAAAAATATTAGCGCGAATCATTAAAAAAATTATGGTTTAACCAAATATAGACATTCTAGAAACGATGATGAAAAAAAAAGTCTACCGACCAAAAAAAATTACTCATACTAGGTTTTGGTTTGTAACAGCCGAACTACTTCGCACGTTTTGACCAATGTTTTCCTGTCGCTGGGAAACTTCTGCAACTAAATCATTTCCAGGTAAGGTAGTCTCAATAGCTTAAAATGTGATCTTGAAAATCATATAAAAAGAAGGCGAAGGGTTTTTAATTTATTTTAGTTAAGTATCAATTTGACTTTACCTACAGTTAAAACTAGAACAACCAAAATTACAAAAGTTAACAACTATTAGCTTTACTTACCATTTTAGACGGCAAAATTGGAGCCAAAAATAAATTTAAACGAAGACGAAGAAATTTATAGTACCTACCTACTTACCTCAAGTACGTAGGTACTCGCCTGAGGGTAGATACCGCTCATTCTAAAGTACCATTACAGCGCGCCTTGACTTTTGTAGAACGTAGATTTTTCTAGAGTTTCAGAGATAAAAGATTTAGGAATGGATTTTTAAGATATATTAGCTATCTAAGTTTCTGCTGGATTCTTTATTAGACCCCATATTTTGGATGGATTTCATCTAAGTACATAACCACCTACTATGAAACTTGTTAGATTTGTGTAGATGTAGAAAATAGTCGTTGTATTTAATTTAAACATGAACATAAATCGTTTATGATAAATCTCAAAATCACTATCATTAAATTAATTTTGTTTCGTAAACTAATATCTAATATAAATAAAGATTTGTATGAAAAAATAAAAAAAAAAACAGTTTTTATATCTTTAGGTAGTTTTAGCAATTTTTTTTATACAACCAAACGATGGAATAAGCCGATGGCCCACCTGATGTTAAGTGGTAACCACTGCCTATAACGATGCATTGTCTTTCTGAGCACGTCCACTAAAAACGTGCCCTGTTGAGCAATTTACAAAGTTGTACCGAAATACTAGCTAGTCCATGATATCGGCTAGTGTAAATGTTAGAGAAGTATCGTACTGTAGGTATATCTAAGAATACGTATTATGACGGTCTTTCTATTACCCCGATTGCATTTGGTAGTCAATTTAGCGATTGCCAAGGTTTTGTTGCAAATGTTGCATTCTCAATACGCTTTCAAGGGACGATGTTCGCGTTTGAACTAGGTACTTACGTGATAAAATTGGGGACCATTTTGATGCCTTCAATTTTCTAAAAACACTGACATATTATAACAATAAAAAAAAATATAGACATGAATGAAATCTGCAGACACCTTCAAATCTCGGATCAAACTCAAAACTATTATTCACGTTTCTTCAAGATGATTTCTAACAAGCAGTAGAAGTTGAGCACCACGTGAGCATTTAGCTGAAACGTAACAATATTCAGGCAGCACCACGAAACATTATGATAATGTCAGCTCAGCTCGTTCAGGCAGATTGAAATTCAATTTTTATAGAAGTGGCTTATAGTTGAGGAAACTCAACTTGGAACGTTTTGCCGTTCAAGTGTTAAAGTTTTAAGTGGAGCAAGTGATGCACCTGTGAGCATAACACTTTGGATAATCTTCGATACTTCAAGTTTGTATCATCTACTTTTATCTTAGGTATGTGAAGATTTATGAAGTCCAGTGCCTTCATCATGAATAGATGTAACGATCGTAAACGTGTTGTATTGTAACGCTAGCGAATCCGAGACACAGTGCGCGGTACAAGATACAAGATACATTTATTTGCCAAAATAAGTGTTACAATTTGGTCTTATGCTAAGAGACACTTTAAAACTTATTCACCCTTTTCAGGTATCGCAAAAATGTTATATTTGGGCGCTTAAACTTATCTTAAGTAGGTACATAAGTATAATAGTATTATTCTTTTTCAAAATATTCTTCAGTTGAGTAGAGACATTTTTTGACTTGATATGATTTTAATCCTCTTATAAATTTAGTTATTTCTTTTTCATTTTGAATATCATTTGGTAGGCTGTTAAAGATTTTGACTGCCATGTAATATGGACTTTTATTTAAGATTTTTATTCTTGAATATGGTGATATAGTTTGTTTGCGGTGCTTATAAACTTAGAAAACAAAATAGTCTTTGGAATAAAAAAGTGTATAATTAAATTCTATATTCTAGGATGACTTTATCAAGTGCATTAGGGCATTTAGTTTTTATTGCATCAACTACTAGGCAGTACTAGGCACGATTAGGTATCTACTATGCAAATATACTTGGTTAATGGCATTTTTATGTCTGTTCATTAGCGATCTAATGGAATTTACAAGTCTAGTCTATGCTTTATCACTTATTCAAAGGACGAGAGAAGAAAAGTTTAATTAATTTAATTTTTAATTCTAGTAGATAAGTTTTATTTTCAACTAAGTTTACTCAACTTATTTCTGTAGTAGAAATAGAATTTTTATAAAGCCTTTCCTTATTTTAAATCTCTGAACTGAAACCAATTTTTACCTGATTCTTTGATAGTTAAATCAGACAAGGAATATAAATAAAATTCTCTTATATATAGGTATTAAAAAGGTATTGAGGCGGCTTTTTTTACGAATTGAAGATAAACGTTTGACCCCAATCTCACCTGACGGTAAGTGACGATGCGGTCGACGATGTAGCACATTTGCCTAGAAGAAACCTATTCACTCTCCTCTTAAAAACATCCAAATTGTAAGTGTTCGGAAACACAGACGCCGGCAAAGAGTTCCACTCTTTGGCTACTACAAAAAACTAAAAAAAAATTCGCTAATGATTCATGAGCTATACCTACTGTGCAGCCACTTTGTGCGGTTTTTTTTCTAAAGACCGCGGTGGTACCTCCGTATTGTATTTAAGTTCAAAGCACAACAAAAACGTTCGTTTATAGTTTTACGTAGTAAACACTGCAGGGGTATGCCAATCAAAGTTGAACTGCAAAGTTTTAAATCATGGTCAGTTCATACTAACTCATAGTTATTCTGTGACTAAATAGTGACATTATGACGTCATTTGATGTGTTTTCGCGCATATTTTGCTGTCAAGTGTCTAAAAAGTATGATCACGTGGTACAAAATTGTACCACGTGACCTGAAGAAATTACACTGGGCAGTGAAATATAACTTGACAGCAAAAGATTGGCATACGGGGGCAGCATAGTATGTTAGTACTATAAAAGTGAACACAAACATTTCAACACCGGTCAGTGACAAACGCTGTGAATAGATTGCTTTTACAAGTGTTAATGAATGTAGGAAGTTCGTGTTTGATAAGAATCTAAGTAAAATCAAACATTGGTTTCGGATATACAAAAATGATAGTGATGATTCAAATAACTCATACAATAACACAAATAGAGATTAAATATTTAAAACTTAAAACATATAAAAAATATTTTAGATTAGGTAGATAAAGAACAGGATTAGCAGCGCCAATTATTGGCAAGAGGATGATGTCATGTCATGTCACGTCAGTTTGACAGGACGTAGTACTACCTCTTTGGTCTAACGACTAACGTTTGACATTCGAGTACGGGTTCAGTGTAATGTCAAGTTTCTCAAAGTATCCGCTCGGTACACGCACAGATAATATACTTAGTTCACAGATAATATAATATACACGGAAACGGTACTCGCGCACGAAGTCGCGGGCAACTGCTAGTAGTATATAAAAATAGATTGGATTATGGGATGCTAGGTACCAAACTTTGTTACCACCCACTAGTAGATAATGATCAAATAACTATCTTAGAACGAAAGCACACAGTGAAACTCCCAACCATTCCCATATTTGGTGCGGAAGTCTAAATTGTCAGCAATTAAAATCAATAGACGATTAAACAAATTAGCTTTATCGTCTCAACAAATTGTTGTTCAATCAAAAGTCGATAAACATTACGAAACGTACACATTAAAAAATAGCTAACTAATTACCCATTTTAGCGTTTCTCCTTTTTATGAATGAGGAAATTGAGATTACGTTAGTGATTCTGAGGGGATAGAAAAAATACTGCAGGGGTATGCCAATCAAAGTTGAACTGCAAAGTTGAACTGCAAAGTTTTAAATCATGGTCAGTTCATACTAACTCATAGTTATTCTGTGACTAAATAGTGACATTATGACGTCATTTGATGTGTTTTCGCGCATATTTTGCTGTCAAGTGTCTAAAAAGAATGATCCAGAAGAAATTACACTGGGCAGTGAAATATAACTTGACAGCAAAAGATTGGCATACGGGGGCTGAAGTCACAATTTATTATGACTGCATAATGCGAAATATAATACCTTTATACTCATTCACGCATTTTCTTACAGTATCCATCCAGCAAGAAGTAGATCACATAAAATTAAATAAGTATACCTAAGAATAATAACGACATTGAGAAAATATGTTTACTAGTGCAAATGTAAATAATGTAGGTACATAATTTTCGAAATCTAAAACGAACAACTCAGAAAGTAGGTACATAATTACAAAAGCACATAAGAGTGTGTTATGAAAAAGGATTAGAAAATGTATACCGCAAACAAAGTCAATACTATTAAAACTATAGCAGATAGCTATTTTAAAGGTACAAAAGTATAATTTAGAGACTCTAAAGAAGTTTGACAAAATTTTGAATAGTGAGACAAAATTACAAATATATAATGTAAACAAAGTCACGGTCTTCACTAGTAAAACTATAACGGCCTTTTAAATTTCGTTGTTAGTTGTTATAGTCTGCATAAAACATGCTAATGAAACTTGAGAATTGCTTTATGGTTGGACAAGATGAAAGATTGTATTTAATTATAGCTAAATAAAATGTGTTGAAAAATAATAAAAAAACAAGAAAAACATTGGAAGGTTCAAAAAGAAGGTGAAGCTATTAAAAATGAACTGTTCTTAAAAGTAGTTTTAGAAGGTACTTAATAGGGCTCTTTGTGAAACTGCTTAAAAATAGTCATATATTCAATATACTTATATTAAAATAAATGAGAAGCTAACTAATAAAATTTATCGTTACCTACAGGATAATGATAGGTATAGTAAAGATTTTTTTATGAGATAGCGATAAGTAATAGTAGATAATATTAATTTAAATAAATAAGTAACGTATAAAAATGTTACAATGGAGGAAAATAAAAATATTAAAACCTCTACCAACGATAAAGAAAATGTACAAAAACCTCAGTAACGTAAAATCTTCATTTCTGAGGAAAAATACAAAGAAGTAAATACCTCAAGAGTTTTCGCCGAATTTGCGTCAAACAGGGCCGTCTAATACAAAAATCTGTAAACGAAGATTCGATACAAATATTGAGTTACATTACGCCTCTGCTTTGTGCGTTGTGCGCGGTATCGTACGGAGTAGCTACTCGCTGCGTAGTGTTTCTCAAAACGGCAAAACCAGGTTTATTCATCGTTGTTCGTAGTACACCCTGAACGCAATGTTGGTAATTGCTCACGCAAGAATCTCAGCCTATTACGAGTTGCTTGTATACCTTTATTCGTGGGAAACTCTAATTAAGTTACAGTGCTCATATTAATATCATGAGTATGATGAATAGGTCTGAACATTTCATTGTTATTAATATTATTTAACGTGAAAGTTTGAAAATGAATTTGTATCTATACAGTATCTAACTTAAACTTTATGTGAAAATATGCCCGTAATAGATCTGACAATGTTTTTGTATAAATATTACTTACTATGTTTTAATTTTATTAATAAGTTATCTATTCTAGTCTTAAAAGCGATAAACCAAGAAGTTAAAGTATCCTTCAGTAGTCAACTTGACTGGAAATTAAAAGACAGTTTTTGTAGATAAACAAAAAGTCGAAACGCTATAAAAACGGTAGTCACTAACAAAAAGATACAGAAAACAAAACACGGCTACAGAACCAAATTAAAACCGACAATGTTTTACGTAAACGTAGCTCTGGCGAGGAAGTCACCATTACCGCCCTCATTAGCGTATAGCCCGATGAAAAGGCTACTCAATAAATACAAGTGAATGAAAAGGGGTCTTATGCTCGTTTCCGGCTCGTGTTGTTTATATCAAAGAATTTACTGATTTTACCGTTTTTAAAGCAGCCCTCACGCACGCGGCGTCAGAAAATTTCAATTTCTACACAGCCATCACAAACTGGTATGAGAAACTGGTGAATGCTAAAAAATATAGCACATTTACGAACAGAGAATTAAAGTAAATCATACTTAAAACATTATTTGCCTGAATGTGAGTGCAAAAGTTGTTAATTATAATATAATTTGAGCATTTGATGCCTTTAATTAATAGAATAATAGTAAAAAATGTTTAAAGTTACTTTACCAAAGCTTTATTTCGTTTCGATAGTAGGTTGATAAAACGTTTTTCTAAATATTGAATATAATCTAGTATAAATAACCATTGAAAAAGACGCGTAATTTTTATATGGATAAAATTTATTCAAAAAAAAAAATACAATTCAAAAGTTAATTTCGATATTCTTAAAAAAGAATTTGCAATTTTTATAGGTTTAAAATAAAATATTCCTAAGTCCTAGACTTTCTTATTAGTTTCATTATCTTGTACTGTCTCGACACCCTATTGCATTGTATTGTCTCTTTTGTAACTTGTAAGACCACACGTTTATTCAGACTTTAATTAACTTAATTAAGTGGTAATTAAATAAAACATTGCTAATGAATGTAGCGTCTTTTCTTCAATGCCTGTTTTATTCAAA
Source organism: Gandaritis pyraliata (assembly GCA_947859175.1). Lineage (NCBI taxonomy): Eukaryota > Metazoa > Arthropoda > Insecta > Lepidoptera > Geometridae > Gandaritis > Gandaritis pyraliata. The sequence continues at coordinate 2,177,863 of OX401867.1, read as the reverse complement.
CGACACGACATCTACACGATATCGTCGGGGAGCGACATTTAGCTACTACTTTTAATAGGTACTTGATGTTTTCACACCGTGTCACCGGCGACACCAGAATACCAGACAGTAAATTGTTTACAAGGGGTTAAAATGTCAGACAAAAATTAAATACTTATTCCCCTAGAGCAATATATGGTATTTTATCCACGCTCTGATACTTTGTAACGAAGAAATTGTTTATATTCTTCGTATTTTTTTAAAAGCCTAGAAAACCAGTTTCTCCCGTTGACCTAGATATACATAGATGACCTAGATATAATAATAAACCACTTTGTAAACAATAATGTACCACGTGAATTCACAACACCAATATTAAGAAAAGTGTCAGAATATTTCATGATGTTCATGAAATAAAAGTTTATTTTCAAACCCCGCACACATGATTACATCTAAAGCTGGCTTGAACATCGCTCCAAGTTTCCGAAATATTACGAAGATGGACGAGTAATTTACCAAGTTTCGACTGAAGTTTGAAACAGCTTATTCAAATGAAAAAACAATGAAATGGGCTCATGACTGCAATTCTCTGAAAATTAAAAAATTAAAAAAATTAAAAAAGTCAAATATTTTTTTTTACTGTACTTATCTGAGTTGGAGGTAGTTTAAATTTTATTTTATGGTTAAGTAAGAATCTTATGACATGTTTTTTTTAAGATTATGGCAGTTTTAATAGGTTTAACTCACAAAAGTAATAGGTGGTATGGATTAGCCTCAATGGTGCCTTTTCACAAGTCGTGGTTACAGGATAGCAGGTGCCAAAATGTACTTATACAATTGTTTTAGCATTTTAAATGACTTTGATTTCACCCATTTAGGGTCAAGTTAAAAATATTATCAGAATAATTTATGTGTAACCAATGGACACTCATACATTTAAGAATGAGGCTTCTATGCTTCCGTCTGTAATTTGGTGTCGAAATTATTTTAATATAAGTCGAAATTGCCGCGGACAAACTTGCTCGACGTCAACTGTGGTGACAAGATGGGGAAACTTTTTTAATAAAATATGTACCCAGGGAAAACCAGATTTTACCACGTTTTACGACATCGTCGCAGTTTTATTATGTTAAACTCGTAATTGTGGTGTCTTCTTCCGTGATTTCACGTAGTACGATGTACCACGTAAACTAAATGATGGTATAGGTTATAGCTGTTTATAGGCAGAGGTAACCACTTAACATCAGGTGGGCCATCGGCTATAAGAAGAAGAAAACTTAACATAACGTATCAGCTCTGAGTACGGCAGAAGAAACTTAATGTCTGCCAGTGACATAAAAATAACTCCTAATCGTTAAAAATAATGTTTGGTAAGTTCCATGATAAAAATACTACCATCTTTGTGTATCATAAATCGTTGGTTGGACAGCCTGAAGTATTTACATCGTGATGTTTAGTATCCTTGATCCTATAGGCGTTGTAAAGACGGACTTAACCACTTTATTGAGTCTATAAATAAAGGGATCATAGATGGCGTTGTGTGAAATGCGCATCAATCAATATAATGTAAGAGGAGTGATCTTTTACTGATTTGATTTATTTATAAGACAAGATAAAAATAAATCAGGTGACAAGGCTAATTATTTTGGTAGTAAGCAACGTTTGTCTGGGTCTGTTTGGGTATGTCTGGGTGTTATTCTAAGTATGTTTTACAACGGTTTATCGTTTGCAACGGTGTGTAGATAGCTCAACTGCTTCATGTGTATTTTGTACATATTATAAATATTGTAAATACTGTATTAGTCATAATTTTGTTTGTGAATAAATATTTTAATTTGTTTTACATAAAAAAAAGTATATCAATATTCTATCAGCAGCCTAGTACCCATATTTCTAGCTTTTCTTAGTTTGGGGCTAGAGGGCGCTGTGTGAAATGTCCATGAATATTTATTTACTTATTTAATGAACAACCGATTTATTAGAGCAAAACAAAACATAGGAAGAGTGAGCTTTTCCAAATTAAATCATTTAAGGACCTCGATACTGTATATTTCGTAACGTCTATTGTAAAACCACTAGATTTTAAAGATTCAGTAAAAAGTTCAACGATAACCTAAATGTTTTACGGCTCGAGATAGCTTAGCTATTAAAACCACCTTAACATTAAAACCAATAACGCGGTATGATGATCCATTAGTGAGTAGAACGCCGGCAACGAGATCAAACAGTCCAAAATAGTTTCAAAGTAAAAATCCCAGTTTATAATAAACGTTTTTGAAAAGTTTGTAAACAAAATCAGTTTGATTTTGATGCGTATAAAATGCTTTATGACCGGATATTACAAATATTGGCCCGTATGCTCGTTTGTTTAAAACTAGAAATCTATTTTGGATTGGACAATAAAAATGTTGGCGATAGTTTTACGAGCATGATCAATTTTGATAAAATGCATTGTTTTGCTAACTTTTTATGATGTTTGACATTTTATTAAACACTTTTTCTACGTATAAAGGTATATTTATACCAACAAAACAATGGTTTTTAAAATTGTGTTTCAACTCCATTGACATTAGATTTTTCCTTCCCAGGAAACGATATAAAATTTTTTGCAGTATCAAAATAATAGGTATCTCACAGATTTACGCTATTTATCAAAAGCCTACGTGATTTATTTCAAAGTACAGCAAACACTATAAAAATCTAGTTTTAAAGGCGGAAAGGTATTCATTTACTTCAGCCAAAATTGAAAACTATTTCACTCAACAATGTCTGCTATCACTTCCTCGAACGCCAATCGCAACTTGAATCTCTGTAATGACTGTTTTCATTTAAGCTTAGCTACACTATCTTGGACTTTGGCATTATCTAAGTCCTTAGTATTCAAAGAGATAGCAGAATCTAGTTCTACCAACTAAATGTCTCTTGTATCGTGTTTCGCAAAATCAAGTACTACGTTCTCAACTCAGCACCGCTCAGGGAAAGTTTCAGCATCTACTGCCAAAGCTATATTTCCATGAACATCCTTCACGGGGGCATAATTATCACCGCGTCTCAAACGGCGCTTTGCCTCTTTTGATATTCTCCCCACATCTAAAACTTTACCCTCGCATACATTCAACCACTCTAAATCTTTCTCAAACTTTTCACCAGGTTCAGAATTTTCAAGATCCTTCCCAGCTATTACTTTGAATACGGCTTGGATTTATGTTGAGTAAGCTAGCTGTCCGTAAGTCGTGCAAGATCTAGGGGATAGGATAAATGTAGCGACACGTTTCGAATAACATTAAGTTACTTATTTCTAACTTGGTCAGATTGGGTCCGATTACTACTCTGTGAGAATTCAAATCGTAAATGAATAATGAGGTCTGCGATCACATCGACGCATTGAAATTTATTGAGTGCTATTTTGTGTACTTAAATAAAGCTTTGTTTGAATTTATACTTGTAAGTATATCATAAATTATTTGAGATGACATAGATAATCTTAAAATAAAAGTAGGTAATTACGAAGCTGATGTAAACAGTCGACGCGAACGTCCGAAAGAAAATTCAAAGGAAAGTCTCAACGATCCTATCAAAATAATTAATAAAGTTTACTGAAGAAAAAAATCCGGTAGCCGGCCACAATGAAGCTGTTATTTATTTTTCATTTTTCATCCTCGAAACTCTAATGATCTTTAATGAAAAGAAGCCGATACAGCCAACATTTTTTATTTTCTCTTTTTGAAACTTTGAACGTTTCATTCCAAGATGGCCGTCCTGTTATTCTAGTTGAGTGGATTTGTTTTTTTTAATCGTGTCTACCTTCCTTGATCTAATAACGAATTATTTACAGAACTATTACACAATATTACCGAACTGGATTAAAGAGTTTCCTCTATTTGGTTCGTGGTTGTTATTTTGATTAAATACACTACATACCATCAAAAAACTTTCCAACCGTACTAGCAACCTTTATTAAAATAATAGCATAAAAAAGTTATCGAAAACAGTTTCCACAAAATGTTTATTGCTGAAATCGGACCGTGGAAAAAATATGATAAAAAGGAAAAAATAAAAATACGGCTGTCAGAGATGCATGAGTAAAAACATATATAATAGGGTATATGGCTATTATATAACAATTAGCACAATGTGACTGCGGAGCCCCACAGACAATACCTCACCTCCTGTCTTGCCCAGAATGCACCAACACCTGCACCCGGAAAGATCTTTGTGACGCCACGGAAAATGCCATAGACGTGGCCCGTTTCTGGGCAAGACATGATATTTAGTAGGTACCTAGGTAATTACTAATGAAAATAAAATTAAAAATATATGCAGGGAGCCAATCGACTCGAAGAAGAAGAGCAATTAGTAACAATGCAATATCGCCCATTATTTTGGATTTTAGTAGGTACCCGTCAGATTCTATAGTTGGATCGGTATAAAAAATTATATTATCTAGTAAATTGACCTTATTATAAAATCAAAGGTTAATTTACTGTTCCGTTCTGTAGTAAAAAAATTAGTTCTTATACTTCATTTGATCTTCAAGAAACAAAAAGTCCAACTGTTCTTTCAACCGACAGTCGACATTGTGAATCCATCAAGCATAGAATATCGGTCAAGCGTGGATCAGTAAGTGCCTCTACTACCACATTTGTAATTCTGTTAAAAATTTCTAAAAGAGAATGGGTTCCAAGCAAAGCTATTAAATAAATCAAAAAAGTATCGTTTACTGTATAAAAAAAGTACGAGAATGGTCTATTATTTCTTTAGGAAATCCTGAATGTAAATTAAATTGTATTGACATATCTAATTTGCTGAACTGAAAACTATGAACGTGGTAATGTTAAAGATTGACCTCAAAAATAATCAGTCAGTAGGTAAATAACAATGTAGAATAAAAACATCCAAGCAAAAAGTAAGGTTAGACACAAGTCTTAGTAGGTACACGCACTCTGTGGTAGGTCCTACTTTCATATTTCAGAATCAAATCAATGGTTTGGTGTATAAATCAAATATTTTTAGGGCGGCTTGCACCAGAATCGCTAAACGTGTTTAACAGCTAAATAGATTTAAATCTGACGTATTTATATGACTTGACAACTCGCTCAATACTATTTAATAGATAAACTTAACTTAATAGACTTACCTAATTCTGATATTCAATTATTTGAATTCCGTTAAAACTCCACTTGTAACAATTTTGCTAAGTTTTTTTTTCACTTTCACAAATGAGTTATTTAAGTAATCTTCTAAATTTCTGTTCGTAGAATTCTAAAGTTAACTTAATTTGTCTATGTTATTGGAATCGTATCTGTAAAAAACAGTTTTAAGTTCAAAGGTCAGTTTTACTTAAAAAAATGTAGCTGCCTAATTGTAGGTAGGTACTACTAGTACTAATGACAACAAAGTAAGTAGGTAACGCATGCTAAGATCTGTTGGATTTTATTGGCTTTTCGAATTAGGTGCCTATTTTAAATTGATTAAAATATATTTTAGTTCTAAGTTTAATTATATTGCTAGCTTTTTAATATTTGTTTACACCTAGATACTCATTATATAACATTATGTATTTAAATTATCTTTTATCAATTTACTTAATGTTTGTATTGTTCGCCCACTAGATTATTCAAATAAATTAATTTCGAACAATACTCGCTATTGTCATAATGATTTGTTTTGTTTAGACGTAACACATCCTCAAACTGCTTTATCATTGTTCGCTTTTATTCCGCCCACATGTTTAATGAATTAAAACACATGTGGAATCAATGATGTTAGCTATCATCTGATGCTTTCCTTTATAATCAATTTTAGATTACCATCAATGAACGAACATTCATTTGTTATTATACGTTTGCCTAACGTACTATTGTTTGACCGATATATGAAAGTATCTTTATGAAAACGCCTCAATGTTCTGTGCAAAATATAATTCTGCCTGTCAGTATCTTCCATTAGCTGTAAAATTGAATAGCGTTTCGCTGAAACAGAACCGTTTTCACATTTCCGCTCTGTTACTATTTTATGCGCTAACTTGTCCCATTAAAACGTTTCCAGTCATCAACATGCCGGCTTCTAATATTTACATCTGTCATCTCATCTCCATGTTTACTTTTGCCAATCCAACAGATCTCACTGCATTAGCTACATCCGCTGATTGCAACATCAAAACTGACCGTCGAACTGCACTTTCACTGCGAACGCACAAAGTCACACCACTATCGAATCCTTGATAGGTTTGTAGGGCGCGCTATCTGGGGACAAACATCCCTACACAAACAGGATGCACTGCGATGTTTCGTACGCACAGACGACGGGCACAGCGACACGTCTCCTCCGCTGGCCGGGAAGCGACTGACTGAAAATAAAATTATGTTTGGCCGAGAACACCGGCTTGCATCCGAGCATAAACGAAAACGGCCGAGTGTAATTTCGAGGTGCAAACGAGAAGGGAGAGATTCTGTTGGGAATAGAGTGGGATGGGTGCTCAGGTGGGGTGGGCTGGGGCTGGGGCTGCATCAGGTTCCGTGATCCGTCTATGCAGGCCATTGCAGGCTGGGTTGCATTCAGCCGCAAGACGCCGCGGATACCCGGCGGCGGGTTAGGCCTATCATTTTGGACTATTAATGAATTGATGACTTAACTGACCCGAATTGCGGGCAATTTTATTTAATTGTTAGTACGACGATAAAGCAATTTTATGATAAATTGGTTTGGAATTTGAGATAATTGTTTTATGTGGGTAGATGTATTGCTTTGTACAATGGCGATCAGTGATAAATTTTTGACCGTGGTTTTAATTGTAGAGTCAAATATTTTATTGGATGATCTATTGCCACTGGCTGTCTTCTTCTCTACAAATTGTAGAGAGGCCTTGGCAGAACCTTTTTGCTCCTAATCTTTTTCTCATTGTCCGATATAAAATGACCTGAGCCAGCAAAGAGGAGTAAACTCTTGCCCATCTGATCCAATTATTCCCGAGTCATATTTTAAGCTATTATATAAAATCTTAATGGCATTTTTTATAGTAATCATCATCTTAATATATCAATATCCTTCCCAAACTACTTTCTTTTGCAAAGAAAAACTTTTCCCTTATGGGTCCATAAAAAAGACATAAGTACGTACAAATCCTCTTAAGAACCGAAATGTTTTTAATCATCGAATCTACTCTTTATGCTCTATCAAATCTAGAGTCTTATTGCCTCAAAAAAATGAAGACTTGGATAAAGTGAAGTCTTTATTTTGCAACAGAACATACAAGTATTTTAATTCCGAGGTAATGGTGCGGGAAAAAAATTTAGTGCATCTTCAAGTACCGTAATAAAATTCTTGACCATAATCTTTAAAGTGTTAGAACACGGGTGAAACTTACATTGGGGAGTGGTCAAGTGAAAGCGATTTTTAAGCATTTAATATTTGTTTTAAAATAATTAACCGAGAAACATTTTTTTATTTTATTTCTCATTATTTTATTGAGATCTGAATATTTGCTGCCTAGAGCAAAGTTAAATTTAAAGCAAAAGTCGTGTTTTGGTTTGTGATTGTAGTATTGCGATTGTACGCGCGTTTATGTCGTTTCTTACAAAAACGCGCTTACGATCATGCATAGGTAATAGCAGAGAGATGAGAACATATCCAACAGTGATTATGAATTCAGTCATTTATTAATTTTTCTATCAAAACAGTGTCAAAGGAAAAATCGAGAAAGTAGCTCTACAATTTCCCAACTCTTATGAGAGTCAATTCACTAATCTGAATATTTCCTACACTCTGAACAAACCTCATAGTACACACACTACACTGTTTCTGTTTTTAAAATTACTGAAAGGAAACACGTAGATTCGCACGACGGCTGGCGCAAGTCGCGTTTCGCACGACGACTGTCGCAAGTCGTACGACGACTGTCGTAGCTCGTAGACTGGTACGACTCTGAGGTTGGCGATCTCTCGTACTCTAACCACACCTCGCTCCGCCCACACTACTCTGTTCTGAGATGTTTGCACGAATGTGCCGGGTCGTGGGCGAAATCCTGATTTTACTGCTTTTACTTATTCATTTTATTTCATATTAACACAATTGTTCCGTGTACCTAATAAAATACAGTTGTGAGCTTAGGTTTGTTTTATTTGAATGGACTGTGGGAATTGAGTATTTAAACATATACTGAGGGGCGAGTACGAGTTTACATTGTGCAATGCGTCTGACATCCAGCACACCGGTGTGCGCTGATTGGTATGGAAACACTGAGCGGAAGCTTGACGAGACCAAGCTTCTCAGAAAATCCGCTCAGTGTTTCCATACCAATCAGCGCACACTGGTGTGCTGGGTGTCGGACGTAGGTACTCGTACCTCACCCCTCTGAGCTCTAGTTCATAATATTGTACAGTCGATAGAATCTACAAATTATAAATGGGAATAATCTCGTTATATAACGAATGACATTTTGACTTATTATTCTATTCTCTTACAACTATAGAATGTAAAGGGCACTAGCCCTTTCCACAGAAACACTCTAGTGTTTCTGTGCCTAAATGAAGTAAAAAAAAATGATTTTATTTTTTAATTTTTTAGTCGCGAAATATTATTCAGCAAACCCAGCAATAGGATTGAAAAACAACCAGTGTATATAATAAGGCTCCAAAAAAATTCTGTCGAAGTTTGAAAACTAGTTATGTATTTTCTTTTCTGAGAGTAGAACAAGTACCTAATTAAATAAAAAAATTAAAAGACCCCGAATTTTGGACCGATTTTCATCGAACATAGCTAAGAACACTTATTTCGACTTATTCACCTTTCAAACAAAAAAAAAACCAAATCAAAATCGGTTCATCCGTTCGGGAGTTACGTTGCCTCAGAAAGACACACACACACACACACACACACACACACACACACAGACACGTCAAACTTATAACACCCTGTCGTTTTTGCGTCAGGGCCTTTCATAGCAAATTTTTTTCATTAATTAGGTAGATACACCATAAAATACGCTGACCTTGGACTTATATCCATAATCTAGATTCCATATTCTAACCCAAGAACCGCTTTGACCTATGACGAGGATAAACATTGGCTTTGCCAGATTAAATTTCATCCCTCAGTCAATAGCGAGCGGGATAAGCAAGCAGCTGAAATCATGAAAATTTGTTGGTTATCGGTTTGCTGTAGTGTCTTATTTTTACAATGTTGAAACATTTCAACTAATATCTACTGGAAACGAGTTGTCAGCCTTTGCTGACAACTCGATTATCTTATCGTCTTATCTCTATAAGACGTCATCCATATTAGAGTAAAATTTAACATCTGTGTGTGGCAGAAATAGATGTTTGTTCTATGTCTGGGTGTTACTATGTCTTAGGTATAAATATGGATTTACCAAAAAATATTTAAGTTTGTATCAGCATCTAGTTACCATATTACAAGCTTTGCTTAGTTTGGGACTAGAAGGCGTCGTGTGAAATGTCTATAATTTTTTTTTGTATTAATTAAAAGTGACCTACTACAAAAACTTGTAAAACCTAAAGTAATAATAATTGACTCGCTCGTGTAACTATTAAATCATATGTGATGCCTGCCTACCTACTATATAACAACTAGGTATAGTACTATGAAAGCAGTAAATGTATTGAGTTGGAGTACGTAAACCTCGATTTGGTATTTTCCGTCTATCGCAAAGCAGAATCAAGATTGGTGGCGGGCGTGGCGGCTGATACTATAAAATAAGTGTTTTTTATGTGCGTGTTATTCTATAAGTCGCGAAAAACTAGGTACATCTCAGAAAAATATTTCTCGGTTTCATCGGTCCAATGTGGCTTCGCCATATAGTAGCAGTGCAAAATTCGCTTAAGTTTTTCACTTCCACCACACACAGAGATACAGTCGGAAGTTTGTTGTTTATGGTCACCACTGTCCACGCATAGGCCGCTCTGATATTGCAACTAAACGACTGCATAACTATTGTTTACACTGCTTTCATGCCCACTGTGTGGGTTTCATTTGTCATGGTTTGCTTCTGTATTGCTTTGTGTGTTGGATGTGCTTTATTGCAGTTCTGTTAAAAAGTTCCTCGCGCGTTCCATTGATGGAAAAAATAACACTCGACTGTGTATCATCTTAATTAAATGCATGCTGTTTCACCTAAAACTTATGGGTTTAATTTTTTTTCGGATGGACTAGGATGCTGTTGTAATCGTCTGACGATTGCTGACAGAGTTACCGGACTACTGGTGAGTGCAGAAGGCTCTCGACCATACCAAATGGTTTAGTTGGCAACAAACACAAGGGCACCACTTGGGTTTAAATTTTAGGTTATATTGCGTATTATTGCAATCCCATCCCATCCCACTAATATTATAAATGTGAAAGTTTAGATGTTTGGATTTCCAATATTTGGATGTTTGTTTCAATCATGTCAAAACTGAGCCAACTTGGATGAAACGTGAAACATTATAGTTCGTAACCTGGATTGACACATAGGCTACGTTTTATCCCGACTAATTAACAGGACCTACAGGATAGAATGAACGAATGGGACGTTTTCTGTGTGAGGTACTGCAATTTCCTATAAAAAGAACAAAGAGCTAAAAACACCTTCATATCCAAGATTTTCCTTCCCCAAGTACCTACCAATGCTTTACCCAACCTCAATCAACCGATAATACTAATGAAAGATCCTGTAATTAGTTACACGCTATCAATTATTTATTCCAGGGTATATGTCCAGGGGGACAGACTAACTGGATTTATCGGTATCTGTGGTTCGATCTTGGGAGAGAAAGGTTTTGGAATTGATTTCGACAGCTAATGAGTCAGGGTGTACCACACTTTGGTCAAGCATCAGTCAGAGCAGAGCACCGTCCCGTTCAGTCAGTTTTTATTTCAATCTTGAGTCAGTCTGCTTTCAAAGTAGCTGTGGAAATCTGAACCGTTTTTGCTTGATATTACTGACCTTGATAAAGACAAAACTTTGAAAAACAATGTTTTAAAATCTGAGGGTTCAAATGGGATGTTTACTTTTTGTAACTTAAAAGCTAGAATCCCTGAAAAAACACTAGTCCTAACAACTACACTTTTAATGCTCTAGCTAGTTAGCAAAATACCAATTTATTTTTATACTCTGTAGCAAAAACCCCGAAAATAAATATAGAGCGACGGCAGCCTCATAAAAACCAAGTACCTTACCTACCTACGATTGTTAGTAGGTACGATGGTAGGTAAGCTCAACGCGAAAAGCGGCCCCTAAGCCGTCAACAAAGAATATTTACAGCTCATTTTCAGTGTTTCGACTACCTGAGAGTTCTCAAATTGTACACCGATTCCGTCACGTACAGTCGCAGACAAAAGGAAACACTTCACAGGATTAAACTTTTGTGAGCAATTTTTGCTGAAAACTTTTGAGCAATTATGATAATTGAAATTGATTGTGAGAAATACACCTTTAAAATGTCTAAACCGCTGGAGAATAATTATTTTCCACTCAATCAATAAAGTTCATTATCGAAAAATGACTATGTAAAAAGTAGCAATGATATTCTTAGAAAAAATTTAGAGTTACTGGGTATAATAAAAGCATTGATTGATAGTTTTATAAACGCCAAATTGATTATTATAATCTTTCTTTTCGACTAGCATGATTTATACCCGCAGCATCAGGGGTTACTTTTAACCATGCATCGATGAACGCCACATTACAGTGCTTGGGACATTATTTAGATGGTATAAATCTGTAACAAAGTTTAATTTTCCCAACCAAACACTTATCTACAAACCAGTCCAGTGGCGGTAATATCCTAAGGCGAGGATACACTGTCGCTGGTGATTTACACGCCAATAACTCTTGGTGTGTCCGCAGTCTAATTGCAGATGACCGATTTTACACGCGTTTCAGACAATGGAGGGCGTCGTGCTTCAGTCTTATTTCGTCCTTACTGTTTCTCATGCAAATGTGTAGGTTTATGTAAAGTTTGTATTCAGTTGTAACATAAACAATTCGTTGGCTATTTAGGGCAGGATTTTAAAGTTTATCTTCATTGTTAAAATACGTATGTGAGAGATAAGTTGCTACCGTGTGCAGTCTAGAACATAGTTTGCAATTGAAGATTTCAACGGATTTCAAATGCTGTACAGCCAGCTACGGGAACACCACATCTTTGTGAATTTTATTGACCTCAGAAGTAGAAATGACGTACCTATTGTATTGTAGTTGTTGATATTCAAGTTCGGGGGGCGATTCCAGACTCAAAGTTGAACTGCAAAGTTTTATGCATCAGCAGGGGTATGCCAATCAAAGTTGAACTGCAAAGTTGAACTGCAAATTTTAAATCATGGTCAGTTCATACTAACTCATAGTTATTCTGTGACTAAATAGTGATATTATGACGTCATTTGATTGTGTTTTCGCGCATATTTTGCTGTCAAGAGTCTAAAAAGAATGATCACGTGGTACAAAATTGTACCACGTGACCTGAAGAAATTACACTGGGCAGTGAAATATAACTTGACAGCAAAAGATTGGCATACGGGGGCAGCTATCAGCTCTACAAACCAACCCCTTTATACTTCAGCTGTTTTAAGTCGAGACCCATATCGGTGATTTGAGGTTTTTTATGATATTTTTATCGTCCCAGCTTACATCACGTAGTGAAACTTCTATCTCTTTTACAATGTAAGTTTCGATAGCAAACACAATGTAAGTTTCTCTGAACAGCAGTTTGTAAACCTGTCCATTGTAATCATCAAAGTTTGTTTAAGTTATTATAATACTGATTTAAACATCCGCTAGTTTTGATATTCTGCTGACTGTTAAACAAAGTAATCTGTCAGTCATTTTTGATGGGCTTCGAGCAATCCAAAAACAAAAATGTCTACTGATGATAACAGTCGATGATATCATGTCTTACAGTCCCCGTATGCCAATCTTTTGCTGTCAAGTTATATTTCACTGCCCAGTGCAATTTCTTCAGGTCATGTGGTACAATTTTGTACCACGTGATCATTCTTTTTAGACACTTGACAGCAAAATATGCGCGAAAACACATCAAATGACGTCATATAATGTCACTATTTAGTCACAGAATAACTATGAGTTAGTATGAACTGACCATGATTTAAAACTTTGCAGTTCAACTTTGCAGTTCAACTTTGATTGGCATACCAATGCAGATGCTTATAACTATCGGCATCATAACAGAATACTTACACAAAAACTTCCACATTCACGCAGTTCTAAGCTCGTCAGGTTTTCTAGACCACAATTAATCCCAAGTTATTTTTTCGATAATGCCAAGGCGTCATTATTTACCTCCGATCATTTCGAGCTCACTGGAGCAGTCTTGCGGATACTACACAATACAGTATTTACATGACAAGTGGCTTCCGGATAAGGCCTGAAAAGCCTCCTTAGCTGTAATGTGGAAATCTTTTGTTGGGGATCAAACGACTGTCAGGATCTAAAGGTGCTGGATCTGACAGGTGTCGGTTTTGATAAGATTTTTAAAGAACATGGAAGTAAGGCTGGGTAGATTCTCCTTCGACGACTATAGAGTCTACCTAGCCTTTTTTTTAGAAATGTTATAAATCTCCAAAAAAAATTTTGTAGGCATTTTCCCGCACAAAAAAATTATATCTGCCTCGATAATTAAATTTTTTGGGGAATGTCTTCTACAATTTTTTCATAGGTACCTATGACATACCTACACCTATATCGGCTTTTGTTTGTCTAAATCTTATTTTTATTCATACAAAAAGAAAGTTGATGTATCAATTTATAATATTTATAGTACGTATTTAAAGTCATTCTACTTCTACCAACAGAGTTTGAAAATTCTTTAAAGAATTGCTTCACCCTTTCTACAAATGATTTCCAATTCCATTGAAGATTTTCATTACCAGCTATAAGAGTCACACAACCGTCAAAAGCTAGTGTCTTCGTTCAGACGAAAATTTTAGATCCTTCAAAGATGCCACATCCAGATAACAATGAACGTCTCCACTGTCCTTTTGTCCATTGCTATAGCAACCGTGGTGTTAAATGTCGCTCTGATGCATTCGCATGTTTTAACTGACCCACAGCCGGTAAGGGATGGTTAAATCACTCGGAGCTACACCTTTGAGACTACTCTTGCTGAAATATCTCAGGCAGTTTAAAGTTTTCTAAAAAACGGTGACCGCTTTTTGTTAATTCAGACGTACGCATTAGGTATTTATTATTATGATAGAGTAACGGACATAAACATAGGTGTACAATAATGTCACAAATCTAGGAATTTTTGAGTAGGTAAATATTATGTTGTGTTTGCTGAATAGCCATTCAGAGCACCCACACGTTTTGGATTTTCTTCGCAAGTAGAACAAACCTTTCGGGAGCTTTTCACTGAAACCCTGAAAGAAGAACCATAAATAACATATCGCCCCGCCGCGCCGACTTTTAGTTTAAAGTTGGCTATAAACGATGAACACCGTACTCATCTACATACTGACCTAGCTGTTCTACTTTTCCTGAATTTGACCCGTCCAAGATCCCAACAGACACTTGAAAGTTATAAGATTTCACACGAGGACTTAAACACTGGCCCTTAATGCCTTTTGTACTGACCGCTTGATGATCTCATTCTTGAAATGCGTGGGTTCTGAATGGTTAAAACTAACGTGCGAATTTGAGCTTTATGTGATGGTAATAAACGACTACAGTAAAATTCCTTTTATTGCTTTCTCTGTGTGTTTTGCACAGACGCCTTTTTTGTGTAATTCGATTATGCAAACCCGCAATGAATGTTTTTATTTGCAAATGAAGATAAAAAGCATTTTGAGAATTAAAAAACTATAGATAATATAACGTTGGTCCCTCTTATTTTTAATTCTACAACTCAATTATTATCAAAGCGGTTAATAACCTAATTTACCAGCTAATCTAGAAGTAAGGGGTCTCAATCTCAACTGCTTAAGTTCCCCAATAAATGAAAATGAAAATGAAAAATCTTTATTTCCAGCAAAACATGCAGTAGGTAGGTAAAGGTAGGCAAGGTACATGGGTACAAACCCAACATGTAGATACAGTGAGTAACAACAGCCAGATAAATTACCTAAACATCAGGGGTACCTACTAATGAACGCTGAACAATTCGGACATACGATCAAAGAGCATTTATTTGTTGTTATAAAAGGATGGGAATGATTTAGGCAACTGATCCGATTTATGCAGCGAAATCGAATTCTATACTGTTTTGTTCTTAACAAACACAATATTTTATCACGATTCTCTAGATATTTCACAATTCTTTATTCCCCTAGCAATTCCCATTTATCCAGAAATAATATGAGCCAGCCATCAAGGAATCGTTTTAAAATCATTCATCATACGAGGATGATTCCCTGTTTCCAGAGATACATTTTGTAGGGGCCTTCGTAGAGGCCTTTGTGAGTCCCTTAATGGCACAGACTAGCTGAGTCAGTCTTCCTTTCAAAGTAATAAGTATTGAATGGTTTGTTTATTTGTGGCGCAAAATTACTTTAACTTTCAGGGAAAGGTTTTGAGAACTAAATACACTAAGGTCTTCAAAGATACTAAAACTGTACACGAGAATCATAATAGCACTTTCAGATACAGCCCCCGTATTCCAATCTTTTGCTGTCAAGTTATATTTCACTGCCCAGTGTAATTTCTTCAGGTCTTCATTCTTTTTAGACACTTGACAGTAAAATATGCGCGGAAACAAATGAAATGACATCATAATGTCACAATTTAGTCACAGAATAACTATGAGTTAGTAGGAACTGACCATGATTTAAAACTTTGCAGTTCAACTAAGATTGGAATTGCCCCCTGCCCCCGTATGCCAATCTTTTGCTGTCAAGTTATATTTCACTGCCCAGTGTAATTTCTTCAGGTCACGTGGTACAATTTTGTACCACGTGATCATTCTTTTTAGACACTTGACAGTAAAATATGCGCGGAAACAAATGAAATGACATCATAATGTCACAATTTAGTCACAGAATAACTATGAGTTAGTAGGAACTGACCATGATTTAAAACTTTGCAGTTCAACTAAGATTGGAATTGCCCCCCTGGACCGAATTGAAAAATTCTTTCACCGGTTGGGAAGCTACATTATCCCCGGGTGACATAATATTAAGCTATGTAATGTTTAAAAAAAAATAGGGATCCTTACTAAAACTCCAATGTAACCCAAGGTGTAAAAAATAACGTTTTTATATTTTTTTAAATTTGTGTTTGATACCTACCCGTGCGAAGCCGGGACGGACCGCTAGTTAGCTATATTAACATCAGTTTCTTTTTATTTACGTAAGCCTTTTTGCATCTAAAGCTTGGAACGTGATTTAGATGGAGTAGACTTGTAGCACCTATACCATCCTCTCAGCCTAGTCGGCCTAATCCACTGGAAAGACAAGGTTACGTGCGGAGTTGACTAAACCGCGGGTTTCCTCATGATGTTTTCCTTCACTGTTTGACATACAGTACAGCACATCAGTCATTTGTAATAAACATGAAAATAAAAGGCAATACAAATAAATAAAGTGACTTCACAGATCCTACTTGTTTAGACTGAACCTATTTGAACAGGCCAGCCCAGAGGCCGTAAGGGTGTTTTCATACAGACATCCATAACTATTAAAATTTTAATGAAACTACCTGTTAGCGACGTGAATTTAATATAAGTACTTTGCTAAAATATCATGTTTGCCCAGGAGTGCCTACCTACCTAAATGTAAAAATGTGTGCATCCTAGACCGCGCTAAGGTGCGAGAGGGGTACGTGGGGCGCGGGGAAAGCATTAGAAGAGGATTCAAAAAGTACCCACCTTCAGTCTATCATCGTCGATAATACGAGCCCCGCGTACGCCGCACGCGCCTTGGCG
Source organism: Gandaritis pyraliata (assembly GCA_947859175.1). Taxonomy (NCBI): domain Eukaryota; kingdom Metazoa; phylum Arthropoda; class Insecta; order Lepidoptera; family Geometridae; genus Gandaritis; species Gandaritis pyraliata. The sequence goes on along the minus strand of OX401867.1, from coordinate 2,161,013 downwards.
GCCTTAGTTTTTTCTTTCTCTCAATATACCTAGTTATTAAAAGTCTTCCTTCGTTTGTCTGCTATCCCATCTTACCTAGAATTGGATCGCTTGATCGCGGATGATTTGACTATTTATTGTAGAACGAATTCGATGATAGCTAAATGATAAAAAAAAATTAACTACTTATGTGGGTTCAAAATTATATTTGGTTAAGGTTAAAAAGGTTAAAACCTATTTCAACTGCTAAAAACCACTTTAATTAGCAAAGGACCAACCAATTGCTAAATTATGTGCTTAATTGTACCAGAGCCCTTACAAAACAACAAAATTGTGCCCAAAAGATGCCATCCGACCGAACAGGCGAGTTTGACCCGGGCTATATAAAAGCCAGGATTGCATAAAAATTAACAACCGTCATAAAACCACCGTAAAAACGAAAAAAATCGATATCAACGGTAAAAAAAAGCCAAAAAATATAATTTGATGCAATGCTGTTGATGTTTCCCGAATTCCAGTTTACAAACATCACATCGAAAATTACTCTAGAATTAATCTAGAAATGTTTACTAACTTACTAACTACGTAATAGCAAATAATTACATGTTTTTGTTTAAAAAAAAACCTCTTGTTTTAAGAAAAAATATCACCAAGTGATAAAACTGTATTCACAAAGAAAATTATGACTAATACAGTATTTACAATAGTGATAAATGATTGGTGCAGTATCTCCAATTGATTTAGAAGATCACAAGCATTTATCTCTTAGATAAGTCAAGAACCACTCCCAATAAGTCCTAATTTAGCATTAAGCTAGCAAAGCCAAAAAAGTCAGTGTGATGTCTGAACTTGAGGTTCCGACTGAAGAGTACTGAAAACCAGCGCCGCTCTGCTTCTGCAAAGCTGCAAGGCTGAGGCAGGACCTTTTTGGCTCGTGCCAACGCTGGTCAGCACTCACACACATCTGCCTACCTGGTAGATTGTGTACCTAGTACCTACTTATTTTTTTCTGCTTATGCTTTGATGTGATTTTTTACCAATCAAAAATTTCTCTGTCTCTACATGTATCATAAATATCTTGTAATGTTTCCGTATGGTTAACCATTAAATTGTTATCTATCTTATCTTTAGCCACCCACCGTCACCGCACCGCCACTGTTTTCATAGAGACTATCCGTTAAGGACGATTTAAATAGAATTCCCGAAAGTGGGCTTTTCGCGGTTGCAAATGATTCGAGTTCAACCTTTAGAATCACCCTTAAAAATTTACCAAGTATAAAAGCGAGTTTGATGGCACGTAATTACAAAATGGTTTTAATTTGACTCGAGTTTCTAACTGTTTAAATATTCAAGATTTGTAATTGAGCGGTTTTGAATATTGGAGAGTAAACAGCTACATTTATATTCAAATGATTCGAATTCTTTATAATTAATTGCTGGTTTTAACAAACTTTTTTTTACTAAATAACCGCAATCAACTTCATTAAAATTATGTACCTACTTATTTATTTTATATATTGTATAGTTAATTAAAGTAAATATAATAAAATAAAAATTATAAAAAAACATAATTAAAAATATAATTAAAAAATAATTTAAAAAATTAAAGGAGATGGTGGAAGGAGGCCCAGGAGAGAGAATATTGGATGTCTTTGGGGGAGACCTTTGCCCAGCAGTGGGACGAGATAGGTTAAGGAAAAAAATAATCATTATTTATGATTGAAAAACACTAAAGTACTATCTGAACAATATAAAAAAGATAAGATCATCGATATTAGGTACTTACCGATATCTATTCAACGTTTTTGCGATTAGTTATTACGCTTAAAATCGATCTACGATCAAGCAACACAATAGAATTGCAAGCAAAAAACCAAAACTCATAAACATAGTACAATGCAACATTCAGTTATGTAACTCCGCTGTTATTACATCAAAAACACCTCACCGGCCCGCTACGTTGACTTGCGCCGCGGGCATCTCGTTATACAGGACGTTTGAAAAATTTATTGTTATTAGTTGGCTAGCCGGTGTGGCCGGTGGCATAGTACAGCGTTTCAGTATTGTGACTTTATAGAAAACCTATCTAGGAGTTACTGATATTGCTTTTTTAAATATAAAAGAATACCATCCGAATTTGGACAAATTTTATAAGTAAGGTGTTTATTTAGAAAAATACAATTTCTAAGTGATTTTAAGGTTAAAAAAGTCATCAGTTAGTGAAATATTGTAAGACTTGAAAAAATGCAGCTCAATGTAGATAAATTTTTATTTTTGTAAGATTTCTGTATTGGGTTGTTGTTGTTTTACTGTTTTATTTATTTACAGTGTCAGAGTAGTTGTGAATAGACTTGCGCGTGTTTTATGCAAAATTTACCTAGGTACTCCTGAAATTGTGCTCTGCTAGTTTGTAGATTTTGAATCTAAACCTGCACGTTTTATGTTCAGGTAATAATGGCTTTATACAGCACAAAAATAATTCTACATAGAAAAAAATACACAAAAATGTACAAAAACTATAAAAAAAGCGACAAATAGTTAAAGGTTCCATCTAACGAAAAAAAAAATTATTTAAAAATTACAAATTATGTAAGAGGAAGTTTCTCTAACCAACCAGAATAAGAAAAAAATTGAAATTTTTCCAAAAATCAAATTTACTTAGTTACAGAAAACTCGAGACACCCTGTACTGTAACAGTAAGCGTATAATATGAAGGAGCCGTTTTGATAAAGCGAGATAGGCGATTTTATTCAGTGATCAGGTTGATTTATATCTTTATTGTAAGGTCCATGCCGCTGTATAAATCTATGATGCTGGACAAAACCTGTTTAGTTTTGAGGTTTTAAGAATTTGATGCCGTTATATGACAGCCACAACGGCCAGAACTATAAACAGCTCAAATTCCAAGGAATCAAAATGGCTTGCATCAATAAACGTTTTGAGAAACCCAATGTATTGTAGTAATTTAAATGTGCATGACTTTAAAAAAAAACCTCTTGAATATGGTTCGCTTACTGAAATATTGAAAATTTTTTTCTTCTCAAACCTTAAGCAAAGCCAATTTTTCAGCACTTTCTTAAGTAGAGTCTGAAAAACCGTAGCATCGTTTCTTTTGATTTTTGTCGAAACGATATGTGTCTTTTTGTAAAGTGAAAGCTGAAGAAGCACTTTAAAAAGTATTCATCACAAATGGCGTCGGTGATATGACGGTAAGTGTTTTTAAAAAAGTCAAGGTTTTAGAGCATTCTGATACGCATTTCCTTTGATAGTTTCAACTATGTGTTGTGGTATTGATTCTTTGGTTATAAATAGAACCATGTTTGGCCAATGGCGTGTATCACGCCATCTGAAGTGTGAAGAACTTAGAAAAAGTTGATTGGGTGTCCACACGCGGAAAAACACATGACCAGTAGTTTAGTCAAAAATTGGCTTGAATTCCCTGTTTGCCTCAGTATTTATATTGAAATTTGTGAATGTTTGTGTGCCTACCTATTTGAGTTATAGATTGCTTTTCTTTCGTTCTAAAATAAGGTGATAAATGAATAAATATTCATGAATTACACGCTATCTAGTCCTTAACAAGCAAAGCCAGTACTATGAGAAAAGAGTGATGATAGAAAACACACTTATAATTTAGTTAATTTTTGTTAATACATAATAATATAATAATAGTTTTGTTAAATATTACTACCTCCATGGTTGTAATATTTATGTCCAATTTATACCAATTTTTTAAATCATCACCGTTTAGCCTGACAAAATCCACTGCTGAACATGGTCTGATGATGATAATGATTTTGGTGGGTTCTCTACATTTGCTAAATTCTCAAATGACTTGGATTTGTGACAGAATAGATTTCCGAAAATAAGGGCCCACTAAACTCTCAAGTTTTATTAATTTGGTCGAGCTTTTACTTACGAATAGGTACCTAGTACCTACGTATACGCGGCTTTTAAATCAGCCCCCGTATGCCAATCTTTTGCTGTCAAAGTTATATTTCACTGCCCAGTGTAATTTCTTCAGGTCACGTGGTACAAAATCGTACCACGTGATCATTCTTTTTAGACACTTGACAGCAAAATATGCGCGAAAACACATCAAATGACGTCATAATGTCACTATTTAGTCACAGAATAACTATGAGTTAGTATGAACTGACCATGATTTAAAACTTTGCAGTTCAACTTTGCAGTTCAACTTTGATTGGCATACCCCTGCAGAGATCTAAAAGTAATAATAATAAAATGAAATGAAGATCAAAGAAAGTTTTCCGTCGAAAATAACTGCTAGCGGTATTATATAAACAACATCAAAGCAACAAAATATGGAGTGTTTGTATTTAATTCTACTTTGATTGATCGAAATTCCTACAAACCACCCTTTTCTCATTAAATTTTACCAATACCTACCCGCAACCTTTTCTACAGCTTTGTTTTTCTGTGAAATCATGGTGATCAATAACGGACGTTCAATTAAAAAAAACCTATAAAAGGCAAGATGGCTACTAGAATTGTTTATTTTTTTACAAAATATCCATTTTTTTTCTGGTTCTTAACTTAACTGTAATTAATCGAAAATCATAATCTAAACAACCTGTATAATGTTAAAAAAATCTTAGGTAGTACACCTTGTATAAAGACTTTTTGAGTTTATCAAAAATACATTTCTGCTACATAATGTTACCGATTTTTTACTAAAACAATACTACTTTGATTGAAAATTGTTGTTCGGATTGTTTGGGTAAAGTTATTTTATTTCGTTCGCAAATTGACAAATCAGGAGTTCGGATGCGATGTGGATTTCCAATCATTTGTTTGAAAGTTCGAATTTGGTTTTTATAAAGTTGCAATCGGAATATGACGGCCGTATTTCAAACAGTGAAGCATGGTAGTCAAAATTGCGTAGTATGGATTGACATAAAAAATTATATGGAAACAAAAAATAATAATAGAAAAAAAAATTGCTATTTGGCAAACACTATCACACAACACACTATCGCAGAGACCAACATCCTCCAACACAAGATACTAAGTAAAATCACAATTTTTTTTAAAGAATAATTATTAGTATACTTATCTATATCACTCAACAGTATACAAATACACTGATAGACAGAGACAAAAGTATGTCATTCTAAATTCAAACATGGAAACTAGACAAAGACACGTGCCCGGATCCAATGTCTGTATCCAATCAGTGTTCATTCGAATTAGCCAATTAGGGATATCGATTATTTGTATGCTAAATAGGTCCTATTGTGTACCAAACAATGAAGATATTCGATATTATCGATACAGCACCTACTACAATATAAGTTAAGATGCCAACCGATCAAAAAAATCCCAGAAGGTGAAGAAACAAAGGAGGTTAGGTTAATTATGTTAAAATTAATAATAGCAAGTATTCTATAAAAAAAATAGCAACCATCCAGCCCCCGTATGCCAATCTTTTGCTGTCAAGTTATATTTTCACTGCCCAGTGTAATTTCTTCAGGTCACGTGGTACAATTGTACCACGTGATCATTCTTTTTAGACACTTGACAGCAAAATATGCGCGAAAACACATCAAATGACGTCATAATGTCACTATTTAGTCACAGAATAACTATGAGTTAGTATGAACTGACCATGATTTAAAACTTTGCAGTTCAACTTTGATTGGCATACCAAACCAATTGGCAGACCAAATTAAAAATCTAAGAAATCATAGATTCAATGTAGTCTACTCTAAAGTCTGATGATCACCAGCAACGGTGAAGAGAACCTAAGGAGATTTCATGGATGGAGGTTTTATTGATGTAAAATTAACATTTAAGCAAGACCCGTTAAATGAATTAAGTTATTATCTCAAAAAACTTAATCACCATTTAAAAACGCCCATCGCAATAAAGCAAAGTATTTATCGCCAAAATAAACGCAAAACAAACCGATTCTCTTAATAAGACTTAACAAGATGGCTTAATTAAAAAAACTGTCAAGTGCAAGTCGGACGTGCTGTAGGGGTTCCGCACACCACATAGTATGAAAAAAAACATGTCGATGCACTAATTTTTTGTGTGTAAAATAAAAGAATATTAGTAAAATAACAAAATAATGCCGTAAGGTATTACTTATACTGGTTAATTAAAGTGGCTATTTTGAATTTCTTAGTCTATTTTTTTATTATTGATGCAAAGTCTCTGGGTACAAGTAAAATGCAACAAGAATTTGTGGCTTATTCCTGACAGATAACCAAGATGAGATAACTGGTTACCTCAGAGGATTTTTTTCCTTTCAGATAACTGGTTATCTCAAAGGAATTTTTTTCCTCGTAGATAACCGCGGTTATCGCTAACCGCTTCGCTGGCATGTAGATGTTTTAAATGTAGTTTTACAAAATAACACGCTAGAATCAAACCATTGACTGAGATGAGTGAATCATTAGGTGAGATTGAAACAATTATTATTATTTAAAAACAAAAAATTAAAACAACAAAATTCATACATTTATTTGAGTTGCAAAATCTTTATTAAAAAAAGTCAGAACACTAATTTGAGATTCAAAAAGTGAACACTCTTCAAAACTTATAAATATGGATGATTGGCCACGATTTGGTTCGAGGTTGCTTCGTTTTGCTGTAAAGTGTTTTAAGAAAGAGAACCCTATACACCTGAATGAATGAGAAAATAAATTAACGATTCACGTTTTTAAATCAAGGATTGGATTTTATAGTGCCGAGTTTGAATGTACTTTGAAATGTTTGTATTATATGGGGTTATGGAGAACCGATTGATATACCTACTCCATTTATTTCTAAACTTAAACCAGCGACTTCGTACGCGTGTATCGTTTTCTGAGCGGATTCTTTAGGAAACTTGACATTACACCGAGCACATAATCAGTTATCAGACGTTTTACACCGACTTTATACACCAAAAAACTCGTAGGGGAGACCGGGGCAAGGCCGTATAGCTAAGGATCTAAGCATGTAGTTCATCCATTTCAAAACGCATATGTATTAAATCAACATATATATTTAGTCAGATTCATTAAGTACATATTACAATTAACATAATTCAGTAAAATTTAAAATTAGACCACAATTTCAAGAAACTAGCAAATTACTACTTTTTCCGGTTTTGCCCCGAGCCATGGGTAAAACCGTATACTAACTTCAAAGATCGAAAAAGTTAGTTTAAATCGTCCTAAGCCTTTGTACGTTGCACAGTTGAGATCATGGTTTTCTCTGTATGTATTGACTCGATCTTGTAACGCTTATTTTGGTGCCTGGTAGGTTGTAGAAGCTTTCAAATAACCCATAGTTCCATCATATACAACTTTAATAGCTTTTTTCATATTTTCTGAATCCGAGTCTTGCCTCGTAGTGGTTCTTTGATAATTACGTGGCATTTCTGAAGCATCTGTAATAAAAGACTAACAATATTTAGACTTACCTACCCGGGTCAAAATCGTATATAGCCGGTTTTACCCCATACGGTTGTGCCCCAACGCTAGTGTAGAACAAAAACAACATTCACTCATAGATAGTCAATACAAACTTGCCAGTACAAACACTGCATTTAAGAGCAAATACATCACCTACAACACAGTTAATTAGTAACTTACCTGTAGCGTATATACACTTCACAATCACTGCTTGTATATTCACGAAAATAAGATGAGGACTACCGAAAAATAATAAAATAAAATAATTCAAAATTGCGCGAGCCTGCAGTGACAAGTGTTTGTTTACAAATAGTTCTGATTGGTAGGCACCACTGAGCGGCTTGTGCGCATGAAATTTGAATTATTGACGAAAATAGCAACGCTATACGGTTTTACCCAGGTATACGGTTTTGTACAGGTCTCCCCTACTAGGCGCTCTGAAGCAACTGACATGACGTCGTCCTCGTTTCAAGGTATGTTTCATAGTACCTACCTATATACAAGAGGTCACTGAGAATCCGCTTACTGCATTCATGCTCTTTCTTACCTACTGCAGGGGTATTCCAATCTCAGTTGAACTGCAAAGTTTTAAATCATGGTCAGTTCATACTAACTCATAGTTATTCTGTGACTAAATAGTGACATTATGATGTCATTTAATTTGTTTTCGCGCATATTTTGCTGTCAAGTGTCTAAAAAGAATGATTACGTGGTACGAAATTGTACCACGTGACCTGAAGAAATTACACTGAGCAGTGAAATATAACTTGACAGCAAAAGATTGGAATACGGGGGCTGCCCACACTTACAATCCCTGATTTTATCTCAATCTTTTATACTCCAATCGTTCCAGATTCAAATTAAGCCTTTATTAGGACTTAAAACGATGCTAATGAGACCTCTTTTTCACAGTTTAGCATAACAAGCGTCCAGGCGGGGGACGCAATTAAGCCCACGAGTGTAGGTACTTATAGGAACTTAGGAACCAATTTTGTTGATTGAATTTCTATAGTCCCCTGTGGAGTCTTAAATAATTTATAAGTTTAAAAAACTAGAAAAACCGATTTCAATTCAACTACCAGCTTCATCATGATGATGATGATGATGATGATGACAGTTCATCGGGAATGTTCTACTCACTATAAACACCACTTAAAAGTCACACGAAAGCAAAATACGCAATTTCGTGCACGTGGCTGGCATATTTTTTTTCAGTTATTTCTATTTATAACCCAAAGTACTGAACCGATTTTGATAAAAAGGGAACAATCTGGAAGAATATCCTTTCAGATAAGTGCTTAACAAAAATTAAAAAAAAAACATACATTCGTATTGAGAACATCCTTCTTTTTTGAAATCGGCTAAAAATGAATTTCAAGCCGATTTTTTCTTACATAGATAGGTACCTAAATTGTAGTTTTAATTTTTTTACTTTTATAAGCTTTAAACAAGTAGATTATGTGACTCATAAAGTTTCTTCCTCACCCTTCTTCTGCTTTGTATCGTTGGCTAATCAATTTAAGATCAGTTAAGCTATTTATAAATCATTTGCAACGGTTTGTAGACATCTCAAATGTTTCATTCAAATTGTTTTTTTTTCAAATTTCTTCAAAATTCAAATTCAAATGTTTCAAATGTATTTTGTATATGATGTAGTTTTTTTTATGAATAAATTGGAAAAAATAACCTCAAGTAGGTACATCAAAATTCATAATTAAAAAAAAACAAAACTGTACCAACTGATTTTGTAAAACGTACTAATATTCTGTGGTAAATAAAACTCCTAAGGGGACCAATTAATTAAAGAATGGCCATGCACGATAGCAAGTTGCTATTAATCAGATAGCGATCAGCTAGATAGAAGACGTTGAAACACGGGCATTACACAATGCAGCTATATTTCATCCATTACTTGCCTTCGGGGTGGCGTAATATTTGTCACTGTATTCGATGGTATAAACTTTTACCTTATCAACAAAAAAAAACTAGTCAAAAACTGGATATAATCTAGATTTTTTGCTTTTTGGTTTTAGTCCTAAAAAGAATACGACAATAGGCATTTGCATACTGCACGACACGACAACTACACGATATCGGGAGGATCTAATCTCATACATTACCTATGTAGACGCTTTCTTACGGTTTTGTCGACGACAACGATATTTTTGTTAGAGCAACTGACATGACATATCGGTATCGTGTAGTTGTCGTGTTGTGTGATAACCAGTTATCTGAGACGAATTTTTTTTCTTTACAGATAACCGTGGTTATCTACGAGGAAAAAAAATTCCTATGAGATAACCAGTTATCTGAGAGGAAAAAAATCATCTGAGATAACCAGTTATCTCGTCTTGGTTATCTGTCAGGAATAAGCCAACGGCTTTGGTGTGGTGGGTGGAAACTACGAGTAAGTACTAGTTTGGAAAAACGACAAGATAATATTTTTTTCAGAATTTTGAAGTAAGAAATCTAGTCGTTGGTAAGTTATTTAACAATTTAATTTGCCTTTTGCCTGAAGCCACGATAGTACAGTCGAATACATAAAAACTTTTATAAAAAATAAAACAAAACAGGATAATAGATTTCATCAAGATTTACCCACACGACTTTTTATTCTGGAACACGTTGAATGCGAAGATCTTTAACAGGTTTCAGTACAAACATTTCTTACTCACATCCAATCTAGAGGTAAATAAATTTTAGTCTCTGAATGATACAGATTAAGGTATTCTCAGACTCGCAAGAACCTATACACTTCCAGACATTAGGAGATTTACATATCGAGCGGTCTCGAACAGTGATGAACTAGATTTCATGACATTAGATCTAGTTTTCCGTACGAGTATTTAGTATTTATTTATTACAGAATTAGTATCTACAAGAAGTATGTAGGTATATACATCTAAACGCCGTCACTATAGGTACACATATTTACAACAAAGAATATACAATAAAAATACTAAGTACAGAGAGAATAAACAATTAAAAACGAAAAACAAAATAAAGGATTTATAACAAAAAATAATAACATTTTTATACATAATCTTATAATAAATTGCACATTGTTTTGTAATGTATCTACACTTATATCTATTTATTTAGAAAGAAAGAAGAAGAAAGAAAATGCATTTATTTAGCAACACACACACAACAGCACAACAATACACTAACAATACAATAACTAAGTTAAAAAATATATTTAAATATATTTATTTATACTCTAGTTACTCACAGTAATTGTAAGCAGAGTCTTTCAATAACTGGCCACTTGTCAGCAAAAACGTCAAGGTGCGCTTGCGACGATGCGGCGAGAACATTGAGATGCCGTTGAGCCTTGATATCACACTCACAGTTCCAAAAACTAAGGAAAACTGATTTCAATTTGACTTCCAGCATCATAACCAGATGATGGTGATGGTATCGTTGGGAATGTTCTAGTGACCGTAAACACCACTGAAATATCACAGGAAAGTGAACCAATTATGATGAAACTTTTAGGAATGTTTAAGGTCACTAAAACAATCCCGAAAAACTACTATCATCATCTAATGCTGAAGGCGGAAGGTCGTTAAAATTGAAGTTACTATTTTTGTTTTTCGCTTTCCGTATACGGAATCTGACATCAGCCCATCCCTAAGGCACAGCAACACTTTTAAACCAAATCGTGTGCAATGTGCAACTCAACAATCTACGCCCTAAGCTATGGACGGTGGTATTCGCCCTAGTTGGAGCCTGGCCTAAAATGGCACAAGGAACAAAGGTGGGTTTAGAAGATAAGTGTATATTTGACCACGAGGAATACCACTTTGTGGTATACAAGCTTATGCCTTTTCTTAAGCTACGAATATTAACAATGTTAGCTTCCGAATATATATTTACGCGTTTGGAACTTGAATTCTTTAAACGAAATAAAGGAAAATTCTACATTTATCTACAAATTATTATGTATTATTGGGTGTTACAATATATTATAAGTATGTATTTACAGAAAAAATAAGTATATAAGTATTCTATCAGCATCTAGTTCCCATATTATCTACAAGCTTTGCTTAGTTTGGGATTAGAGGCGTCGTGTGAAATGTCCATGAATATTTATTTATTTATTTAATTCCTGACTCTACAGAACCCTTTGTGAAGGGTAAACTGGAAGACTGGCAGACAATGCTCTTAGCATTAAGTCCTCCTAGCACTACCTATTACCAAGGTACCAATAACTACAAATGATTTGTTTGTTGAGACCTAATCTAGATACCAATATTAGCAAAATACAAATTTCTACAAAAACCTCTCAGTTCTAGCGCAGAAAAAAACCCACATCTTTGTCATCAGACAAGTATCTGCAATGTATCGAAGTACAAGTTTTTTTAGGTCCTGAAATCAATTTTGTCCCAGACTGTACCAGTAGAAACCCAAAACATACGAGGTATTTAAGTAACGGTAACTCAAGCGTATCTTGGGCTTTGTACCGTCCTCTACGCGATTATCTTACGAGCGATGCATCGAGATAGCAGTAATCGAATCCGGCCGAATTTATACTCGATACTGCGGCTCCTGTCTCGATAGATAGACTTTACAGTAATTGCTAGCAACTGAGGCTGTTGCTCCAACAAGGACATGCGTAATTACACGCAGTATAACACAAAGTAAGTAAGTTATAAGTTAATGCATACCGTGGTATCCTATAACTGGAGAAACGCATAGTTATAGGACTCATTAGCTATTGTATTGTATTTTATTTGTGTTTTCTACGTTGGATGTCCAAATTAATCTAAAAAAAGTAACTAGTACAACATTCGAGTTACATAGCGGCTTGTGAGAGATTTTTAGGTGCTTTTAGCCAAAAATCAAGACTATTCTACAAGCTTACAAGCTTATTTTACAAGCTTTGCTTAGTTTGGGACTAGAGGGCGTCGTGTGAAGTGTCCATGAATATTTATTTATTTTATTTATTTATTTATTCTCTTGAATGGGTGGATGACCACTAGTGTAGTTTTCATTCGAGTTCTTTCAATCTTCACAGATTTATCAATTCTAGTTCAATCGAATGAGTTAGTGGCAAACTCTAGTGACGGAGTTTTAGGCCGCCTCAAGGCCTCTGTCGTGGCTTAGATTTAGTCGACAAGTGGCCTTAAAAAAATCTAGTATTCTCATAAACCAAAGATGCTAAGATGCAACACTGTGCTTTGGTAGAGCATATCCTTTATTAGAATATCTATTCAACTGACGTATCTAGATATCGGTAATCGAATCAAAGCCGAATTCATAATCGATATTGCTATTCTCTGCCTGAGTCCAGATATTGGTCTTGAGATGCAAATTACTACGAGTAGATTGGTAGATTGTGCGCGCATTTATTATTTACAAGCTTAGGAAACCTAAGTTCAACTACCTTCCTGTTAGGAATATTTTTCAGAGTAACAGTTTTCATAGCATTCGATAGACATTTTTCAGGATCCAAAAAGGATTTCTGAAAACAAAAAACGATTCAATGAATAAGACGAATGTTTGTTTACCAACTTTAAAAAAGAAGATTGAAAAAATTAAGAAGATATTATAGCAACTTAATTATAAATTTTATTCTTACACCGATGATATTGAGACACTATAATTTATAAGTTTAAAAAACTAGAAAAACCTACTACCGGCTTCATCATCAGATGATGATGATGATGGCAGTTTATTGGCAATATCCTAGTGACCATAAACATAAACACCACTAAAAATTCAGTCGGTTAAAATAGTGTGAAATGTTTTATAATTTTGTTATCTTTCTGAATTAATTTGGACTTGAAAGTTGCAAGATGGAGGCAGGTAAAAGCCAAATACAATACTTAGCAGTTAGAAGAATACCTAGTACTACACAGAATAGAGTTGCATTATCTTTACACTACCTCATACAAGACGACAGTGCACAATGGGTAGGTATACATGTACAATGTATTTGCTACCTATTGTAAACTGGTCGCGAACAAAGCACGCAATCCGTATAGGATAGTGACAAGACATACGGCCTATTATGACTGGATTACTAATAGTAATTCATGTGCCGGTTGGTTCTCGTCATCACAGCAATATTATTAAGTAGCTGTTACCCGCGACTTCGTACGCATATACCGTTTTTTACAGACATTTTACACCGGTTTTATACACCAAAATTCGTAGTAGCCCGTCTGAAGACGCGACGTCGCGTCGTCTTCGTGTCAATATGTTTATTGACGCTACTAATCCCGTTCGTTCATTTTATCTTGTAGATAATGCCCCTGATTCTCTGGCTCGTTTTTCTAAACTAACTTAATTTGACAGCGCTAAAACTATAGCTGTCTTTGTCGTTTCAGTTTATGAGAAAGGGACGGCAAATTTTTTATTGCTGTCAAATTAGATTATTTTAGGAAATTGAAACATCAGAATTGCTACCACTGTGAATTATTTGGGATAAAAAGTAGACTGTGTTAATACATGTTACGAGCTCTATATATTCCAAGTGTAATTCACTACCTATACCAAGTTTATTTCAAGTTGATTCAGTAGTTTCGACGTGATTGAAACACAAACATCTGAACTTTCACATTTATAATATTAGTGGGATCGGATTTAGCGAAGTAGGTTCTTACCGCGAAACGAAAACGAACCTACGAAAAGAGTTATAACATTCTAGGACTCATTGTAACATAGTGGCCTAATCAACCTCATTTCATTCAAGAGTCATCTTTTATCTAGAAATCGCACTTCTAGGCTACTATGTATTCTTTAACTAGATATCTCTGCATGGGATCGTTTTTAAACAAAAGCTCAGACGTTGAAACTAAACCCGTATAGGTTTCATAACTCAAAACTGCGATAAGTGTTAACGAGTATGCGTTTAATGTATTTTAATCTCTTTGTCTTACACAAAAAAGTTCACAATCGCCTATAAAGATGTTGAAGACGCTATCATTGATGCTGCAAATGCTATTAGGTTTGCAATCACCGGGCAAGGAGATCTAGTTCTTCCTGTAGTGCTTTTAAGGGTTGAGTTAGTGTGAGCTTTTTATGTATTGATGGAGTGATTTGGTGAGGTTGTAAATAGTTTTTTGTATGGTGAGCATATGTTATTGCGGTTCGCAGGGGCATTGAATACGCATTGGTGGGCCGAACCGGTTTGTATTATACCATTCTGGCCCACCGCGTGCCGGGTACTGACAGGAAAAAAATAAAGTTGCTGCTATAGATAAATTAGGTTCCAAAACTATCCAAGAAAAGATGCCCCTCAAATCTCTAGATTAGACCTTTTGAGAGTATTCTAACAAGAATGTAACTACTTATTAGGTGGACTGAGGCGTTTATGACATAGCTTGCTTAGTCAAATATCACCGATTATCTAAGTTAAGCGACGTTCTGCGCGGTCACTATTTGGATGGGTGACTGCTAGTGGAATTTACATCTGAGCGCTTCCGTGTTTCGGAGGGCACGTTAAACTGTCAGTCCCAGCTTGGTGGGGCTGAGTTTGGTACTGCGATGATTTTAGCAACGGTACTAACACAAATATATCCCTTCATTGTATCCGCCGAAATAAATCGGTATTTAAAAAAAAAAGGTCTGTGACCTTACGAATCAAATGAACGTCGATTTATTCATCATTATTCAATATTAAAGTTATTCTGAATTTCAATAACTTTCTTACTGATGCATTTAAAGCTATCTTCAAATTCAACGAAATTACTCATCTCCAGTCAGTCATACTTTTGAATATTTTTATACAGTACCATGAGATACGAAGAAATCTCTACCGTGCCTGAAAACATAGTTTCAAACTTTTTATTATGTCCTACGGCTGGGCGGAGACTTTCCTCCTTCTTCTTCTTTTCCTAACTAGTCCAGCCTAAAATTCAAGCCAAATTAAAATACCCTATGCGACGAACGTCAGCCCCCGTATTCCAATCTTTTGCTGTCAATTTATTTTTCACTGCCCAGTGTAATTTCTTCAGGTCACGTGGTACAATTTTGTACCACGTTATCATTCTTTTTAGACACTTGACAGCAAAATATGCGCGAAAACAAATTAAATGACATCATAATGTCACTATTTAGTCACAGAATAACTATGAGTTAGTATGAACTGACCATGATTTAAAACTTTGCAATTCAACTGAGATTGGAATACCCCTGCTGGTCAACTTTGTAGTGACTATAAAGTAGACTTACCAATTAGTATTTAAGGTCAAAATGAAAAAAACCAAAATAAATCTTTCTTTGTCTCAAACAAACGAACGACATCACAAACTTGATATTTTAACAAGCAGTGGTTTTAAATTTATAATGCTACCTTTGTATTCGACACTCAATACTTACCAATTTTGCGAGACTGTATAAGGGATGCTAGGGTAACAGTTTTTTTGAAAAATATTTGGTTGGTCCTGAAATTTTTAATTAAAAAAAAAAATACTTATTTATTTGTGAAAAATATTTTGTTCAGAAAAGAAGAGATGGTTGAAAAAGTCCACTGTTAGATTTTGCATTACCAACTTTATAATTTCGAAGGCAAAAGATATTGAATTTTGAAAATACTAACCTAATAATGAAAGAAAACTTTGACCAATGCTCTCAAATAAGTGAAAAAATTTCATGTTAAAATTTAACATACAAACCTCTTCAAATAAAATCAGAGTAGTCCATAAAAAACTATAAACAAATAATATTTTGTTCACAACAGCTCGACATTCATTTGCATGCATTATAAGGCCGGCGGCACACACGCGTTTTTTATAAATCAAGTTATTCGTTACGCCCAGACCGCATTGTCCTCGCCGCGTGCGCGGAAACGAAAAAAAAAAAAGATTTTCGAAATTCGAACACGTCAAAATATATTCCGTTGGAATCGCGATCGCCATTGGCGGAGATTTGATCCGTGCTACAGTGGTAGCAAATTGTTTATAGTGCTACGGTATCACTTGTTAATTTACCTTACTTAATTTTACTAGCTATTTACCTATTGTTAGGTACAAAAAATGGTAGCGTTTTGTTTTACTCAATAATTGCAAATTTTTAATAGGTAGGTACTTTTTTCGAAAAAAATAGGTTTAGCTAAGTTTTGCATACACAAATTACTTTCAAACTCTATCTTTAGATAATTTTATTTATTATCAGATTTACTAAGAAAAATAATAATTACAACAGTGAGCGCTAAATGATATAGCTATAGGTAACTTATAACTTTAGACACATAATGAAAAAATATTTTGCCTGTATTAAGACCTAGATAAAATTTTTGACCACTGTAGATTGCTGAATTGTAACAAGCAATGATGGCGGAGCCAGAACAATGGCATCGGTGAGTATCGATGGCACTTGTCAAAAAATAAACGCGACCGCCGCGCCGGCCGCAGCGATAGCGTTTTACTCTTATTGTGCGCGTGAGAAATGCGTGGATTAAACCCAGTATGTGCCGCCTTTATCTTAACCTCAACAGGGGTATGCCAATCAAAGTTGAACTGCAAAGTGAACTGCAAAGTTTTAAATCATGGTCAGTTCATACTAACTCATAGTTATTCTGTGACTAAATAGTGACATTATGACGTCATTTGATGAGTTTTCGCGCATATTTTGCTGTCAAATGTCTAAAAAGAATGATCACGTGGTACAAAATTGTACCACGTGATCACCTGAAAAAATTACACTGGGCAGTGAAATATAACTTGACAGCAAAAGATTGGCATACGAGGGCTGGTTATCTTGTAAACCATTTTACATGGAATATATTTTTCCATAGGTTTACAAAATTGCAAAAATTTGCTTCTTTACGAGTCATGAAAGCCATTATTCAAAGGTCAAATGTAAAGGTCTTTGTCGGTCAGTCGAGTTAAAAGGTCTCTTAGATTAGGAGGGTAGGTTGTTTTATAGTTTTAAAGGTCGCTCAAGGTCAAAAATCGCTGTTTGTAAATGATTGTTTTGTGTTTCCCTTAACCCTGATGCAGGTATACCTACAGGGTACAATAGAACGCCCAAGTTAGAAAATACTTTAGTAATAGTAGAGCTCTTTGTGTGCGAGCTCGTCCGGGGAAGTACTACCACCGTACCTATTTCTGCCGCCAAGTAGTGATGCTCGCATTGCTGTGTTCCGGTTTGAAAGGTGTGGGTGCCGGTGCTATTACAGGCACATGAAACTTAACACAAGACGCAAATAGTCCTAGATTTGTGTGTAAAGTCCATGAATATTTATTTTATTGATGGACGCAGTGGTCTCGCAAGTCCATTGAAAACGTGCTCTGGCACAGATGAGGTAATGCATTGTTATAGGCAGAGGTAACCGCTTTACACCAGGCGGGCCATATTTCTATAAATTTCTATAAAAAAACTGTATTTACCCAATTATGAAATCTTCTCAAAATGCTCAAATAAGCCAATTCATGTATAACATTGAAAATTAAAGGCAATTGAACAACACCAGGAATTTCATTTCCCATTACAATATGTTCTGAAAACTAATCTTCAATACAACTGTAACGGTCCAGAAAGACTGTCCGCGTTCCTTGGGTATCCCACAAATTATTTAGTTAATTTAACCTTAATTTAGCTAGATTCGGTCAATTTTCACCGGACAATGAAACTATCTTCAGTAAGACATACTGAATCTGTAGCAACCGTTAACTTCATAGTATAAAGAATGAATAATATTAACTGTACGAGTTTATCGAGAAAGGTTCAATATAATGTAAGGTATACAAAGTTGTAGCAGTTAAATTATATCCACTAATTGTACTTAGTAATAATTCATTTACAATTTCGCAATGACATTTGCGAATTGCTCTGATAAAAATGTCAGGCGGTTTCCCTCCCAAAATAGGCTATCAGATTGATAGATCTAGGTACATTTGAGAGCTGAAAACTAAATAAATTGGTAGTAAATGCTTTAAACTATCTATGTTCAGAATCTCATAAAGGTCGGCTTCTTTATTGCGACACAGTAGGGAATTTTGATAAATACAGTATGAAAAACGTAACGTAGAATGTAGATATTTTCAAGGAGAGTAGATACAAGCTATTAGTGTCTTTAGACACCATCTTTCATTCAGAAAACGGTCTAGAACCAAAAGAAACATCCAAAAAGAACAATACTATTATAGACTATATGAACCAACTTAGGTATACATTGAGTTATATCTGGGGGTATATTTGGATGCCGGACGAATGGCACCCATCATAAAAAGTTGTTTTGATACGAAATGGTAGGCATCGTTTGAGTCGGCGGTGTTTTTGGGAGGCGTCGTATCGGCAGGCAACTAAACAGACGTGGATCGCATACTAACTATGAAGTAGGCAGTGGCTTTGTGACGCACGGAAGCAAAGCTTATAAAAAGGCGTACAAATTGTAAATGGGGGTCATTAATTTTGAGAATTTCAGAGGAGTAAGAAGTAAACTAGGTTCAAGCAGATGCTATTTTTAGTGGGCAAGGATCAGACAGTCGGACCAAAATGGACCTGGGTTCATTGCACATGTCTTGTAGCAAACTAGGATTGCTAAACCATTGTGCGGGACTGACTGACTGATATCTTGCATTTAGAAGTGAGTCAAGCAGATGCTATAGTAAGATTTCTTTACAGCTAGAAGTGATAGGGGTTAAATTCAGTGTTAACTTAAATATTTTCTTTAATTTTCCTTTGGTTAGGCAGTGACAAACCCTGGTAAGTACCTAACAAGGTGTAATATAGAGATTAATTGGTTTAATTTAAATTCATTAATTATTTTGTTATGTTTTGAAAGTTTCTTAATTCATTAATTTTCTTTATAATGCATGCAATAAATTCTACTATTTCGAGTAGACGCTCTTGGTTTAATAATTATTTCAATATAGAATAAAGTAGATTACACCTTAGCTTCATTAGAAATCCAGAGGTTTATCTGGTAAAGGCTGGAAAACCTAACGGTGACATTACTGAAGCCTTTTATTTGGTAGGTCCAGTACCTTTGGGTCGAGCTGGACGTTATTAGTACTTGATTGCTAATAGCGCAGACCCTCATTTCAAGTATTCTTGAGCTCAGTTGTGTGGATTGTCGTGAAGTGAATCTGCCAGTATGGCACACACGCTCTCTGAGTAATGGAAGACTTGTCTTGATCCTATTTATATATGTATATAATACACACACTAAAATATTGTCCCTGGTCCGTTTTGACGTCCCACCCAATCCACTGGACTGATAAACACGCACACAGTTATAGGGGTAGGACAAAGCCGAGACTTACTATCTTGCATTCCCTTTTTAGAATATTTAGGTAATCCATCATTGCACTAAGATGGATGACAATCGCAATTAAATGTAAATGTGAAGCTTGCTTCTAGTTTTGCTCTATTTTACACATCTAGCTAGAATAGGGGGAAGATAGGTACACAATAGGATAGGGCGGGTTTTAGCTATAGGAAGGTAGCATGCGTTATCTTGTGCGTATATCAAGAAAGGTTTCCATCTTGATGGATATAGGAAATGTGGCTAGGTATTTAAGTAGGATAGGTTTGCATTAGCTGTAGGGAGAAAGGTAAAGCCACATAGTACGAGATTCATGATTGGTTTCCGTCATGAAGGAATTCAAGGTAAGTCTTTGAATTATAAGGTTGTGTTTGTTTCAGGATCTTTAGAATAGAAAATTAATGTACAAGCTTGCTCGATACATGTTCTGGGCAAACATCTAGTTCAAGCAGCAAGTACAAGAATGGCAGAGGAATTCTAGGATAATTGTAATCTTGTTCGATTCAAGTTATATTATCCGATAAATAATCTTTCACTTAAAGATGAAACCTGCGTGTACAGCACTATTTTAGTGAGTTAGATTTTAGATGTTATTTCTCCTTAGGTTCACAGCAAGCAGGATCTTGTAGGGAATAAAACTTCCTGAAGATCTGGAGCAAGAAGAAAGAGATCTGGAGGGAGGGTTTACAGAGTTAGGATTCCCTAGGTTCTAGCATTTGTTCCAGATGAAGATTCAACGTGGATTAATTCGAGGAATTTTATATTTTCAAACTAGGTTGCGTGGTGCGCGAGCTGCATGCAGCTCGCGAAGTGTTATTTTAACACTATTGTAAACAAACAACCCCTAAAAACCCCTACAAACCCCTACAAACCCTACAAACCCCTACCAACCCCTACAAACCCCTACCAACCCTACAAACCCTACAAACCCCTACCAACCCCTACAAGCCCCTACAAACCCCTACAAACCCCTACCAACCCCTACCAATCCCTACCAACCCCTACAAACCCCTACAAACCCCTACCAACCCCTACAAACCCCTACAAATCTACAAACCCCTACCAACCCCTACAAACCCCTACAAACCCCTACCAACCCCTACCAATCCCTACAAACCCCTACAAACCCCTACAAACCCCTACAAACCTACAAACCCCTACAAACCCCTACTAACCCCTACGAACCCCTACAAACCACTACCAACCCCTACAAACCCCTACAAACCCTACCAACCCCTACAAACCCCTACCAACCCCTACAAACCCTACCAACCCCTACAAACCCCTACAAACCTACGAACCCCTACAAACCCCTACCAACCCCCACAAACCCCTACAAACCCCTACAAACCCCTACAAACCCCTACAAACCTACAAACCCCTACTAACCCCTACAAACCCCTACCAACCCCTACAAACCCCTACCAACCCCTACAAACCCCTACGAACCCCTACAAACCCCTACAAACCCCTACCAACCCCTACAAACCCCTACGAACCCTACAAACCCCTACCAACCCCTACAAACCCCTACAAACCCCTACCAACCCTACAAACCCCTACAAACCCTACAAACCCCTACCAACCCCTACAAACCCCTACAAACCCCTACAAACCCCTACCAACCCCTACCAATCCCTACAAACCCCTACAAACCCCTACTAACCCCTACAAACCTACAAACCCCTACCAACCCCTACCAACCCCTACAAACCCCTACAAACCCCTACAAACCCTACAAACCCCTACAAACCCCTACGAACCCCTACAAACCCCTACCAACCCCTACAAACCCTACCAACCCCTACAAACCCCTACAAACCCTACCAACCCCTACAAACCCCTACAAACCTACGAACCCCTACAAACCCCTACCAACCCCTACAAACCCCTACAAACCCCTACCAACCCCTACAAACCCCTACAAACCTACAAACCCCTACTAACCCCTACAAACCCCTACCAACCACTACAAACCCCTACTAACCCCTACCAACCCCTACAAACCCCTACAAACCCCTACAAATCCCTACAAACCCCTACAAATCTACAAACCCCTACTAACCCCTACAAACCCCTACCAACCCCTACAAACCCCTACAAACCCCTACCAACCCCTACCAACCCCTACAAACCCCTACAAACCCCTACAAACCCCTACAAACCCCTACGAACCCCTACCAACCCCTACAAACCCCTACCAACCCCTACAAACCCCTACAAACCCCTACAAACCCCTACCAACCCCTACAAACCCCTACAAACCCCTACAAACCCCTACAAACCCTACAAACCCCTACAAACCCCTACAAACCCCTAAAAAACCCCTACCAACCCCTAAACCCTACGAACCCCTACAAACCCTACGTAGTATTATGTAAAAAAAATGGGGGTCAAAAAAATTTGGAGTCGAAAAAATTTGGGATAAAAAAATGGGGGGGTCGAAAAATAGGGGGGAGGGGGTCAAAAAATTTTGGGATAAAAAAGGGGGGTCAAAAAAAGGGGGGTCAAAAAAAGGGGGTCAAAAAAATTGAGGTTGAAAAATTTAGGATAAAAAAATTGGGGGTCAAAAAATGGGGGCCAAAAAAGGGGGGTCAAAACAAGGGGGGTCAAAAAAGGGGGTCAAAAAAATTGGGGTTGAAAAATTTAGGATAAAAAAATTGGGGGTCAAAAAAAAATGGGGGTCAAAAAAAGGGGGGTCAAAAAAGGGGGGGTTAAAAAATGGGGGTCAACAAAAAAATTGATGTCAACAAATGCTTTGGGTCATTTTTGCTGAAGCACCTTGTACCTATACCTACCATGAGTGAGATAGGAGATACAACCCCTTATTCAATTTTGTTAATAGTACTGATGCACCTTGTACATGACAAACCTACCTATAGAAAGATCTATCCGTTTTAAACAATATTTACTGAAGCACCTTGTACCTTCCTACAGTGGTAGATGAGATACGATCATTTATCGAATTTCAACATTAGTACTGATGCACCTTGTACATGTCAACCCTACCTATAGAAAGATCTATAAGATTTTAGCAATATTTACTGAAGCACCTTGTACTTACCTGTTTTTGTTTTAAGAACCAACCCTCTAAGTCTTACCGTTTAAAAGTTACGAGCTAAAACGCAAAAAGGGGGGGGAGGTTAGGGGGGGTTTCGTATTTTTCCCGTTATCTCCCTCCAACTTGAAATGGATACACCGAAAAAAAAATTGTGTCAAGAACCAACTCTCTAAGTATTACCGTTTAAAAGTTACAAGCTAATACTCAAAGAAAGGGGGGGTTAGGGGGGGGGGTACATATTTTGCCCATGATCACCATCCCCCACGAAGTTGATTTACCGAAAAAAATATTTTCAAAAATGTTTAGTATTCACTAAATGTCAATGTCATAATGACAGCAACCTAGTCCTGTCATGTATGTGCTTGTGTCTCTTCCATCTTGCCTTCGTACGGGCTGCATGAGCTCCGTAAAGTTAAACCTATAAAATCAATAAATAAGTGCAACCAACAAGTGAAAAGTGTTTTGTGTCCACTACGGAACTTCCCAATAGAAGATCCCAAACATAATTCTGGTCCTTCGGAGTCATCAAGTAAGAAAATCGTCTTCATTTCTCCGTTCCCTTGGGTGCGGTCGCGTGGCAGAAAACCGAAGCGAGCTTCGCTGCATCTTCGGAAGCATTCGGAAAGCTGAAGGCGCCCCAGCGTAATCAGTCAACCAATCAGATAAGTTTACTACTTTACCGACGCACGCTCATCGCAGCATCAAACTGTACTGCTGTATCTACACAGGCAAGCATCGTATCAATCAAGGAATAGCGGATGGAAGAGCAAATTCCTACACGCCGAGCGCCATCTACAGCGCGCAACGCGGAAACAACTTCAAAAAGGCAATAGTCAATCAGTCAAACAGCTTGATTCTACATCAAGCACTTCACTTCAAGCAGCAAGCAAGTTCTGCAGCCTGCACGGAACATACAATTTACAACGAAAAAACAAGAAACGCCATCTTTCTTCGATAAATTCTACAATTTTTCTCAAACGAAAACAACTACCTACAGTAATTCTACAACGCAACAGCGATTCTAATTTCTAACTGCCCACCATGTCTGTCAGCGAAGATACTACTACTTTAGAGACGCTCAAATACCAGCGCAGCGCCGCTAAAGGCAAGCTTACAAGGATCGTAATCTTCATGCAGAATGTCGACGTCGACCAACGCCAATCGATCCACGAGATAAAGGCCCGACAAAAGGAACTGGAGCTTATACTACAGCGATTCGACCAGGTACAACTGCAAATCGAGATGGCAGACGACGGCCCCGATAGACAAAGTGTACACGAGCAGGAAAGATGCTCATTCGAGGAGAAGTACTATAGGGTGAAAGCACTAATGGACTCAATCATAACCCCTCATACGCCGGCGTCAGCACTTACTTCACCGTTAGCGCCAGCGGATAGGTTCAGCTGCACAGCGCTCCACTACGACGGCGAAGGAAGAAAGCCGCGGGTAAAGCTGCCTCAACTCGAGCTGCCCAAATTTGATGGTGACATCAGACAATGGCCCACATTCAAGAACATTTTCTACGCATCGGTGGACAGCACGGACCTACCTGTAGTTAACAAACTATAGTATCTCAAATCGGCCCTCACAGGAGAAGCTGCTGGTCTCATATCCTCCCTCCTCATAACTGAAGAAAACTACAAAAATGCACTTGATATTCTATCAAAAAGGTACGATAACAAAACCATAATTGTTAATTTTCACCTCAAAGCTATCGTTAATTTCAACACAGTCAATAGAAGTAATCTCAAAGAGTTTTTAGTCACTCTTCAACAGAGTCTAGACTCACTCAAGGCAATACAGATACCCGTAGACAGTTGGGATGCCTTGCTAGTATTTATAATAACACAAAAGCTTGACAATTCTCTGCGCGCTGCTTGGGAAATCAACCGCAAGGAAAACTCCATCGCTTCTTTGAGCGAGCTGCTTGATTTCTTGAACCAACGCCGAACAGCCTTTGAGTTATTGTATGATAGTAAACCTAATGATAAAATACAGAATGTTAAAGTTTCTCATGTAACATCTACTTCTACAAAATGTGATGTGACTTGTATTCTATGTCAAAGCAAACATGCTTTACACAAGTGCCCTACCTACTTGGAACTCTCAACCCACAATAGGTTAGAACTAATCAGATCTAAATCTTTATGTTATAACTGTTTACAGCCTTTTCGCTTTGGGCATAAGTGCTCAAAGTATAACTGCCTAATATGCAAGGGAAAACACCACACAACAATTCATGAGGATAGACCTCAACAACAACAGGTTAGTCATACTACAACTACCTCGAACAGCCAACAGGCACTGACAACTACCTCTCATAGCCAACAGGCACTGACACCTACCTCTCATAGCCAACAGGCACTGATACCTATACTTCCAACCTTAGCAACAGCTACCTCCCAACCTTCTATACTAGCAACAGCTACTCCATCTTCTATTCCAGCAACAGCTACTGCTTCTATGCAATCTCTACAAGGTTATATACAACCAACAATTAATGAGAATCACTCTCAATCTCTTTCAAACGCTGCATCTACTGCACCCTCCACTGTGTTAATGTCTAATACTAATCGGTATCAAATGTTGCTTTCCACAGCTGTCATACGGATACAACAGGCTTCAGGCAAATGGATAAATGCCCGAGCTCTTCTGGACACAGGAAGCGAAGTCAACATTGTTACCCACAGACTTGCTGCTTTACTAGAGCTTAAGCCTAACAATAATGCATGCCTTATATTAGGAGTAGGTAACACTCAAGAACATTCACAAGTAAGTATAAGCACAAATATTGCATCTCGTTACAATACCTACCAGTCGAAACAAACCTTTTATGTCATGGACAGTATTTCAGTACCGCTACCTCACACATACATTCCAACTCACACTTGGCACATCCCTGACCAACAGGCTCAGACACTTGCTGACCCTTCATTCTTCATACCAGGTTCTATTGATTTACTGCTAAATGCTGACGTATTTTACGCTACACTACTAACAGGCCGCATACAGCTAGGGGCCTACTTACCTTTCCTTATACAAACCATATTTGGATGGGTTGTCTCTGGGTCATTCGTCTCAGACGCTCATCAGCCTACACCTAAATGCACAATGCTTGTGAGCAAGCTCACTACACCCACATCAACAGATGATCTACTACAATCCTTCTGGGAACAAGAAGAGATAACTTCAGGAAAGCTACTCTCACCTGAAGACAACTACTGTGAAGAATTGTACCAAGCTACAACTACACAAAACAACACAGGTAGATACACAGTAAACCTACCACTTCAAATAGACAAGATCAACAATCTTGGTAACTCATTCAACACAGCATACAGATGTTTACTACAGCTAGAATCTAAAATGCAAAAAGACACTAACTTATACATACAATACAAAGCTTTCATACATGAATTCATACAGTTGGGTCATGCTCACTACATTGAAGACTTTTCACCCACTGACACTCACGCTTACTACATGCCACATCTAGCAGTCATAAAGCCTGATAGTGCCACAACAAAGCTACGAACCGTCTTCAACGCTAGTGCAAAAACATCCACAGGTACATCACTAAATGACATACTGTATGAAGGTCCTAACATTTACAACGATCTATTCGAGATCATTCTTAGATTCAGGCTCTATAGGTACGCTTTTTCATGTGACATTGTTAAAATGTTCAGAGCTATCAACATTAATCCAAAACAAACACATCTGCAGAGAGTCCTATGGAGAGATTCAAAATCTGAACCACTCAAATGTTTAGAAATTGATACTGTTTGCTATGGAACTAAATGCGCTCCCTATTTAGCATGTCGTACAATGTTACACCTAGCAGATACTCATACAGATTCACACAAATTAGCTGCTGACTGCATCAAAAGCTCCGGGTATATGGACGATTACTTGTTCGGAGCACAGTCACTCAAACAATGCATAAACATATGCACAGAGCTCATGGATCTACTGAGCAAAGCAGGTTTTCAACTGCACAAGTGGTCATCTAACCACACTGACATACTATCACACATAGCAGGTGCTTCTCAAAGCAACCTACACCCAAACACTCAATGTACACAAGGTGCTTCTCAAAGCAACCTACACCCAAACACTCAATGTACACAAGATACATACAACTTTACATTGCCAACTTCAGTCAAAACACTTGGGTTACAGTGGCTACCTACCCAAGACACACTTCAAGTGAATATACCTGAGCCAAGCAACGCTCCTTGTACAAAGAGGAACATCTTGTCACAGATAGCACAAATATTTGACCCTATAGGTATATTAGCTCCTACAACTATACTAGCTAAAATATTAATGCAAGAAATATGGAAACAAAACATTGATTGGGATTCTTTAGTTCCTGAAGATTCTTTTATCAATTGGCATAAATTCATTCAGCAACTACCAAGCCTGAAAGACATTCACATACCTAGGTATTATTTCACGGATATTCCTGATCAAATAGTATTATTAGGGTTTTGTGATGCTTCACACAAAGCTTATGGCGCTTGCTTATATCTAAGAGCAACATACCCCAACAAGCAGACTAGTTGTACTCTAGTTACAGCTAAATCAAAGGTTACACCTATCAAGAAACAACAGTCTATACCTCGCTTAGAACTTTGTGGATCTCTTTTGCTAGCTCAATTAGCACACAGATTTATTGATTCTACTAAAAATAAAATTAATATTTATCAAATGTATCTATTTACAGACTCATCAATAGTATTACACTGGATCAAAGCTCCATACAAACACAAGCTAGACACCTATGTCACACACCGTCTCATGAAAGTGATAGAGTTAACCAAGGGGGAAGATTGGTACTACGTCAACACTAAACAGAACCCAGCTGATCTGATCACTCGAGGTGTCATGCCCAATGATTTACCTACTTGCAATCTATGGTGGCAGGGCCCTGCATGGCTGACTCAACATCATACACATTGGCCTTTAGCTACACATCAAGTACTGGATGAGGATATCATTGATGACAAACCGTCATGCTCACCCACTACACATAAGGTTGTCAATATTCATACTGACACACCATTAAATTATTCATTTTTCTTTGATCACTTCAAGAAACATTCTAACTTTTCAAAACTTGTAAGAACAGTCTCATACATACTTAGATTCGTTCATAATTTGTTACATAAAAATCTAAAACATACATCTCACTTAACAGTCTCAGAACTCAAACAAGCTCACAACTTTGTAATTCAAACAATACAGTATAACGCATTCTCAAAAGAAATTCAAGAACTACAATCTAACAATAGTCGCACTCACACCGGTTCAAACATGGATCACTCTAAGATACTACACACACAAAAGTCATACACATTTACATCTAGCCCTCTCAAAAAGTTAAATCCATTCTTAGATGAAGACAACATCCTAAGAGTAGGAGGTCGCATTCAACATTCTGACATTCCATACAACCAAGCACATCCTATCATACTGCCAGCTAAAAATCACATAACACAGCTCTTGATACAACACTATCATGTAAAGTTACTTCACTCTGGCATACAGAACACTCTATACAATATCAGACTCAAATACTGGCCTATCAATGGTAGAGGTGAAGTAAAGAAATGCATTTATTCTTGTGTAAGATGCACTAGATACAGGGGTAAAGTCTGTGGTCAACAAATGGCTGATCTTCCTGCACCCAGAGTCACGTTGACTCGCGCTTTCAATCATGTAGGAATAGATTTCAGTGGCGCTATAGCCATAAGAAGTTCAATGACCAGGAACTGTAGATACTCCAAAGGTTATATTTGCCTTTTTGTATGCTTAGCTACTCGAGCTATTCACCTAGAATTAGTAACTGATTTATCCTCGCAAGCTTTCATTTGCGCTTTGAAAAGATTCATCTCTAGAAGAGGTATACCTAACTGTCTATACACAGACAATGCTACTAACTTTAGAGGTTCAAAAACTGAATTGCATGATCTATATAAAATGTTCAAAAATGAAACTAACTACAGTCAAATCATTGATTTGTGTTCTGCAAACTACATGGAATACGAGTTCACATGTCCTTTAGCTAGCCACATGGGTGGTATTTATGAGGCAGGAATAAAATCTGTAAAATCACTACTTAAGAAACATCTATTTTCTACTAAGCTAACATATGAACTTTTGTATACAGTTTTAGTGCAGATTGAGGGAATCCTAAATTCCAGACCATTGTATCCTATTACTGATTTACCTAATGACCTAACTTGTCTAACACCAGCTCACTTTATTATAGGTACCGCTTTGACAGATATACCTGAACCTAGTTTGTTGGATGTAAAAGAATCTCGTTTGAATGTCTATCAGAGAATAATGAAAATCAAACAAGGTTTTTGGAAACAATTTTACTTTAGCTACCTATCCGAACTACAAACTAGAAATAAATGGCAACAGGTACAAGATAATCTAAACATTGGAGATCTAGTTATAATCAAAGATGAAGCATGTCCTCCCACTTCATGGGCACTAGGTAGAATTATTTCTATAAATGTAAACAAAAATGATGGCCTAGCCCGTTCAGTGAGACTCCGCACTTCTAAAGGAGAATATACTCGACCTGTGAATAAATTAATATTGCTTCCTAGCAAAGATTTGGAAATAAATGTCTAAAGTTTATTATTAAAATAAGTAGTTTCTAGCTCTCTTGTTTGACACTATTTGTGTACAAGTTTTACACATAAGTGTACAAGCAACCTAGTATATAAGTAAATTAGTATATAAATAAAGTACATACCTACCTAAGGTTAATGTCCTACGTTTAAAATGTTACAATAAGATTAAGGTTTATTTAATTTTCTACCTACATATACTTATTTATGTACCTAGCTATAAGTAATCCTATCTACTCATAAGTTCAATAATACTTTGCTACTACCTACCTAATTCAATAAAGTAATGATAAAACTTAAATTTCTAAGATTAGGGTTCTAACTACAAAAGGAAAACTCATGTTGCTAATCACATAGTTTAATATCTAAGATTATCTAGCATTGTATAAACTCTAGATTACAGCCTTTTTATTCTAAAAGGGGCGAGAATGTTTAGTATTCACTAAATGTCAATGTCATAATGACAGCAACCTAGTCCTGTCATGTATGTGCTTGTGTCTCTTCCATCTTGCCTTCGTACGGGCTGCATGAGCTCCGTAAAGTTAAACCTATAAAATCAATAAATAAGTGCAACCAACAAGTGAAAAGTGTTTTGTGTCCACTACGGAACTTCCCAATAGAAGATCCCAAACAAAAAACCAACCCTCTATCTCTCACCGTTTAAAAGTTACGAGCTAAAAGTCAAAGAAGGGGGGGTGATAGGGGGGGGTTCGTATTTTTCCCATGATCACCATCCCCCACGAAGTTGATTTAACGAAAAAAAAAATTTTCAAAAACCAACCCTCTATCTGTCACCGTTTAGAAGTTACGAGCTAAAAGTCAAAGAAGGGGGGGTGATAGGGGGGGGTTCGTATTTTTCCCATGATCACCATCCCCCACGAAGTTGATTTAACGAAAAAAAAAATTTTCAAAAACCAACCCTCTATCTCTCACCGTTTAGAAGTTACGAGCTAAAAGTCAAAGAAGGGGGGGTGATAGGGGGGGGTTCGTATTTTTCCCATGATCACCATCCCCCACGAAGTTGATTTAACGAAAAAAAAAATTTTCAAAAACCAACCCTCTATCTCTCACCGTTTAGAAGTTAGGAGCTAAAACTCAAAGAAGGGGGGGGTTAGGGGGGGTTTCGCATTTTTCCCATGTTTATCCCCACCCCTAAAATAGATCCACCGAAAAAAATTTTGAAATATACCAGTGCAAGTGGGAGAACCAATCGATCAACCAGTGTTAGAGTGAGACAGAAGATACGGGACCCTACCATCAGAAAGGTACGGTCGCCTGCTTCAACATTTGCCTTTACACCATACTCCTAACTCGAGTGAGACAGGAGATATGAGTACCTACATTATGAATCAAGCCAGCTCAAAGAAAGGGGGGGGGTCAGGGGGGGGTACATATTTTCCCATGATCACCATCCCCCTAGAAGTTGATTTACTGAAAAAAAAAATTTTCAAAAACCAACCCTCTAACGCTTACCGTTTAGAAGTTAGGAGCTAAAACTCAAAGAAGGGGGGGGGGGTTAGGGGGGGGTTTCGCATTTTTCCCATGTTTATCCCCACTCCTAAAATAGATCCACCGAAAAAAATTTTGAAATATACCAGCGCAAGTGGGAGAACCAATCGATCAACCAGTGTTAGAGTGAGACAGAAGATACGGGACCCTACCATCAGACAGGTACGGTCGCCTGCTTCAACATTTGCCTTTACACCATACTCCTAACTCGAGTGAGACAGGAGATATGAGTACCTACATTCTGAATCAAGCCACCACCACCAAGGAGCGAGCAGTGCAACAAATCAAACAAAAGAAAGAGACGTAAAAATCTTTCCTTCAAAATTCAAATAAATCAGACGGCACGGGCGTCGCAAAAAAAAAAAAAAAAAAAATTTAAAAAAAAAATTAAAAAGAAAAATTTAAATGATCATCTTTCTTCAAACTAATTTTCAATTGTTTTGCGTTCCAAATTTAAAAAAAAGTGGCCAAGTGCGAGTCGTCGAGGTGCGAGGTGCGAGCGAAAAAACTCGACCACTTTCGATAAAAATCTCGATCACTTTAACAAAAGTTGATGAAAATTTCCATTTTTGAATGAGATTTACCGAGATTGGCAGAGTTTGGCCATGATATGACCATGACAGTCTCTGCTGGTCCGATCCTGATCATAATAATCACCGATTGATGGAGATTTAGCAAAAGTGGTCGAGATTTTTAATAATTTACCAAAATAGCCAAAAATCAACTACTTTTGATGTTTTTTTGGACTCGGTCGACCAGCACTAAATAATACAAACCATTCGAGACTATTTACAACCCTAAGCGACATTAATTATCCATTATACACAAAGAAATGAAAAAAAATTTAAAAAATCGTTCGAATTTATCTCTACTAATGCCGAATTGACCGAGAACCTCTTAAAATGACGACTCACCCTTGACCGTTTTTCAAAATTTCCTAAAATCAACCATTTAACCAGCGCTTTTTACGTTTTACCAACCAAACCGTTGATTTGAATACTATTCCAATACAATTTGTATGGAAAATGCGACGGTTAACGATTTTTCGGCATATTGCCGGTATAGCGATTTTGGTACGACACACACTTGACCATTTTGTTAAAAAATATTTTTTTTTGGAAATTGCTAATTTTTTTTTTGGATTCGGATGTAAAACCAAATTCTAAGCACTTTATTGTATGGCGCCAACTCTCTAACTCGTACCATTAAAAAGTTACAAGCTAAAACCCAAAGAAGGGGGGGGAAAAGGGGGGTTTTCGGATTTTTCTGGTGGTCACCCCCACCTCTCAAATAGATTCAGCGAAAAAAATTTTACAAAATACGAGCGCAACAGGGAGAACAACTATGTCAATCAGTGAGTGGTAATCGAGCTATATATAGTATAACTAGGTTGCGTGGTGCGCGAGCTGCATGCAGCTCGCGAGCGGTTATTTTTTTATCATTACCCTTTCCAACCCCTAAAACAAATCCCTACCAACCCCTACAAACCCCTACAAACCCCTACAAACCCCTACCAACCCCTACAAACCCCTACAAACCCCTACCAACCCCTACAAACCCCTACAAACCCCTACAAACCCCTACAAACCCTACAAACCCCTACAAACCCCTACAAACCCTACAAACCCCTCCAAACCTCTACAAACCCCTACCAACCCCTACAAACCCCTACAAACCCCTACAAACCCCTACCAACCCCTACCAACCCCTACAAAGCCCTACAAACCCCTACCAACCCCTACAAACCCCTACAAACCCCTACCAACCCCTACCAACCCCTACAAATCCCTACAAACCCCTACCAACCCCTACCAACCCTTACGAACCCCTACGAACCCCTACAAACCCCTTCCAACCCCTAAAAACCTACAAACCCCTACCAACCCCTACAAACCCCTACAAACCCCTACCAACCCCTACAAACCTACAAACCTCTACAAACCCCTACGAACCCCTACAAACCCCTACGAACCCCTACAAACCCCTACAAACCCCTACCAACCCCTACCAACCCCTACAAACCCCTACCAACCCCTACAAACCTACAAACCTCTACAAACCCCTACAAACCCCTACAAACCCCTACAAACCCCTACCAACCCCTACCAACCCCTACCAACCCCTACAAACCCCTACAAACCCCTACCAACCCCTACAAACCTACAAACCCCTACAAACCCCTACAAACCCCTACAAACCCCTACCAACCCCTACAAACCCCTACTAACCCCTACAAACCCCTACAAACCCCTACAAACCCCTACCAACCCCTACAAACCCCTACAAACCCCTACAAAACCCTACTAACCCCTACAAACCCCTACCAACCCCTACAAACCCCTACAAACCCCTACAAACCCCTACCAACCTCTACCAACCCCTACCAACCCCTACAAACCCCTACAAACCCCTACAAACCCCTACAAACCCCTACCAACCCCTACAAACCCCTACAAACCCCTACAAACCCCTACAAACCCCTACCAACCCCTACAAACCCCTACCAACCCCTACAAACCCCTACAAACCCTACAAACCCCTACTAACCCCTACTAACCCCTACCAATCCCTACAAACCCCTACAAACCCCTACAAACCCTAAAAACCCCTACAAACCCCTACGAACCCCTACAAACCCTACAAACCCTTACAAACCCCTACGAACCCCTACCGACCTTACCAACCCCTACAAACCCCTACAAACCCCTACAAACCCTACAAACCCCTACAAACCCCTACAAACCCCTACGAACCCCTAAAACCCCTACCAACCCCTAAAAATTCCCAACCAACCCCTAAAAACCCTAGGAACCCCTAAAAACCTTACGCAGTATTATGTAAAAAAACTGGGGGACAAAAAAATTTGGAGTCGAAAAAATTTGGGATAAAAAAATTGGGGGTCAAAAAAATGGGGGTCAAAAAAGGGGGGTCAAAAAAAAGGGGGTCAAAAAAATTGGGGTTGAAAAATTTAGGATAAAAAAATTGGGGGTCAAAAAAAATGGGGGTCAAAAAAAAGGGGGGTCAAAAAAGGGGGGGTCAAAAAAAGGGGTCAAAAAAAATTGGGGTTGAAAAATTTAGGATAAAAAAATTGGGGGTCAAAAAAGGGGGGACAAAAAAAGGGGGGTCAAAAAAGGGGGGGTCAAAAAAATGGGGGTCAACAAAAAAATTGATGTCAACAAATGCTTTGGGTCATTTTTGCTGAAGCACCTTGTACCTATACCTACCATGAGTGAGATAGGAGATACAACCCCGTAATTAATTTTGTTAATAGTACTGATGCACCTTGTACATGACAAACCTACCTATAGAAAGATCTATCCGTTTTAAACAATATTTACCGAAGCACCTTGTACCTTCCTACAGTGGGAGATGAGATACGATCATTTATCGAATTTCAACATTAGTACTGATGCACCTTGTACATGTCAACCCTACCTATAGAAAGATCTATAAGATTTTAGCAATATTTACTGAAGCACCTTGTACTTACCTGTTTTTGTTTTAAGAACCAACCCTCTAAGTCTTACCGTTTAAAAGTTACGAGCTAAACCGCAAAAAGGGGGGGGGGAGGTTAGGGGGGGTTTCGTATTTTTCCCGTTATCTCCCTCCAACTTGAAATGGATACACCGAAAAAAAAATTGTGTCAAGAACCAACTCTCTAAGTCGTACCGTTTAAAAGTTACAAGCTAATACTCAAAGAAAGGGGGGGTTAGGGGGGGGGGTACATATTTTTCCCATGATCACCATCCCCCACGAAGTTGATTTACCGAAAAAAAAAATTTTCAAAAACCAACCCTCTATCTCTTATCGTTTAAAAGTTACGAGCTAAAAGTCAAAGAAGGGGGGGTGATAGGGGGGGGTTCGTATTTTTCCCATGATCACCATCCCCCACGAAGTTGATTTAACGAAAAAAAAAATTTTCAAAAACCAACCCTCTATCTCTTACCGTTTAGAAGTTAGGAGCTAAAACTCAAAGAAGGGGGGGGGGTTAGGGGGGGTTTCGCATTTTTTCCATGTTTATCCCCACCCCTAAAATAGATCCACCGAAAAAAATTTTGAAATATACCAGCGCAAGTGGGAGAACCAATCGATCAACCAGTGTTAGAGTGAGACAGAAGATACGGGACCCTACCATCAGAAAGGTACGGTCGCCTGCTTCAACATTTGCCTTTACACCATACTCCTAACTCGAGTGAGACAGGAGATATGAGTACCTACATTATGAATCAAGCCAGCTCAAAGAAAGGGGGGGGGGTACATATTTTTCCCATGATCACCATCCCCCACGAAGTTGATTTAACGAAAAAAAAAATTTTCAAAAACCAACCCTCTATCTCTCACCGTTTAGAAGTTAGGAGCTAAAACTCAAAGAAGGGGGGGGGGTTAGGGGGGGTTTCGCATTTTTCCCATGTTTATCCCCACCCCTAAAATAGATCCACCGAAAAAAATTTTGAAATATACCAGTGCAAGTGGGAGAACCAATCGATCAACCAGTGTTAGAGTGAGACAGAAGATACGGGACCCTACCATCAAAAAGGTACGGTCGCCTGCTTCAACATTTGCCTTTACACCATACTCCTAACTCGAGTGAGACAGGAGATATGAGTACCTACATTATGAATCAAGCCAGCTCAAAGAAAGGGGGGGGTTAGGGGGGGGGGTACATATTTTTCCCATGATCACCATCCCTCTAGAAGTTGATTTACTGAAAAAAAAAAATTTCAAAAACCAACCCTCTATCTCTTACCGTTTAGAAGTTAGGAGCTAAAACTCAAAGAAGGGGGGGGGTTAGGGGGGGTTTCGCATTTTTCCCATGTTTATCCCCACCCCTAAAATAGATCCACCGAAAAAAATTTTGAAATATACCAGTGCAAGTGGGAGAACCAATCGATCAACCAGTGTTAGAGTGAGACAGAAGATACGGGACCCTACCATCAAAAAGGTACGGTCGCCTGCTTCAACATTTGCCTTTACACCATACTCCTAACTCGAGTGAGACAGGAGATATGAGTACCTACATTCTGAATCAAGCCACCACCACCAAGGAGCGAGCAGTGCAGCACATGAAACAAAAGAAAGAGACATAAAAATCTTTCCTTCAAAATTCAAATAAATCAGACGGCGGCAGGGGCATCGCGGAAAAAAAAAAATTTAAAAAAAAAATTAAAAAGAAAAATTTAAATGATCATCTTTCTTCAAACTAATTTTCAATTGTTTTGCGTTCCAAGTTTAAAAAAAAGTGGCCAAGTGCGAGTCGTCGAAATGCGAGGTGCGAGCGAAAAAACTCGACCACTTTCGATAAAAATCTCGATCACTTTAACAAAAGTTGATGAAAATTTCCATTTTTGAATGAGATTGACCGAGATTGGCCGAGTTTGGCCATGATATGACCATGACAGTCTCTGCTGATCCGATCCTGACCATAATAAGCACCGATTGATGGAGATTTAGCAAAAGTGGTCGAGATTTATAATATATTACCAAAATAGTCAAAAATTGACGACTTTTGACTTTTTTTTGGATCCGGTCTACCAGCACTAAATAATACAAACCATTCGAGACTATTTACAACCCTATGCGACATTAATTATCCATTATACACAAAGAAATAAAAAAATTTTTAAAAAATCGTTCGAATTTATCTCTACCAATGCCGAATTGACCGAGAACCTCTTAAAATGACGACTCACCCTTGACCGTTTTTCAAAATTTCATAAAATCAACCAAGTAACCAGCGTTTTTACGTTTAACCTACCAAACCGTTGATTTGAATACTATTCCAATACAAATCGTATGGAAAAAGTGCCGGTTAACGATTTGCCGGTACTGCGGTATTGGTACGACACACCCTTGACTTTTTTTTTCAAAAATTATTTTTTGGGAAATTGCTAATTTTTTTTTTGGATTCGGATGTAAAACCAAATTCTAAGCACTTTATTGTATGGCGCCAACTCTCTAACTCTTACCATTAAAAAGTTACGAGCTAAAACC
The DNA here is from genome assembly GCA_947859175.1 of Gandaritis pyraliata. Taxonomy (NCBI): domain Eukaryota; kingdom Metazoa; phylum Arthropoda; class Insecta; order Lepidoptera; family Geometridae; genus Gandaritis; species Gandaritis pyraliata. Next base: position 2,124,176 of record OX401867.1, on the reverse strand, counting down.
CAAAGAAGGGGGGGGAAAAGGGGGGGTTTCGGATTTTTCTGGGGGGTTGTGGAACCTCTAAAATCGATCTGCCGAAAAAAATTCTTCAAAATGTAAGCGCAACAGGGAGAACAATTCTGTCAGTCAGTCAGTGAGTGGTAATCGAGCTATATATAATATAATACCTGCATTTTACAGAGTCTTGACTGTGTATATGTGTACCTAATTGGTTAAATGAAATATTGTGTTTTATTCTTTTCTAATGTGTGTGTACCTCTTTATTTGATTTACCTGAGACATTGTGTGTTATATTTAGTGTTTCTTATTACTTGTTTTATATTTCATAGTATGAGCATTCAATTAATATTGCGTTCAACAATGGAAGTAAGGAGAATTATTGTAGTTATATATTTACATACTACACTTGTCTTTACATACTTACTACCTTGATAGTACAGTTATTTTCATAGAAGTTTATTTTAATGCCTTAATTACATATTCTTATTTATTTTGCTTACTTTTACATACACTAGTAGATAGGATCAATACTTAGTTACGACTACTTTTACGTACTTACCCTTATAATACATACCTACTTATAAGACGAGCTATAGTTAGATAAGTACATACTACATTGTAGAACAGCGTCTTATCTCCTATGTGTTAAGCGATAGTGACTTTGAATATTTGACAAACTCGAATTTTAGAATCATCTGCGACTTTTAAGCTTTAGACTTTAAACCTTTTAACTTTTAAGACCTTAGGATTTTAAACCCTAGTTTGAATTTCAGACTTTGAACCTTATGATTTTAGAAACTTAAGCTTTTACAACTTAACCTAACTTTACCTTATTTTACCTTCGGATATTAAGTCTGGATTAGAACAGATGCATACACTACAATAGGTAGTCTTACCTACTATATCAGATTAATTTTATCAAATAACTTTTATTGTTCAACTTTGAATTAAATCATAGTGAAGTCACTTATTATTCTAGTGGTAATATTTATTGTGCCATTGAGACAGCTTGAGTAGCTCTCTCTTATATCTTTCAAATTCAGTAAAGTATTTATTAAAATTAAAAGGAACCTTTATTCCTACTTGTCTTGTAGTCTTGCATTGACTATTTGTTTTATAGTGACATTTAACTTCAACCTTTTGTCTTTTACTGACCTGTCTGATTGGTTTCCTCAAACTATGTGCTTGAAGGAGAAGCTATAAGGAAAAGTCATTCTCAAATGTTTTAAGGTCTGTACAGATACTATTTATCTTACTCTAGAGCGCGTGTCTCGTGGTTATTCTGAACTTATGGAAAAGGGATGATAACTGCCTACAAAGAGTCTATGATCTATTCTATCTAGTCCGATACCTATTAATTTACATGAAGTATATGTGGTCAAGCTAGACACTTTCGTTGTCGAAGTACCCTAGGCCGATTCTAGCTAGGGTTACTTTATATAGCTATGTGACTGATCTTATCTACTTCTATTGCTTTTATCTTGGCTTTGTCGTAGCTATCTAGAAAGACTGGTTTGAGTGAACCATGAACTAGGAAGGTTACTTAAATTTAGATTCAGATGTTAGAAGTGGTTCTCTAACAAGCTGCCTTTTAACTGCAGCATAAAATTGCATGGATCTATCTTGGCTTTGAGTAACTAAAGTTATTTAAAGATAATTTAGTTTCATGATCTTTGTTAATCCATAGTAGCACTGATGTTGGATTCAGTTTAGTGAAATAGTAAAAATAGATTTTACTCATTCCCCTATTCTTAATCACACATCCGCTAAAGTCTAGTGTACTGTGAAGAGGGGATTTATTACGAATACATGTGAATAATATGTATTCGTAGTCTGGTGTCGAAAATCACTAGATGGCGCGGATGGAGGAGCGTCACTCTAATGTAAATACATACTATTGTAAATACATTAGCTTCATAGTACACAATTTAACATCATTCTAGTAACAAAGTATAATAAACTTATATTCTGAGACTTTAGAATCATTCTATATGGAGGAGCGTCACTCTAATGTAAATACATTTATTGTAAATACATTAGCTTCATAGTACACAATTTAACATCATTCTAGTAACAAAGTATAATAAACTTATATTCTGAGACTTTAGAATCATTCTATATGGAGGAGCGTCACTCTAATGTAAATACATACTATTGTAAATACATTAGCTTCATAGTACACAATTTAACATCATTCTAGTAACAAAGTATAATAAACTTATATTCTGAGACTTTAGAATCATTCTATATGGAGGAGCGTCACTCTAATGTAAATACATTTATTGTAAATACATTAGCTTCATAGTACACAATTTAACATCATTCTAGTAACAAAGTTATAATAAACTTATATTCTGAGACTTTAGAATCATTCTATATATTTAATATTAATTTTTATAAGTAGTTTTCTACTGAAGGAAATATGGCTTTTCTATTTACGTGTATATTTTATAATTCCGAACATATATTTCTTCCTAAAGCTAGTACTTGATAAAACAATTGAGGTTTAGGTCTTCCATTCTATATAAGATTCATGAAAGGATCTCATAGATAATGAGTCGTATCTACTTAAGATAACTTCTGTTGCCTCTAATTATCTAGGATTTACATAATATGTATCTTTTAATTAACCTATTATATTTTATTTATCAGGCTACAATAGTAGGAATAACCCTCGCGATTAACTAAACTTCTACCTACGGTTTACTCTTATTAGCAACGATTAGATAGATAATAATGATTAGTGTAGATAGGAAAACGTTACTTTCATATTAGGTAGATTCATAGGTTAACTAAAAGAGATCTCATCATAATTCCTTTAAAGTATCTGAGTTCCTATCGGTTCATAATAGTAGGCGTCCTAATCACAACCACTATACGATCACAAGGCCATTAGAATAAGTTAGTTATTAAGTTAGTTATAAGTCATAAGATTAAAGTAAAGCAACGTAGTTAAAATTAGTTTAAATTGCTTAGGTTAAAGTGATTTTAGGTTCATCTCTCTCTTAGGTTAATATCTAAATCTCTTTTAATCTTTTAGTCTTTTAGTTAGTTAGTTAGGTATTCAGTTAGGAAATAAATAGTTAAAATAAAAATTAGGTTAGTTAGGGGGGGGGAGCGTTACAATTTGGTGCCGTGACCAGGATATCGACTTTAGGTTATTTACAGTAGCTTAAATCATTTTTATATTCAAATCATACCTTATATTTATTAAATTCATATTTTATTTCCATTAAATTCATGTTTCATTTAATTTGTTGCTTACTTTAATCTTGTGTAGTGCGATTTTTTCGCACAATTTGTTGCCGTAATAAAGGATGGGGTTTTGTGTTGAGATTTCTTAATTTTATTTAGATTATAACTGTTTATTAGGTAAATCGGTTAATTTTAGTTTATTCTGTTTAGAAGTTTTATTCTAGATTTTATTCGTTTAAATTAGACAAAACTAATACGTATAGGTAGTAAATAGGTAATGTAAAGGAATTAATTGAGTTTCATATTATTGCGTTGGTGAGGTAAGATTAAGTGACATCCATATTTGTAAATGCGTGGGGTCGTAAATAGATAATGTAGGATTTACAAATAGTTATTTATAGTTTTATACTTTTATGAGCGGGGGGTCGTAAATAAATGACTTACTTAGTCTTTTAGATTAGTTACTTTTAGGTTCATTTATTATATTAGCGTGGGATAACCATTGACTGATTGAGCTTAACTCTATTTAATTTAAATAAGTAGTTTTACTAAAATATTAGTTGAGAAATTAATAATAGGTAAACTAATAGGTAACAAGATAAAATTTTAGTAATATAATTAATAGTAGGTAATTTAGGTTATAAGTATTCAACTCTCATAGAGGAATAAGTCTAGCATAAAAATAGGGGTAGTTCTGAGATACCTATTGTCTGAGAACTAATACTTGACTGGTTTATTGAATGTCTATGTCTTTGGAGATTACTAGTAGGTAGAATCATTATTTAGTGACGGCTACTTCTATGTTTACTTATCCTCGTACTAGATAGATAGATAGATTAAAAACTCTTTATTGTACACCATTTTTACAGTACTACTTAGTGGACTATAGTTAGATAATTACATATCACATTTGGGCTTGTTCTTACATACCTACTACTCTGATAGTGCAGCTACTTACCTTTTTAGAAGTTTGCTTTAGTATACCTTATATCAATACTTAGTAACAGTTATTTTTACTTTCATTTATTTTCTATTACATTCTTACTTACAAAGTGAGCTATAGGTAGATAACAACTTACTACACCGGGGTTTACATACTTACAACATTAATCGTTCAGTTGCGTCAGTTACTTACCTTCTTGATGCTAAGCAATTATGATCTAGATATAAAGTTTATTTACATTAGACTTACTTAAACATAGAGAAGTTTATTTTACTACTACGTTTATTTATTCATACTTACTTTAGGATTTTAGAATCTTTGAATTTTAAACCTTAGATATTGAACTTTTATCTTTAACTATTATCTATTAATTTTTACTTTGAACTTTAAATTTTAAATTTTAACTTTGAATTTTAACTTTGAATTTTAACTTAGCATTTTAACTTTGAATTTTAACTTTGAATTTTAACTTAGCATTTTAACTTTGAATTTTAACTTTGAATTTTAACTTAGCATTTTAACTTTGAATTTTAACTTTGAATTTTAACTTTGAATTTTAACTTTGAATTTTAACTTTGAATTTTAACTTTAAATTTTAACTTTGAATTTTAACTTTGAATTTTACCTTTGAATTTTAATTTTGAATTTTAACTTTAAATTTGAACTTTGAATTTTAACTTTGAATTTTAACTTTAAATTTGACTTTAAATTTGACTTTGAATTTTAACTTTAAATTTTAACTTTGAGTTTTAACTTTAAATTTTAACTTTAAATTTTAACTTTGAATTTTAACTTTGAATTTTAACTTTGAGTTTTAACTTTGAATTTTAACTTTAAATTTTAACTTTGAATTTTAATTTTGAATTTTAACTTTAAATTCTGACTTTGAATTTTAACTTTGAATTTTGACTTTGAATTCTAACTTTGAATTTTAACTTTAAATTTTAACTTTGAATTTCAACTTTGAATTTTAACTTTGAATTTTAACTTTGAATTTTAACTTTGAATTTTAACTTTAAATTTTAACTTTAAATTCTAACTTTGAATTTTAACTGTAAATGCTGACTTTAAATTTTAACTTTGAATTTTAACTTTGAATTTTACCTTTGAATTTTAACTTTGAATTTTGACTTTAAATTTTAACTTTGAATTTCAACTTTAAATTCTGACTTTGAATTTTGACTTTGAGTTTTAACTTTGAACTTTAACTTTAAACTATAACTTGGAACCTTTTGGTTTAGGAGTTCTTATCTTAGGCAGAGGCGTGTGTGACTTTTCATGTAATTAGCATTCTCTAAAGATAGTCTTTTATATATACTTAAAATGATATGGTGTCTATGTAAATGGGGTTGTAAAAGGAAAGACAGTCATAATTATCCGAGACTAAGTTTAGTTCTTTACGTAGCTAGGGTCAGATAGACTGTATGGACATTGGAAGCATTTAGATAAAATTGTCCACAATTTTCACCTTGGGTTATACCTAATATGCGTAAAAATAAGATTTAGATTTCACCCGCCCTAGCTAAGTTACAGCTATCTATTTAGGTTATGATACGTTGCCTATAATATATAAATAAGTAAATGTCATATTTTTGATGGTTTAGTTTCTTGATAATTAAAATTAATAAACATAAAGCATAATTAATAACATAATCATTGGATCGGATTTAAATTTATTATCTTACTTTAGCTAATAGGTATTGAACTACTCGTATCTACCAATAATCAAAACGGTAGTAAGGAAATGTCACGAATGTCAAATCACAAAACATAATAACAAAAATTACGTAGGACCATGTCGCCCGATTATTACTAAAGAAATAGGGGAAATAGTAATGGTAGATTTATATGGCTCTCTACCGACAGGAGCATTTGGAATGAACTATATATTGGTAATTCAGGATTCATTTAGTAAATTTGTAAAGTTTTATGAACTTAGGAAAGCAACAGCGAAGGCAGTACTAGGTAAATTAAAAGGATATTTCTCAATAATCAAACCTAAAGCTATAATGTCAGACAACGGTACTCAATTCACAAGTAAAATCTGGAAGGAGTTTATGGAGCAGAATGGAGTGAGAGTAATTCATACTACCGTAATAAACCCACGACCAAATATAGTAGAACGAGTTAATCGAGAGCTTGGAAGGTTATTTAGAACGTATTGTCGTAAAAATCATAAGGGATGGGTAGGTATATTACCGGAATTAGAAAAACTCTACAATAACACATTTCATGAAAGCTCAGGATTCACACCGTGTGAAATAATGTATGGCGAGGGTACAAATATGTCATTTGATAGTTTATTGACTAAAAGGGGAAATGATTTAGGAGTGGAGCGAATAAGGGAATTAGCTAGGAAAAATTTAAAAAGGGTAGGAGAACATCGGGAACTGAAATTTAATCAAAAATATCGACTTACGGAATTTCAAATTGGAGACTTAGTTAAAATTAAAAGATTGAATAAATCAAATGCGGAACAAAAATTGACAAAAAAATTTGAGTCATTATATGAAGGACCGTATACTATAGCTTGCAATCCATATCAAAATGTATACATATTAATTGACCCAAAGGATAATACGGTTCGGGGAAAATTTAACACAATTCACTTATCTAAGTATTATGACTGATTTAAACTAGCAAGTGCTGATTCGGGAGCCTGGACTTGAGTGTTTGTATAAAGTATAACTAGGTTGCGTGGTGCGCGAGCTGCATGCAGCTCGCGAAGTGTTTTTTTTTAACTTTTTTTTTTCTTAAAACCCCTACAACCCCTACAAACCCCTACCAACCCCTACAAACCCCTACCAACCCCTACAAACCCCTACAAACCCTACAAACCCCTACGAACCCCTACAAACCCCTACAAACCCCTACCAAACCCCTACAAACCCTACAAACCCCTACCAACCCCTACAAACCCCTACAAACCCCTACCAACCCCTACAAACCCCTACAAACCCCTACCAACCCCTACAAACCCCTACAAACCCTACAAACCCCTACAAACCCCTACAAACCCCTACAAACCCCTACAAACCCCTACAAACCCCTACAAACCCCTACAAACCCTACAAACCCCTACAAACCCCTACCAACCCCTACAAACCCCTACAAACCCCTACAAACCCCTACGAACCCCTACCAACCCCTACCAACCCCTACGAACCCCTACAAACCCCTACCAACCCCTACAAACCCCTACAAACCCCTACAAACCCCTACAAACCCCTACTAACCCCTACAAACCCCTACAAACCCTACAAACCCCTACAAACCCCTACGAACCCCTACAAACCCCTACAAACCCCTACCAAACCCCTACAAACCCTACAAACCCCTACAAACCCCTACAAACCCCTACCAACACCTACGAACCCCTACAAACCCCTGCCAACCCCTACTAACCCCTACAAACCCCTACAAACCCCTACAACCCCTACAAACCCCTACCAACCCCTACAAACCCCTAAAAACCCCTACAAACCCTACAAACCCCTACCAACCCCTACAAACCCTACAAACCCCTACCAACCCCTAAAAACCCCTACCAACCCCTACAAACCCCTACAAACCCTAAAAACCCGTACAAACCTACAAACCCCTACAAACCCCTACCAACCCCTACAAACCCCTACAAACCCCTACGAACCCTACAAACCCCTACGAACCCCTACAAACCCCTACAAATCCCTACAAACCCCTACAAACCCCTACCAACCCCTACAAACCCCTACAAACCCCTACAACCCCTACAAACCCTACAAACCCCTACAAACCCCTACCAATCCCTACAAACCCCTACAAACCCCTACAAACCTACAAACCCCTACAAACCCTACAAACCCCTAAAAAACCCTACAAACCCCTACAAACCCCTACCAATCCCTACAAACCCCTACAAACCCCTACCAACCCCTACAAACCCTACCAACCCCTAAAAACCCCTACAAACCCCTACAAACCCCTACAAACCCTACCAACCCCTAAAAACCCCTACAAACCCCTACAAACCCTACAAACCCCTACAAACCCTACAAACCCTACAAACCCCTACAAACCCTACCAACCCCTAAAAACCCCTACAAACCCCTACAAACCCTACAAACCCCTACAAACCCTACAAACCCCTACAAACCCCTACAAACCCTACGTAGTATAATGTAAAAAAAATGGGGTCAAAAAAATTTGGAGTCGAAAAAGTGTGGGATAAAAAAATGGGGGGTCCAAAAATAGGGGTGGGGGGGGGTCAAAAAAAATGGGGGGTCAAAAAATTTTGGGGTAAAAAAAGGGGGTCAAAAAAATTTGGGGTCCAAAATTTGGGATAAAAAAATGGGGGGTCAAAAAGGGGGGGTCAAAAAATTTGTGGTAAAAAAGGGGGTCAAAAAATTTGGGATAAAAAAATTGGGGGTCAAAAAAAGGGGGGGTCAAAAAAGGGGGGTCAAAAAAGGGGGTCAAAAAAAATTGGGGTTGAAAAATTTAGGATAAAAAAATTGGGGGTAAAAAAAAATGGGGGTCAAAAAAAGGGGGGTCAAAAAAGGGGGGTCAAAAAAATGGGGGTCAACAAAAAAATTTATGTCAACAAATGCTTTGGGTCATTTTTGCTGAAGCACCTTGTACCTATACCTACCATGAGTGAGATAGGAGATACAACCCCTTATTCAATTTTGTTAATAGTACTGATGCACCTTGTACATGACAAACCTACCTATAGAAAGATCTATCCGTTTTAAACAATATTTACTGAAGCACCTTGTACCTTCCTACAGTGGGAGATGAGATACGATCATATATTGAATTTCAACATTAGTACTGATGCACCTTGTACATGTCAACCCTACCTATAGAAAGATCTATAAGATTTTAGCAAGATTTACTGAAGCACCTTGTACTTACCTGTTTTTGTTTTAAGAACCAACCCTCTAAGTCTTACCGTTTAAAAGTTACGAGCTAAACCGCAAAAAGGGGGGGGGGGAGGTTAGGGGGGGTTTCGTATTTTTCCCGTTATCTCCCTCCAACTTGAAATGGATACATCGAAAAAAAAATTGTGTCAAGAACCAACTCTCTAAGTCGTACCGTTTAAAAGTTACAAGCTAATACTCAAAGAAAGGGGGGGTTAGGGGGGGGGGTACATATTTTTCCCATGATCACCATCCCCCACGAAGTTGATTTACCGAAAAAAAAAATTTTCAAAAACCAACCCTCTATCTCTCACCGTTTAAAAGTTACGAGCTAAAAGTCAAAGAAGGGGGGGTGATAGGGGGGGGTTCGTATTTTTCCCATGATCACCATCCCCCACGAAGATGATTTAACGAAAAAAAAAATTTTCAAAAACCAACCCTCTATCTCTCACCGTTTAAAAGTTACGAGCTAAAAGTCAAAGAAGGGGGGGTGATAGGGGGGGGTTCGTATTTTTCCCATGATCACCATCCCCCACGAAGTTGATTTAACGAAAAAAAAAATTTTCAAAAACCAACCCTCTAACTCTTACCGTTTAGAAGTTAGGAGCTAAAACTCAAAGAAAGGGGGGTTAGGGGGGGGTACATATTTTTCCCATGTTTATCCCCACCCCTAAAATAGATCCACCGAAAAAAAATTTGAAATATACCAGCGCAAGTGGGAGAACCAATCGATCAACCAGTGTTAGAGTGAGACAGAAGATACGGGCACCCTACCATCAGAAAGGTATGGTCGCCTGCTTCAACATTTGCCTTTACTCCATACTCCTAACTCGAGAGAGACAGGAGATATGAGTACCTACATTCTGATTGTCAAGCCAGCATAAATAATAATAATAATAAAAAAAAAACTTTACGTCAACATCTCAAACATTCAATTCCACCAAGGTGCGAGCAGTGCAACGAATAAAACAAAAGAAAGAAAAAATAAATGTCCTCCCACCAAAATTCAAATAATTAGACGGTACTGGCAGCGCGTAAAAAAAAAAAAAATTAAAAAAAAAAAACTTCATGCAAAATAATTCATGACATGTGTTCAAACTTCAAAAAAAAGTGGCCAAGTGCGAGTCGTCGAGGTGCGTGGTGCGAGCGAGAGAACTCGACCAATTTCGACATGTGACTGTGAAAATCTCGATCACTTTAACAAAAATTGATGAAAATGTCCATTTATGAATGAGATTGATCGAGATTGACCAAGTTTGACCATGATATGACCATGTCAGTCTCTGCTGGTCCGATCCTGACCATAATAAGCACTGATTGATGGAGATTTAGCAAAAGTGGTCGAGATGTATAATAATTTACCAAAATAGCCAAAAATTGACCACTTTTGACTTTTTTTTGGACTCGGTCGGCCAGCACTAAATAATACAAACCATTCGAGACTATTTCGAATCATAATCGACATTGTTTTTCCATTATACACAAAGAAATAAAAAAAAATTTAAAAAATCGTTCGAGTTTATCTCTACCCATGCCGAATTGATCGAGAACTTCATAAAATGACGACTCACCCTTGACCGTTTTACAAAATTTCCTAAAATCGTCAAGCGCGTGTCAAAGGAACCAGCATTTTTTCGAATACCGAACCAAACCGTTGAATTTGAATACAAATCCCATACAAATCGTATGGAAAAAGCGACAGTGAACGTTTTCCTGGAAACCCGGTATTGGTACGACACACCCTTGACCAACTTTTTTGTATGAAAATTTATTTTGTGATTTATGTCGGATTTTCAAAATTCTTTCGACGGATTCGGATTCAGCATGGAATTTCAAGACCTATGATCAAAAAAAACTATACTAAAAAATGAGCAGAAGTGGAAAATGAAATTTTCATCCTTTTGTTTTTACAATTTTCATACAAAATTGGTACCAAAAAAAAAAAAAAAAGTCAAAAAAGTAAAGATTTAGGATTTTTCCCCCAGTCAGATTCACATCACGATCAAATTTCTCTAAAAATACTATAGTAAAAAGTGAGCGCAAGTGGGAGAACAACTATGTCAATCAGTCAGTGAGTGGTAATCGAGCTTTATATAGTATAACTAGGTTGCGTGGTGCGCGAGCTGCATGCAGCTCGCGAAGTGTTATTTTAACACTATTGTAAACAAACAACCCCTAAAAACCCCTACAAACCCCTACAAACCCTACAAACCCCTACCAACCCCTACAAACCCCTACCAACCCTACAAACCCTACAAACCCCTACCAACCCCTACAAGCCCCTACAAACCCCTACAAACCCCTACCAACCCCTACCAATCCCTACCAACCCCTACAAACCCCTACAAACCCCTACCAACCCCTACAAACCCCTACAAATCTACAAACCCCTACCAACCCCTACAAACCCCTACAAACCCCTACCAACCCCTACCAATCCCTACAAACCCCTACAAACCCCTACAAACCCCTACAAACCTACAAACCCCTACAAACCCCTACCAACCCCTACGAACCCCTACAAACCACTACCAACCCCTACAAACCCCTACAAACCCTACCAACCCCTACAAACCCCTACCAACCCCTACAAACCCTACCAACCCCTACAAACCCCTACAAACCTACGAACCCCTACAAACCCCTACCAACCCCCACAAACCCCTACAAACCCCTACAAACCCCTACAAACCCCTACAAACCTACAAACCCCTACTAACCCCTACAAACCCCTACCAACCCCTACAAACCCCTACCAACCCCTACAAACCCCTACGAACCCCTACAAACCCCTACAAACCCCTACCAACCCCTACAAACCCCTACGAACCCTACAAACCCCTACCAACCCCTACAAACCCCTACAAACCCCTACCAACCCTACAAACCCCTACAAACCCTACAAACCCCTACCAACCCCTACAAACCCCTACAAACCCCTACAAACCCCTACCAACCCCTACCAATCCCTACAAACCCCTACAAACCCCTACTAACCCCTACAAACCTACAAACCCCTACCAACCCCTACCAACCCCTACAAACCCCTACAAACCCCTACAAACCCTACAAACCCCTACAAACCCCTACGAACCCCTACAAACCCCTACCAACCCCTACAAACCCTACCAACCCCTACAAACCCCTACAAACCCTACCAACCCCTACAAACCCCTACAAACCTACGAACCCCTACAAACCCCTACCAACCCCTACAAACCCCTACAAACCCCTACCAACCCCTACAAACCCCTACAAACCTACAAACCCCTACTAACCCCTACAAACCCCTACCAACCACTACAAACCCCTACTAACCCCTACCAACCCCTACAAACCCCTACAAACCCCTACAAATCCCTACAAACCCCTACAAATCTACAAACCCCTACTAACCCCTACAAACCCCTACCAACCCCTACAAACCCCTACAAACCCCTACCAACCCCTACCAACCCCTACAAACCCCTACAAACCCCTACAAACCCCTACAAACCCCTACGAACCCCTACCAACCCCTACAAACCCCTACCAACCCCTACAAACCCCTACAAACCCCTACAAACCCCTACCAACCCCTACAAACCCCTACAAACCCCTACAAACCCCTACAAACCCTACAAACCCCTACAAACCCCTACAAACCCCTAAAAAACCCCTACCAACCCCTAAACCCTACGAACCCCTACAAACCCTACGTAGTATTATGTAAAAAAAATGGGGGTCAAAAAAATTTGGAGTCGAAAAAATTTGGGATAAAAAAATGGGGGGGTCGAAAAATAGGGGGGAGGGGGTCAAAAAATTTTGGGATAAAAAAGGGGGGTCAAAAAAAGGGGGGTCAAAAAAAGGGGGTCAAAAAAATTGAGGTTGAAAAATTTAGGATAAAAAAATTGGGGGTCAAAAAATGGGGGCCAAAAAAGGGGGGTCAAAACAAGGGGGGTCAAAAAAGGGGGTCAAAAAAATTGGGGTTGAAAAATTTAGGATAAAAAAATTGGGGGTCAAAAAAAAATGGGGGTCAAAAAAAGGGGGGTCAAAAAAGGGGGGGTTAAAAAATGGGGGTCAACAAAAAAATTGATGTCAACAAATGCTTTGGGTCATTTTTGCTGAAGCACCTTGTACCTATACCTACCATGAGTGAGATAGGAGATACAACCCCTTATTCAATTTTGTTAATAGTACTGATGCACCTTGTACATGACAAACCTACCTATAGAAAGATCTATCCGTTTTAAACAATATTTACTGAAGCACCTTGTACCTTCCTACAGTGGTAGATGAGATACGATCATTTATCGAATTTCAACATTAGTACTGATGCACCTTGTACATGTCAACCCTACCTATAGAAAGATCTATAAGATTTTAGCAATATTTACTGAAGCACCTTGTACTTACCTGTTTTTGTTTTAAGAACCAACCCTCTAAGTCTTACCGTTTAAAAGTTACGAGCTAAAACGCAAAAAGGGGGGGGAGGTTAGGGGGGGTTTCGTATTTTTCCCGTTATCTCCCTCCAACTTGAAATGGATACACCGAAAAAAAAATTGTGTCAAGAACCAACTCTCTAAGTATTACCGTTTAAAAGTTACAAGCTAATACTCAAAGAAAGGGGGGGTTAGGGGGGGGGGTACATATTTTGCCCATGATCACCATCCCCCACGAAGTTGATTTACCGAAAAAAATATTTTCAAAAACCAACCCTCTATCTCTCACCGTTTAAAAGTTACGAGCTAAAAGTCAAAGAAGGGGGGGTGATAGGGGGGGGTTCGTATTTTTCCCATGATCACCATCCCCCACGAAGTTGATTTAACGAAAAAAAAAATTTTCAAAAACCAACCCTCTATCTGTCACCGTTTAGAAGTTACGAGCTAAAAGTCAAAGAAGGGGGGGTGATAGGGGGGGGTTCGTATTTTTCCCATGATCACCATCCCCCACGAAGTTGATTTAACGAAAAAAAAAATTTTCAAAAACCAACCCTCTATCTCTCACCGTTTAGAAGTTACGAGCTAAAAGTCAAAGAAGGGGGGGTGATAGGGGGGGGTTCGTATTTTTCCCATGATCACCATCCCCCACGAAGTTGATTTAACGAAAAAAAAAATTTTCAAAAACCAACCCTCTATCTCTCACCGTTTAGAAGTTAGGAGCTAAAACTCAAAGAAGGGGGGGGTTAGGGGGGGTTTCGCATTTTTCCCATGTTTATCCCCACCCCTAAAATAGATCCACCGAAAAAAATTTTGAAATATACCAGTGCAAGTGGGAGAACCAATCGATCAACCAGTGTTAGAGTGAGACAGAAGATACGGGACCCTACCATCAGAAAGGTACGGTCGCCTGCTTCAACATTTGCCTTTACACCATACTCCTAACTCGAGTGAGACAGGAGATATGAGTACCTACATTATGAATCAAGCCAGCTCAAAGAAAGGGGGGGGGTCAGGGGGGGGTACATATTTTCCCATGATCACCATCCCCCTAGAAGTTGATTTACTGAAAAAAAAAATTTTCAAAAACCAACCCTCTAACGCTTACCGTTTAGAAGTTAGGAGCTAAAACTCAAAGAAGGGGGGGGGGGTTAGGGGGGGGTTTCGCATTTTTCCCATGTTTATCCCCACTCCTAAAATAGATCCACCGAAAAAAATTTTGAAATATACCAGCGCAAGTGGGAGAACCAATCGATCAACCAGTGTTAGAGTGAGACAGAAGATACGGGACCCTACCATCAGACAGGTACGGTCGCCTGCTTCAACATTTGCCTTTACACCATACTCCTAACTCGAGTGAGACAGGAGATATGAGTACCTACATTCTGAATCAAGCCACCACCACCAAGGAGCGAGCAGTGCAACAAATCAAACAAAAGAAAGAGACGTAAAAATCTTTCCTTCAAAATTCAAATAAATCAGACGGCACGGGCGTCGCAAAAAAAAAAAAAAAAAAAATTTAAAAAAAAAATTAAAAAGAAAAATTTAAATGATCATCTTTCTTCAAACTAATTTTCAATTGTTTTGCGTTCCAAATTTAAAAAAAAGTGGCCAAGTGCGAGTCGTCGAGGTGCGAGGTGCGAGCGAAAAAACTCGACCACTTTCGATAAAAATCTCGATCACTTTAACAAAAGTTGATGAAAATTTCCATTTTTGAATGAGATTTACCGAGATTGGCAGAGTTTGGCCATGATATGACCATGACAGTCTCTGCTGGTCCGATCCTGATCATAATAATCACCGATTGATGGAGATTTAGCAAAAGTGGTCGAGATTTTTAATAATTTACCAAAATAGCCAAAAATCAACTACTTTTGATGTTTTTTTGGACTCGGTCGACCAGCACTAAATAATACAAACCATTCGAGACTATTTACAACCCTAAGCGACATTAATTATCCATTATACACAAAGAAATGAAAAAAAATTTAAAAAATCGTTCGAATTTATCTCTACTAATGCCGAATTGACCGAGAACCTCTTAAAATGACGACTCACCCTTGACCGTTTTTCAAAATTTCCTAAAATCAACCATTTAACCAGCGCTTTTTACGTTTTACCAACCAAACCGTTGATTTGAATACTATTCCAATACAATTTGTATGGAAAATGCGACGGTTAACGATTTTTCGGCATATTGCCGGTATAGCGATTTTGGTACGACACACACTTGACCATTTTGTTAAAAAATATTTTTTTTTGGAAATTGCTAATTTTTTTTTTGGATTCGGATGTAAAACCAAATTCTAAGCACTTTATTGTATGGCGCCAACTCTCTAACTCGTACCATTAAAAAGTTACAAGCTAAAACCCAAAGAAGGGGGGGGAAAAGGGGGGTTTTCGGATTTTTCTGGTGGTCACCCCCACCTCTCAAATAGATTCAGCGAAAAAAATTTTACAAAATACGAGCGCAACAGGGAGAACAACTATGTCAATCAGTGAGTGGTAATCGAGCTATATATAGTATAACTAGGTTGCGTGGTGCGCGAGCTGCATGCAGCTCGCGAAGTGTTTTTTTTTAATTTTTTTTTTCTTAAAACCCCTACAACCCCTACAAACCCCTACAAACCCCTACAAACCCCTACCAACCCCTACAAACTCCTACAAACCCTACAAATCCCTACAAACCCCAACCAACCCCTACAAACCCCTACAAACCCCTAAAAACCCCTACCAACCCCTACAAACCCCTACAAACCCCTACAAACCCCTACAAACCCCTACGAACCCCTACAAACCCCTACAAACCCCTACAAACCCCTACGAACCCCTACAAACCCCTACCAACCCCTACAAACCCCTACGAACCCCTACGAACCCCTACGAACCCCTTTCAACCCCTACAAACCCCTACCAACCCCTACAAACCCCTACAAACCCCTACAAACCCCTACAAACCCCTACGAACCCCTACAAACCCCTACAAACCCCTACAAACCCCTACGAACCCCTACAAACCCCTACCAACCCCTACAAACCCCTACGAACCCCTACGAACCCCTACGAACCCCTTTCAACCCCTGCAAACCCCTACCAACCCCTACAAACCCTACAAACCCCTACTAACCCCTACCAACCCCTACAAACCCCTACCAACCCCTACAAACCCCTACGAACCTACAAACCCCTACCAACCCCTACAAACCCCTACAAACCCTACAAACCCCTAAAAACCCCTACCAACCCCTAAAAACCCCTACAAATCCCTACAAACCCCTACAAACCCCTACAAACCCCTACAAACCCCTACAAACCTACGAACCCCTACAAACCTACAAACCCTACAAACCCCTACCAACCCCTACAAAACCCTACAAGCCCCTACAAACCCCTACCAACCCTAAAAACCCCTACCAACCCCTACCAACCCCTACAAAACCCTACAAACCCCTACAAACCCCTACAAACCCCTACCAACCCCTACTAACCCCTACAAACCTACAAACCCCTACAAACCCCTACCAACCCCTACAAACCCTACAAACCCCTACAAACCCCTACAAACCCCTACAAACCCCTACCAACCCCTACAAACCCCTACAAACCCCTACCAACCCCTACCAACCCCTACAAACCCCTACAAACCCCTACCAACCCCTACAAACCCCTACCAACCCCTAAAAACCCCTACAAACCCCTACAAACCCCTACCAACCCCTACAAACCCCAACAAACCCCTACCAACCCCTACAAACCCCTACCAACCCCTACAAACCCCTACAAACCCTACAAACCCCTACCAACCTCTACAAACCCCTACAAACCCCTACGAACCCCTACAAACCCCTACCAACCCCTACAAACCCTACAAACCCCTACTAACCCCTACCAACCCCTACAAACCCCTACCAACCCCTACAAACCCCTACGAACCTAGAAACCCCTACCAACCCCTACAAACCCCTACAAACCCCTACCAACCCCTACAAACCCCTACAAACCCCTACAAACCCCTACGAACCCCTACCAACCCCTACAAACCCCTACAAACCCCTACAAACCCCTACCAACCCCTACAAACCCCTACAAACCCTACAAACCCCTACAAACCCCTACCAACCCTACAAACCCCTACCAACCCCTACAAACCCCTACGAACCCCTACAAACCCCTACCAACCCCTACAAACCCCTACGAACCTACAAACCCCTACCAACCCCTACAAACCCCTACAAACCCCTACCAACCCCTACAAACCCCTACGAACCCCTAAAAACCCCTACAACCCCTACCAACCCCTACCAACCCCTACAAACCCTACGAACCCCTACAAACCCTACGTATTATTATGAAAAAATTGGGGGTCAAAAAAATGGGGGTCAAAAAAGGGGGGTCAAAAAAAGGGGGTAAAAAAATTGGGGTTGAAAAATTTAGGATAAAAAATAGGGGTTCAAAAAAATGGGGGTAAAAAAAGGGGGTTCAAAAAAGAGGGGTCAAAAAAGGGGGGTCAAAAAAGGGGGGGTCAAAAAAATGGGGGTCAACAAAAAAATTTATGTCAACAAATGCTTTGGGTCATTTTTGCTGAAGCACCTTGTACCTATACCTACCATGAGTGAGATAGGAGATACAACCCCTTAATTAATTTTGTTAATAGTACTGATGCACCTTGTACATGACAAACCTACCTATAGAAAGATCTATCCGTTTTAAACAATATTTACTGAAGCACCTTGTACCTTCCTAAAGTGGGAGATGAGATACGATCATTTATCGAATTTCAACATTAGTACTGATGCACCTTGTACATGTCAACCCTACCTATAGAAAGATCTATAAGATTTTAGCAATATTTACTGAAGCACCTTGTACTTACCTGTTTTTGTTTTAAGAACCAACCCTCTAAGTCTTACCGTTTAAAAGTTACGAGCTAAAACGCAAAAAGGGGGGGGGAGGTTAGGGGGGGTTTCGTATTTTTCCCGTTATCTCCCTCCAACTTGAAATGGCTACACCGAAAAAAAAATTGTGTCAAGAACCAACTCTCTAAGTCGTACCGTTTAAAAGTTACAAGCTAATACTCAAAGAAAGGGGGGGTTAGGGGGGGGGGGTACATATTTTTCCCATGATCACCATCCCCCAAGAAGTTGATTTACCGAAAAAAAAATTTTCAAAAACCAACCCTCTATCTCTTATCGTTTAAAAGTTACGAGCTAAAAGTCAAAGAAGGGGGGGTGATAGGGGGGGGTTCGTTTTTTTCCCATGATCACCATCCCCCACGAAGTTGATTTAACGAAAAAAAAAATTTTCAAAAACCAACCCTCTATCTCTTACCGTTTAGAAGTTAGGAGCTAAAACTCAAAGAAGGGGGGGGGTTAGGGGGGGTTTCGCATTTTTCCCATGTTTATCCCCACCCCTAAAATAGATCCACCGAAAAAAATTTTGAAATATACCAGTGCAAGTGGGAGAACCAATCGATCAACCAGTGTTAGAGTGAGACAGAAGATACGGGACCCTACCATCAGAAAGGTACGGTCGCCTGCTTCAACATTTGCCTTTACACCATACTCCTAACTCGAGTGAGACAGGAGATATGAGTACCTACATTATGAATCAAGCCAGCTCAAAGAAAGGGGGGGGGTTAGGGGGGGGGTACATATATTTCCCATGATCACCATCCCCCTAGAAGTTGATTTACTGAAAAAAAAAATTTTCAAAAACCAACCCTCTATCTCTCACCGTTTAGAAGTTAGGAGCTAAAACTCAAAGAAGGGGGGGGGGGTTAGGGGGGGTTTCGCATTTTTCCCATGTTTATCCCCACCCCTAAAATAGATCCACCGAAAAAAATTTTGAAATATACCAGCGCAAGTGGGAGAACCAATCGATCAACCAGTGTTAGAGTGAGACAGAAGATACGGGACCCTACCATCAGAAAGGTACGGTCGCCTGCTTCAACATTTGCCTTTACACCATACTCCTAACTCGAGTGAGACAGGAGATATGAGTACCTACATTATGAATCAAGCCAGCTCAAAGAAAGGGGGGGTTAGGGGGGGGGTACATATTTTTCCCATGATCACCATCCCCCTAGAAGTTGATTTACTGAAAAAAAAAAATTTTCAAAAACCAACCCTTTATCTCTTACCGTTTAGAAGTTAGGAGCTAAAACTCAAAGAAGGGGGGGTTAGGGGGGGTTTCGCATTTTTCCCATGTTTATCCCCACCCCTAAAATAGATCCACCGAAAAAAATTTTGAAATATACCAGCGCAAGTGGGAGAACCAATCGATCAACCAGTGTTAGAGTGAGACAGAAGATACGGGACCCTACCATCAGAAAGGTACGGTCGCCTGCTTCAACATTTGCCTTTACACCATACTCCTAACTCGAGTGAGACAGGAGATATGAGTACCTACATTATGAATCAAGCCAGCTCAAAGAAAGGGGGGGTTAGGGGGGGGGTACATATTTTTCCCATGATCACCATCCCCCTAGAAGTTGATTTACTGAAAAAAATAATTTTCAAAAACCAACCCTCTATCTCTTACCGTTTAGAAGTTAGGAGCTAAAACTCAAAGAAGGGGGGGGTTAGGGGGGGGTACATATTTTTTCCATGTTTATCACCACCCCTAAAATAGATCCACCGAAAAAAAATTTGAAATATACCAGCGCAAGTGGGAGAACCAATCGATCAACCAGTGTTAGAGTGAGACAGAAGATACGGGACCCTACCATAAGAAAGGTATGGTCGCCTGCTTCAACATTTGCCTTTACACCATACTCCTAACTCGAGTGAGACAGGAGATATGAGTACCTACATGATGAATCAAGCCAGCTCAAAGAAAGGGGGGGGGGGTAAGGGGGGGGTACATATTTTTCCCATGATCACCATCCCCCTAGAAGTTGATTTACTGAAAAAAATAATTTTCAAAAACCAACCCTCTATCTTTTACCGTTTAGAAGTTAGGAGCTAAAACTCAAAGAAGGGGGGGGTTAGGGGGGGGTACATATTTTTTCCATGTTTATCCCCACCCCTAAAATAGATCCACCGAAAAAAATTTTGAAATATACCAGTGCAAGTGGGAGAACCAATCGATCAACCAGTGTTAGAGTGAGACAGAAGATACGGGACCCTACCATCAGAAAGGTATGGTCGCCTGCTTCAACATTTGCCTTTACACCATACTCCTAACTCGAGTGAGACAGGAGATATGAGTACCTACATTCTGAATCAAGCCACCACCACCAAGGAGCGAGCAGTGCAACAAATGAAACAAAAGAAAGAGACGTAAAAATCTTTCCTTCAAAATTCAAATAAATCAGACGGCACGGGCATCGCGGAAAAAAAAAAAAAAATTTAAAAAAAAAATTAAAAAGAAAAATTTAAATGATCATCTTTCTTCAAACTAATTTTCAATTGTTTTGCGTTCCAAATTTAAAAAAAAGTGGCCAAGTGCGAGTCGTCGAGGTGCGAGGTGCGAGCGAAAAAAGTCGACCACTTTCGATAAAAATCTCGATCACTTTAACAAAAGTTGATGAAAATTTCCATTTTTGAATGAGATTGACCGAGATTGGCCGAGTTTGGCCATGATATGACCATGACAGTCTCTGCTGGTCCGATCCTGACCATAATAAGCACCGATTGATGGAGATTTAGCAAAAGTGGTCGAGATTTATAATAATTTACCAAAATAACCAAAAACGTACGACTTTTGACTTTTTTTTGGACCCGGTCTGCCAGCACTATATAATACAAACCATTCGAGACTATTTACAACCCTATGCGACATTAATTATCCATTATACACAAAGAAATTAAAAAAAATTTAAAAAATCGTTCGAATTTATCTCTACCAATGCCGAATTGACCGAGAACCTCTTAAAATGACGACTCACCCTTGACCGTTTTTCAAAATTTCCTAAAATCAACCATTTAACCAGCGCTTTTTACGTTTTACCAACCAAACCGTTGATTTGAATACTATTCCAATACAATTTGTATGGAAAAAGAGACGGTTTACGATTTTTCGGCATAATGCCGGTATAACGATTTTGGTACGACACACACTTGACTTTTTTCTTAAAAAATATTTTTTTTGGGAAATTACTAATTTTTTTTTTGGATTCGGATGTAAAACTAAATTCTAAACACTTTATTGTATGGCGCCAACTCTCTAACTGTTACCATTAAAAAGTTACAAGCTAAAACCCAAAGAAGGGGGGGGAAAAGGGGGGTTTTCGGATTTTTCTGGGGGGTTGTGGAACCTCTAAAATCGATCTGCCGAAAAAAATTCTTCAAAATGTAAGCGCAACAGGGAGAACAATTCGATCAGTCAGTGAGTCGTAATCGAGCTTTATATAGTATAACTAGGTTGCGTGGTGCGCGAGCTGCATGCAGCTCGCGAAGTGTTTTTTTTTAACTTTTTTTTTCTTAAAACCCCTACAACCTCTACCAACCCCTAAAAACCCATACAAACCCCTACAAACCCCTACAAACCCCTACCAACCCCTACAAACCCTACCAACCCCTACAAACCCCTACAAAACCTACAAACCCCTACAAACCCCTACCAACCCCTACAAACCCCTACAAACCCCTACCAACCCCTACAAACCCCTACAAACCCCTACAAACCCCTACAAACCCCTACAAACCCCTACCAATCCCTACCAACCCCTACAAACCCCTACAAACCCCTACAAACCCCTACCAACCCCTACAAACCCCTACAAACCCCTACTAAACCCTACAAACCCCTACCAACCCCTACAAACCCCTACAAACCCCTACAAACCCCTACAAACCCCTACAAACCCCTACCAATCCCTACCAACCCCTACAAACCCCTACAAACCCCTACAAACCCCTACCAACCCCTACAAACCCCTACAAACCCCTACAAACCCCTACAAACTCCTACCAACCCCTACAAACCCCTACAAACCCCTACAAACTTCTACCAACCCCTACAAACCCCTACAAACCCCTACAAACCCCTACCAACCCCTACAAACCCTACAAACCCCTACCAACCCCTACAAACCCCAACCAACCCCTACAAACCCCTACAAACCCCTACCAACCCCTACAAACCCCTACAAACCCTACAAACCCCTACAAACCCCTACAAACCCCTAGCAACCCCTACAAACCCCTACAAACCCCTACAAACCCTACAAACCCCTACAAACCCCTACAAACCCCTACAAACCCCTACAAACCCTACAAACCCTTACAAACCCCTACCAACCCCTACAAACCCCTACAAACCCCTACAAACCCCTACCAACCCCTACAAACCCCTACCAACCCCTACAAACCCCTACCAACCCCTACAAACCCTACAAACCCCTACCAACCCCTACAAACCCCAACCAACCCCTACAAACCCCTACAAACCCCTACTAATCCCTACCAACCCCTACAAACCCCTACAAACCCCTACAAACCCTACAAACCCCTACCAACCCCTACCATCCCCTACAAACCCCTACCAACCCCTACAAACCCCTACCAACCCCTACAAACCTACAAACCCCTACAAACCCCTACCAACCCCTAAAAACCCCTAAAAACCCCTACTAACCCCTACAAACCCCTAAAAACCCCTACTAAACCCTACAAACCCCTACCAACCCCTACAAACCCCTACAAACCCCTACCAACCCCTACAAACCCCTACAAACCCTACCAACCCCTACAAACCCCTACAAACCCCTACAAACCCCTACTAACCCCTACAAACCCTACAAACCCCTACCAACCCCTACAAACCCCTACCAACCCCTACAAACCCCTACCAACCCCTACAAACCCTACAAACCCCTACAAACCCCTACAAACCCTACAAACCCCTACAAACCTACAAACCCCTACAAACCCCTACAAACCCCTACAAACCCTACAAACCCCTACAAACCCCTACCAACCCCTACAAACCCCTACAAACCCCTACGAACCCCTAAAACCCCTACCAACCCCTAAAAAACCCCTACCAACCCCTAAAAACCCTACGAACCTCTACAAACCCTACGCAGTATTATGTAAAAAAAAATAAAGGTCAAAGAGATGTGGAGTCCAAAAAAATGGGGGTCGAAAAATTTGGGATAAAAAAATGGGGGGTCAAAAATGGGGGGTCAAAAAATTTGTGGCAGATATGAGCGTCAAAAAATTTGGGATAAAAAAATTGGGGGTCAAAAAAAGGGGTTCAAAAAAGGGGGGTCAAAAAAGGGGGGGTCAAAAAAAAAGGGGGTCAAAAAATTGGGTTTGAAAAATTTAGGATAAAAAAATTGGGGGTCAAAAAAAATGGGGGTCAAACAAGGGAGGTCAAAAAAAGGGGTCAAAAAAATTGGGGTTGAAAAATTTAGGATGAAAAATTGGGGGTAAAAAAAAATGGGGGTCAAAAAAAGGGGGGTCAAAAAAAAGGGGGTCAAAAAAATTGGGGTTGAAAAATTTAGGATAAAAAAATTGGGGGTCAAAAAAAAATGGGGGTCAAAAAAATGGGGGTCAACAAAAAAATAGATGTCAACAAATGCTTTGGGTCATATTTGCTGAAGCACCTTGTACCTATACCTACCATGAGTGAGATAGGAGATACAACCCCTTATTCAATTTTGTTAATAGTACTGATGCACCTTGTACATGTCAACCCTACCAATAGAAAGATCTATTCGTTTTAAACAATATTTACTGAAGCACCTTGTACCTTCCTACAGTGGGAGATGAGATACAATCATTTATCGAATTTCAACATTAGTACTGATGCACCTTGTACATGTCAACCCTACCTATAGAAAGATCTATAAGATTTTAGCAATATTTACTGAAGCACCTTGTACTTACCTGTTTTTGTTTTAAGAACCAACCTTCTAAGTCTTACCGTTTAAAAGTTACGAGCTAAAACGCAAAAAGGGGGGGGAGGTTAGGGGGGGTTTCGTATTTTTCCCGTTATCTCCCTCCAACTTGAAATGGATACACCGAAAAAAAAATTGTGTCAAGAACCAACTCTCTAAGTATTACCGTTTAAAAGTTACAAGCTAATACTCAAAGAAAGGGGGGGTTGGGGGGGGGGGGTACATATTTTGCCCATGATCACCATCCCCCACGAAGTTGATTTACCGAAAAAAATATTTTCAAAAACCAACCCTCTATCTCTCACCGTTTTAAAGTTACGAGCTAAAAGTCAAAGAAGGGGGGGTGATAGGGGGGGTTCGTATTTTTCTCATGATCACTACCCCATCGAAGTTGATTTAACGATAAAAAAAAATTTTCAAAAACCAACCCTCTATCTCTCACCGTTTAGAAGTTACGAGCTAAAAGTCAAAGAAGGGGGGGTGATAGGGGGGGGTTCGTATTTTTCCCATGATCACCATCCCCCAAGAAGTTGATTTAACGAAAAAAAAAAATTTTCAAAAACCAACCCTCTATCTCTCACCGTTTAGAAGTTAGGAGCTAAAACTCAAAGAAGGGGGGGGTTAGGGGGGGTTTCGCATTTTTCCCATGTTTATCCCCACCCCTAAAATAGATCCACCGAAAAAAAATTTGAAATATACCAGTGCAAGTGGGAGAACCAATCGATCAACCAGTGTTAGAGTGAGACAGAAGATACGGGACCCTACCATCAGAGAGGTATGGTCGCCTGCTTCAACATTTGCCTTTACACCATACTCCTAACTCGAGTGAGACAGGAGATATGAGTACCTACATTCTGAATCAAGCCAGCTCAAAGAAAGGGGGGGTTAGGGGGGGGTACATATTTTTCCCATGATCACCATCCCCCTAGAAGTTGATTTACTGAAAAAAATAATTTTCAAAAACCAACCCTCTATCTCTTACCGTTTAGAAGTTAGGAGCTAAAACTCAAAGAAGGGGGGGGTTAGGGGGGGTACATATTTTTTCCAGGTTTATCCCCACCCCTAAAATAGATCCACCGAAAAAAAATTTGAAATATACCAGCGCAAGTGGGAGAACCAATCGATCAACCAGTGTTAGAGTGAGACAGAAGATACGGGACCCTACCATCAGAAAGGTACGGTCGCCTGCGTCAACATTTGCCTTTACACCATACTCCTAACTCGAGCGAGACAGGAGATATGAGTACCTACATTCTGAATCAAGCCACCACCACCAAGGAGCGAGCAGTGCAACGAATGAAACAAAAGAAAGAGACGAAAAAATCTTTCCTTCAAAATTCAAATAAATCAGACGGCACGGGCATCGCGGGAAAAAAAAAAAATTTAAAAAAAAAAATTAAAAAGTAAAATTTAAATGATCATCTTTCTTCAAACTAATTTTCAATTGTTTTGCGTTCCAAATTTAAAAAAAAGTGGCCAAGTGCGAGTCGTCGAGGTGCGAGGTGCGAGCGAAAAAACTCGACCACTTTCGATAAAAATCTCGATCACTTTAACAAAAGTTGATGAAAATTTCCATTTTTGAATGAGATTGACCGAGATTGGCCGAGTTTGGCCATGATATGACCATGACAGTCTCTGCTGGTCCGATCCTGATCATAATAAGCACCGATTGATGGAGATTTAGCAAAAGTGGTCGAGATTTATAATAATTTACCAAAATAGCCAAAAATTGACGACTTTTCACTTTTTTTTGGACCCGGTCTACCAGCACTAAATAATACAAACCATTCGAGACTATTTACAACCCTATGCGACATTAATTATCCATTATACACAAAGAAATTAAAAAAAAATTAAAAAATCGTTCGAATTTATCTCTACCAATGCCGAATTGACCGAGAACCTCTTAAAATGACGACTCACCCTTGACCGTTTTTCAAAATTTCCTAAAATCAACCATTTAACCAGCGCTTTTTACGTTTTACCAACCAAACCGTTGATTTGAATACTATTCCAATACAATTTGTATGGAAAAAGAGACGGTTTACGATTTTCCGGCATATTGCCGGTATAGCGAATTTGGTACGACACACACTTGACCATTTTGTTAAAAAATATTTTTTTTGGGAAATTGTTAATTTTTTTTTTGGATTCGGATGTAAAACCAAATTCTAAGCACTTTATTGTATGGCACCAACTCTCTAACTCGTACCATTAAAAAGTTACAAGCTAAAACCCAAAGAAGGGGGAAGAAAAGGGGGGTTTTCGGATTTTTCTGGGGGGTTGTGGAACCTCTTAAAACGATCTGCCAAAAAAAATTCTCGAAAATGTAAGCGCAACAGGGAGAACAATTCGATCAGTCAGTCAGTCGTAATCGAGCTTTATATAGTACTAGGTTGCGTGGTGCGCGAGCTGCATGCAGCTCGCGAAGTGTTTTTTTTTAACTTTTTTTTTTCTTAAAACCCCTACAACCCCTACAAACCCCTACCAACCCCTACTAACCCCTAAAAACCCCTACAAACCCCTACAAACCCCTACCAACCCCTACAAACCCCTACCAACCCCTACAAACCCCTACAAACCCCTACCAACCCCTACAAACCCCTACGAACCCCTACAAACCCCTACCAACCCCTACAAACCCCTACGAACCCCTACAAACCCCTACAAACCCCTACAAACCCCTACAAACCCCTACGAACCCCTACAAACCCCTACAAACCCCTACTAACCCCTACTAACCCCTACAAACCCCTACAAACCCTACAAACCCCTACAAACCCCTACCAACCCCTACAAACCCCTACAAACCCCTACAAACCCCTACAAACCCCTACAAACCCTACAAACTCCTACCAACCCCTACAAACCCTACTAACCCCTACAAACCCCTACAAACTCCTACAAACCCCTACCAACCCCTACGAACCCCTACAAACCCCTACAAACCCCTACAAACCCTACAAACCCCTACAAACCCCTACAAACCCCTAACAACCCCTACAAACCCCTACCAACCCCTAAAAACCCCTACAAACCCCTACAAACCCCTACGAACCCCTACCAACCCCTACAAACCCCTACAAACCCCTACTAACCCCTACAAACCCCTACGAACCCCTACAAACCCCTACCAACCCCTACAAACCCCAACCAACCCCTACAAACCCTACAAACCCCTACCAACCCCTACAAACCCCTACCAACCCCTACAAACCCCTACAAACCCCTACAAACCCCTACAAACCCCTACAAACCCCTACAAACCCAACAAACCCCTACAAGCCCTACGAACCCCTACAAACCCCTACAAACCCCTACCAACCCCTACAAACCCCTACCAACCCCTACAAACCCCTACCAATCCCTACGAACCCCTACAAACCCCTACCAACCCCTACAAACCCCTACCAATCCCTACGAACCCTACAAACCCCTACCAACCCCTACAAACCCCTACCAACCCCTACAAACCCCTACAAACCCCTACAAACCCAACAAACCCCTACAAGCCCTACGAACCCCTACAAACCCCTACAAACCCCTACCAACCCCTACAAACCCCTACCAACCCCTACAAACCCCTACCAATCCCTACGAACCCCTACAAACCCCTACCAACCCCTACGAACCCCTACAAACCCTACGAACCCCTACAAACCCCTACCAACCCCTAAAAACCCCTACAAACCCCTACAAACCCCTACAAACCCCTACCAACCCCTACAAACCCCTACAAACCCCTACCAACCCCTACAAACCCCTACCAACCCCTACTAACCTACAAACCCCTACAAACCCCTACAAACCCCTACCAACCCCTACAAACCCCTACGAACCCCTACGAACACCTACAAACCCTACCAACCCCTACGAACCCCTACAAACCCTACGAACCCCTACAAACCCCTACCAACCCCTAAAAACCCCTACAAACCCCTACCAACCCCTACAAACCCCTACCAACCCCTACTAACCTACAAACCCCTACAAACCCCTACCAACCCCTACGAACCCCTACGAACACCTACAAACCCTACCAACCCCTACAAACCCTACGAACCCCTACGAACCCCTACAAACCCCTACGAACCCCTACAAACCCCTACCGATCCCTACAAACCCCTACAAACCCCTACAAACCCCTACCAACCCCTACAAACCCCTACAAACCCCTACAAACCCCTACGAACCTAAAAACCCCTACAAACCCCTACCAACCCCTACAAACCCCTACAAACCCCTACAAACCCTACCAACCCCTACAAACCCCTACAAACCCCTACAAACCCTTACGAACCTACAAACCCCTACAAACCCCTACGAACCTACAAACCCCTACAAACCCCTACAAACCCCTACAAACCCCTACAAACCCCTACAAACCCTACCAACCCCTACAAACCCCTACAAACCCCTACCAACCCCTACAAACCCCTACAAACCCCTACAAACCCCTACAAACCCCTACAAACCCCTACCAACCCCTACAAAACCTACAAACCCCTACCAACCCCTACAAACCCCTACAAACCCCTACAAACCCCTACCAACCCCTACAAACCCTACAAACCCCTACCAACCCTACAAACCCCTACCAACCCCTACAAACCCCTACAAACCCCTAAAAACCCCTACAAACCCTTACGAACCTACAAACCCCTACAAACCCCTACGAACCTACAAACCCCTACAAACCCCTACAAACCCCTACAAACCCCTACCAAACCCTACAAACCCCTACCAACCCCTACAAACCCCTACAAACCCCTACAAACCCCTACGAACCTAAAAACCCCTACAAACCCCTACAAACCCCTACAAACCCTACCAACCCCTACAAACCCCTACAAACCCCTACAAACCCTTACGAACCTACAAACCCCTACAAACCCCTACAAACCCCTACAAACCCCTACAAACCCCTACCAACCCCTACCAACCCCTACAAACCCCTACAAACCCCTACCAACCCCTACAAACCTACAAACCCCTACAAACCTACAAACCTTAACAAACCTACAAACCCCTACAAACCTACAAACCCCTACAAACCCCTACCAACCCCTACGAACCCTTACAAACCCTACGAACCCCTATAAACCCCTACCAACCCCTAAAAACCCCTACAAACCCCTACAAACCCCTACAAACCCCTACCAACCCCTACAAACCCCTACAAACCCCTACCAACCCCTACTAACCCTACAAACCCCTACCAACCCCTACCAACCCCTACAAACCCCTACCAACCCCTACAAACCCCTACAAACCCCTAAAAACCCCTACAAACCCCTACAAACCCCTACAAACCCCTAAAAACCCCTACAAACCCCTAAAAACCCCTACCAACCCCTAAAAAACCCTTACGAACCCCTAAAAACCCTACGAACCCCTACAAACCCTACGTAGTATTATGTAAAAAAAAATGGGGGTCAAAAAATTTAGAGTCGAAAAAATTTGGGATAAAAAATTGGGGGTCAAAAAAATGGGGGTCAAAAAAGGGGGGTCAAAAAGGGGGGTCAAAAAAAGGGGGTACAAAAAATTGAGGGTTGAAAAATTTAGGATAAAAAAATTGGGGGTCAAAAAAATGGGGGTCAAAAAAAGGGGGGTCAAAAAAGGCGGGTCAAAAAAGGGGGTCAAAAAAAATTGGGGTTGAAAAATTTAGGATAAAAAAATTGGGGGTCAAAAAAATGGGGGTCAAAAAAAGAGGGGTCAAAAAAATGGGGGTCAACAAAAAAATTGATGTCAACAAATGCTTTGGGTCATTTTTGCTGAAGCACCTTGTACCTATACCTACCATGAGTGAGATAGGATACAACCCCTTATTCAATTTTGTTAATAGTACTGATGCACCTTGTACATGTCAACCTTACCTATAGAAAGATCTATTCGTTTTAAACAATATTTACTGAAGCACCTTGTACCTTCCTACAGTGGGAGATGAGATACGATCATTTATCGAATTTCAACATTAGTACTGATGCACCTTGTACATGTCAACCCTGCCTATAGAAAGATCTATAAGATTTTAGCAATATTTACTGAAGCACCTTGTACTTACCTGTTTTTGTTATAAGAACCAACCCTCTAAGTCTTACCGTTTAAAAGTTACGAGCTAAAACGCAAAAAGGGGGGGGGGGGAGGTTAGGGGGGTTTCGTATTTTTCCCGTTATCTCCCTCCAACTTGAAATGGATACACCGAAAAAAAAATTGTGTCAAGAACCAACTCTCTAAGTATTACCGTTTAAAAGTTACAAGCTAATACTCAAAGAAAGGGGGGGTTAGGGGGGGGGGTACATATTTTGCCCATGATCACCATTCCCCACGAAGTTGATTTACCAAAAAAAATATTTTCAAAAACCTACCCTCTATCTCTCACCGTTTAAAAGTTACGAGCTAAAAGTCAAAGAAGGGGGGGTGATAGGGGGGGGTTCGTATTTTTCCCATGATCACCATCCCCCACGAAGTTGATTTAACGAAAAAAAAAAATTTCAAAAACCAACCCTCTATCTCTCACCGTTTAGAAGTTACGAGCTAAAAGTCAAAGAAGGGGGGGTGATAGGGGGGGGTTCGTATTTTTCCCATGATCACCATCCCCCACGAAGTTGATTTAACGAAAAAAAAAATTTTCAAAAACCAACCCTCTATCTCTCACCGTTTAGAAGTTAGGAGCTAAAACTCAAAGAAGGGGGGGGTTAGGGGGGGTTTCGCATTTTTCCCATGTTTATCCCCACCCCTAAAATAGATCCACCGAAAAAAATTTTGAAATATACCAGTGCAAGTGGGAGAACCAATCGATCAACCAGTGTTAGAGTGAGACAGAAGATACGGGACCCTACCATCAGAAAGGTACGGTCGCCTGCTTCATCATTTGCCTTTACACCATACTCCTAACTCGAGTGAGACAGGAGATATGAGTACCTACATTATGAATCAAGCCAGCTCAAAGAAAGTGGGGGGTTAGGGGGGGGTACATATTTTTCCCATGATCACCATCCCCCTAGAAGTTGATTTACTGAAAAAAAAAATTTTCAAAAACCAACCCTATATCTCTTACCGTTTAGAAGTTAGGAGCTAAAACTCAAAGAAGGGGGGGGTTAGGGGGGGTTTCGCATTTTTCCCATGTTTATCCCCACCCCTAAAATAGATCCACCGAAAAAAAATTTGAAATATACCAGCGCAAGTGGGAGAACCAATCGATCAACCAGTGTTAGAGTGAGACAGAAGATACGGGACCCTACCATCAGAAAGGTATGGTCGCCTGCTTCAACATTTGCCTTTACACCATACTCCTAACTCGAGTGAGACAGGAGATATGAGTACCTACATTCTGAATCAAGCCACCACCACCAAGGAGCGAGCAGTGCAACAAATGAAACAAAAGAAAGAGACATAAAAATCTTTCCTTCAAAATTCAAATAAATCAGACGGCGGCACGGGCATCGCGGAAAAAAAAAAAATTTTAAAAAAAAAATTAAAAAGAAAAATTTAAATGATCATCTTTCTTCAAACTAATCTTCAATTGTTTTGCGTTCCAAATTTAAAAAAAAGTGGCCAAGTGCGAGTCGTCGAGGTGCGAGGTGCGAGCGAAAAAACTCGACCACTTTCGATAAAAATCTCGATCACTTTAACAAAAGTTGATGAAAATTTCCATTTTTGAAGGAGATTGACCGAGATTGACCGAGTTTGGCCATGATATGACCATGACAGTCTCTGCTGGTCCGATCCTGACCATAATAAGCACCGATTGATGGAGATTTAGCAAAAGTGGTCGAGATTTATAATAATTTACCAAAATAGTCAAAAATTGACGACTTTTGACTTTTTTTTGGACTCGGTTGACCAGCACTAAATAATACAAACCATTCGAGACTATTTACAACCCTAAGCGACATTAATTATCCATTATACACAATGAAATTAAAAAAAATTTAAAAAATCGTTCGAATTTATCTCTACCAATGCCGAATTGACCGAGAACCTCTTAAAATGACGACTCACCCTTGACCGTTTTTCAAAATTTCATAAAATCAACCAAGTAACCAGCGTTTTTACGTTTAACCTAACAAACCGTTGATTTGAATACTATTCCAATACAAATCGTATGGAAAAAGTGCCGGTTAACGATTTGCCGGTACTGCGGTATTGGTACGACACACCCTTGACTTTTTTTTTCAAAAATTATTTTTTGGGAAATTGCTAATTTTTTTTTTGGATTCGGATGTAAAACTAAATTCTAAGCACTTTATTGTATGGCGCCAACTCTCTAACTCTTACCATTAAAAAGTTACGAGCTAAAACCCAAAGAAGGGGGGGGAAAAGGGGGGGTTTCGGATTTTTCTGGGGGGTTTTGGAGCCTCTAAAATCGATCTGCCGAAAAAAATTCTCAAAAATGTAAGCGCAAGTGGGAGAACAATTCTGTCAGTCAGTCAGTGAGTCGTAATCGAGCTATATATAGTATAACTAGGTTGCGTGGTGCGCGAGCTGCATGCAGCTCGCGAGCGGTTATTTTTTTATCATTACCCTTCTCAACCCCTAAAAACTCTTTAAAAACCCCTACAAACCCCTAAAACCCCTACAAACCCCTACAAACCCCTACAAACCCCTACAAACCCCTACCAACCCCTACAAACCCCTACAAACCCCTACAAACCCCTACCAACCCCTACAAACCCCTACCAACCCCTAAAAACCCCTACAAACCCCTACGAACCCCTACAAACCCCTACAAACCCTACCAACCCCTACAAACCCCTACCAACCCCTACAAACCCCTACAAACCTACAAACCCCTACAAACCCTACCAACCCCTACAAACCCCTACAAACCCCTACAAACCCCTACCAACCCCTACAAACCCCAACAAACCCCTACAAACCCCTACAAACCCCTACCAACCCCTACCAACCCCTACAAACCCCTACAAACCCCTACCAACCCCTACAAAACCCTACCAAACCCTACAAACCCCTACAAGCCCTACAAACCCCTACCAACCCCTACAAACCCCTACAAACCCTACCAACCCTACAAACCCCTACGAACCCCTACAAACCCCTACAAACCCTACCAACCCCTACAAACCCCTACCAACCCCTACAAACCCCTACAAACCCCTACAAACCCCTACCAACCCCTACAAACCCCTACCAACCCCTAAAACCCCTACAAACCCCTACAAACCCCTACAAACCCCTACAAACCCCTACAAACCCTACAAACCCCTACCAACCCCTACAAACCCCTACAAACCCCTACCAACCCCTACAAACCCCTACCAACCCCTACAAACCCCTACAAACCCCTACAAACCCCTACCAACCCCTACAAACCCCTACAAACCCCTACAAACCCCTACAAACCCCTACCAACCCCTACCAACCCCTACAAACCCCTACAAACCCCTACCAACCCCTACAAAACCCTACCAAACCCTACAAACCCCTACAAGCCCTACAAACCCCTACCAACCCCTACAAACCCCTACAAACCCCTACAAACCCTACCAACCCCTACAAACCCCTACGAACCCCTACAAACCCCTACAAACCCTACCAACCCCTACAAACCCCTACCAACCCCTACAAACCCCTACAAACCCCTACAAACCCTACCAACCCCTACAAACCCCTACAAACCCCTACAAACCCCTACCAACCCCTACAAACCCCTACAAACCCCTACAAACCCCTACAAACCCCTACCAACCCCTACCAACCCCTACAAACCCCTACAAACCCCTACCAACCCCTACAAAACCCTACCAAACCCTACAAACCCCTACAAGCCCTACAAACCCCTACCAATCCCTACAAACCCCTACAAACCCCTACAAACCCTACCAACCCCTACAAACCCCTACGAACCCCTACAAACCCCTACAAACCCTACCAACCCCTACAAACCCCTACCAACCCCTACAAACCCCTACAAACCCCTACAAACCCCTACCAACCCCTACAAACCCCTACCAACCCCTAAAAACCCCTACAAACCCCTACAAACCCCTACAAACCCCTACAAACCCCTACAAACCCTACAAACCCCTACCAACCCCTACAAACCCCTACAAACCCCTACCAACCCCTACAAACCCCTACCAAACCCTACAAACCCCTACAAACCCTACAAACCCCTACAAAACCTACAAACCCCTACAAATCCTACCAACCCCTACAAACCCCTACAAACCCCTACTAACCCCTACAAACCCCTACAAACCCCTACAAACCCTACAAACCCCTATCAACCCCTACAAACCCCTACAAACCCCTACAAACCCCTACCAACCCCTACAAACCCCTACCAAACCCTACAAACCCCTACAAAACCTACAAACCCCTACCAACCCCTACAAACCCCTACAAACCCCTACAAACCCCTACCAAACCCTACAAACCCCTACAAACCCCTACAAACCCCTACAAACCCTACCAACCCCTACCAACCCCTACAAACCCCTAAAAACCCCTACTAACCCCTACAAACCCCTACCAACCCCTACAAACCCCTACAAACCTACAAACCCCTACAAACCCCTACAAAACCCCTAAAAACCTCTACAAACCCTACCAACCCCTACAAACCCCTACAAAACCTACAAACCCCTACTAACCCCTACAAACCCTACAAACCCCTACCAACCCCTACAAACCCCTACCAACCCATACAAACCCCTACCAACCCCTACAAACCCCTACAAACCCTACAAACCCCTACAAACCTACAAACCCCTACAAACCCCTACCAACCCCTACAAACCCCTACAAACCCCTACGAACCCCTAAAACCCCTACCAACCCCTAAAAAACCCCTACCAACCCCTAAAAACCCTACGCAGTATTATGTAAAAAAAAAATAGAGGTCAAAAAAATGTGGAGTCCAAAAAAATTGGGGTCGAAAAATTTGGGATAAAAAAATGGGGGGTCAAAAATGGGGGGTCAAAACATTTGTGGTAAAAAAGAGCGTCAAAAAATTTGGGATAAAAAATTGGGGGTCAAAAAAAAGGGGGTCAAAAAAGGGGGGTCAAAAAAAAAGGGGGTCAAAAAATTGGGTTTGAAAAATTTAGGATAAAAAAATTGGGGGTCAAAAAAATGGGGGTCAAAAAGGGGGGTAAAAAAAGGGGGGTCAAAAAAAGGGGTCAACAAAATTGGGGTTGAAAAATTTAGGATAAAAAATTGGGGGTCAAAAAAATGGGGGTCAAAAAAAGGGGGGTCAAAAAAGGGGGGTCAAAAAAAAGGGGGTCAAAAAAATTGGGGTTGAAAATTTTAGGATAAAAAAATTGGGGGTCAAAAAAAATGGGGGTCAAAAAAAAAGGGGGGTCAAAAAAGGGGGGTCAAAAAAATGGGGGTCAACAAAAAAATTGATGTCAACAAATGCTTTGGGTCATATTTGCTGAAGCACCTTGTACCTATACCTACCATGAGTGAGATAGGAGATACAACCCCTTATTCAATTTTGTTAATAGTACTGATGCACCTTGTACATGTTACCCTACCAATAGAAAGATCTATTCGTTTTAAACAATATTTACTGAAGCACCTTGTACCTTCCTACAGTGGGAGATGAGATACGATCATTTATCGAATTTCAACATTAGTACTGATGCACCTTGTACATGTCAACCCTACCTATAGAAAGATCTAATTTTAGCAATATTTACTGAAGCACCTTGTACTTACCTGTTTTTGTTTTAAGAACCAACCCTCTAAGTCTTACCGTTTAAAAGTTACGAGCTAAAACGCAAAAAGGGGGGGGAGGTTAGGGGGGGTTTCGTATTTTTCCCGTTCTCCCTCCAACTTGAAATGGATACACCGAAAAAAAAATTGTGTCAAGAACCAACTCTCTAAGTATTACCGTTTAAAAGTTACAAGCTAATACTCAAAGAAAGGGGGGGTTGGGGGGGGGGGGTACATATTTTGCCCATAATCACCATCCCCCACGAAGTTGATTTACCGAAAAAAATATTTTCAAAAACCAACCCTCTATCTCTCACCGTTTAGAAGTTACGAGCTAAAAGTCAAAGAAGGGGGGGTGATAGGGGGGGGTTCGTATTTTTCCCATGATCACCATCCCCCACGAAGTTGATTTAACGAAAAAAAAAATTTTCAAAAACCAACCCTCTATCTCTCACCGTTTAGAAGTTAGGAGCTAAAACTCAAAGAAGGGGGGGTGATAGGGGGGGGGTTCGTATTTTTCCCATGTTTATCCCCACCCCTAAAATAGATCCACCGAAAAAAATTTTGAAATATACCAGCGCAAGTGGGAGAACCAATCGATCAACCAGTGTTAGAGTGAGACAGAAGATACGGGACCCTACCATCAGAAAGGTACGGTCGCCTGCTTCAACATTTGCCTTTACACCATACTCCTAACTCGAGTGAGACAGGAGATATGAGTACCTACATTATGAATCAAGCCAGCTCAAAGAAAGGGGGGGTTAAGGGGGGGGGGTACATATTTTTCCCATGATCACCATCCCCCTAGAAGTTGATTTAACGAAAAAAAAATTTTTCAAAAACCAACCCTCTATCTCTTACCGTTTAGAAGTTAGGAGCTAAAACTCAAAGAAGGGGGGGGGGGTTAGGGGGGGTTTCGCATTTTTCCCATGTTTATCCCCACCCCTAAAATAGATCCACCGAAAAAAATTTTGAAATATACCAGCGCAAGTGGGAGAACCAATCGATCAACCAGTGTTAGAGTGAGACAGAAGATACGGGACCCTACCATCAGAAAGGTACGGTCGCCTGCTTCAACATTTGCCTTTACACCATACTCCTAACTCGAGTGAGACAGGAGATATGAGTACCTACATTCTGAATCAAGCCACCACCACCAAGGAGCGAGCAGTGCAACAAATCAAACA
This sequence comes from Gandaritis pyraliata, assembly GCA_947859175.1. Lineage (NCBI taxonomy): Eukaryota > Metazoa > Arthropoda > Insecta > Lepidoptera > Geometridae > Gandaritis > Gandaritis pyraliata. Next base: position 2,087,010 of record OX401867.1, on the reverse strand, counting down.
AAAGAAAGAGACGTAAAAATCTTTCCTTCAAAATTCAAATAAATCAGACGGCACGGGCATCGCGGAAAAAAAAAAAATTTAAAAAGAAATTTAAAAAAAAAATTAAAAAGAAAAATTTAAATGATCATCTTTCTTCAAACTAATTTTCAATTGTTTTGCGTTCCAAATTTAAAAAAAAGTGGCCAAGTGCGAGTCGTCGAGGTGCGAGGTGCGAGCGAAAAAACTCGACCACTTTCGATAAAAATCTCGATCACTTTAACAAAAGTTGATGAAAATTTCCATTTTTGAAGGAGATTGACCGAGATTGACCGAGTTTGGCCATGATATGACCATGACAGTCTCTGCTGGTCCGATCCTGACCATAATAAGCACCGATTGATGGAGATTTAGCAAAAGTGGTCGAGATTTTTAATAATTTACCAAAATAGTCAAAAATTGACGACTTTTGACTTTTTTTTGGACTCGGTTGACCAGCACTAAATAATACAAACCATTCGAGACTATTTACAACCCTAATCGACATTAATTATCAATTATACACAAAGAAATTAAAAAAAATTTAAAAAATCGTTCGAATTTATCTCTACCAATGCCGAATTGACCGAGAACCTCTTAAAATGACGACTCACCCTTGACCGTTTTTCAAAATTTCATAAAATCAACCAAGTAACCAGCGTTTTTACGTTTAACCTACCAAACCGTTGATTTGAATACTATTCCAATACAAATCGTATGGAAAAAGTGCCGGTTAACGATTTGCCGGTACTGCGGTATTGGTACGACACACCCTTGACTTTTTTTTTCAAAAATTATTTTTTGGGAAATTGCTAATTTTTTTTTTGGATTCGGATGTAAAACTAAATTCTAAGCACTTTATTGTATGTCGCCAACTCTCTAACTCTTACCATTAAAAAGTTACGAGCTAAAACCCAAAGAAGGGGGGGGAAAAGGGGGGGTTTCGGATTTTTCTGGGGGGTTGTGGAGCCTCTAAAATCGATCTGCCGAAAAAAAATCTTAAAAATGTAAGCGCAAGTGGGAGAACAATTCTGTCAGTCAGTCAGTCAGTGGTAATCGAGCTATATATAATATAATAACTAGGTTGCGTGGTGCGCGAGCTGCATGCAGCTCGCGAAGTATTATTTTAACACTATTGTAAACAAACAACCCCTACAAACCCCTACAAACCCCTACCAACCCCTACAAACCCCTACAAACCCCTACAAACCCTACAAACCCCTACCAACCCCTACAAACCCCTACAAACCCCTAAAAACCCTACAAACCCCTACAAACCCTACAAACCCCTACAAACCCTACAAACCCCTACAAACCCCTACAAACCCCTACAAACCCCTACAAACCCTACAAACCCCTACCAACCCCTACAAACCCCTACAAACCCCTACAAACCCCTACAAACCTACAAACCCCTACAAACCCCTACAAACCCCTACAAACCCTACAAACCCCTACAAACCCCTACCAACCCCTACAAACCCCTACAAACCCCTACAAACCCCTACAAACCCTACAAACCCCTACCAACCCCTACAAACCCCTACAAACCCTACAAACCCCTACAAACCCTACAAACCCCTACAAACCCCTACAAACCCTACAAACCCCTACAAACCCTACCAACCCCTACAAACCCCTACAAACCCCTACAAACCCCTACAAACCCCTACAAACCCCTACGAACCTACAAACCCCTACAAACCCCTACAAACCCCTAAAAACCCCTACAAACCCTACCAACCCCTACAAACCCCTACAAACCCCTACAAACCCCTACAAACCCTACCAACCCCTACAAACCCCTACAAACCCTACAAACCCCTACAAACCCCTACAAACCCTACAAACCCCTACAAACCCCTACAAACCCCTACAAAACTCTACAAACCCCTACAAACCCCTACCAACCCCTACAAACCCCTACAAACCCCTACAAACCCCTACAAACCCTACAAACCCCTACAAACCCCTACAAACCTACAAACCCCTACAAACCCTACCAACCCCTACAAACCCCTACAAACCCCTACAAACCCCTACCAACCCCTACAAACCCCTACAAACCTACAAACCCCTACTAACCCCTACAAACCCCTACCAACCCCTACCAACCCCTACAAACCCCTACAAACCCCTACAAACCTACAAACCCCTACAAACCCCTACAAACCCCTACAAACCCCTAAAAACCCCTACGAACCTACAAACCCCTACAAACCCCTACAAACCCCTACAAACCCCTACAAACCCCTACAAACCCCTAAAAACCCCTACGAACCCCTAAAAACCCCTACAAACCCCTACCAACCCCTACTAACCCCTACAAACCCCTACAAACCCCTACAAACCTACAAACCCCTACAAACCCCTACAAACCGCTAAAAACCCCTAAAAACCCCTACAAACCCCTAAAAACCCCTACGAACCCCTAAAAACCCCTACAAACCCCTACCAACCCCTACAAACCCCTACAAACCCCTACCAACCCCTAAAAACCCTACAAACCCCTACGAACCCTACGAACCCTACCAACCCCTACAAACCCTACCAACCCCTACAAACCCCTACAAACCCCTACAAACCCCTACCAACCCCTACAAACCCCTACCAACCCCTACAAACCCCTACCAACCCCTAAAAACCCCTACAACCCCTACCAACCCCTACCAACCCCTACAAACCCTACGTAGTATTATGTTAAAAAGGGGGTCAAAAAATTTGGGATAAAAAAATTGGGGGTCAAAAAATGGGGGTCAAAAAAATGGGGGTCAAAAAAGGGGGGTCAAAAAAAAGGGGGTCACAAAAATTGGGGTTGAGAAATTTGGGATAAAAAATTGGGGGTCCAAAAAAATGGGGGTCAAAAAAGGGGGGTCAAAAAAAGGGGGGTCAAAAAAAGGGGGTCAAAAAAATTTGGGTTAAAAAATTTTGGATAAAAAAATTGGGGGTCAAAAAAATGGGGAACAAAAAAGGGGGGTCAAAAAAGGGGGGTCGAAAAAGGGGGGTTCAAGAAAATGGGGGTCAACAAAAAAATTGATGTCAACAAATGCTTTGGGTCATTTTTGCTGAAGCACCTTGTACCTATACCTACCATGAGTGAGATAGGAGATACAACCCCTTAATTAATTTTGTTAATAGTACTGATGCACCTTGTACATGACAAACCTACCTATAGAAAGATCTATCCGTTTTAAACAATATTTACTGAAGCACCTTGTACCTTCCTAAAGTGGGAGATGAGATATGATCATTTATCGAATTTCAACATTAGTACTGATGCACCTTGTACATGTCAACCCTACCTATAGAAAGATCTATAAGATTTTAGCAATATTTACTGAAGCACCTTGTACTTACCTGTTTTTGTTTTAAGAACCAACCCTCTAAGTCTTACCGTTTAAAAGTTACGAGCTAAAACGCAAAAAGGGGGGGGAGGTTAGGGGGGGTTTCGTATTTTTCCCGTTATCTCCCTCCAACTTGAAATGGATACACCGAAAAAAAAATTGTGTCAAGAACCAACTCTCTAAGTCGTACCGTTTAAAAGTTACAAGCTAATACTCAAAGAAAGGGGGGGGGGTTAGGGGGGGGTACATATTTTTCCCATGATCACCATCCCCCACGAAGTTGATTTACCGAAAAAAAAAATTTTCAAAAACCAACCCTCTATCTCTTATCGTTTAAAAGTTACGAGCTAAAAGTCAAAGAAGGGGGGGTGATAGGGGGGGGTTCGTATTTTTCCCATGATCACCATCCCCCACGAAGTTGATTTAACGAAAAAAAAAATTTTCAAAAACCAACCCTCTATCTCTTACCGTTTAGAAGTTAGGAGCTAAAACTCAAAGAAGGGGGGGGGTTAGGGGGGGTTTCGCATTTTTCCCATGTTTATCCCCACCCCTAAAATAGATCCACCGAAAAAAATTTTGAAATATACCAGTGCAAGTGGGAGAACCAATCGATCAACCAGTGTTAGAGTGAGACAGAAGATACGGGACCCTACCATCAGAAAGGTACGGTCGCCTGCTTCAACATTTGCCTTTACACCATACTCCTAACTCGAGTGAGACAGGAGATATGAGTACCTACATTATGAATCAAGCCAGCTCAAAGAAAGGGGGGGGTTAGGGGGGGGGTACATATTTTTCCCATGATCACCATCCCCCTAGAAGTTGATTTACTGAAAAAAAAAATTTTCAAAAACCAACCCTCTATCTCTTACCGTTTAGAAGTTAGGAGCTAAAACTCAAAGAAGGGGGGGGTTAGGGGGGGGTACATATTTTTTCCAGGTTTATCCCCACCCCTAAAATAGATCCACCGAAAAAAAATTTGAAATATACCAGCGCAAGTGGGAGAACCAATCGATCAACCAGTGTTAGAGTGAGACAGAAGATACGGGCACCCTACCATCAGAAAGGTACGGTCGCCTGCTTCAATATTTGCCTTTACACCATACTCCTAACTCGAGAGAGACAGGAGATATGAGTACCTACATTCTGATTGTCAAGCCAGCATAAATAATAATAATAATAAAAAAAACTTTACGTCAACATCTCAAACATTCAATTCCACCAAGGTGCGAGCAGTGCAACGAATAAAACAAAAGAAAGAAAAAATAAATGTCCTCCCACCAAAATTCAAATAATTAGACGGTACTGGCAGCGCGTAAAAAAAAAAATAAAAAAAAAAAAAAAAAAAAACTTGATGTAAAATAATTCATGACATGTGTTCAAACTTCAAAAAAAAATGGCCAAGTGCGAGTCGTCGAGTTGCGAGGTGCGAGCGAGAAAACTCGACCAATTCCCACATGTGACTGTGAAAATCTCGATCACTTTAACAAAAATTGATGAAAATGTCCATTTTTGAATGAGATTGACCGAGATTGACCGAGTTTGGCCATGATATGACCATGACAGTCTCTGCTGGTCCGATCCTGACCATAATAAGCACCGATTGATGGAGATTTAGCAAAAGTGGTCGAGATTTATAATAATTTACCAAAATAACCAAAAACGTACGACTTTTGACTTTTTTTTGGACTCGGTTGACCAGCCCTAAATAATACAAACCATTCGAGACTATTTACAACCCTAAGCGACATTAATTTTCCATTATACACAAAGAAATGAAAAAAAATTTAAAAAACCGTTCGAATTTATCTCTACCAATGCCGAATTGACCGAGAACCTCTTAAAATGACGACTCACCCTTGACCGTTTTTGAAAATTTCCTAAAATCGTCAAGGGTGTGTCCAAGTAACCAGCGCTTTTTACGTTTTACCAACCAAACCGTTGATTTGAATACTATTCCAATACAATTTGTATGGAAAAAGAGACGGTTTACGATTTTCCGGCATATTGCCGGTATAGCGATTTTGGTACGACACACCCTTGACCAACTTTTTTGTATGAAAATTTATTTTGTGATTTATGTCGGATTTTCAAAATTCTTTCGACGGATTCGGATTCAGCATGGAATTTCAAGACCTATGATCAAAAAAAGCTACAGTAAAAAGTGAGCAGAAGTGGAAAATGAAATTTTCATCCTTTTGTTTTTTCAATTTTCATACAAAATTGGTACCAAAAAAAAAAAAAAAAGTCAAAAAAGTAAAGATTTAGGATTTTTCCCCCAGTCACATTCACATCACGATCAGATTTCTCTAAAAATACTATAGTAAAAAGTGAGCGCAAGTGGGAGAACAACCCTATCAATCAGTCAGTGAGTGGTAATCGAGCTTTATATAGTATAACTAGGTTGCGTGGTGCGCGAGCTGCATGCAGCTCGCGAGCGGTTATTTTTTTATCATTACCCTTTCCAACCCCTAAAACAAATCCCTACCAACCCCTACAAACCCCTACAAACCCCTACAAACCCTACAAACCCCTACAAACCCCTACAAACCCCTACAAACCCCTACAAACCCCTACAAACCCCTACCAACCCCTACAAACCCCTACAAACCCCTACAAACCCCTACAAACCCCTACAAACCCCTACAAACCCCTACAAACCCTACAAACCCTACAAACCCCTACAAACCCCTACAAACCCCTACAAACCCCTACGAACCCCTACAAACCCCTACCAACCCCTACAAACCCCTACAAACCCCTACTAACCCCTACAAACCCCTACAAACCCTACAAACCCCTACAAACCCCTACCAACCCCTACAAACCCCTACCAACCCCTACAAACCCCTACAAACCCCTACTAACCCCTACAAACCCCTACCAACCCCTACAAACCCCTACAAACCCCTACCAACCCCTACCAACCCCTACAAAGCCCTACAAACCCCTACCAACCCCTACAAACCCCTACAAACCCCTACCAACCCCTACCAACCCCTACAAATCCCTACAAACCCCTACCAACCCCTACCAACCCTTACGAACCCCTACGAACCCCTACAAACCCCTACCAACCCCTAAAAACCTACAAACCCCTACAAACCCCTACCAACCCCTACAAACCCCTACAAACCCCTACCAACCCCTACAAACCTACAAACCCCTACAAACCCCTACAAACCCCTACAAACCCTACAAACCCCTACAAACCCCTACAAACCCCTACAAACCCCTACCAACCCCTACAAACCCCTACCAACCCCTACGAACCCCTACGAACCCCTACAAACCCCTACCAACCCCTACCAACCCCTACAAACCCCTACAAACCCCTACCAACCCCTACCAACCCCTACAAAACCCCTACAAACCCTACAAACCCCTACAAACCCCTACAAACCCCTACAAACCCCTACCAACCCCTACAAACCCCTACAAACCCCTACCAACCCCTACAAACCTACAAACCCCTACAAACCCCTACAAACCCCTACAAACCCTACAAACCCCTACAAACCCCTACAAACCCCTACAAACCCCTACAAACCCCTACCAACCCCTACGAACCCCTACGAACCCCTACAAACCCCTACAAACCCCTACCAACCCCTACCAACCCCTACAAACCCCTACAAACCCCTACAAACCCCTACAAACCCCTACCAACCCCAACAAACCCCTACCAACCCCTACGAACCCCTACGAACCCCTACCAACCCCTACAAACTCCTACAAACCCTACAAATCCCTACAAACCCCTACAAACCCCTACAAACCCTACAAACCTCTACCAACCCCTACAAACCCTACTAACCCCTACAAACCCCTACAAACCCCTACAAACCCCTACCAACCCCTACAAACCCCTACAAACCCCTACGAACCCCTACAAACCCCTACCAACCCCTACAAACCCCTACAAACCCCTACAAACCCCTACAAACCCCTACCAACCCCTACAAACCCCTACAAACCCCTACAAACCCCTACGAACCCCTACAAACCCCTACCAACCCCTACAAACCCCTACAAACCCCTACTAACCCCTACAAACCCCTACAAACCCTACAAACCCCTACAAACCCCTACGAACCCCTGCAAACCCCTACAAACCCCTACAAACCCCTACAAACCCCTACCAACCCCTACAAACCCCTACAAACCCCTACAAACCCCTAAGAACCCCTACAAACCTACAAACCCCTACCAACCCCTACCAACCCCTACAAACCCCTACCAACCCCTACAAACCCTACAAACCACTACAAACCCCTACCAACCCTACAAACCCCTACAAACCCCTACAAATCCCTACGAACCCCTACAAACCCCTACCAACCCCTACAAACCCCTACAAACCCCTACAAACCCTACAAACCCCTACAAACCCCTACAAACCCCTACCAACCCCTACAAACCCCTACCAACCCCTACAAACCCCTACGAACCTACAAACTCCTACGAACCCCTACAAACCCCTACGAACCCCTACAAACCCCTACAAACCCCTACCAACCCCTACAAACCCCTACCAACCCTACAAACCCCTACAAACCCCTACAAACCCCTACCAACCCCTACAAACCCCTACAAACCCCTACAAACCCTACAAACCCCTACCAACCCCTACAAACCCTACAAACCCCTACCAACCCTACAAACCCCAACAAACCCCTACCAACCCCTACAAACCCCTACAAACCCCTACAAACCCTACAAACCCCTACCAACCCCTACAAACCCTTAAAAACCCCTGCAAACCCCTACAAACCTACAAACCCCTACAAACCCCTACGAACCCCTACAAACCCCTATAAACCCCTACCAACCCCTACAAACCCCTACAAACCCTACAAACCCCTACGAACCCCTACAAACCCCTACCAACCCCTACAAACCCCTACGAACCCCTAAAAACCCCTACAACCCCTACCAACCCCTACCAACCCCTACGAACCCCTACAAACCCTACGTATTATTATGAAAAAATTGGGGGTCAAAAAAAGGGGGTCCAAAAAAAGGGGGTCAAAAAAATTGGAGTTGAAAAATGTAGGATAAAAAAATGGGGGGTCAAAAAAAGGGGGGTCAAAAAAAGGGGGTCACAAAAATTGGGGTTGAGAAATTTGGGATAAAAAAATTGGGGGTCAAAAAAAATGGGGTCAAAAAAGGGGGGTCAAAAAAAGGGGGGTCAAAAAAAAGGGGGTAAAAAAATTGGGGTTGAAAAATTTAGGATAAAAAATAGGGGTTCAAAAAAATGGGGGTAAAAAAAGGGGGTTCAAAAAAGGGGGGTCAAAAAAAGGGGGGTCAAAAAAGGGGGGGTCAAAAAAATGGGGGTCAACAAAAAAATTTATGTCAACAAATGCTTTGGGTCATTTTTGCTGAAGCACCTTGTACCTATACCTACCATGAGTGAGATAGGAGATACAACCCCTTAATTAATTTTGTTAATAGTACTGATGCACCTTGTACATGACAAACCTACCTATAGAAAGATCTATCCGTTTTAAACAATATTTACTGAAGCACCTTGTACTTACCTGTTTTTGTTTTAAGAACCAACCCTCTAAGTCTTACCGTTTAAAAGTTACGAGCTAAAACGCAAAAAGGGGGGGGGAGGTTAGGGGGGGTTTCGTATTTTTCCCGTTATCTCCCTCCAACTTGAAATGGATACACCGAAAAAAAAATTGTGTCAAGAACCAACTCTCTAAGTCGTACCGTTTAAAAGTTACAAGCTAATACTCAAAGAAAGGGGGGGTTAGGGGGGGGGTACATATTTTTCCCATGATCACCATCCCCCAAGAAGTTGATTTACCGAAAAAAAAATTTTCAAAAACCAACCCTCTATCTCTTATCGTTTAAAAGTTACGAGCTAAAAGTCAAAGAAGGGGGGGTGATAGGGGGGGGGTTCGTTTTTTTCCCATGATCACCATCCCCCACGAAGTTGATTTAACGAAAAAAAAAATTTTCAAAAACCAACCCTCTATCTCTTACCGTTTAGAAGTTAGGAGCTAAAACTCAAAGAAGGGGGGGGGGTTAGGGGGGTTTCGCATTTTTCCCATGTTTATCCCCACCCCTAAAATAGATCCACCGAAAAAAATTTGAAATATACCAGTGCAAGTGGGAGAACCAATCGATCAACCAGTGTTAGAGTGAGACAGAAGATACGGGACCCTACCATCAGAAAGGTACGGTCGCCTGCTTCAACATTTGCCTTTACACCATACTCCTAACTCGAGTGAGACAGGAGATATGAGTACCTACATTATGAATCAAGCCGGCTCAAAGAAAGGGGGGGGTTAGGGGGGGGGTACATATATTTCCCATGATCACCATCCCCCTAGAAGTTGATTTACTGAAAAAAAAAATTTTCAAAAACCAACCCTCTATCTCTCACCGTTTAGAAGTTAGGAGCTAAAACTCAAAGAAGGGGGGGGTTAGGGGGGGTTTCGCATTTTTCCCATGTTTATCCCCGCCCCTAAAATAGAACCACCGAAAAAAATTTTGAAATATACCAGTGCAAGTGGGAGAACCAATCGATCAACCAGTGTTAGAGTGAGACAGAAGATACGGGACCCTACCATCAGAAAGGTACGGTCGCCTGCTTCAACATTTGCCTTTACACCATACTCCTAACTCGAGAGAGACAGGAGATATGAGTACCTACATTCTGATTGTCAAGCCAGCATAAATAATAATAATAAAAAAAAAAAACTTTACGTCAACATCTCAAACATTCAATTCCACCAAGGTGCGAGCAGTGCAACGAATAAAACAAAAGAAAGAAAAAATAAATGTCCTCCCACCAAAATTCAAATAATTAGACGGTACTGGCAGCGCGTAAAAAAAAAATTAAAAAAAAAAAAAAAAAAAAAACTTGATGTAAAATAATTCATGACATGTGTTCAAACTTCAAAAAAAAAATGGCCAAGTGCGAGTCGTCGAGGTGCGAGGTAGGAGCGAGAAAACTCGACCAATTCCCACATGTGACTGTGAAAATCTCGATCACTTTAACAAAAATTGATGAAAATGTCCATTTTTGAATGAGATTGACCGAGATTGACCGAGTTTGGCCATGATATGACCATGACAGTCTCTGCTGGTCCGATCCTGACCATAATAAGCACCGATTGATGGAGATTTAGCAAAAGTGGTCGAGATTTTTAATAATTTACCAACATAGCCAAAAATTGACCACTTTTGACATTTTTTTGGACTTGGTTGACCAGCACTAAATAATACAAACCATTCGAGAATATTTCGAATCATAATCGACATTGATTTTCCATTATACACAAAGAAATCAAAAAAAATTTAAAAAATCGTTCGAATTTATCTCTACCAATGCCGAATTGACCGAGAACCTCATAAAATGACGACTCACCCTTGACCGTTTTTGAAAATTTTCTAAAATCGTCAAGGGTGTGTCCAAGTAACCAGCGCTTTTTACGTTTTACCAACCAAACCGTTGATTTGAATACTATTCCAATACAATTTGTATGGCAAATGCGACGGTTAACGATTTTTCGGTATATTGCCGGTATAGCGATTTTGGTACGACACACCCTTGACCAACTTTTTTGTATGAAAATTTATTTTGTGATTTATGTCGGATTTTCAAAATTCTTTCGACGAATTCGGATTCAGCATGGAATTTCAAGACCTTTGATAAAAAAAAACTATAGTAAAAAGTGAGCAGAAGTGGAAAATAAAATTTTCATCCTTTTGTTTTTTCAATTTTCATACAAAATTGGTACCAAAAAAAAAAAAAAAAGTCAAAAAAGTAAAGATTTAGGATTTTTCCCCCAGTCACATTCACATCACGATCAGATTTCTCTAAAAAAACTATAGTAAAAAGTGAGCGCAAGTGGGAGAACAACTATGTCAATCAGTCAGTGAGTGGTAATCGAGCTATATATAGTATAATTACTCTTAGGAAGCAGAGTGAAAGAATTGGAAATAGATATACAAATCACGGTAGTAGTCTAGTAATTTAGAGCTTATGTTATTAAAAAAAAAAAAAAAACACATCATTAGAAAAGTATCTTATATCAATATTTATTGTCAATAAAAAAAAAACCAAACTTCTAAATTTAAATAATCAATAAATCACACCGTGAGCATCTGAAAAAAAAAAAAGAAATATGTTATAATTATATTACTACTAATTAATAAAACACAAAAGGACACGAATAAAATCGTTGAGTAATTGTGAGTACCAAACAAATAATTATAAGGAAAGGAATGATTGTAATTAGCAAATAATAAACAAATAAATTACAAGTGTTGAACTATTAAAATGAGTATCTTAATAATGTCTAGCATATTTAGTTGAATAATATACATTAAGGAAGCTAGTCAAAGACTTAAAACATAATACAAATGAGTTAGGAGGGAAATTTCCAAAGAATGCTTGACCAATATATAGTACTAGTTTTTCATATTATAAAAAGGGGGTATGCTAAGGGTTATGATGACGTAATGGATTGAACTTGCTTTCACGGTGGACCAGATCACAGACCGGCAGTATTGTCGTCCGATCAATGGTGACCTATGGTGAAGGTTGAGTTTACTACTATAATACTTTTGCGTTCTTCGTTTCGTTGTTTATCGAAACACGGCAAAGAAAAGGAAGTAATTGAAGCAATCTGCATTTCTTGGAAACTAAAGAAGGAACTATTATTAAATACTAAACTATTAATTTAATTAATACTTACTTATAATTATAGCGAAATGGAATCAACCTTAGAACTCAGAAGTGAGCAGCAACCTGAAACCAAAGAGATAATGTTCCTTGTTAAAAGGGGAATATATTGCGAAATCGTTAGATAGATTATTATTTTTTTATGAAAAAGGAAAAAAAAAAGAGGGCAAATTCTGTTGAAAGTTAAAAATAAGAAAAAAAAAAAAAATAGAAACTCACTAGTTTCGGGAGAAATCCGGAAATAAGTCCACGTTGTCATTGAAGAACTCCAACGAAAAGAAATCAGCATCGGAAGAAGCGGTGATAGTAGTCTAAAAAAAAAAAAAATATATATATATATATATCTTAATTATTGTCTTTGTGTGAAAACTTAATATATATAGCATATTACAATATTAGGACATAAGAATGTTAGTATCTTGGTACATTAGAATATCCATACATTAGAACATTTTTACTTTAGAACGATAGGACTTAGACTTCAGTTCACATTTTTGAAGTTAAATCTATAACTAGATACATTACAATCTTTGTAATTTTAGGGATTCAGAATTTCATTTTCTTATTACTTTATCCAATATTGAAATTTACCAATACTACAAAAGATTACTTACAATAGTTGTAGAAGTCATCATTGGTTCTATAACCAGAGGTTGAGGTGGTGAGAATGCTACCGTTGAGGGCATTGGATTAGGCTCGGATGTAGCCACAATAACGGGTCCAGCGGCATTCTTTTGCTAAAAAAAAAAAAAAAAAAAAAAAAAAAGGGGAATGTATTTCATTCATGTTAAATGTTACAGATGTAAGGTTCATTAGGTATATAGGTAAACAAACACTATGCGATGCGGTAAGTAGGTAGGTAGGTAAGTATAAAATGTAGTAAGTAACAATAAACACTCTAACATAATAAATTATGACTATGCTTGAATCTGTGTAATTAGAAGCACTTCGGAAGACTTACGTACTAGGTCCTGGTATAAGCTGTTACGCAAAATATTGAATTTATATCAATAGAAATAAGAACTTACCTTTCTTGGTTTCAAAGATTGTCGGTAACGCTTAAGCATTAATCTCAACTCTTCAATGGTTAATGCAGGAGGGCGCGAAGAATTGATATCATCCAGGAGACGGAGGATTTTTGCCGTTTTATGGGAATAGTATTGCGGGTGATTGACGTCCCATAATACTGGATATTTTCCCACCTTGTTTAAAAAAACACTATAATACGACATTTTTATTTTATTTTAAATCAAGAGTAGAGAATGTTACACAAGTTAGCACACGAGTGCACGAATGATTTTTTTTTTTATCTACCCTCATTATGTATACTTACTCGAATTTTCTTGTTCGTCATGTCTTGGTGACTAATAGCAAGAAGGTTGTAATATGTAGGTTCTATGTAGGGAGATTTTGAATAAGAATCTCGGGGTTTCATACTATCAGGATTGCGTACTAAAGATTTCTATTTATATGAAATATGATTCAAATTTTGATCTCTGTTTCGTACATAGTTCCGTTTTCAAGGACACAATTATAGTTCGAAAAATTACCAGGTTGATCAATCATGTATTCAAGGGAAATGGAACCTTCAATTTGCTTGATTTTTTTTTAGTTTTATTCTTTAACCAATAATTTTGTATAATATGGGTAATGATCAAATCTATACAAATAAGGAGGATATCATTTAGTAATTGACGTCTAAGATATAAAATTTTTTTTTGTTCTTGTTCAAATTCTTCCTCTTTTGTTCATGTTTTGCCTTTTGAATTGGGGTTTCAGGAATTTAACTTGTAACTAAATCATAAAAGTATCTAAATGAATATAAACAAATATGGTACCGATTTCTTAACAGTCTTAATTCTATACGATCTGTTGATTTTGCGGGTATAATGAATGACTACGGATGTTGGAGTTCTGAAAGGTTGAATGAATCTTAGTAAAATTTGGGATCGAGACATTGTGTGATGAACGAGTGAGAATTATGTTAATTTTAACTGTTTGAGGGGCTCAAGATTTCAACAGAATCTTGGAATAGGACAATATTTTTTGATTTCTAAATCTGGACAAACTTTACATTTGACAAACAATTTGTATGAAGGAGTTATTGGTGTTAGGTTAGGTCAGTTGACAATTTCATCAGTTTCGGCTGATTTCATACAAGTTCACACTATACAAGATAGGTTCTGATTAAGCACACTGCACATGCTCCGAATTGCAATTTGTTGTTATTTTGAAATCGGTTTTACGTTGGATGATTCGATCATGTTAAGTTATGGTTGCACGCCTTTGAGGATCTAATTTGGACTGTGAAGGGTGATGTATGATAAACTCAGTTACGAATTGCGAGAGTCAATAGACGGGCTAAAGAGCTAAATACATTATATCACTAGGATTGAGTCTGGATCACAACAGACTTCCGTTACACAGTTTAACAATTGTTCTCGCTGCAATGATAATATTTCGTGGTTGTATTCATTTATAGCTATAAAGCGGCATCAAACTCACATCATTTTGGGGTTTCGGTTTAAATTTTACACATCAAATAAAAAAAAAAACATTACTTATGTGATGGCTAGCAAAGATCTAATCTATGCAAGTCATTGCAAAATATTTGTCTGGAACTAGAAATCAACAAATAAAATTTGTACCAATAATGATTGTCCAAGAGAGAAATAATTTGTGTTTTATTTTAAGTAATGAAATTAATTTGGGAAAGTTTTACTCCGGTTCATAAGTTAATCACCTCGTATAACTTTGGGGTCGGCTGTAACGGTCCAGAAAGACTGTCCGCGTTCCTTGGGTATCCCACAAATTATTTAGTTAATTTAACCTTAATTTAGCTAGATTCGGTCAATTTTCACCGGACAATGAAACTATCTTCAGTAAGACATACTGAATCTGTAGCAACCGTTAACTTCATAGTATAAAGAATGAATAATATTAACTGTACGAGTTTATCGAGAAAGGTTCAATATAATGTAAGGTATACAAAGTTGTAGCAGTTAAATTATATCCACTAATTGTACTTAGTAATAATTCATTTACAATTTCGCAATGACATTTGCGAATTGCTCTGATAAAAATGTCAGGCGGTTTCCCTCCCAAAATAGGCTATCAGATTGATAGATCTAGGTACATTTGAGAGCTGAAAACTAAATAAATTGGTAGTAAATGCTTTAAACTATCTATGTTCAGAATCTCATAAAGGTCGGCTTCTTTATTGCGACACAGTAGGGAATTTTGATAAATACAGTATGAAAAACGTAACGTAGAATGTAGATATTTTCAAGGAGAGTAGATACAAGCTATTAGTGTCTTTAGACACCATCTTTCATTCAGAAAACGGTCTAGAACCAAAAGAAACATCCAAAAAGAACAATACTATTATAGACTATATGAACCAACTTAGGTATACATTGAGTTATATCTGGGGGTATATTTGGATGCCGGACGAATGGCACCCATCATAAAAAGTTGTTTTGATACGAAATGGTAGGCATCGTTTGAGTCGGCGGTGTTTTTGGGAGGCGTCGTATCGGCAGGCAACTAAACAGACGTGGATCGCATACTAACTATGAAGTAGGCAGTGGCTTTGTGACGCACGGAAGCAAAGCTTATAAAAAGGCGTACAAATTGTAAATGGGGGTCATTAATTTTGAGAATTTCAGAGGAGTAAGAAGTAAACTAGGTTCAAGCAGATGCTATTTTTAGTGGGCAAGGATCAGACAGTCGGACCAAAATGGACCTGGGTTCATTGCACATGTCTTGTAGCAAACTAGGATTGCTAAACCATTGTGCGGGACTGACTGACTGATATCTTGCATTTAGAAGTGAGTCAAGCAGATGCTATAGTAAGATTTCTTTACAGCTAGAAGTGATAGGGGTTAAATTCAGTGTTAACTTAAATATTTTCTTTAATTTTCCTTTGGTTAGGCAGTGACAAA
The DNA here is from genome assembly GCA_947859175.1 of Gandaritis pyraliata. Taxonomy (NCBI): domain Eukaryota; kingdom Metazoa; phylum Arthropoda; class Insecta; order Lepidoptera; family Geometridae; genus Gandaritis; species Gandaritis pyraliata. Next base: position 2,071,003 of record OX401867.1, on the reverse strand, counting down.
CCCTGGTAAGTACCTAACAAGGTGTAATATAGAGATTAATTGGTTTAATTTAAATTCATTAATTATTTTGTTATGTTTTGAAAGTTTCTTAATTCATTAATTTTCTTTATAATGCATGCAATAAATTCTACTATTTCGAGTAGACGCTCTTGGTTTAATAATTATTTCAATATAGAATAAAGTAGATTACACCTTAGCTTCATTAGAAATCCAGAGGTTTATCTGGTAAAGGCTGGAAAACCTAACGGTGACATTACTGAAGCCTTTTATTTGGTAGGTCCAGTACCTTTGGGTCGAGCTGGACGTTATTAGTACTTGATTGCTAATAGCGCAGACCCTCATTTCAAGTATTCTTGAGCTCAGTTGTGTGGATTGTCGTGAAGTGAATCTGCCAGTATGGCACACACGCTCTCTGAGTAATGGAAGACTTGTCTTGATCCTATTTATATATGTATATAATACACACACTAAAATATTGTCCCTGGTCCGTTTTGACGTCCCACCCAATCCACTGGACTGATAAACACGCACACAGTTATAGGGGTAGGACAAAGCCGAGACTTACTATCTTGCATTCCCTTTTTAGAATATTTAGGTAATCCATCATTGCACTAAGATGGATGACAATCGCAATTAAATGTAAATGTGAAGCTTGCTTCTAGTTTTGCTCTATTTTACACATCTAGCTAGAATAGGGGGAAGATAGGTACACAATAGGATAGGGCGGGTTTTAGCTATAGGAAGGTAGCATGCGTTATCTTGTGCGTATATCAAGAAAGGTTTCCATCTTGATGGATATAGGAAATGTGGCTAGGTATTTAAGTAGGATAGGTTTGCATTAGCTGTAGGGAGAAAGGTAAAGCCACATAGTACGAGATTCATGATTGGTTTCCGTCATGAAGGAATTCAAGGTAAGTCTTTGAATTATAAGGTTGTGTTTGTTTCAGGATCTTTAGAATAGAAAATTAATGTACAAGCTTGCTCGATACATGTTCTGGGCAAACATCTAGTTCAAGCAGCAAGTACAAGAATGGCAGAGGAATTCTAGGATAATTGTAATCTTGTTCGATTCAAGTTATATTATCCGATAAATAATCTTTCACTTAAAGATGAAACCTGCGTGTACAGCACTATTTTAGTGAGTTAGATTTTAGATGTTATTTCTCCTTAGGTTCACAGCAAGCAGGATCTTGTAGGGAATAAAACTTCCTGAAGATCTGGAGCAAGAAGAAAGAGATCTGGAGGGAGGGTTTACAGAGTTAGGATTCCCTAGGTTCTAGCATTTGTTCCAGATGAAGATTCAACGTGGATTAATTCGAGGAATTTTATATTTTCAAATACCTGCATTTTACAGAGTCTTGACTGTGTATATGTGTACCTAATTGGTTAAATGAAATATTGTGTTTTATTCTTTTCTAATGTGTGTGTACCTCTTTATTTGATTTACCTGAGACATTGTGTGTTATATTTAGTGTTTCTTATTACTTGTTTTATATTTCATAGTATGAGCATTCAATTAATATTGCGTTCAACAATGGAAGTAAGGAGAATTATTGTAGTTATATATTTACATACTACACTTGTCTTTACATACTTACTACCTTGATAGTACAGTTATTTTCATAGAAGTTTATTTTAATGCCTTAATTACATATTCTTATTTATTTTGCTTACTTTTACATACACTAGTAGATAGGATCAATACTTAGTTACGACTACTTTTACGTACTTACCCTTATAATACATACCTACTTATAAGACGAGCTATAGTTAGATAAGTACATACTACATTGTAGAACAGCGTCTTATCTCCTATGTGTTAAGCGATAGTGACTTTGAATATTTGACAAACTCGAATTTTAGAATCATCTGCGACTTTTAAGCTTTAGACTTTAAACCTTTTAACTTTTAAGACCTTAGGATTTTAAACCCTAGTTTGAATTTCAGACTTTGAACCTTATGATTTTAGAAACTTAAGCTTTTACAACTTAACCTAACTTTACCTTATTTTACCTTCGGATATTAAGTCTGGATTAGAACAGATGCATACACTACAATAGGTAGTCTTACCTACTATATCAGATTAATTTTATCAAATAACTTTTATTGTTCAACTTTGAATTAAATCATAGTGAAGTCACTTATTATTCTAGTGGTAATATTTATTGTGCCATTGAGACAGCTTGAGTAGCTCTCTCTTATATCTTTCAAATTCAGTAAAGTATTTATTAAAATTAAAAGGAACCTTTATTCCTACTTGTCTTGTAGTCTTGCATTGACTATTTGTTTTATAGTGACATTTAACTTCAACCTTTTGTCTTTTACTGACCTGTCTGATTGGTTTCCTCAAACTATGTGCTTGAAGGAGAAGCTATAAGGAAAAGTCATTCTCAAATGTTTTAAGGTCTGTACAGATACTATTTATCTTACTCTAGAGCGCGTGTCTCGTGGTTATTCTGAACTTATGGAAAAGGGATGATAACTGCCTACAAAGAGTCTATGATCTATTCTATCTAGTCCGATACCTATTAATTTACATGAAGTATATGTGGTCAAGCTAGACACTTTCGTTGTCGAAGTACCCTAGGCCGATTCTAGCTAGGGTTACTTTATATAGCTATGTGACTGATCTTATCTACTTCTATTGCTTTTATCTTGGCTTTGTCGTAGCTATCTAGAAAGACTGGTTTGAGTGAACCATGAACTAGGAAGGTTACTTAAATTTAGATTCAGATGTTAGAAGTGGTTCTCTAACAAGCTGCCTTTTAACTGCAGCATAAAATTGCATGGATCTATCTTGGCTTTGAGTAACTAAAGTTATTTAAAGATAATTTAGTTTCATGATCTTTGTTAATCCATAGTAGCACTGATGTTGGATTCAGTTTAGTGAAATAGTAAAAATAGATTTTACTCATTCCCCTATTCTTAATCACACATCCGCTAAAGTCTAGTGTACTGTGAAGAGGGGATTTATTACGAATACATGTGAATAATATGTATTCGTAGTCTGGTGTCGAAAATCACTAGATGGCGCGGATGGAGGAGCGTCACTCTAATGTAAATACATACTATTGTAAATACATTAGCTTCATAGTACACAATTTAACATCATTCTAGTAACAAAGTATAATAAACTTATATTCTGAGACTTTAGAATCATTCTATATGGAGGAGCGTCACTCTAATGTAAATACATTTATTGTAAATACATTAGCTTCATAGTACACAATTTAACATCATTCTAGTAACAAAGTATAATAAACTTATATTCTGAGACTTTAGAATCATTCTATATGGAGGAGCGTCACTCTAATGTAAATACATACTATTGTAAATACATTAGCTTCATAGTACACAATTTAACATCATTCTAGTAACAAAGTATAATAAACTTATATTCTGAGACTTTAGAATCATTCTATATGGAGGAGCGTCACTCTAATGTAAATACATTTATTGTAAATACATTAGCTTCATAGTACACAATTTAACATCATTCTAGTAACAAAGTTATAATAAACTTATATTCTGAGACTTTAGAATCATTCTATATATTTAATATTAATTTTTATAAGTAGTTTTCTACTGAAGGAAATATGGCTTTTCTATTTACGTGTATATTTTATAATTCCGAACATATATTTCTTCCTAAAGCTAGTACTTGATAAAACAATTGAGGTTTAGGTCTTCCATTCTATATAAGATTCATGAAAGGATCTCATAGATAATGAGTCGTATCTACTTAAGATAACTTCTGTTGCCTCTAATTATCTAGGATTTACATAATATGTATCTTTTAATTAACCTATTATATTTTATTTATCAGGCTACAATAGTAGGAATAACCCTCGCGATTAACTAAACTTCTACCTACGGTTTACTCTTATTAGCAACGATTAGATAGATAATAATGATTAGTGTAGATAGGAAAACGTTACTTTCATATTAGGTAGATTCATAGGTTAACTAAAAGAGATCTCATCATAATTCCTTTAAAGTATCTGAGTTCCTATCGGTTCATAATAGTAGGCGTCCTAATCACAACCACTATACGATCACAAGGCCATTAGAATAAGTTAGTTATTAAGTTAGTTATAAGTCATAAGATTAAAGTAAAGCAACGTAGTTAAAATTAGTTTAAATTGCTTAGGTTAAAGTGATTTTAGGTTCATCTCTCTCTTAGGTTAATATCTAAATCTCTTTTAATCTTTTAGTCTTTTAGTTAGTTAGTTAGGTATTCAGTTAGGAAATAAATAGTTAAAACAAATTAGGTTAAGCTAGGGGGGGGAGTGTTACACAACCTACCCCTGATTCAAGACTTCTCGATTGGGTCCTCTGAATCGTGTTGAAGAAATTCGCGTTGTATTTGTGTTTTTGTCCGGATGCAACACTTTCTGTTCTCAATGAAAAAAAATTTGGTATCATTTTTAGCGGTCTTTCTTTACGGTCACTAGAGAATTCATAATTAACTGCCATCATCATCATTCTGATGATGCCGGAATGTAGTTGAATTGAAATCTGTTTTCCTAGTTTTTTAAACTTATATAAGGTAAATAAACCGGTTCAGATGGTTTAGAATAAAGTAGCAACTATTCAGAGCCTACGCATTCTCCTTATTTGGGTTCCAGATGCTTCTAAACATTATTACTGTCTAGTAACCAGCTTACCAAGATCTCTCTCTTTATAAAAGCTGGTTGTACAATCAAACTTCTACAGGTCGCAGCATACGCTGGTGGTGTTATTGGAATAAAATATAGAAGATGCGGAATAGGCGACAATACACGCTTGGAATTTTAAATTAGGTGTAAAATTTAGGTCCGGGCTTGTATCCAGCCGATTCAATAGGATATGTATACCTTGATTTATTGTCTGTTGGGATAAAAGGATAAAAGCAATGGATTTATTTTGAAATTTTTCAGAAGATTCTTGACTTCGAAGTATCAAGTCATTTGTGACCTAGCAGGTTAGGGCATTAGTCTTGGTCACACATGGAAATTGACACCTAGAATCACCTAGTTATGTACGACGATTCTAAATGATTCTTATGATTTTATTGAATACTTAAATATATGAAAATGAAAAAAATTATTTCATTGCTATTAAAATGACAGTATTGTTGATATTTTATAGAGCGGTTATAAAATGTCAAAAGATTATAAACCAGAGCAAATTATGTCGAAAGTTTTTTTATACAATGATGAAAAAAAACGACATGTTGTTAACAGCTAAGAATACTAAGGTAAATCTGAAACAGTTATTCCCAATCATTTACCCATACCCAGTAATGTTAGAAATCTAAGGCCAGCAAGTAATTATTGCAACGGTAGTCGCAATAAATCATGAATCAATGACGTGGCATTGTACGTGCACACTCACACCAGCCTACACGATACCGACCTGTCAGTGGCTCAAACAATAATATATTTATCAAAAATAACATTATCCAAAATAACATTATCCAAAATATCATTATCAAAAATATCACGGCGCGCAACAGTGTGAAAGTTTTTCTGTTTTGCGGTAAAAGCGACTAGTATAATAGTTTTTTATATTGTCTACTAAGCCTATTTGGTTTAGGCCCAATTAATGAGCTATGTACTCACGATAAAGACGGAGAACTAATGATAGATTTTTTCAATGCTTATTCAAAAGTTTTGTTAAAAATATATTCAAAATATTTTAGCTTGTTAACTGAGGTCATTCTGATGAAAGGGTACCTCAGTACCTGTCAAAGATGTTCTTCTAGGCTTTGGTTGCGGAGTTACTGGCACCTAAAATAACTTAGCTAAATTTATTATTTGATTGATTATTATAGGCTGGTGATTATCTGGGCCAGCGAATCAGCATTGCTATTCAGCGCGGCAATGCAGCCAGTGTCTTAGGCACGCTTCCGATTGGTACTGATTTGGATCAGTTGAGCTATCTATAAATCGTTTGCAACGGTGTGTAGATAGCTCAACTGTTTCATGTGTATTATGTACATATTATAAATATTGTAAATACTGTATTAGTCATAATTTTCTGTATTACTTAGCTAAATGACTATTCCAAATGATCCTAGCGATTTAATTGAATAAAAGGTTTTTGACATTGTCAAACTTAGTGACATTGAAAATTTGTATAAAATATTATTTAGAAGGTATCGTGTCGGTGGGACTAATAGCAAAAGCCATCACAATCCACAGCCACTATGGATTGAGAGGAATACCTATACACTTCATCGTGGTCTGCCAACTTTGATAGATGGATGCTCGTTTGCAGTTTTGCACTGGTAGCTCTATGATTTGGAAAAATAAAGGAAATAGTTTCATAGGGTTACTCCCTAAAATGGACGTTGAGATAAAATCAAAATGTATGAATGTTTGGGCCACTACGGAACAAAAGTCGAATTGTCTTTGCCATGCAGTGCAACAGTGAACTTGCCAAACTTATCGAAGTGTAAACCATTAAAGGGGCCCCTAATTACCGGACGGCACTAGATTTGGACACTAGTTTATCTCTATAATAATTTATAAGTTTAGAAAACTAGAAAAACGGACTTTAATTTAACTACCTTCCGGTGTCATCATCAGATGATGATGGCAGTTCATTGGGAATGTTCTAGAAACCGTAAACACCACTAAAAATTTAATAAAATTTACAATTTGACAGGCGTCACAGCTCAGTCGGTAATAGCTCTGCCTTCCGTGCTGTGGGTCGTGGGTTCGATCCCCACCAAGAACAAACATTTGTGTGTGGAAAACATAGATGTTTGTTCTGTGTCTGGGTGTTACTATGTATTATAAGTATGTATTTACAAAAAAAAAGTATATAAGTATTCTATCAGCGTCTAGTTCCCATATTACAAGCTTTGCTTAGTTTGGGACTAGAGGGCGTCGTGTGATATGTCCATGAATATTTATTTATTATATTATTTAATTTCGTGTACGTTGCGTAGTTTTTTCCAGTTATTTTGATTTAAAAGCTCAACCACTGAATCGTTTTTTATGATATTACTGTGGGATCAGTCTGAAAGTATATCCATTCGAATAAAAAAAAACAGAAGTCATTCAATAAAAGACAGAAACAAGTTATTACAAAATCAATGAGTTACTTTCGAAGTACTTACTTTAAATAAAAGTCTCTTCCAATATCTACTTATTCAACAGGCAAAACTCATTACCCGACATTGTTTTAATTTAAAATATCTGTTATTATTATTACTCTTCATTTACCATGATCGATAGTTGCAGTTTCAAGTAGCTTTGCTAAATCATTAACATCAAATCTTCACTGCCAATATCGACCTTAAACACATTGACATAGAGTTTAAAAACTTTGAAACAATCAAGCTTTCCACTACCCCTTCAGTGATTATCAGCTTATATTGAATAGATACCAATATATACCTTACCACTATTGACATAAAGTTCAAAAACTTTGATACAATCAAGCTCTTTGGTATCGTTTTTGTGACTATCAGCTTTAGTAGTGAATAGATAAGGTTGGAAATCAATTGTAGTATCAATAAATTTGTATGCATTGGATGTCTTGACAACTCTATGGATGATACATCAATACCTAGTTAATCTTTTGCAGACTTTATCTTGAGATTGAAAGTCTTTAGGAAATCTGGATGACGCGTATAGACAAATCATGGTTTGATGGTGACTTTTTTATATGAAAATTATGACGGTGCACTTTCCCGAAAAAACTTTTTCCCAATAAACTCTATTACAACTGAAACTGGTTCATTTTTAAAATGCATACTACACTTATACTAAATACATTTTTAATGGTCATTTATTTTACTCTCAAGACATTGTTTTTTTCCATACATAGAAAAATTACTAAAAATCCCATTAACCTGAATTGGTATTCAGGTTACTAAAAACTTCAAACATTTTTTTTTCATTTTGCACGAAACCTTGTTTAAAATATTTCAAGGAAATAAAAAATCTCTAAGTTGAAGCTATCACATTCTTTCCGACGAATTGCAGTACTTTAAAAATTCCACTGTCGTTTATTTACCTAAATACCTACTTATTATCGTCTCCATCTTTACACTGTGCTATTGGTAAAATACTTCCTCTGAATAACTCAGGCTCAAATTGTTTGACATTACACATTTTTGCCTCACCTCAACATGTCAGACATTGTTTATTAGCGTGTAACATCCAACCGTTTACAAGTTTATGAAATACTAGCAGTTATATACCCGCGACTTCGTACGCGAGTACCGTTTCCGTGTACATTATATTACGTATTAGGTAGGATGTCGACGCTTCAGTGGAGGATCGGTGTAAGTGACATTCTTATAAAACAGAAATGGGGATGTGTCTTCAAGGCACGAGTGAATAGGTGTCTTCTAGACCGTCTAGCTCCATCGTCGGCTTCATCGTCTATCAAGTGAGATTGAAGTCAAAAGTCCGTCTATCAAAAGTAAAAAGAAAAAAAAAATTAACATTAAATAGCTAATTCTATTTTTGATCTGTGCAGCCTTTCGAGATAAATTTTATTGACGTTCTTAAATCGCTATTAAGAAAAATCTGTGTAACGAACCATTCATACACTTGTATCAGAATAAGATAGATAGATAAACACTTTATCGTACACAAAGAAGAAACAGGATACAAGAGAAGCAATTAAAGCTAATGTAGAATGGGCGGCCTTATCGCTAAAAGCGATCTCTAATAAGTACGTTTTTATTCGGTGATGGCCTATGTTTTGGGTGAACTATGATAAAAAAAATTAAATATATGAAAAATATTGATAAAAATGGTTCTGTAATACATCTAATTATGTATGAATGTGACATATCACATTATTAAAATCCATTTTAATTAGTTTTTATGCAGCATTTTCTATTTTTAACAAACTTCAAAACAGTAGGCGGTTTTCAGGTCGACCCTGTTTTTAGTGCTTCGATCCGTTTGGAAAAACGGAACGTATATTTTATATGGGGTAATAAACATCTCAGATTTTCTGGTCTTTGACTCAAATCTTTGCTATACATACCTACATAATCTCATTTAGTGATAATATTAATTTGATTACGTTATATTAGGTTACGCACCATTTAATTAACTATTAGGTATGTGGTCTAGTTACACATAGATTACTAAACTATACATCTAAATCAACTGTTTGTGTGCTAATAAACCCTTGGTAACCCATTATTAATAGTCTGTAACTACCTACATAGTGAGGCTATACCTACTTTAAGTACTATAGTGTACATAAATCTTAAAACATGAACGGATTAAACGATAAGAAAGGAAAACCTTCAAAGTTAACGATATTAATCATTGTTCAAAGTCAAAGATCTTTTATTCTGTAAAATCACAAGGATCATTTAGAATCGTCTTATAAACTTGGTGATTCCTATTCGATGATGCTGTATTGTTTTAATAAATTAGAAGAATTTGGAATGTTACTAATAAGCGCTAGTTTTAAACTCTGCACTTAATTTTATAACAAAAAGTTAAATAAAATAAAATACACAAATATAGACGTAAAGTAGAAATGAAAAGGACAAATTTAAGGTGCTGCACACTAGTGTAAAGGTTAATAATAATTCCTTACCATTTTACTGGTGTGAAAGAGCAATGTGAAGGTTAGTCTGTCGCAGTAGGTACCTATTTAATCATAAACCAAATACAAGGCAATCAAGGTGTGAGATTGGTTACAATCGGCACACGAATGAAAGATCTAATTAGAAGACGCAGGCACGCAAAATGGCGTGTTAGCACGAACTGTGCAGTTAAAGCTTCGACCCCATATAGACCATCTCTTTACCTTATTTAATGAGACCGTTTATGTTATAAAATCTAGAGGGATCGGCATAAAAAAAATTGACAGTCGCCGCAGTGTTTCTCGAATATGCTAGGTACCGTTACGATACGTTTGATATTGTCACATTATTCGTCTGAGACTCCAGTAAAGTCTTTGGGAGCTCCGAGCTCGTAGTCTACCTGTGTGTGTGTATGTATGTGTGTGTGTGTGTGTGTGTGTGTGTGTGTGTGTGTGTGTGTGTGGCTTGTTCACGAATAAATGTGACAGTCTTAAACGTATCGTAAAGTTAGTGTATCCAAGATACACTGTGCGGTGACGCAACAACTTTGGCCGTCACGTGTCGGGCTGGGTGTTGACGCGCAATATGATTTAAATACGGTTACTTTACGTAACGCGGTGATTGTCAGATTTGTTCGTGATTACACCTCTGAAATTTCTTTTTTTACGCCTATAAAAATAGCTCAAGGCTTTTAAAAATAAGAAAAACTCACGAATCAGCTCATTAAAAAAAATAGAGAAAAATCCATAACGTAATGAACTTAAATTATATTGTAACAAATTAATTTCAATTCTTATTTACCTATTTGTGCTAAATAAATACTCTACTATGCTCTATGTCTCAGTCAAAATTACGAGTACGGGGTATCACACCACCTTAATCCGCCACAAAAATATTATTGTTTAATTTTGCTGAAAAATTTTTTTTCCTCTACGATAAAAGCAACCTCAAAATGAGAAAGCATGCAAACACGCGTGGTCGAAGCTTAATATTGCAAAATGGATATCACTGGTTATGTAAGCTTACACTGGATTTCAGTTGCTTGAAGGAAAGTTATTTATTTGGTAGCTTTGTTTTAAGTAGCAGGAAAATAAAGAACTAAAAAAACTTTTTTTGGGCTTGTGATTCTAATTATTTTGCTTATTTATAAGAGAAACATTTTGGTGACCAAGAGACGCCACACATTGAACTTTATTATTTTTGGTGAAAAATCCTACTGAGTTTTTAATCGCAGACGAGCTTAAAAAGCTTTTAAAAATCAGAGAGAGAGAAAATAAAAGTTGAAATTGTTGGAATTTAAATAAATATTTTCCGAAGTGTCATTTTGCTCCGGAGTGAAATATTGGAGTTCAATCGATTGTTGTTTTAAGATCTTATGCAAATCTGCCAGCTGAAGATTGCTACCGTTGATGTTGGAATGTGAGAAGGGATAAACTGCGTTGATGTGGTATTCTGCCGTCCATATATTTTACGTTATTTTACTTGTACGTAAATTTCACACAGCGCCATCTAGTCCCAAACTTAACACGATATGAATATATTTACCTATCCTTAACAAAGAAAATTATGACTAATACAGTATTTACAATATTTTTAATATGTACAAAATATACATGAAGCAGTTGAGCTATCTACACACCGTTGCAAACGATTTATAGATAGCTCAACTGATCCAAATCAGTACCAATCGGAAGCGTGCCCAAGACACTGGCTGCATTGCCGCGCTGAATAGCAATGCTGATTCGCTGGCCCAGATAATCACCAGCCCTCGGGTCACGCGTTTATGCCGATTTGACGTCAATTTGTTATCTTTGCAAGATTTTGATTTTGATAAGTAGCAACAGTTTTTTTTTAATATAAAATCAATGCCACATCTGAATAAAGTTCATTCTTCTTCAAACGTTGGAAAAGGCAAGGCGCCTCGTGCTGTTTACTCAGAATACTTTGCAGATTTACTGAGTGATCTCTAGCTGTAGTGGCAGTCAAGTATTGATTTAAAGTTAATAGATTTAGTACGCTTTTAATATGATGTGGTATTGAGAGAGCCCTTATAAAAGTTGTTGAGAACAGGAGAGGAAAGATGATTGGACACCTTATACGACATGACAGCTTGATCGGAAATATCTTTGAAGGGAAGGTAGAAAGAAAGAGAGTAAGACCGCGTATTAGCTAATGAGCCAAGTGAAGGCAAAGATCGACGTCATGTCGTATAAAGACGTCAAGGAAGCTGCCCTGAAAAGAAGAACCTGGCGGGAAATGCATATGTTAAGCCAACACGAGCCGTAGCTCTTCAATTAGATGATGATGATGGTATTGTTAAGCCAGTGGTCGTCATAAGCAGTTAGTTTGACGACCCTGGCTGTATCTTTCTGCTTGTGCCTGGTACAGATCTCTATTAGCGATAAGGCCACCCATTGTACATACTTTGTGCTTTATTTTATTTCAAGTTTGTAAAACCAGTGTTTAGTATGTAGGTAATCAATAAAGAGTTATCTATCTGAGATCTAGGTAAAGCTTTTCATATAACCATCCAAATCCTCATAATTTCATCTCCCCAGCTGAACACCTGCCCTCTGCCCACCTGGGAAGTCCCTAAACCGGCTGAGAACCCAGGTCGGTCGTTGCAGGGTAAATCTAGCTAAGTGGCTACGCCGACCCAATCTAGAGCATGTGAAGTGCAATAAGAAATACACTGCGTAGCAACGATGACTCGGCTGCAAAGCGTTGCTGCGTTACCGCGCAGTGAAACTCTACCTATGATAGTGTAAATCGTCTGAAATATGATTCCCGCAAACATTAGTCGCTGGGCACAAAAACAAGAGAGTAACCATTAAAATTAAGGAATTATAGTGAACCAAAATAACAGTTAACATAGTTTTAGCGGTTTCATCCCAATAATTTTACGTGCTCCTGACAATCTCGGAAATGATTCTATTTTGAGCTGAGATTATTGTAAGGCGAGCTACACACTTGCGATGGTCCTATAGTTTATTTTATTATCTGTGGTCGTACTTTTTGGATTTCTTTTGTCTGCACCACATTTTTTACTTTGATTTTTGGTGGGCTTATTAACTGCTGTTATAAAACTGTCGCTTAGTAAAACCTATGCTAAATAAAGAAAATAAAAATATAAATAAATAAAATAAAAATAATAAAAAAACTAAATAAATAATATAAAAATAATATAAATAAATAAAAATGCTTAGTAAAACCTACCTTCTGCAAATAAACTTAGTTAAGCTTTTTTACTTAATCAAAGATAATTTTTACTTCAAGTACAAAAATATCTTTAGAACCACTAACTTCTACCTAAAATCTTCATCAAAGATTTTCAGAAATAAAGATGTAGGTCTTCTGTAATCAAAAACTTCCAAAATCCTCCGTCTATGCGTTCATTCCTGTACGTTCCACTGGTGGGACAAATAAGAATGCACAAAACCGGGTGCAAGGTCCTAAGCTTTACCTTCAGTTTCATACAATAAGAATCACAGACTTAAAAAATATAAAAACTTGTTGTCAAGTCTAGCATGAGCCTTATCTACACGTGACGACTGCGCGTAACTGTCGCCACGTCTAAACTGGGCTGATTTATTTTATCGCGTCGATAAATGAGTGCGCTCACCAGAGTAATGAATTGCGCTGGCGTTTAGCGCAAATAACGTTGGAATTGCTGGAAGAAATACTGATTATGTACCCATTTGTACTGGGAAAGTTAGGTAGAAGCAAGTTTTGCAAGTTTTTTTTTTATTAGTCGATTATGGTATTGATTGATTTAATATTGACCTGAGTATTATATACTACTTTATGCTGGGTTCTAGTATTTATAAAATATATTTATTCACAAAGAAAATTATGACTAATACAGTATTTACAATATTTATAATATGTACAAAATACACATGAAGCAGTTGAGCTATCTACACACCGTTGCAAACTATTTATAGATAGCTCAACTGATCCAAATCAGTACCAATCGGAAGCGTGCCCAAGACACTGGCTGCATTGCCGCGCTGAATAAATAATCTAGTATTTAGATATCTAACAACAATAGTGTTTTTCATTCATTCATTCGTTCAACTAAACATAATTTTTTTCTAATTATTTTAAGAAACTATGATTTTCATCATAAATCAACCACCACACTCTACTTACCATAGTGTAGAGACACCGTTTTGTAAATTCGATTTCCCACTACCTACCTTATTTGTGCAGGTAAGTACCTACTTATTATTAGTTATGTCGCCTCACCATTTATAGGGCGAAGGTATTCACTGGATTATCATAGGATTGAAGGTAGGTATAGTGGAGTAACTCTACTATGCAAAAAGCCGGAAACAAGTATATAACTGTTATGTACTTGTTTCCGACTTTTTGCATCTGGCATTTGGTCTTCCGGAGACAAAAGATCTACTTAGGTTGAAAAGCCGGACGCCGATCAAGACTTAAATCTGGAATCTGAGTATTGTTACTATTAAATATTGTATACTTACGGTACCTACATAATTTAAAATGATAGGCGTATTACTAAGTTTTTGAATTATTTTTGTGCCTTATAAATATTTTAATGGTACTCAGACACTACAGCGGACAATAGCGAACAAATAAATGTTAACCACTTCCGACTTTCTTATTTATCGTAAGACATAACGCGAACTTATTTACTTTTTTTTTATTATTACAGTTCTAAATAACATTTTGTAAGCACTTACATAAAATAGTAAGTAATATAAATCGTTTGCAACGGTGTGTAGATAACTCAACTGCTTCATGTGTATTTTGTACATATTATAAATATTGTAAATACTGTATTAGTCATAATTTTCTTTGTGAATAAAAATTAATGTAAAAAAAAAGTAATATCAATTTGTAAGTATATATACTTTTAAACTGTTTTCGTTCATACGCTAAGTAAGATCTTTATCCGGCTTTATAACTGACTTCCGGCTTTTTTCCTTCACATCCCAGTCATCCCTATTCGTAAGTCGTAACGTTCCTTATAAGCGGAGGGTAAGCAAGAAAAAATCTGACAGCAACCGCGTTACGTAAACATAACGTATTCGAGTCATAATGCGCGTCAACGACTGCTCGACTGCCGAACGTTGTAGCATCACCGCGCAGTGTATCTCAGATACGCTACTGTTACGATACGTTTACGATTGTCACATGTATGCTGAGGCCTCTGTTCTTGATGGCACGCTATGTAAATACCAGGATTATCCACTGGGTCTCCAGGTACGAAGACAGACGTTTATGAGACAATAAGAACGCGCGATACTTGTTTATGTGCTTTTGATGGAAAATAAAAGTCACTCAGCCTCTATATTATTCTTGGAGTGTAAATGAGTCATAATATTTCAGTAGCTTTAAAAACAGGAATATATTTTATTCTTAGTCGATAAGTTAGTCTCTGGAAGCCTAGTGGTGCACACTTTGCCGTGGGTTTAAATGTATTTGTTATTGTAGAAAAAAATTTGTAATAAATAAATGCGAGCATCATTTGGCGCAAAAATTGGCAAGGTTTCTTTCACTAAGGGCGTCTTGCACCAGAATCGCTAAACATGTTTAACTATTAAATAGTATTTAGCGAGTTGTCAAGTCATATAAATACGTCAGATTTTAAGGGCGGCTTGCACCAAAATCACTAAACGTGTTTATCAGTTAAATAGATTTAAATCTGACGTATTTGTATGACTTGACAACTCGCTAAATACTATTTAATAGCTAAACGCGTTTAGCGATTATGGTGCAAGCCGCCCTAAATCTATTTAGCTGTTAAACACGTTTAGTGATTCTGGTGCGAGATGCCCTTAGACACATTACTAACTAAAAAAAACCGTCAAACTTATAAACGATGTTGAGGCTCCCCTAGAATCATGTTTAGGAGCTCGGTCAATACTAGTTTTCATTTCATTCATTACATCTATTATTACAGGTAAGGTAGTAGTTGAAACGGTTTGATTGATTGTTCAGCATCTGTTTATAAATTCGGGGGCAAGAGCCTGAAACTCAAGACCGGCTATCGAAAGCCTGTAAACAGTTTATAGAACGATAACTGCTAAAAGTAGACCAGCGGTCTGACCGCCAATTGTAATGGTAATCAAAAACTTTTTTTACAACCATTACCCATATCATTTAAACTGAAACGAGGGATATGTTATTAGTGACTTCTTTAACTTAATGTTAGTATTGTAGATTTTAGCAACATCGTAAAAAATTGTAACAAAAATTTTGGATGGGTTAGATGCTTTTAGAGGCTTTGAGACTACATCTGATTTCCATCACCTTTACAATACACTTATTTTCAAACCGCGACTGGATTGACATGCCTCAGACGTATAAAGGCCTTATTACACTATGCAATCTCAAGTCCGGCTTACTCTGATATTGATGTAACGTTGAGTTATTTCGAACTCGAATTATTTAAGTTAAACTGAACCTTGACTCGAGCCGCCAATTGGATTGACTCAACTAGGTCCGTATGCAACGTAAGTAGAGAAATTGGTGCTAGATTTTCACTTGTATGACTTTATATGCATGCAAATCCTCGATACGAGTCAACTCAAATAACTTGAGTCCGAAATAACCCAACTCGTCACGTTACATCACTAGCAGTAAGCCTGACTTGAGATTGCATAGTGTAATAAGGCTTTTAAAATGATCTTGGAAAAGTACCAAGAATTTGAAGGGTTGTCTACCCTACACGGGGATTACATTCTTGATCCTATTTCATTTTATTTTCCTTACACCAGCTTTGTTTGCATAATACTTGGATAAACGGAAGGTTAGATAATAAAGGGTCTTATCTGTCATTTTATAGGCTAGCCGTTACCCGCGACTTCGTACGCGATTACCTTTTTTTTCAAACTTTTTACTCCGCCTTTATCACCAAAACTCATACTAGGCCATAGGGCCTAGTGATAAAGGCTATAATTATATAGATACCTATAGCAACTGACGTGACGTCATCCTCGTGTCAAAGTTTGTATTATTGGCGCTGCTAACTTCGGTCAATAATTTTATCTTGTTTATTAATTTCAATTCCTTAATTAATAATAATAATTATTTAATAATTTAATGAATAATTTTAATTTTATTCGGAATAAAAAGTAGTTAATTTAGGTTACCTATACACTGCCCTTCTTACGATAAACAGCGTATGTGATTTTTTTTACGAAACTGACTTATTAGCATATTCTTAATCAGCGCAATGAGATCTATCTGAACATTCATAAATTTCTTCGTATGTTAAATACGAAGATATAAATAGGAATACATATACTTCGTTTTTAAATATTCCAAGATTCATTCATTGTTTTTACACTCCTAATACATGTTATTAAAGTTGAGGGTGACATGAAGCTAGTAGCTCCATAAAATAGAGTAATCAAACTCTAAAACTCACAAAACAAACGCTATTCTCGGCACAATCGAACTCAATCCGGCAAATCTCAGGAATACTCCAATCTGGTTAGCACCATTTTTAAAATATCTTTCAGTTTTACGGCTTGGAAGAGTCCACATTAATTTTTAACCGCTGACCGAAAAATGGAATGTGTGTTATAAGTTTAACGGCATTGTGTGTGTGCAAGTAGGGTACCGATTTTATTGTAACAAAGGTGATTTATCTGGGATGGTTCTTAGCTATGTTTGGCGAGAATTGGTGGAGTTGTTTCCAAGTTATGAGTTCCTAGGGTTTTCCTGTGCTTTTTAACCCCCGACGCAAAAACGACGGTGTGTTTGTGTTTGTGTCTGAGGCATCCCGTAGCTCCAGAACGAATGAACCGATTTTGATTTTGTTTTTTTTTGTTTGAAAGGTGAATTAGTCGGGAGCAGAGATGGGCGGGTAGGTAAAAATTGGGTAGGTAAAAATGGGAAGGGAAGGGTAGAATAATGTAAAAATTAAAAAATACCCATTTATACCGGGAATTTTTTATTAATACCCGGTAAAAATACGACCTACATTTTTATAATATGTTTAGGCCTACTGTCGTTTTATAGTTACACTAGCGGCGCGTCCCGGCTTCGCACGGGTATTTAACAAAAAGGGGATAGAACCTTTGTGGCATATCGACCCGCCCGCCATTTTAAAATTTTTTAAAGTTTCCGCGCACATTGAAAGTAGTATATATGGGTAGCGGACACTAATACAAGCAAAAAATGTTCTATATTATATTGTCCTAAAGTGTCACGTTTCCGAGATATTTGGAGTTAAAAATCGCCAATGAGGTAAAGGATTTTTTTTCTTGTTTTTAGTGTTCCGGTTCAGTTTTGGAAAAAACGAAACACTTACTTACACTTACCGTCTGTCCGTCTGGCCGTCTGTCCGTCTGTCTGTCACGCGCTACCAGAGCTGAACCGTAGAAGCTAGAGAGTTGAAATTTGGAATAGTAATTGACCGAGCGAGCGAAGCGTGTCAGTTTCGAGATCGGCCAAAAATGTTTTTGTCCGGCTGTCTGTCTGTCTGTCAGTAATCGTCTACAGGTCGCATTTATCAACCGATTTCGACGGAAATCGGCACACAAGTTCCTTGATTTATTTCAATTTTTTTGTCGAGCGCGATTTTTGATTGGAGGGAAAATAGGGGAGAAAAAAGGGAAAGTTTGCTGTAGCGTTATTTATCGACGGATTTCAATCAAATTTGAGAAGCACACTAAAGACTTATTTCTACACAAGATGGTGTAAGTATAAAAAATTGCAAAAAATAGTGGAAGAAATGTAGAAGGGGAAAAGAAGGGAAATTAATTTTAATTTTTTCCGAAAATTTACGCCCACCTATTTCAGTTAGATTACGCAGTCCTTTCCGCTTTTATGAGACAAATCCGTAGACACTAGATTCGACTTCCTAGGACCAAAGGAACGTGAATAATCGCTAAAACTTATACCCCTATTTTGCTCAAGTCTACATAGGTAAATTGGAAAGGCCTATTGGAAAATTGAAGCACCTGAAATGCGATTTAGCCAGAGGAAAAGGGAAAGTGTCTGTTATTGCATGGTTATTATGGCTCGCGAGATCTACTGTTCTTACAGAACAACTAGTTATTATCCTAATCAGTAGATAATTTTATGCAGAATCTAAATAGGTCTAGATGTTATTTGGTATTAAATCAAAATAATCCAGAAACCTGCTAAAGAATGCATCAATTCTCACCCACCTAGCATCCCGCCGCGGAGTGCTGCCACCCGAGGCGGGAGGGGCCCCGCACAGTCTGCCACGAGGATAACGAGCGTCTCAGTTTCGGGATTGGCCAAAAATGCTTTTGTCCGTCGGTCTGTCAGTTCTCGCCTACAGGTC
Source organism: Gandaritis pyraliata (assembly GCA_947859175.1). Lineage (NCBI taxonomy): Eukaryota > Metazoa > Arthropoda > Insecta > Lepidoptera > Geometridae > Gandaritis > Gandaritis pyraliata. The sequence continues at coordinate 2,052,158 of OX401867.1, read as the reverse complement.
GCATTTATCGACCGATTTGGACGAATATCGGCACACTAGTTCCTTGATTTATTAAATTTGTTAATCGACCGCGTTTTTTAATTGGGGGGAAAGTAGGGGAGAAAAGGGGAAGAGGAATCGACGGATTTCAATTTGAGAAGCACACTAAAGACTTCATTTTAGACAAATTGATGTAAAAATATTTCCCAAAAGGGGTAGTGGAAGGGGGAAAAGAGGGGAAATTAAAAATTAATGGTCATAAAGGCTCGTGAGGTCAATTTTTTTCACAGAACAACTACTTTATATAGTTAAACCTCATCAAAAATCGATAATTTGAATAGTTACCTAGCTGGTTTAATTTCTGTTTTCTGGTTTATTTTACTTTTAATACGAAATCATTATAAATCAGAACGAATACTAACCAATAAAAACATGAATTTCCTACTAAAACTAAACCTCAATGTTAAAAAAGTGTTTTTGAATTAATACCCGGTATAAATTCAAAATGGGTAGGTAAAAATGGGTATAAATGGGTATATACCCGATGATCGGGTATTTACCGGGTAAGTGCCCATCTCTGGTCGGGAGTGTTCTTAGCTATGCTTTCAGTGAAAGCATAGCTAAGAACCGTGAAAGCCTTTCACGAATAAATATACTGCAGGGGTATGCCAATTAAAGGTGAACTGCAAAGTTTTAAATCATGGTCAGTTCATACTAACTCATAGTTATTCTGTGACTAAATAGTGACATTATGACGTCATTTGATGTGTTTTCGCGCATATTTTGCTGTCAAGTGTCTAAAAAGAATGATCACGTGGTACAAAATTGTACCACGTGACCTGAAGAAATTACACTGGGCAGTGAAATATAACTTGACAGCAAAAGATTGGCATACGGGGGCTGTACTAGTGTGTACATCGGCCATAAGGCAAGGTTTAGACATGAATCTTACTGGTTAAAACTGGTGCTTTAACCAGCTATCCACTCCAAAACCACATCAAAAGGAGTTCGATAAAGAACTCAGCCACCTCCTAATAAAAGAATCGACTCTATCTATCATTGCAGGAGGGATAGAACTACCGTTTCATATAACTTCGGTTCTTAGAATGCTGTGACCGTCATAAGAAGAATACGAGCAATATAGGTAGCAATATAGCAATATTTTATGAACATTGTAGTAGCTATAAGTAGTTGTTAAATAAATAATAAATAAAATAGGTACACTGAGTACCTTTTACCTTTACCTTTACCTTTTTGTACCTTTTTGTGTGCCGACCTACTGCAACACACAGAGCATGAACCATCCGAGAACATGTAAGTAGGTAGTCTTGTTTTTTCTTATTTTCAGTTTGTTTTAGTTATTGGTTACATACTACCTACCCACTTTCATTTTGTTGTAAATTTTTTTATGTGTCTGTTCAGTATCAAATAGATAAATTTATCTATCTATCTAAGAAGAAAGAAAGAAGATTCTTTGTGACACCGGACTCAGACAAAAGTTATAAGGAATGGCTTTTGTCAGAGCTCTGTCACATTCGTAAACAATCAAAGCAAATTATTACAAGTTTTAAAAACAAGCAGAACTCGTCTTACGGTTCAGTTCTAGACAATTCTAGAAAATTAGAAGTGTTTTTACAAACACATACAAGGCTTGAACTGGAACACAAGATACAAGATACATTTATTTGCCAAAATAAGTGTTACAATTTGGTCTTATGCTAAAGTCAGAGGCACTTTAAAACTTATTCACCCTTTTCAGGTATCGCAAAAATGTTATATTTGGGCGCTGTCTGGTGACGGCTGTAAAAAGACGGTCAATGTTTTTTAGGAGGTCGTAGGGTAAAAAGAAGAGAGTAGAATCAGCGCAGTCGCGCCGTTCCGGGACGTGCCGGCCATGTTCTTTCTATTTGTACCAGTTTGGTGCAAACTACATCAGAAAACGTTAGAAAATACGCTCATTGCCCGTGGTACTACCCTTTGGTCCTGCTGGTGTGAATGAATTTAGAAAACGTTTAAAATGACGATCTGTTCCCTTGGTCCTACCATTAGTAAGACCACGGGAAATGAGTAGGACAACCTGCTGTTAATAATTAGCTGTAATCTATAAAATGTCTTAGCTCTTGGTCTTACCAGAAGTAAAAGTAAGTTTTATCTACCAGGAACTCCATTTGCTGCCCATGGTTCTACTGGTTTGAATGACTGTCGATACAGTGGTTACTCAATGATACGAATAACATGCTCGTTGTATATTTTTACTGATTAGTTAAATTTTACAATTTTTTTTACTTATAATAATAGGACCACGGGCAGAACATATAATTGAAAAGCATCAGACTTAGCATGTTATGAATTAGAAATAGCTATTACCACTTTTGCCCTCAGCATGACGATAACCCATTTCCGCTCATCGCCTTTTACTTGCACAGCATTGTATTCTAAAAGGTAATTTTGACACGTATGTGAATGAAAACTATTTTTTTGTTCCGTTCTGCTCACAACTGTGATTAAACTGCAATCTTGAACAAAACATGAAGTTTCTCTTCACACAGACAATTAATGTGTTAGTCAAGATGCATTTATATTTAAGGGTACCTACTCCAGATCAAATGGGTAAAAATAGCACTACTCTGTGGTACTAGTAATAGATCAACAGATAATATCAATATCAATAATAATATCAATAAGATAATAGATCAATAGAATTAATTCAACAACAATGGTTTGAAAAAGGTTAATTTTTCATGAATATAAAAATCAATACCAACTACAAGCAACGTCTATATCAGTAGGTAAGTAATCCAAAAGCTCCAAAAATATTCGTCCTCAAATCGAACCAAAGGCCTTAGCCAATGTACATTAGCTAGGAATCGATTCTATTTCTACAATCTTTATCGCTGCAACGATATCGAAGATAGATCGGGAGACCAATTGACATACAAGTAGAAAACTCCATATCTCCATCCTCTTCTATCAGTCTTTCGAAGGTCTTTCGCTACTTGATGTCCGCCGACACCACAGAACAATAAATAATATATTTATTATTTATTATTGTGTGGCCGACACATTGCGTTGGCCAAATTGTTGGTAATTCTTCTTTAGTATAAATAAATGCTAATTTTGTAAGAAAAAGTTCTTGTAACATTGTAACGGTCCAGAAAGACTGTCCGCGTTCCTTGGGTATCCCACAAATTATTTAGTTAATTTAATCTTAATTTAGCTAGATTCGGTCAATTTTCACCGGACGATGAAACTATCTTCAGTGAGACATACTGAATCTGTAGCAACCGTTAACTTCATAGTATAAAGAATGAATAATATTAACTATACGAGTTTATCTAGAAAGGTTCAATATAATAGAAGGTATACATAGTTGTAGCAGTTAAATTATATTCACTAATTGTACTTAGTAATAATTCATTTACAATTTCGCAATGACATTTGCGAATTGCTCTCATAAAAATGTCAGGCGGTTTCCCTCCCAAAATAGGCTATCAGATTGATAGATCTAGGTACATTTGAGAGTTGGAAACTGAATAAATTGGTAGTAAATGCTTTAAACTATCTATGTTCAGAATCTCATAAAGGTCGGCTTCTTTATTGCGACACAGTAGGGAATTTTGATAAATACAGTATGAAAAACGTAACGTAGAATGTAGATATTTTCAAGGAGAGTAGATACAAGCTATTAGTGTCTTTAGACACCATCTTTCATTCAGAAAACGGTCTAGAACCAAAAGAAACATCCAAAAAGAACAATACTATTATAGACTATATGAACCAACTTAGGTATACATTGAGTTATATCTGGGGGTATATTTGGATGCCGGACGAATGGCACCCATCATAAAAGGTTGTTTTGATACGAAATGGTAGGCATCGTTTTGAGTCGGCGATGTATTCGGGAGGCGTCGTATCGGCAGGCAACTAAACAGACGGGGATCGCATACTAACTATGAAGTAGGCAGTGGCTTTGTGACGCACGGAAGCAAAGCTTATAAAAAGGCGTACAAATTGTAAATGGGGGTCATTAATTTTGAGAATTTCAGAGGAGTAAGAAGTAGCTAGGTTCAAGCAGATGCTATTTTTAGTGGGCAAGGTTCAGACAGTCGGACCAAAATGGACCTGGGTTCATTGCACATGTCTTGTAGCAAACTAGGATTGCTAAACCATTGTGCGGGACTGACTGACTGATATCTTGCATTTAGAAGTGATTCAAGCAGATGCTATAGTAAGATTTCTTTACAGCTAGAAGTGATAGGGGTTAAATTCAGTGTTAATTTAAATATTTTCTTCAATTTTCCTTTGGTTAGGCAGTGACAAACCCTGGTAAGTACCTAACAAGGTGTAATATAGAGATTAATTGGTTTAATTTAAATTCATTAATTATTTTGTTATGTTTTGAAAGTTTCTTAATTCATTAATTTTCTTTATAATGCATGCAATAAATTCTACTATATCGAGTAGACGTTCTTGGTTTAATAATTATTTCAATATAGAATAAAGTAGATTACACCTTAGCTTCATTAGAAATCCAGAGGTTTATCTGGTAAAGGCTGGAAAACCTAACGGTGACATTACTGAAGCCTTTTATTTGGTAGGTCCAGTACCTTTGGGTCGAGCTGGACGTTATTAGTACTTGATTGCTAATAGCGCAGACCCTCATTTCAAGTATTCTTGAGCTCAGTTGTGTGGATTGTCGTGAAGTGAATCTGCCAGTATGGCACACACGCTCTCTGAGTAATGGAAGACTTGTCTTGATCCTATTTATATATGTATATAATACACACACTAAAATATTGTCCCTGGTCCGTTTTGACGTCCCACCCAATCCACTGGACTGATAAACACGCACACAGTTATAGGGATAGGACAAAGCCGAGACTTACTATCTTGCATTCCCTTTTTAGAATATTTAGGTAATCCATCATTGCACTAAGATGGATGACAATCGCAATTAAATGTAAATGTGAAGCTTGCTTCTAGTTTTGCTCTATTTTACACATCTAGCTAGAATAGGGGGAAGATAGGTACACAATAGGATAGGGCGGGTTTTAGCTATAGGAAGGTAGCATGCGTTATCTTGTGCGTATATCAAGAAAGGTTTCCATCTTGATGGATATAGGAAATGTGGCTAGGTATTTAAGTAGGATAGGTTTGCATTAGCTGTAGGGAGAAAGGTAAAGCCACATAGTACGAGATTCATGATTGGTTTCCGTCATGAAGGAATTCAAGGTAAGTCTTTGAATTATAAGTGTGTGTTTGTTTCAGGATCTTTAGAATAGAAAATTAATGTACAAGCTTGCTCGATACATGTTCTGGGCAAACATCTAGTTCAAGCAGCAAGTACAAAAATGGCAGAGGAATTCTAGGATAATTGTAATCTTGTTCGATTCAAGTTATATTATCCGATAAATAACCTTTCACTTAAAGATGAAACCTGCGTTTACAGCACTATTTTAGTGAGTTAGATTTTAGATGTTATTTCTCCTTAGGTTCACAGCAAGCAGAATCTTGTAGGGAATAAAACTTCCTGAAGATCTGGAGCAAGAAGAAAGAGATCTGGAGGGAGAGGTTTACAGAGTTAAGATTCCCTAGGCTTTAGCATTTGTTCCAAATGAAGATTCAACGTGGATTAATTTGAGGAATTTTATATTTTCAAATACCTGCATTTTACAGAGTCTTGACTGTGTTTATGTGTACCTAATTGGTTAAATGAAATATTGTGTTTTATGTTTTCCTAATGTGTGTGTACCTCTTTATTTGATTTACCTGAGATATTGTGTGTTATTTTTAGTGTTTCTTATTACTTGTTTTATATTTCGTAGTATGAGCATTCAATTAATATTGCGTTCAACAATGGAAGTAAGGAGAATTATTGTAGTTATATATTTACATACTACACTTGTCTTTACATACTTACTACCTTGATAGTACAGTTATTTTCATAGAAGTTTATTTTAATGCCTTAATTACATATTCTTACTTATTTTGCTTACTTTTACATACACTAGTAGATAGGATCAATACTTAGTTACGACTACTTTTACGTACTTACCCTCATAATACATACCTACTTATAAGACGAGCTATAGTTAGATAAGTACATACTACATTGTAGAACAGCGTCTTATCTCCTATGTGTTAAGCGATAGCGACTTTGAATATTTGACAAATTCGAATTTTAGAAACATCTGCGACTTTTAAGCTTTAGTCTTTAAACCTTTTAACCTTTAAGACCTTAGGATTTTAAACCCTAGTTTGAATTTCAGACTTTGAACCTTATGATTTTAGAAACTTAAGCTTTTACAACTTAACCTAACTTTACCTTATTTTACCTTCGGATATTAAGTCTGGATTAGAACAGATGCATACACTACAATAGATAGTCTTACCTACTATATCAGATTAATTTTATCAAATTATTTTTATTGTTCAACTTTGAATTGAATCATAGTGAAGTCACTTATTATTCTAGTGGTAATATTTATAGTGCCATTGAGACAGCTTGAGTAGCTCTCTCTTATATCTTTCAAATTCAGTAAAGTATTTATTAAAATTAAAAGGAACCTTTATTCCTACTTGTCTTGTAGTCTTGCATTGACTATTTGTTTTATAGTGACATTTAACTTCAACCTTTTGTCTTTTACTGACCTGTCTGATTGGTTTCCTCAAACTATGTGCTTGAAGGAGAAGCTATAAAGAAAAGTCATTCTCAAATGTTTTAAGGTCTGTACAGATACTATTTATCTTACTCTAGAGCGCGTGTCTCGTGGTTATTCTGAACTTATGGAAAAGGGATGATAACTACCTACAAAGAGTCTATGATCTATTCTATCTAGTCCGATACCTATTAATTTACATGAAGTATATGTGGTCAAGCTAGACATTTCCGTTGTCGAAGTACCCTAGGCCGATTCTAGCTAGGGTTACTTTATATTAGCTATGTGACTGACCTTATTTACTTCTATTGCTTTTATCTTGGCTTTGGCGTAGCTATCTAGAAAGACTGGTTTGAGTGAACCATGAACTAGGAAGGTTACTTAAATTTAGATTCAGATGTTAGAAGTGGTTCTCTAACAAGCTGCCTTTTAGCTGCAGCATAAAATTGCATGGACCTATCTTGGCTTTGAGTAACTAAAGTTATTTAAAGATAATTTAGTTTCATGATTTTTGTTAATCCATAGTAGCACTGATGTTGGATTCAGTTTAGTGAAATAGTAAAAATAGATTTTACTCATTCCCCTATTCTTAATCACACATCCGCTAAAGTTTAGTGTACTGTGAAGAGGGGATTTATTACGAATACATGTGAATAATATGTATTCGTAGTCTGGTGTCGAAAATCACTAGATGGCGCGGATGGAGGAGCGTCACTCTAATGTAAATACATACTATTGTAAATACATTAGCTTCATAGTACACAACCTAACATCATTCTAGTAACAAAGTATAATAAACTTATATTCTGAGACTTTAGAATCATTCTATATGGAGGAGCGTCACTCTAATGTAAATACATACTATTGTAAATACATTAGCTTCATAGTACACAATTTAACATCATTCTAGTAACAAAGTTATAATAAACTTATATTCTGAGACTTTAGAATCATTTTATATATTTGATATTAATTTTTATAAGTAGTTTTCTGCTGAAGGAAATATAGTTTTTCTATTTACGTGTATTTCAGCAAAGCCAAATATTTTATAATTCCGAACATATATTTCTTCCTAAAGCTAGTACTTGATAAAACAATTGAAGTTTAGGTCTTCCATTCTATATAAGATTCATAAAAGGATCTCATTGATAATGAGTCGTACCTACTTAAGATAACTTCTGTTGCCTCTAATTATCTAGGATTTACATAATATGTATCTTTTAATTAACCTATTATATTTTATTTATCAGGCTACAATAGTAGGAATAACCCTCGCGATTAACTAAACTTCTACCTACGGTTTACTCTTAATCACAACCATTAGATAGATAATAAAGATTAGTGTAGATAGGAAAACGTTACTTTCATATTAGGTAGATTCATAGGCTAACTAAACGAGATCTCATCATAATTCCTTTAAAGTATCTGAGTTCCTATCGGTTCATAATAGTAGGCGTCCTAATCACAACCACTATACGATCACAAGGCCATTAGAATAAGTTAGTTATTAAGTTAGTTGTAAGTCATAAGATTAAAGTAAAGCAACGTAGTTAAAATTAGTTTAAATTGCTTAGGTTAAATTGATTTAGGCTCATCTCTCTCTTAGGTTAATATCTATATCTCTTATAGTCTTTTAGTTATTATCTCTCACTTAGTAGGTAGTCAGTTAGAAATAAATAAAATAAAAAAATTAGGTTAAACTAGGTTAGCTAGGGGGGGGAGCGTTACAATTTTCAATTTTATAAAAGTAGTCATCGTAATAGAGTCAGTGTAGCCAGCAATGTTGCATTTTTGCGAGCGCGCGGGGTCGGCCACACTCAACAAACGCCATGCCTGGCATGGCGCGTATTTGTTTGCCTAATCAATCTCGTTTAATCTATGGTTTTCTTACATCCAATGTCAGTGTCTTTCGAACATAGAAAAAAATTCTAATAGGCAGGTACTACGTAATAAGAAGCGGGACATCTACCAAGAAAACAGGAAAGCCTGAAAAAGAAGTTTACCATACTCGCCACCAATGGCCACCATAATAACAGAAATAATTTGCCAAAAGAATAGTAGCATAGCACCTGATAATGACAGGAAATCTTGATTTTAAGTGGTGCTAGCCTAGAGAAAATGAAATAGGTGTGTACTTTAGAATTGTGTAATTTAGAATTTTTTATCGATATCGATAAACTTAGAACTAGGTTTTAAAAAAAATACATAATTATACTTACTGCAAAATATAAGATTTATTAGTGTAGGTGATTTGCACATCGTTTACATTGTGAATACCTACTTGACTTTTTATAGAAGACGAACCGCTCGTGGCGTATCTTGCTTAGTCAATCTTCACCGATTATTCGAGGGTGACAAAAAATTGGTGAGAGAGGGCACTCTATTCCCCATTATAATATTGCTCTATGATTCTATTTCTACAATCTTGATCGCTTCAACGATGTCGAAGTTAAATTGGTAGACAAAGTAACATACGAGAAATAAATGCCTACTCGATCAATAACTTCGCTAATTCTGTCAGTCTTTCGCTAGAAATCACGTTTAGTCTATGGTTTTACTACATCCAATGTCATGTCAGTGTTATTCGAACCTAGCAATTTGTTTATTTGTTTTATTTTTATGTAAAAAACGAAAATTTATGTTTTATTGTGAAACATTTAGATAAAAAATAGAAAAGTGGACTAGGTACCTAATAAATAAAGTACCCACAAAACCCTGAAAATATAAGGTGTGATTGGATGCAATGTGCAAACACCAGAAAAATGAAATAAATGAAGAAGAACTCTGGCTATGGAGAATAATATTAGATTTTTTTGGATTCCACATTCCAGATCACATTCATAACATGCCACATTGCAGAGGTAAAATATTGTTTGTAGGTAGATACCTATGAGGAAGTGATTTTAGTTTCAATCCAAACAGTCAGTGTAAAGCGGCTTACCTGCCTACAAGCATAATATCAACGGTTATTTATTTTCTTGTTACAGCGGTGTTCTTAGCCTCGATACACTGATGATATATTAGATTTTATAACTTATCTAAATACGGTATGTGGAAGGTAGGTAATATTAACATCTTTATATTTTCAGATATCATCTGCCTACATAATAATATGTACTGCTGCACTGAGCCTAAACAAAACATACAGTTATTCTACCAAGTATTCCTACTTGAAAGTTACAACCAACATTCTATGATATTGGAATTTTCGTGGAATAATATTTTTGTGCTCTTTTTTCCTGTGTTAATTTAATTCTGAATAAAATATGTTTTTTTCTTCAAGTACTTATGTACTTTTATTTTTTTAAATGCATGCAGGTTAGGTCATGTGTAGGTATTGCTCTTAATAAAATCAGTAGCGAACATCGCCCTTTACTGCAAGGTTTAGTGTAGTAGGTTTGAAAAAACCTAGGATTATTTCGCGGTCATCTCGGCAGTCACCAAATCGATTGAAACGTCAAAATTTCACCTAAAATCGCCGTTTTGTTTCGATATCTACAGGGTTTTGGTTTTCGCTGGCTTTTCTATCGTGCTGATAGAAAATGAAGTGAAGTCGCTTGTCAAAAGAGCCACTTAGCTACGCATTTGTATGGAGATAGTCGTTCGGCTGTTGTCGGTTCGTGCGAGGGAATCGACATGTATACCAATATTCGTTTCGTTGATCATAGACCACGTGATACATCTATGCCTTATGTCAATCCCATACATTTTTGTACTTTTGAAGTTGCTTGTCAAAAGTATTATTTGTATGGAGGTAATCTCGATTCGTGCGATCGAATGGACATGTATTACATTTGGCTACCAATGTTCGTTTCGTTGACTACAGACCACGTGATATATCTATGCCTTATGCCAATCCCATACATTTTTGGACTTTTCTACTGCCGACTTCGCTTGTCGAATGTTACCTTGGCTAAGGCCTCAGATTCGTCCTCAATTCCGATACGTTCCCAACCCACTGGAACCTATTTCCCGGACACCACCTGGGGGCTTTTTTAGTCTTTACCATTCATATGCTAATGCGTTGAATATTTCCCATAGAACGATATCGAGCGAGACGTCCAAACGGAAAGGCTCAACGGAATGCTTTTTCCGTAGATTTATGGTGTAAGGTGTGGTGCTTTATGGGGTTCGGATAATGGTTTGTTTGGGTGTTTATAAAGGTGCTATAATGTACCGGAACATGCTGAAATGGTATAACCCTACCCACCCATAGTAAGGTCAAAGTATAGTAAGTCAACTTGAGACAGATGGCTAAAAAAGACTGAAAACAGAATAATATAAGAATACTAGACAGGACAAATATACTAAATTGAGACGAAGAATGACCTTCCTCTGTCAAATTATCAACGTCCCGTACAATGGGCATGCACCAATCTCATAGTCGCGTTACGTAGACCTAAAGTATTTGAGTCATATTGCGCGTCAATACCAGCTCGACTCCCAAGTGCGGTAGCATCCACGCGAAGTGTATCCTGCCTGGATACGCTACCATTACGATACATTTAGGATTGTCACATTTATTCGTGCCTCAAACATTCTCAGGAATCCTGGTCAATGTCGCTGAACTGTCAGAAATGTCATAACCTGAGATATATGGGTCGCTGTCCTGTCCCTATATTCAATTAACCATTTAGACCAATACTCAGCCTCTGGCGTTTTGTACCCATCTCGAAATTGGCTACGTTCATCTTACCACCTATCAATCAATACTGAGCTCTATCCACCACCACTGAAGGTGGAGAATTGACTGTTAGCAATCAGTCTTTGAGGTCGCATGCCTTTGATTGGATAGCCAAACGTTGGTTACCAATTACTTAGAGTAAGTGATTGTCTTATGCACGGCTTCATGCAAATTTTGTGGTGGCCGCTCACGTGTGAGGCTGTCTTAGACGTAGATTAGACTGTGTCAATTTAACGGACTAATATATCTTGTTTCTGTCAAGTCCAACGCTTTCCAGGACGTAATCTTATCGAATCACACCAGTTCCTAGACTACCAAGATGTTTTTAAGAGTTCAGCACCCCCATAGATTAACGGAATACCAATTTTGACGTTCTCTGTTGCTAAATCTTCTTCAAAACCTTTATATTTTGTGAATGCTTAACGATATTTGTTCAATATAACTCCTAAATAGTCTGTGTTTCCAAAAACTTACAATTCAGATGTTTTCAAGAAGAGAGTGAATGAGTTTTTTATTGGCAAATGTCAGGTGAGATTGCGGTCAAACGTGTATAATAAAAAAAAACTTATAAAGTGTACAACTAATTTCTGAGCGCAGTATGAAACCAAAGTGCTGTATAGGACATGGATCTTTGACAAGTGGCATACCCTTACAGAATCTGTGTGCATCTTAGCTTCCGCTATCGTCCTATAATCTGTAACACCGGACTAACAGAACTGATACTAGGATCTCCTTTTTGCCCGCTATAAGCGGTGAATATACAGAGAAAAATATTATTTCCCCGGCATACGCCAGCATACAAAAGGTCAGTGCTGTGAAAACCCCGTAGAACGAACGTCAGTTACACAAATGCAGAGTTGAGTGGCTTCTTACAAATAAAATTCCATTGTGCATTGGATCTTGTAAGGTGGATCTTGTAAGATGAGGTGGATGTGGCATTCCGGCCTGGATTTTTATTCTAACCTAAAACTCGGAAACGGTAACAGGAAGCTAAATTGAATACTTTTGGTACCATAGTTTATATGATCTATGCTTTTGGAAAAGTTGTCTAAATCTGTGTTTCCACTTGACTCGTTTCGTGGGAATCACTAATTTGACAACTCATTAGGTTTAAAAAAACTAACGACTCGCGGCGAACTCGTCGTGTGTTTTAGATGTCGCTCTTCTCAGCCACCTTGGCAAGTTCGCCGCAAGTGGAATCACCTGCAAATCACCAATGTGTTACGGCTCAGCCATATCCACCGTTTCCTATTCCCTACGCTCTACTTTCAACCGAAGTTTTTGAATCTATTGTTAAAATATCCAGTTTGTAACTATCCGGAGCAAAATGTGATTTTAATTCGAGAGCAGCCGTTTGTTTGGCCGTAATGATTAAATAATTGAATTTGTTTAGAGGGGACTATGATTTTAACCTTGATTGCATTGCAACCAAAGATTTGTTAGTAAAGATGTGTCATATTATTTTTTAGTCAATCGTTTGATATGGGATATCTCTTACTTAAATCTCACAAAAACAAGTTCAATTATTGATTACATTAATTAAATGTGTCACCAGTGAAATAAAGTGCGGGTGAATTATAATAAATAGCTTTACAATAATGAAAACAAAGGGACTATGTTTTAAATAAATACAAAAAGAAACTAATTTTAGCTATTGAAGTAAAAAAAATTAGATTCGCGTTGCCCGTGGTCCGATTGGATCCGGCCGGTTGATCGGACTACGGGAAATTAGCATTAAACCAAATCTAAAATACTAATAAGCAATTTTAACATCTTTAGATCTTAGGCGACTACACACATTCTAGGCACGGTCAGTGTGATTGGAACGTGTGAAACCGGTATAAGTTTCAGCAATTTTTTATTCATACTCAACACATCTTTTACAAATAAAGTCTGTGCCCTCCTGTTTATTGAATAAGTGTAGCTTCAATACAAAAGCAGTGAAGAGTTCGTAATATTTGTTGCGAGCTAAGTAGTTTTTAATTGAACGATGAGTTTGAGATTTAGAAGTGACCTCGATCGGTAAGCTATGATTTGGAGAACTGAGAGATAAATATCCTAATAAAATATGTAAAAATGTCATTGCGATTTAGTTGGGACGTCATAAACGATACAGCTACAATTTTGCGGCTTTTATTATGATATCCCAATCTCCAATGATATTTTAGCTACTTACATTTCATTAAGAGAATTACTCCTCTGTGACTAATCACAGTAATCATACAGCTTAGTAGCCTTTTGCGCTGTTGGTCGTGAGTTCGGTCCTGTCTAAAGACAAACAATTTGATTAGTTGAGGAGTTTCTGTACGAAACAATGAACGAAAACTTTGAAGAAACCTACGGCTTACTTCTCAATTATTAACTAGAACGTTTCTGTCGGGAATAAAACTGGTGCCTCAATTCTTAGATTTTTTTTTTCTGGGCAAAGGTCTCCCCATTTCCTTCCAGGACTTCCGCTGGCTTGCCAGGTCCCACCAATGTGCTTCGAATGCGTCAATATCGTGACTCCAGCGTCTTCTAGGCCTGCCTCGGCGTCGTCTGCCGTCTTCAGGCACCCACTGCGTGATAATTGTCGAACTTTTAATGCCTTAGATTGATATTGTTCAACGTTCTTTAATAGAGTCTTGATTTATCTATCCATTGTCTCTTATTAAACAAATATTTGCCCTATCTTACCGAAACCTTTTGTTGCTTACTGTACCAAACACCTGGACCTGGAAGGAAAGGAATATTATTAAATTTAAAATGTCGTGGACCTCTGGGAATAAGCCGATCCTTCATGCGTCTGACGTAATAATTAATATCTAAGTTTAAATTATCTCGGTTCTAGAATCGCCTCTCTTTTGAGAGACATTGGAGAGAGAAAAATTCGCACCCATAGACCCATCTCAACGTAGAGAAGCTACTAAGTGTCAAAACTAAACAAAGAAGAAGAGTTAAACGTCGTATAGCTTGAGAGTGATTCAGTTGAGAGGTGAATAAGTAATGATCATCGTTTTTTTAACCCCCGACGCAAAAACGACGGGTTGTTATAAGTTTGACGTGTCTGTGTGTGTGTGTGTCTGAGGCAAAGTAGCACGGATGAACCGATTTTGTTTTTTTTTTGTTTGATAAGTGAATACTTAAGTCGGGAGTGTCCTTATCTATGTTTGATGAAAATCGGTCCAAGATTCGGGAGTTTTTTATATTTTTTATTTAATCACTTGTTCACAAGACCGTTACCTAATTTGGAAAAGCTAATACCGAAATAGCACGCATGGGATAGTTAGCTAATAATTGGGGAACAGCTGAACGGCTGATTGTGGGAACTATCAGTGGCACTTAATGAGGTGGAACAATATTATAACAATAAACAAAGTACCGAGTAGTTAAATGAGTTTGTAGCACGATTTTGTAGTGATTGACCTAGCGAGTTTAGTTTTAGTTTTTTGAGAGTGGGTGCATCCAAGGCCATTTTTTTCATCGCTTACGTATAAAATTATAAAAAAATTAAATAAAACTTCATTTGATTTATAAAAAGACTATGAGGGTATTCCAATATCAGTTGAACTGCAAAGTTTTAAATCATGGTCAGTTCATACTAACTCATAGTTATTCTGTGACTAGTGACATTATGATGTCATTTAATTTGTTTTCGCGCATATTTTGCTGTCAAGTGTCTAAAAAGAATGATCTGAAGAAATTACACTGGGCAGTGAAATATAACTTGACAGCAAAAGATTGGAATACGGGGGCTGTACCGTTTCCGTGTACCGAGCGGATTCTTTGAGAAGCTTGACATTATACCGAACCCGTACTCGCGTGTCAGACATTCGTCGTTAGACGGCTACACCAAAACTCGTACTAGGCCCTCTAAAGCAACTGTCGTGACGTCGTCTTTGTGTCAATTGGTGCTGCTAATCCAGTTTGTTTATGTTATCCTGTAGGTCCTGATAATTATTTTGGATATAATACATTACATACATTAATCTAAACTTTCACATTTATAATATTAGTGGGATGGGATGGGATGGTAACTTACATTAACTTTCCATGATTTTTATAGTCACTTAGAAGTGTGTAAATCGGTTCTTAGTAGATAGAGTGTAAAGTTATCCAAAAGGTTGATGGACGTGACAAATGACCAAAGGGCTGGCGCTTACCTTGGACAGAGAATTATTATTGCCATACAAAGAGGTAACGTTGCCAGCCTTTTGGGCACCCTGCCTGCAGTCGGTGATTTGAACTCTGTTTTCTATCTCTAGCATTTAGAATTCAGAGTTCATTTTAATAATTTTTTTGTTAAAAATGCTATTTTCTTCAGTATTTGTATATAGTTATTGTTTTATACTAATAAATAATATCGAGTGTAAAGTATAGTGGCTAGTGCAGTCTATACGATTTGATTGAACTGTGAACGATTATGATTATTCATTGTATCGATGTTATAGTCAGGCACAATAGTATTGGTATTTTTACATTAGTTTTGAACAAAAAACCTGAAATTTTATAAAAAAAATTAGTAATTACAGGTACATGAGACTTTAGGACAGATTCAGTACCATGACAGTAGGCCAAGAGAGATATATTATTCGTTGCACTGGATGAGTAGGTTAGTTATTCTGTGGCACTTTGCATGATAACCTGGTGAATACATTCGCAGATAAAAAATTAGAGATAACTACTGGACGCATCTCTCCTCGACTTACAAAGTTTTATTCAGTCGACTTTCGAGTATATTGAAAGCACTTTGCAAAGCATATGCCATTCAAAATAGAGATGTCGGTAAACAGGGTTTGTTAGATGGGTGCCTCAAACGCACTTTTCATCAGTAGGTTTTTTTCCCTAATCACATTTTGCCTCGATAGTGTTTTGTCATGAGTCGGTCTTGAAAAGGACTAGAAATATTAAGGATAGCCTAAGTGGTATTAGGGTTTGAATATCGAACGAATTTTTTTTACTAGACATTTTCATTGAATTTTTGGTCGATCTAAGAATCAAAGCGCCAATTCATCTCAAACGCGCTACAGTGATTGATCCATTATTGATAAGAAACGCTCTCATTTCGTTTGTAATTGATCGATATGTTGATATGCTCGGCGTTAATGTTGTTTTTTGTTTACGCCTCTTTTTACATGAGGTTTGGTTTGACTCGTGATTTCATCTAGATTCACTTGTTCCGATCTTCCGATTTTATCATCAGATAATAATGATGATGGTATGATGGTAGTTCATTGAGAATGTTCTAGTGACTGTAAACACCACTGAAAAGTCACAGAAAACCAAATACGCAATTACGTAAACGGCATATTTTTCAGTTAATTTGATTTAAAAGCCAAACTAACACAGTATAACTAACACTTTTAAAATCACAAGGAAACGTCGTTATCACCGAAGACTCAATTTAGAAGTATACAATTATTTCATAAAAAAAACCCAGTCAGGTAAATAAAATATGTCTACCATTACTTCTGTGTTATCCAGTCAAACAAATAGACAGCACTCACATTATTAAAAGGAGTATCGCAGCTACCATTAACAAATTATCAGTTAAACATCTGTATAATTCTGTTATGAGTCAGCTATTTTTATGCGTATCATCATATTTGGACGAACACGGAAATATAGGATGAGTGTATTGTACTAAGCAAAAAAAATTTTTCGTCCACATTTTTTTTAATCGCATGACTATCCGTTTTTCACTATATTTGGTCATTAGTTTTTTTTATAAGAGATAGAATATCCTTTGGCCACCATCTCACCTGCTGGGGACGATTGAGCAGGACAGTCTAGAAGACACCTATTCACTCTTGCCTTGAAAAGTCCAGAAAGACAGAAAACGGCAACGAGTTCCATTCCTTGGCAGTTCGCATAATGAACGTAGAGCCAAAACGCTTTGTATATTATTTCTCTCTGCTACTTAATTTGACATAGATCATCAGTGCACCAGCTTTCTAGCTGACCATGAAGATGACCTTCAGCTTCTAGCTTTCTTTTCTGTCCTGTTGGTCTGGTTTGGTCATCGGTACACCTGTCGCTACTTTTTGATAGAAAAGGCTTAGCTGGCCTGACTTATAAGATTTTATCTAATTCCTAGTAATATTCAAAGATAGAATTTAAAAATAGCTGGTTAGAAAGGAAAAGGATTGCGAAAGACTTTTAAAAAAGTATAGGTAGTAAAAAGAAGAAACCTACGTTTTTCCTTAATTAAATTGTTCAGCGAATCCAATATTTACTACACGGGTCAAAGAGCACAAAATAGTTGAGCGTACCTACGAAATTCAATTTGCAATGTCCCCGCAAAAACTGGATAACAAACAACGCCCCATATTTAGGGCAGACAGAACGCAAAAAACGAACAGTAACAAAAGTTTCACTTCAAAATCGACTCTAGATAAATACATTTTCTCTAAAAGGTACCTGGATGGAAGGATGTGCTGTGTTTACATCGGTGCTTTAGTAGTGGTATAGTTCTCCTCGGCATTGGAGTCGCAGCAATGTTTAACGAGATACACAGAACAGTCGCGAGCGTGAGTTCACTAGGTTGACATTGGCACAGTGACTTAGTCGCATCAGGTACGGAAAAAGAAGAGTAAAATAAGCATAACGAAAAAGGTACAACCTGCTTTTCACTGTTATTCTAAGGGTAGGTGGAGAAAATAAAGTGGTAGCCTTTTCTGTCACTGTCAAGCAACCCTACCCTTTTTACTGACTTGCCATGACAGTGTTTTGTTTTTAAAACTCAACACTCGTACTAAATGGAAAAGGGGTAATTCTTTGCAGCATAGGGTATGTAATGGTTCCCGTATGGGTAAGCCAGAGGTGCAAATTGTCGCGCGCCAATTTGTGTCACTTTCAAACAACCCCATCTGCTGACATGACACGATGGTGTTCTGTTTTTGAGTTTCGATGTATTGTTATAGGCAGAGATTATTGCGTAACAACATTCGCACTTTATGTTTGGTCATCTATTTATTTAAAAAAAAACACATTCTGCTGGGGTATTCCAATCTCAGTTGAACTGCAAAGTTGAACTGCAAAGTTTTAAATCATGGTCAGTTCATACTAACTCATAGTTATTCTGTGACTAAATAGTGACATTATGATGTCATTTAATTTGTTTTCGCGCATATTTTGCTGTCAAGTGTCTAAAAAAAAATGATCACGTGGTACAAAATTGTACCACGTGACCTGAAGAAATTACACTGGGCAGTGAAATATAGCTTGACAGCAAAAGATTGGAATACGGGGGCAGCTCTCAAAATTGTCCCAGATAGAAGGCTTTGATCTAGCTTTAAAAGCCTGAGTAGTGGTAGAGGCCTTTGTCCAGGCTACTCCACAGTTACTGCAAACAAAGCTATAATAAAATATGTATGGACACATCGGAGCAAATTTATTGGAAACTGCGGTTCGCGAATGGTCGCATGCATGTCGAAACATTGTATCCGATTGGACATTACCATTGGCTTTCAGAATATGTTTTTTGTTTTACTTTTCACCTAACGCCCTCTAGTCCCACACTAAGCTAAGCAAAGCTTGTGATATGGGAACTACCTAGATAAACACAAATTTCCTACACAAATTGACATTTTGCTTACCTACTTCTGCCGCGAAGCAGTCATACTATAATTTTGTCATTTTTTGTAATCTAATTTTTTAATATTAGTATTAATTAATGTTATTGGTTTTAATACCGTGTTAATTAATTGAATTGAATAAATGAAATACTCGCATACCGTTTTTGAGAGGCATATAAGACTAAGTTTCTTCACGTCAAAGATACTCAATGTATTTTGAGAATTAAGTGTATAGTGATATAGAGATACAATGAATTCTAGCATAGACAAAAACATAGTAGGAACGAACGTTCTAAACTTAATATTTTCAACAATACCACACAAGCACGTCTTCGGTACATAAATGCAGTGATGTTCTATTGCTAATAATCACTGCATTTTGTGATGGCATTTTTTATTTATCATGTTAAAATTATTTGGAAAAATAATGTCTCTAAGTAGTTTATCATTCACTTTTAGTACACTATAACTAATCTGAATACTACTTCGAGATAGAATGTGAAAGTTTATAGTAAGGCTGTCGTGCGCTACCTGGTTGTATACAAAAACAAGCTTTATTGCAAGCTATTAGAGTTGAATTTTAATGAAACAAAAAATCGTATAAATTTTACACATCAAAAATTCTAAATATATTATACGCGTTGGAATGGTGAAAATAATTAATTTTCAGCAAATCCATTATCGTTGAGTGCTTCTGAAACCATTTTGTTTAATAATTGTAGTCTAGTGTTTTGTTTGACTAAGTTCATGTTTGCGGTTCGCTGGACTTTTTGTCTGCTTGTTGAACTTTTGAACGAGTTGAACATACCTATAGATATAGATGTAGACAAGTAGTAGGTGTGTGATAAGTACGGATTATTCCAGAAATCCTCTACGTGTTCCCACAGCGAAGGGGATTATTTTAGTCGAAGTTTTTTTTAAATCAAGAAAACTCAAGGCATATTTTCCGAACTTAGGCACATATTTAGGAAGTTACTTAGGACAAACGTTATAAAAAAAAATCATAAAATTCTATCCTCAGGCAAGATGGGGCGACGATCTGCGAAATGTAGCGCAAACACTGAATAAGAGTCGAATGCACTATGAATTACCTGCAGGGGTATGCCAATCAAAGTTGAACTGCAAATTTTTAAATCATGGTCAGTGCATACTAACTCATAGTTATTCTGTGACTAAATAGTGACATTATGACGTCATTTGATGTGTTTTCGCGCATATTTTGCTGTCAAGTGTCTAAAAAGAATGATCACGTGGTACAATTTTGTACCACGTGACCTGAAGAAATTACACTGGGCAGTGAAATATAACTTGACAGCAAAAGATTGGCATACGGGGGCTGAAGTAGACCAAGTAAATACCATACGATTGAAACCGAGGGTGGTATAGATGGAGACTGTAAACACCATGAGAAGATCAGCCGCCGGCCATTACGCTATATGAGGGGACGGTCAGCGGATGCTGGATGGGGACATGCGAGATGAAGCTAATCAATGAAAATGGCCTAGTACCAGTAGTCCGATTATTTAGTTCGATGATCGGACTATCGTCTCTAAAGAAACAAGAAGATTGAAATCCTATTTTTCTTTTATGATGGAAATTTTAGGGTACAACTACCAGCTAAATCGATGCGTTGAGACCAGCGGTGTCGGTTTTGCAGTCTTTCCAAGATAGGTACTTCTTTTGCACACGGGTCTACATTTTGAAGTTTGATTTACTCGTAAATCTCTCTCACTCTCTGAACTGTACTCGTACTCATAAGGAATGTATTTGTTTTTTGTTTTTACTAGTTTAATTGAAGCTACAATATCAATGTATAAAATGATCACTGCCCGAACGAAATAGTTCATTTTCTCTTCAATAGGACTGAATTATTTCCTATGAACATGACTTTGATTTTTTCGCTATTTTTTCTAATTTTTTTTTTAAAAACTTAGTTTAGATACATTACCTATTCAATCGCAGTGTTCTTCTTAGCCTGGCCATTAGTAGTAAATTACTGAAATAAAAGTGCGTATAGGTTACAAACCGCCACACTGTTGTTTGTTATAGGGTTGATACAGATTCAAAAACACTACATTGTTCTTTCACTGAACCACATGGGTCTAATAAGTCGGAGTGTTCAAATACGAACGCACACTGTGCCGTCACATTACGTCACATTTCGATTTTTAAGAGTTTTAAGAGGATTTCTTTGTTTCAAGGGTTTTCTGAGCTTTTTTGAAATTCATTGAAAGCTGTTGCATAATCCCGTCCACAGAGCCAAGTCCCGTGTCGTGGTTATCGCGATCTCAGCTCTTTGAGCGCGCGCCCCGGGCGGCCGAGTAGGAACTGCACACGGATTCCACCGACCTTTGTGTGGTGAAATTTATAAGCGTGTAGCGGGAGTGTGGTGCCATGGACGTTATAACCACTGGACACAAGAGTCAGCACAATTAGACGGTAAAGCCAACGGCTAGCAGCAACCGTTGTAGTTGGTCATGTCACGTCACGTCAGTAGGGTCATAGGTTGACTGTGATACCCTTGTGATATCAAATGAATTTGCTTGAGCTGGTCAATAAAGACATTTATTTTCTCGTGGCAAAATAGACAAAAAATAAATGTTTATAGAAATCCAAAACTTTTATTTCACTTTAGAAAAGTTATGTATGCCATGTTGCCTTCAATAAGTTTTTGGAAGGTTGTAAACTTATTTTATGCTATAGGTAGCTGTCATAGTGAGATCGAGAGATGAAAACTGTCATTTTATTATTTGCCATTTTCCAAATAGGTTGGTCTATGTTTTCTTTTACATTTAACCAATCATTTTTATTAAGATTGGTGGCAACCGCTTTCATAATGAAATTCTCGTCCATTGACAAAACCTCCAAGCATACATAACGGATGCTGATAGTGTAGGGGCGCCTTTAGAAACCTTTATTAGTTGAATGGAGCGGAAGATTGTAATGGGTTTAGGTGCTGAAAATTGTTTGGGTTTGTGTAAGATGGCTTTGGGAAGGATTTTCTTGCCGACTTTGTAGTTTTAAAAACAACCGAAGCCGGGATGAACGTATTTCAAGATAATAGTTCTAGCTGGTAAAAAATATTATTTTATCCTACTGTGGGATTACGACTATTGTGGTGACTTCTGGGTGATATTGTGATTATTTTAAGAAGCATACCGTGTCTTATCTAACAACACCGCTCAAGTCGATTTTTGGCGGTATTGACTTTTTGATACCATTGGATAGATTTTAAATTCGCGCGTCGAACTGTGTAACAGATTCAAGGATATCAACCAATCCCAGGCCAGTATTCAAATAACAGTGACAGCGCCTAAGTCGGTTTCCGCGCCAACACCGCTCAAATCGTCATTCCGCCATACTGCGCGCGAAAACTACTTCTACAACTACTGACTTTCGCAGTTTTATAGTGTTATTTTTGGTTGAATATGGTTTTTGAAGTGTAATTATCAAAGATTAAGAGGTAAGTTACTGCATACACTAAAATATTTATTAATTCAAGTGCCGTAATGAACTTAAAATCGAATAAGTTTGTCGCCATCTACTTTAGGCGGTGTTACTTAGCATCTTGCTATTGCATCGAGTATGACTTGCGCGGTGTTACAAACGTTATTTCTTGTAGGGTACCTGATAAAGTGGTAGTATAGACCATGGATGGAGAAGAATTTGAGTCATCGAGTGACCAGAGTCATTAATCATCATCATTAATCTATATATCAGTCCAATACTGGACGTAGGTCTCTCCCAAGACGCGGCACTGAGCCTGGTCTTCGGCTTTTCCCATTCAGTCCTTGCCAGCTACATTTCACAGTTCGTCGTCCCACCTTACCAGAGGGCATCCTACACTATGCTTGCCTTAACGCGGTCCCCACTCAAGTATAGTTTGCTCAAACGATTGTCGGTAAACATGGCGGGCTCACTGCTATTCCACCTTGCTAATCCTCTGAGCTCTATCGACCACCTTAGTTCTTTGTCGGATAACCTTGTTTTCAGGATTCTATCCTTTTAACCTATGCTGCCGAAACGTGGACACTGACTGTAGGGTTGGTCCACAAGCTGAAAGTCGCGCAACAAGCTTTGGAGAGAGCTAGTGTACCTACAGATGAAGAATTAATTAGGATTGTCAACAGTTGCGAGTCCATCATGACTGAAATTGAGCCGTAAACGGTGTAAGAGCTTTAAAGAGCCAAAGAAAAGGAGTAAGCTTGATCTCAATCAAAGTTTGGACATGGATACGTTAGACATCACGACGGCTTGGTTTTTGAAAAAGTTGGTAAAACTTCATAGAACTCGATGCAAGCACTTCGGTTTCTTCAAATAGAGGTTTTGCTGAAACGATACCAATTGACGTCGAGTAATACTACAGCAAATAGCCGAGGCAACAACGCTGGAAAACCCAATGCAGCCATGTCTTCCTTGCCAACTATATCATCTACTATCATGACACTCCGCTAAGTACACGATCGCGGTGATTTGGTAAATCAAAACGGCGAAGGCTTTATTGAACTCTTAATTAACGATTGGTCAGATAAGTGCTAGGCACTAGCGACACGGAAGACCAGCGTTATAGTAGTCACAAGTTACTATGTCACATGCTGAGTGGCAACCGTTTTAGTAGGTACTCACGTAATTAATTTATTATTAAGCCTACTTATAAATTTGTAGTTTAAATTGTAATCATTAATAAACTTTTTTTATCATAAGTTTTGCGACTGGCTGTGCAAACGCTCCGCAACATTCAACATTCACAACGTTCTGGAAGACCACGAATTGAGAACAGCGAAAATCATTTTTCTCATTGCATGCCATGTATGGTAGTTGAAAAAAAGATTACCAAAATCCTGAATCGAAGAAAACTGAAAGCCGCGTTTATATTTTTACGTGTGAAAACAGTTACGAAGTACCTATGTAAAAGAATGTTCATGGATACCCTTGGAATTAAAGACTCGTTGAAGAAAACTGACTGCAATACCGGCAGATAGGGCCACATCAGCAGTCAACTTGGAACTGCGTTTGTATATTATATTATATTTATATTTATGCCTACAAACGCTGTTCTAAGTTTAATAAACAATAAATCCTACAGTATAAGAAAAAAACTTAATTTTTATCGATTTTTGATGCACTACAAATTATATTTTCTCATACATTTTGTTGTTATTACCGCCTAAGTCTAGGAAAATTATCACGTAACACCGCGTAAGTCAATTTAAATCGTGTACATCAATATAAATGATATAATAGGCATAACAAAACATTTGTTATATATATTAAAGCACCTGTTAATAGTTTCAGCCTGAAAGCTTTTGAATTGAATAAAATACACAGTTTTTAG
Source organism: Gandaritis pyraliata (assembly GCA_947859175.1). Classification (NCBI taxonomy): domain Eukaryota; kingdom Metazoa; phylum Arthropoda; class Insecta; order Lepidoptera; family Geometridae; genus Gandaritis; species Gandaritis pyraliata. The sequence goes on along the minus strand of OX401867.1, from coordinate 2,027,945 downwards.
TCTCTCCTGAAAAGTGAGCAAAAATGACTTGAGCGGTGTTGTTAGATAAGACACGATACACGTTAAAAATTCAAGGTTTTTCAAAATGAAGTTTGATCCTGTTATTTTTCTGGAATAATTAATAACCTATTACCTAATATTAAATCATGTTACGAATTATATTATATTCCAAATTTCATCCAAATCGGACCAATAGTAGTAAACATTCACTTATAATAACATAAGTAGGGTTTTTTTATTTTTAAAACAGCGAAGTATAAAAATGATATTAAAAAAACAATTATCGGTGGTAGGGATGCCACCGCTCATAAATCCTATATCACCCCAAGTCTCCGTCCCTGGTGGATAAGCTCTAAAACTGAGTCCATCGTCTCTTCGCCACTCTCCTGGATCTGGTCTTCTGGGAGTAAGAAGCCGTAAGTGCCAGTGTCTCGAAGCTCATAGCAGTAGAGAAGAGGTACTTTGATCCGTTCTTTTACCCAGTCATCCGCAGCACCACTGGCTAAATCTGAGAAACAAACCATCTTTTATTCTATGACCAAAGAGAGTTCGCAAGGAATTTTTGGAATAATCCACCACTACTTAGCACACTTGGTGAGCAGCAATTCCACAGGTGAACCAAAAAGTGCTGAATGCGATTGTCCAGAATATTTCAACTGATGAGCTTTACTATAATTAACCGACTTCAAAAAATTAGAAATTTTCAATTCGGTTGTATTTTTTTTAATGTTTGTTACCTGAGAACTCCGTCATTTATGAACCGATTTCAAAAATTCTTTTTTTATCTGAATGTATATTCTTCCAGGTTAGTTTAATTTAATTTTTCTCAAAATCGCTTCGGTAATTTGGGTTATAAATAGAAATAACTGAAAAAAAATATGCCAACCACGTGCACGAAATTACGTATTTTGCTTTCCTGTGACTTTTAAGTGGTGTTTATAGTCACTAAAACATTCCCAATAAACTGTCATTCATCATTAACTGATGATGAAGCTGGTAGTCGAATTGAAGTAGGTTTTTCTAGTTTTTTAAACTTGTAAATTAAATGATATGGATACTGGAAAGTGCAATGTAACGCTGTAAATCCTCATTTAGACGACATTTATTTATTAAAAGAAATGAAGAGCTTGTGAAAATACGAGTAAGTTGGTCCCACCGTAGAAATTAAGCCCGCACTTTTGTAATTAATAAATCAGTGTTATCAGCGTTTTTTGATAAGCCCGATTTACCTACTTGTGGCTAGCCGCCAGTCTCACTTTCAGCCAGTTTAATTGTATGTACCTAACATTAATATAAGGGAATGATCATTCTTTTTTTTTAAGTTGTGAAAGAATAAACAAATTAATTTCTAATCAGCAAGTACTTACAGATAACTTCGGCGCTATTTCCAGTTACGTATGTTGTCCCATATCTTACTGATAAGGCTCCCATAGCTCTTCTTCCAACGTTTCGCTGAAATTCAATAAAAATAAATGTGAGGTTTTATCTGAATTTTTCACCTATTCTATGTAAAAAGTCCAAACTCAAAAAAGTTATTATTTTCATGATTAAGTATACTTACAGCTTCATAGTAATTGGCCAGAGGTTCAGTTGTATTACCAAAGGGTATTAGCAGCATCTGACCGTAGGAGTGGAAGTTCAGGTAAATGTCGATCCTGCTTCCAATTGAGCTGATGAACCTGGATAGAAGAAGCGTCTCCGGCTCAGAAAACGGACCAGGGCCTGGGTAAGTCTGAGATGCTGGGTTAGAGCTGGCACCGACAACTAAAACAAAAGAAATATATCCTGGATATAGAAATGATTACCAAATTGATCAAAGCTCTGATGGGGGGGATCAAGGTCATAAGTAGGGCAGTGCAGAAACGCGGTAGAAGGTTCGTATCAAGGTAGACCTGCAAATGTGAAAAGACTTGTGACGAGACAGACCTTCATTTAGAGCAAAAAAGAAACAAAACCCTTGGGGTACTTTTAGCGGTCACCCTATTCATCAGTGAGATTTATTGTAATGTGGGTGATGTGGGCTGACGACATTCTAAGCGTTGTGGAGACTGAAGAGAGTGGCACAAAGAAAGAGAGACCCATACCCAGCAGCTGGTGAATTCAGGCTGCGGATGATAGTGATGGTGATAATGATGAATAGGGGAAATCATACCAAACCAGTTATTATTCCAGTTTCTGTTGAGGTCAACTCCAAAGGTGTTACCAATTGGACGTCTGTTTTTACGCCACATTCTGAACTGAAAAATTAAAATATCGCTGAGTTAGGTTGAACTCGACGATTCTAGGTCATGTGGATACACAAGTAAGCTTAGAATCTTCAAAAATAGATATATAAATATAGTCTTCAAATTCAATATTTCAATAGAATCACAAAGATCAGTTTGAAATGGCGTTTATAAACATGGCGTCAGTTCCACGTGATGAAAGCTTAGTGTATCATTATCATTATTTTTTACCATGTCATGAGACCAAACATATCCATCAGGGTTGGTCACCGGGAAGATATACCACTCATAATCTCTAGCAGCTGCTTTTGTCTCTTCATCATCACTTGTAAGCAGCTCATTGGTGATATAGCATACAGTAGCTGGTGAGATCCATTCTCGAGCATGAATGCCACCTTCGAGGAAAATTATCCTCTTGTCTCCTCCACCGTGTGAGATTTTCAGCCCTCTGATTGGCCGACCTTCGTAAGAATTTCCAATGGTTATTGCAGTGACTACGTCAGGGTATGTGGTAGCTAGATCGTCTAACCAATCGTTGATTTGATCGTTGGTGTAATATGCATCCCATGTCATATTTCGGGGGTTTCCCCTAGTGTAGGTTTTGCGTGATTCTTTGTCTATTGCTCTGAAACAGGTATCAGTAAACCTTTTTTATAAACTTTATTCAGAAACTAAAGCTAAATTATCCGATGGTGAATTAACCTTATGTAACCTTTGATTGGTCAAACTTCAAGAGGTTATTGCAGTGACTACGTGAAGGTCTGTGGTAGTTATACTAGTTAAGCCTAGTTAAACAAATGAAAGTTACACCAACGAGGTTTTGAATAAAATTTATCAATTTAAAACCATGATACAAAAAATGTTTGAATATGAGATTGAATAAGATATTCCAGTTGCATAGTAAAGTTAACAAAGACTAGAACACTCAAAGAATATCAATGAAATTCTAAATAACAAGAAAATACTCACTCTTGAATGTTTGGCATTGTAATTTCAAATTTTATTCCATTTCCATTGAGCAAATCTTCTAAATCTTCTTTGTATTCAGGACTCGATAAAATGTTGACGAATTCTTTGGACGGTGTCGGATCGTTCCAAAAATCATAGCGGAGGTCGGTATTTTGCAAATTTTGGAGCAACTTTATGTGTTCCAACGTTTTCGGCAGGATTTTGTATAGCGTGTAGTTATCAAATCTGAATTTTTCTGCTCCACATGCCAGAAGTAATCCTATCAAAATTACTGTCAAATACTTTAACATTTTTTATAACCACAACGTGGTTTTTAACACCCTTTTTTATGTAGGTCTACTTTTCATGGACATAAAATTGATAATGTTGCTATCAGTCTTCGTATCTTTGTTATCTGTGATCGACTGAAATTACATTACGGATCTAAAGCAATTGATATTACAGTGATTAACTGACGTAGACTACAATGATAGTACTTTTATGTATGTATACTATAATTCTTACAGAGCCTCACCCATAATTAGGTAAAAATAACTATTAAGAAAGAAAAAAAAAACTTAAATTTCAGCATACACACAACAATACATTAAATAGGTAACTAACAAACAATACACAAGGACATAGCACGTACGTACAACTAATTAAGGTAGTGGTGGGTACCTACGCACTATTAAATATTTATAGCTATAATTATAATAGCATATTTTAAATAAAATGCCGTAATATTTTTATGAGGAAAAGAGTACATCGGGAAAGTTTGTTTGAAGCTAGTGACTTGGTAAAGTAAAAATTGTTTCAATAAAAAAAATGGTTTAGAGTAAAATTTAATCATACAAAATCTTAATTAATGTAAGTTCATTTCATCATTAAAAAGCATTTATAAAATCAATGCTGAGCTCAGTACAATCATCAACAAACTAGCTATCAAAGTCTCAGCGCCACTAATGACACCAAATCGCTTCGCCTGATGGATGAGCTCTAGCACCGAGTCCATGGTTTCCTGTCCAGTTGGCTGGATCTGGTCTGCTGGCAGCAGGAACCCATAGGAGCCTTTGTCACGAAGCTCGTAGCAGTAGACCAGGGGAACCTTCAGATGTTCTTTAACCCAGTCGACGCTGCCTCCAGTCGCCATGTCTAGTAAGATGAGAGATTTTTAAAATAGGAAACTTATTTTTAAGACACAATAGAAAAAAAAGTTGTTGCTCATTTTAAAATTCGGTAGGTAGCCAAAAATGATAAACTATATGTATTCTTATTCTTCGAGTCGATTGGCTACCATGTATTTTTATTATCTAGTAAGTACCTAGATACCTACGAAATATTAAACGAAGCTGAGTTTTTTCTCGTGATTGTTAGCTATCATCGAGTCTTCATGTGATCTATTTACAAAAATAAAAACCAACAGGTTCAAAAAACAGGATAAAGCAACTAAAAAGTTGCTGTAACAAAGTCTACCTTGTGAGTGTAAAAATACAGTTGAAAATACGTGCGCACTTAGTTAATTCCTACACCTTCTTGCCCTTAAATTTGATAATCAAAATGGCTTGTGAAAGGTTGGTGTCTTGTTTTGGGAATGCCGGAGATGAGAATTCAAAATAGTTCTAATTGGAAATCATTGAAAGAGGCATAAATGAAGCCTTACTTATAAAGATAATAATTATAGTCAGAAGTAAGACTTCTTCAGACTGTGATGATGATGATTATAGGTACTTACAAATAGCTTCAGCAATGTTGCCTGTTGTGTATTGCGTTCCGTACCTTACAGATAAAGCTCCCATTGCACGCCTTCCAACATTCAACTGAAAATAATTTAGGTCCTCGTACATAAGGGATAGGGATCCTAGTGCATGAACAAAAGTCTTTTATTAGTCTCAAAGTACACCAGTTGTTACTACATTTCACAAAGTACTGTAGGTAAGTCTATATTTAACAATCGTTAGATACCTAATAGAAAATGTAAAAAATGTATGTCGCGTAACTTTTTTTCGGAAATGTCGTTTTCATTTTCTTTTCTCTAAAGATTTTAGAATACCAAGTTGGCTACGGCAATAAAAAACTTACAGCTTCTTGATAATTTGCAACGGGTTCTGTGGTATTGCCAAACGGTAACAACAGCAATTGACCATAGGAGTGGAAGGATAGGTAGATATCGATTTTATCTCCAATAGATCTGATGAAAGTGGATAAGTCTCTTGTCTCAGGCTCGGAAAAAGGCCCTGGGCCAGCATAGGTATTTAATGCAGGGTTGTCACTTGCTCCAAAAACTGGAAAATAATCAATTGAAACATGAATATTTACAAGACATTTGGTTAAACAAAATACAACTGTAGCAATGGCTCTAGATTAAAATGCCTCCAAAGTAGTTTTGAAGTAAATCATCTTTCAGTATAGCATAGAAGCTAATTAAAATATAAGCAATTACCCAGCCAGTTATGGTTCCAATTTCTGTTTAAATCGATTCCAAAGTTGCTACCAACTGGTCGTCTGTTTTTGCGCCACATTCTGTACTAAAAAACACTTTGCTATATTAAACTATTACAGAGACATAACGTATCATTATTTGCCTATAAAAAAAACACTCACCTCATCATGAGTCCAAACATATCCATCAGGATTGGTCACCGGAAAAATGTACCAGTCGAACTCCCTAGCAGCAGCTTCCATCTCCTCATCTTCACTCGTCAGCAGCTCGTTCAAAATAAAGCAAACTGTTGCTGGAGAGATCCACTCTCTAGAGTGAATACCTCCTTCTAAAAACACTGCTTTCTTTCCTTTTCCGTGGGATATTTTCAGCCCTCTGATTGGACGACCTTCGTAAGAGGTTCCACCAATAAGAGCGGTGACTATGTCAGGGTAAGTGGTAGCTAGGTCGTCCATCCATGCATTGATCTGATCGTTGGTGTGGTAACTGTCCCATGTCATGCTTCTGATGTCTCCTCGAGTGTATGATTTAATAGTTTCCTTGTCGATGGCTCTGAAAATTACCAAAACTTTTGGAAAGAGTTGAAACTGTACGCGATGCAACTGTGCCAAAAATATCTTAGATACTTACGGCTAAGTTCAAGTTTAATAGTAAAGTAATACCATAAGATTCAAAGGTTCATCACGCATAGAACTTAAGTATTACTAAATGTATTTTTTACTTACTCTTGGATATTAGCCATTGCAATTCCAAAGTTTATATCATTTTCATTTAGTAGACCTTCTAAATCTCCTTTATCTTCAGGAGCGGATAAAATATTCACAAATTCAGCTGATGATACAGGATTACTCCAGAAATCATATCGAAGATCACTGATTTGAAGATTTTGTAGCACTGTAATTTGCTCAACACTTTTCGGTAGAATTTTGTAGAGCGTGTAGTTATCAAATCTAAACTTTCCAGTTGTAAATGGTATGAGAAATACGAAAATATATATCAACATTTTTACTTTTTACCTACCTACTTATTATAATAATTGTTTGAAATATTTAAAAGAGCTTTTTGATTTTCACTAACGTCTTTCAGAAGTACTCGTAGAGCATAAAAATGATTAGATATTTGTGCAATAATGTTTACGATATTATAGATATATTGTAAACCCATTTATAGCGACCATAAATTTTATAGACTTTGATGATAAAGAGCGGGCAAAACTGGACGGACATATTAATTGTTATGATTACGTTCGACTTTATTGTTAGTAAAGAGTAGGTAGATAATATTATTTCAATAAATCGTTTTCTCTTAGTTCATTTAAATTCAAAATCAAATCAAAGGGTTTATTTGCAAGTAAATAACATTCAGTTATAAATATTTAAACTTTTCTAACACATAATTATTAAGGATATTCTGTAATTCGACAGTGAATCATTATACTAGAATGTTTTTATCAGTTGTATGAGGTTACAGAAATATTACAGTTTCGTTTTAATTCAACAGATTTACACCTAAGTCATAAATATCTAGGTTATGTTCTGATTTTAATAGTGAATAATTGGTAAAAAGAAATTCTTATTGGTTTTCAATAGGTTTATTACCTACACTGGAATTCGTTTCATTAAAATTGTAGCAATTATAGTGCTCAGGTAAATAATTCATTGTGAAACCGCAACCACAGCTTATTCACTAGTTTTATGGTTCGCTTTTCAAGACCACATTTATATAGATTTCTATATTTACCAATGCCAATCTTTTGCTGTCAAGTTATATTTCACTGCCCAGTATAATTTCTTCAGGTCACGTGGTACAATTTTGTACCACGTGATCATTCTTTTTAGACACTTGACAGCAAAATATGCGCGAAAACACATCAAATGACATCATAATGTCACTATTTAGTCACAGAATAACTATGAGTTAGTATGAACTGACCATGATTTAAAACTTTGCATTTCAACTTTGCAGTTCAACTTTGATTGGCATACCCCAGCTGATAATCAATTTAAAAAAAAATCATTTATTGATTATGTAGGAAAGTCACGATGATTGTTTACGATGATCGCTAACGTTAGTTTGTTTTTAAGATTTGTGTACCTATCCATTCCTTGTGTACAATAAAGGATTTTCTATGTATCTATCTATCTATAATCGGACTGTAAACGTCCAGAAAAGATTCGGAAATTAAAAAAAAAATTTTTTTACCTAAGGTAGATTTTGTTATACCTACATTTTTCTCAATAAATGCTCTAGATGATGGGTGATGGGTGATGATGGGAAGATGATATCAGAGAACTTAAAACCGTATGGCAACCGGTTTTCAGCATGACCAGTGAATGAGCTTTATACATTCCGTATATTACGTTCTTTATAAAACACAATGAACTGAAAATTTCATTTTATTTTTGCGTAAACATTTAATTTTCTGTAGTTCAGTGAATCGTTTCACGATATAAATTCATTTCAATGAGTTTGGTCAGTTGAAGTATCTATAAATCAAAACCATAATTATTATTATACAGCGATATTACTATCATATTTTAATTTAGGTTTGAAAAACTGAAATTCTCAACTGAGACTGAGCATTATCTCTACATTTTCTCTAGGTTTGATCTAGAATAGTCAAGGTAAGTACAGTACGTTCAACGGATCTTTGTCCCTCTGAAGTTAGTTGCAACAACGATTGTGCATGTACCTACCTACTGTTGTGCGGAAAAATTAGCTTACCTTCAATATGAACCAAAAATCGGTTCTGCGTAGATAATTCAGAGGGAAAAAGATTCGTTGTTGTGATTACAGATCTACCTACTAGGAGTATACCAAATGTATTCTCGAATAAGTAACACGGATTAAACTGGCTTCGAAAAAAAATTGAATTTTGACTTACTCAACATTGAAAAAAACACAGGTATTAAATAGGCAATGCTCTAAGAATTCAGATAAACTTGTGAGGAAAAATGATGCAACTAGACACTAAAAATTCAGTCCTAGTAGTCTTTAGATAGGTACTTTTATTTTATTTTGTAAATTTAATATCAGTTAATAACATTAAAAATGTAGCCAGCCATCATCGAAACCAACAGTGCAGACGCCTGAAGATCAGCTCCTCCATTCATGTACCCAAACCTCTTGGCCTGATGGATGATCTCCAGCACAGAATCCATTGTTTCCTGACCGGTGGGGATGATCTGTTGTGGGGGGAGAAGGAAGTGGTACTCTCCCTTGTCGCGAAGCTCGTAGCAGTAGACTAGGGGTGTGTTAAATGCATCTTTTACCCAATCGATACTGGTGCCCGCAGCGTGGTCTAAAATCATAAGAAGTTACTCATCTTATTATAAATAAATAAATAATAAGGGTGTTACTATGTATTATAATAATTTATAAGTTAAAAAACTGGAAAAACCGACTTCAATTCGACTACCAGCTTCATCATCAGATGATGATGATGATGACAGTTCATTGGGATTGTTCTAGTCACTATAAACACCACATAAAAGTCACAGGAAGGCAAAATACGCAATTTCGTGCACGTGGTTGGTTTGATTCTTTATGAGGAACTATTGGTGGGTTTTTGCTTTTCTCCAATTAAATGCGATTTGAATGTACTTACAAACTGGGTTTATTGACAAATTTAGAAAAATGTAAAAATTTAGGTGTGCGCACTGTGCACCACAATCGTTGCTAGCAGTAAAATGGTAGGCGCTACGCAACAACTTGGCATATTGCAACTTGGTCTCGGCAGAATACCAGCGCCTAGCTACCTTCCAGTAGCTAGGCATCATGCTGAGTCGAGGCCGTTTTGCTGCTGTAGCACACAAAAACGGCACTCTACCACCTATGTACCTACCTATATTATTCTTCACTAAGTAGTGTCATTGTTTTGTACTTTTTTTTTTGTGTGCTATGTAGTAAATAAATAAATGTCTATGTCTATGTCTATGTCTATTGCATCGTTGCTAGCAGTAAAATGGTAGGCGCTGCGCCGCAACAGTAGGCATATTTTCAGTTATTTCTATTTATAATCCAAACTACTGAACCGATTTTGATGAAAATAAAATGGGACCAATCTGGAAGTATATCCTTTCAGAAATAAAAAGAATTTTTGAAATCAGTTCATAAATGACGGAGTTCTGAGGTAACAAACATTAAAAAAAAAAAAAAAAAAAAACATACAACCGAATTGAGAACCTCCTCCTTTTTTGAAGTCGGTTAATAAGTATGTATTTACAAAAAAAAGTACATAAGTATTCTATTCTATCAGCATCTAGTTCCCATATTACAAGCTTTGCTTAGTTTGGGACTAGAGGGCGTCGTGTGAAATGTCCATGAATATATATTATATATTTTTTATTTAATCATGGACATGTCTCAAAGCACTCTAGACCCAAACTAAACAATGCTTGTACTATGGGAACTAGATAACTAGGTGATAAAATACTTATATACCTATTGCTATTCAGCGCGGCAATGCAGCCAGTGTCTTGGGCACGCTTCCGATTGGTACTGATTTGGATCAGTTGAGCTATCTATAAATCGTTTGCAACGGTGTGTAGATAGCTCAACTGCTTCATGTGTATTTTGTACATATTATAAAGTTAAAAGGATATGGGTCCCAGTGGTAATTATAGGCACATAAGATGATACCATAAGTATATACCTATTCTAATTTAAAAAAATTATTTCACACCTTTACAAAAATTCTTCATTCGCAACTTGTTGCGTGGTCAGTGAGGTAATGCAGAGATTACCGCTTAGCATCAGGTAGACCATCACTTATTCTCATATAAAAATTCTTTACTTAATGTTCTCATGCTCATTGCATATTCCGTTTTTTTTATTTTATTCTCGTAGCTTTACCAGTACCTATACTATAAAAAATAACAGTTCTCATACTCACATATAGCTTCAGCGGTATTCCCAGTCACATACTCAGTTCCATATCTGACCGAGAGAGCACCCATCGCTCGCCTGCCAATATTCATCTGAAAACATGATATTTTTCATTCAATATTCTACTCATCTGGTTAGCATAAACAAAATATTGTTTTATAACAGAACACCCCGTGCTGATTGGTTTCCTTGATCAAAAAGTACTGGTAGAGTTCGACGACGATAAGTCTGCAGCACTTATAATATTCTATTTTACACCAAAACTACTTACCGCATCATAGTAGTTACTCAAAGGCTCCGTAGTATTCCCGTATGGCAGCAGCAGCAGCTGCCCAGCGGAGTGGAAGGACAGGTACAGCTCGATATCATGCCCAACAGTTCTGATGAACTCTGACAGAGATCTGGTCTCAGGTTCCGAGAAAGGGCCAATTCCAGCATAGGTTTCAGATACAGGATTGGTACTGGCGCCTATCACTGTAATAAATCATTGAATAAGGTTTACAACTAACCAGTAGCTTGGAGACCAAGTGACAAAAGGAAACTATGGTCAGCATGTCAGAATATGGTCAGAGTAGGTACTACCTACCTTACAGAGCACGTCCATTAAAGAGATGCTATTTGAGGCGCTACAAACTGCACAATAGACGTAAAGGTTTTTGTATCTCGTAAATGCTTGAAATTGCATCAGGATTCGTACCTTCCAAACCTAAATACTATAATGCAACCTCGGTGGCAAAAAGAAGTACTGCAGTAAGAAGGTTGTTCACTAGTACACTAGTACTAGTGAACTAGTGTTGTTCACTAGTACTAGTATCTAGTGGGCATGATATTATGTCTGGTAGCCACTAGTGAACAGCCGAAGCCTTACCTAGCCAATTGCTGTTCCAGTTGCGATTCAAGTCGATTCCTACTGCAGTACCGACTGGACGCCTGTTTTTGCGCCAAAGCCTGAACTGAAAATAAATAAATAAAAATTTTAAATTGGAATCTTGGTCCACAGCTCTTTTTTTAGGTAGGTATCATTTTCAAAGTAAGATGACTCTATAGTAGAGGAGCTTTCAAAGTGTGATAAATTGCCAGTCAAAAAAATAGACCTATAGAACTTACTTCAGTATGCGTCCAGATATACCCATCAGGATTTGTCACAGGAAAGATGTACCAATCAAACTCCCTAGCAGCAGCTCGTGTCCATTCATCTTCGCTCGTCAATAGCTCATTGATCATGAACGTAACCGTCGCTGGAGAGATCCACTCTCTTGAATGTATACCACCTTCGATAAAAACAATCTTCTTCCCAGTTCCATGAGATATTTTCAAACCTCTGATTGGTCTACCCTCAAATGATATGCCACCAACTAAAGGAGTGACTATATCAGGGTAGGTGGCTGCTAAATCATCGATCCAGGCGTTTATTTGGTCGTTGGTGTGGTACGCATCAAATGTCATACTCCTAAGGTCTCCTCGAGTATAAGGTGTTACTGTTTGAGTGTCAATGACTCTGGAAAATTAATTTTAAAAACTGTCGGTACACGGTTGGATTAGAACCAAAAACTGGTCTTCCAATCGTCAGAGTTTACATAGAAATACGTTAGCAACTAAGAAATAAAATAAACTTACTCTTGAATGTTCATAAACGTTACACCAAAATCAATGTCATGGCTTTTCAAAATAACCTCCAGCACAGTCTTGTGTTCAGGACTGGACAATACACTCACAAACTCACTGGTGGGCATCGGATCGCTCCAGAAGTCAAAGCGACTATCCGTATCTTGCAATTGTTGAAGTACCTTCACTTGATCTTCATTATGTGGCAGCACTTTGTAGAGAGTGTAGTTGTCAAATCGGAATTCTCCAGCCACTGTCGTGACCAGCAAAAATAAGGGAATAATCTTCAGCATGTTTGTATTACCACCAACGTGGCGTTTTTGTGAATGATTCTTTAAAAATAAATTCAATAGGTACCTAACCTTTGAAGACTGATAATAAGCTGTAAAATTTAATTGTGTATCGTAAAACATATCATAATCTTTCTTCTAGCGATTAGGGTATGGTTATTTCAAATAACCCAGATAGTAAATTTTGTTAAAACGATGACTTGTTAATACCTAGCTACATACATTTTTACTACCTACCTATGAAAACCATATGTACTATCTTCACAAAGCATCAGGGTATCGCAAAAAATATAACCAATTTTTAGTTTGGGCCACACTTTGTGCCAGTGAGTGTATTTTTATGTTAGATGAAAAATTATCAAAACTATAACAAAACAATCAACTTAGATAACATTAATAAACCTAGCCTCCCTAAGAATAGCCATCACAGAGTCGTAAGTCTCCTCACAGGAGGGATTTATCTGGTTCACGGGTAGAGTATAACCCCAGGAGCCGTTGTCACGAAGATAGTACGTAGCAGCAATAGGGGGGTTGTAGCGATGCTTCGACCAATCCACTATTGAGCCGGTAGCACCATCTAAAACATACGAAAGCTCATGAGTTTTTCACATAATCAAAATTTTCTGGTGGGCACCACCACAATCCTAATCATGAGAGTATGAGATGGTTTTTTGATGACTTTGTTTTTCTTTTACGGTACAATAGTATAAAAAACTTACCAAGTACTTCCTTGGACGTGCCAACTAAGTATTGAGTGTTGTATTTGACAGCTAACGATCCCATTGCTCTTCTGCCGATGGTAACCTAAAAGAAGAAGCGAATATTGAAATGCGCCGCACTATATCAATTGCGCTCTTGAAACCCATAGAACCCATGCTGAACATAAAAGCCTATGTTCAGTAGTGGAAGCTCTATGGCGTCTTGTGATAGATATGAATCAAACTGACCATTTGATCATAGTTGTACAAATGCTCAGTTGTATGAGCGAAGGGTAGAACTAGCCGCTGCCCAAAAGACCTGAACGACAGGATTCCAGTGAGCCTGGTTCCAATGGAGTCGATATATCGGGATAGGAGTCTGGTCTCCACTTCGGAGAATGGTCCAATGCCGATGTAGTTGTTGGCTGATGAACTGTGGCTTCCTCCACTTACTGAAATCCGTAAACAATCTTTGATCAGAATCAGTAAACCAAGAAACCGTTTATGAAAGGTTTTTATTGTCATTTGGACTAAAATAAACCTAAAAGTTTTTACCTCCCCATTGTGAGTTCCAATTTTTCGACAAGTCCACACCAATGGCTGATGAAGAAATTGGTCTTCGGTTCTTCATCCAAAGTCTGACCTGAAAACAAATTCATACCAATTTCTTTGCTCTGTTCTGTTTTAAGATTCTTGGATAACCAGATTTTCTATGATTACTAAGTAACTGTGTTTATCTTACTACTCTCCACTCCTTGAGTACTCCTTGTAGATTGGTAGACTGACTTTTTTAGATCCGAAGAGTGAAGACGCTGTTCCGAGAATTACCTACTATGTTATAATTTTTATGTTTCTTGATATTATGTTCTTTATTGTTATCATCAACTTACAGAATCTTGAGAGAATTGAAAGCCATCAGGGTTAACCACCGGAAAAATATGCCATTCAAACTCCTCAGTTGCCCTTCTCGCTTCAGGGTCCTCTCCCTTTACCAGCTGATCTACCAAGTAGGTCAGGACTGTTGGGGACAGCCAGTCAGCGCCGATTTGACCGGCTTCCAGGAAAAACGCACGCCTGGGATTCCCTCTGGCTATTCTGATGCCAGTTATGTTTCTGCCTGAAAATATAAGACAGATTGTATGAATTAGCTTTCGGATCAATTTATTGACTAAAATTGGGTCCACTTTGGTGAAAAATTTGACCCAACGGCCTTTGTTAATTAGTTGAAGATAAAGTATTGGGAACCCTTTCTAGGTTTTTCAAAAACATGTAAAGAAATTACTGACTTGAAAAGAACCAACAGAAGTCGTTCTTTCAAAGTTAAATAGATTTTCTTCATATACGAGTAATATAATGATTACCTTCATGAGAAGTTCCAGCGCTTACAACAGTCACAACATCACGGTGAGTATCAGCCAGATGGCTGAACCACTGTGTGATTTCGTCATAGGTCTGGTAGTTTGTCCAGTAAAGGTTTCTGTTGGCATCTCGCTTTCTTCTGCTGTAGAGTTGTGCATCAAAGGCTCTAAAACAATTATCAGTTTTAGATCTACTATTAATAATAATGCACTCATGTCTTTTTAACTCCCGACGCAAAAACGACGGGTTGTTATAAGTTTGACGTGTCTCTGTCTCTTTGTGTGTGTGTGTGTATTGTATACAGTGCCTTTTCATAACCTTATCACTGCCTAAGTAGGTATCTAAAGTATGTGCGTCCTCAAAATCAATAATGTTGATTATGTAATTTGTTTATTTTATCAATATGGTATTAAGTATCTACCTATTTTGTGACTATTCTCCTATGCATTTTTCTTTACATTTGATTGAATTGTAATACCCATTATTATTATGAGAATGGACTTACTGTTGTATGTTCTCCAACATGAGCTCAGAGTAAATGCTCCTTTCTTTCAACGAATTCTCCAAGGCTTCCCTCATTTCTGGAGGAGACACCACACTTACAAATTCACCAACTTTACTCGCTGGCTTCCAGAAATCTAGACCTTCATCATCTTGCAGCTCTTTGAGGAATTTCACTTCATCATCACTTTGAGGATTCACTTTGTACAGCGCATAGTTATCATACCGCACTTTATCTGCTGAAACTACGCTAATAACTCCTAGTAATAGTAGTTTAAGCCACATTTTTAGCTTATTTACTTTAGAAGTGGTAAGAAACTGAACTATATCATTATAAATTGTTACAATAAGTGCTATCTATATTTTTTTATCCACCACATTGTAAATGCGTTTCATGTAAACCTTATTATCAGGTTTCTAAAGTTGAACATCGCTTAGTTTTCTGAAAACTTTCCATTTTGTAAACATAGATTAGTTGCCTTATCAAAGTATACCTAATCGAATATTACTCGTGTATTTGTCTAGTGTGATGGAAATTTAAAAATTCTTAAGTTATTCTTCAATATTTATCTATTCAAAATAAACGTTAAGTAGGTTCACCAGAATCATGACAAAGAGTCGTAGTCACAAATTCTTTAGGCAGAGAATATACCTACTTACTTAAGGGGCCGTATTAAAATTTTACGACGTCAAGTTTAGGCATTTATGAATACGCGACGCGCTGCGCTACGCGTTTGCGACGCGCAAAGGACAAACCAATTTGATCTTTCGACATGTTCGTTCACTGGATGAGTACGATTGATTTGTAGTCTAATTACTAAGTTGGTATGTGGTAGGTACCTATCTCCACGTGACGTGTGTAGAACTGTTGTACGAATTGTAATAAAAAGATTGTAAAAAATAAAATAAATATTGCAAACCCTCTATTATGTAGAAAATAAAATAAATATAGCAACCCCTCTATATAATTTTTTTATTGATCTAACAGTATTTATAATTCCAGTTTAATGCCCCCTCTTCTCCTCTCAGAGATATTGTAGCCCCCTTCCCGTATCTCCGCTACTAGCAGAATTCGACCTCCATTATTTGGAGCCATTCGAAACGAAACATGAATTTTGCCAAAATAAAGGAACATTTTGCCTCTGACAGAATTTATCTCCCCTACTACGTTTTCGAATCCAGGACAGCGTACTTTACTTTTTAGAGTAAAATGATACAGGTGTCGATTTCGAAATATTTTGGGGTGCTGATTGCGGAAATGGCATCTACTTTGAAGTCTAAATGGCGAACGTTGATTTTTTTGAGTACAGTGATAGAAGTGTCGTTTTCAAGATATTTTGTGGTGCTGATTATGGAAATGGTATCCATTTTGAAATCCAAGATGGCGGACATCGGTTTTTTTGAGTAAAATGATATGGGTGTCGTTTTCGGGATATTTTGGGATGCTGATTATGGAAATGGTATCCAATTTGAAATCCAAAATGGCGGACATTGGTTTTTTTTGAGTAAAGTGATATGGGTGTCGTTTTCGGGATATTTTGGGATGCTGATTATGGAAATGGTATCCATTTTGAAATCCAAGATGGCGGACATTGGTTTTTTTGAGTAAAGTGATATGGGTGTCGTTTTCGGGATATTTTGGGATGCTGATTATGGAAATGGTATCCATTTTGAAATCCAAGATGGCGGACATTGGTTTTTTTGAGAAAATAGATATGGGTGTCGTTTTCGGGATATTTTGGGATGCTGATTACGGAAATGGTATCCATTTTGAAATCCAAGATGGCGGACATCGGTTTTTTTGAGTAAAATGATATGGGTGTCGTTTTCGGGATATTTTGGGATGCTGATTATGGAAATGGTATCCATTTTGAAATCCAAGATGGCGGACATTGGTTTTTTTGAGTAAAGTGATATGGGTGTCGTTTTCGGGATATTTTGGGATGCTGATTATGGAAATGGTATCCATTTTGAAATCCAAGATGGCGGACATTGGTTTTTTTGAGAAAATAGATATTGGTGTCGTTTTCGGGATATTTTGGGATGCTGATTACGGAAATGGTATCCATTTTGAAATCCAAGATGGCGGTTATTGGTTTTTTTAAGAAAATAGATATGGGTGTCGTTTTCGGGATATTTTGGGATGCTGATTACGAAAATGGTATCCATTTTGAAATCCAAGATGGCGGACATCGGTTTTTTTGAGTAAAATGATATGGGTGTCGTTTTCGGGATATTTTGGGATGCTGATTATGGAAATGGTATCCATTTTGAAATCCAAGATGGCGGACATTGGTTTTTTTGAGTAAAGTGATATGGGTGTCGTTTTCGGGATATTTTGGGATGCTGATTATGGAAATGGTATCCATTTTGAAATGCAAGATGGCGGACATTGGTTTTTTTGAGAAAATAGATATTGGTGTCGTTTTCAGAATATTTTGGAGTGCTGATTACGGAAATGGTATCCATTTTGAAATCCAAGATGGCGGTTATTGGTTTTTTAAAGAAAATAGATATGGGTGTCGTTTTCGGGATATTTTGGGATGCTGATTATGGAAATGGTATCCATTTTGAAATCCAAGATGGCGGACATTGGTTTTTTTGAGTAAAGTGATATGGGTGTCGTTTTCGGGATATTTTGGGATGCTGATTATGGAAATGGTATCCATTTTGAAATCCAAGATGGCGGACATTGGTTTTTTTGAGAAAATAGATATGGGTGTCGTTTTCGGGATATTTTGGGATGCTGATTACGGAAATGGTATCCATTTTGAAATCCAAGATGGCGGACATCGGTTTTTTTGAGTAAAATGATATGGGTGTCGTTTTCGGGATATTTTGGGATGCTGATTATGGAAATGGTATCCATTTTGAAATCCAAGATGGCGGACATTGGTTTTTTTGAGTAAAGTGATATGGGTGTCGTTTTCTGGATATTTTGGGATGCTGATTATGGAAATGGTATCCATTTTGAAATCCAAGATGGCGGACATTGGTTTTTTTGAGAAAATAGATATTGGTGTCGTTTTCGGGATATTTTGGGATGCTGATTACGGAAATGGTATCCATTTTGAAATCCAAGATGGCGGTTATTGGTTTTTTTAAGAAAATAGATATGGGTGTCGTTTTCGGGATATTTTGGGATGCTGATTACGAAAATGGTATCCATTTTGAAATCCAAGATGGCGGACATCGGTTTTTTTGAGTAAAATGATATGGGTGTCGTTTTCGGGATATTTTGGGATGCTGATTATGGAAATGGTATCCATTTTGAAATCCAAGATGGCGGACATTGGTTTTTTGAGTAAAGTGATATGGGTGTCGTTTTCGGGATATTTTGGGATGCTGATTATGGAAATGGTATCCATTTTGAAATGCAAGATGGCGGACATTGGTTTTTTTGAGAAAATAGATATTGGTGTCGTTTTCAGAATATTTTGGAGTGCTGATTACGGAAATGGTATCCATTTTGAAATCCAAGATGGCGGTTATTGGTTTTTTAAAGAAAATAGATATGGGTGTCGTTTTCGGGATATTTTGGGATGCTGATTACGAAAATGGTATCCATTTTGAAATCCAAGATGGCAGACATTGGTTTTTTTGAGTAAAGTGATATGGGTGTCGTTTTCGGGATATTTTGGGATGCTGATTATGGAAATGATACCCATTTTGAAATCCAAGATGGCGAACATTGATTTTTTTGAGTAAAGTGATATGGGTGTCGTTTTCAGGATATTTTGGGGTACTGATTATGGAATTGGATCGTATCTTTTTTTTGAAACTTTTGTTAATGAATCGATTGCTTGCAAAATCAATATCTGAGAGTCCTCCTCAGCCATCGTAAAGATTACCCATATCAATTTACTCAAAATAACCAATGTCCGCTGGCTTGGATTTCAAAATGGATAGCATTTCCGTAATCAGCATCCCAAAATATCCCGAAAACGACACCCATATCTAGTTTCTCAAAAAAACCAATGTCCGCCATCTTGGAATTCAAAATGGATACCATTTCCATAATCAGCATCCCAAAATATCCCGAAAACGACACCCATATCACTTTACTCAAAAAAAACAATGTCCGCCATCTTGGATCTCAAAATAGATACCATTTCCGTAATCAGCACCCCAAAATATCCCAAAAATGACACTCATATCTATTTTCTCAAAAAAACCAATGTCCGCCATCTTGGATTTCAAAATGGATACCATTTCCGTAATCAGCATCCCAAAATATCCCGAAAACGACACCAATATCTATTTTATCAAAAAAACCAAAGTCCGCCATCTTGGATTTCAAAATGGATATCATTTCCATAATCAGCATCCCAAAATATCCCGAAAACGACACCCATATCACTTTACTCAAAAAAAACAATGTCCGCCATCTTGGATCTCAAAATGGATACCATTTCCGTAATCAGCATCCCAAAATATCCCGAAAATGACACCCATATCTATTTTCTCAAAAAAACCAATGTCCGCCATCTTGGATTTCAAAATGGATACCATTTCCGTAATCAGCATCCCAAAATATCCCGAAAACGACACCAATATCTATTTTATCAAAAAAACCAATGTCCGCCATCTTGGATTTCAAAATGGATATCATTTCCATAATCAGCATCCCAAAATATCCCGAAAACGACACCCATATCATTTTACTCAAAAAAACCGATGTCCGTCATCTTGGATCTCAAAATGGATACCATTTCCGTAATCAGCATCCCAAAATATCCCGAAAATGACACCCATATCTATTTTCTCAAAAAAAAAACAATTTCCGCCATCATGGATTTCAAAATGGATACCATTTCCATAATCAGCATCCCAAAATATCCCGAAAACGACACCCATATCACTTTACTCAAAAAAACCGATGTCCGCCATCTTGGATTTCAAAATGGATACCATTTCCATAATCAGCATCCCAAAATATCCCGAAAACGACACCCATATCACTTTCCTCAAAAAAATCAATGTCTGCCATCTTAGACATGATAGTGGAGGTGGGAGATAAATTTTGTGAGAGCCTTCCTCGCTTTGTCACTAATCGATCGATCGATAAAATCAATCTAATTCTTCTTTTTCCAAAAATACCTCATAGGGTGTGTGGTACCTCTATGAGAAATTGGAGAGGGGTAGAGAGGGGGGGGGGGGGACTTCACAAGGAGTCAAGTCAGTCAGCAGTAAGTAGATGCTAAGTAGGCAAGTAGCAGAAAGTAGTAAGTACATTTGAGTAATTTATAAATCGGCCTATATACTAAGTAGGTAGGTACTTGATTGAAATAGTGTTTTTTATTATTTACAAAAGTTCAAATATCGTGAAGATACCGACATTTTATGAAACCTAAATAATGTAGTTAGAAAACATCTACCAAGTACCTACGGCCGCACGAAAGATCAAATCACGCGGTCACACTATAATTTGGTGCCGATACTGCTATTTGTCGATATATGTATATGTATAGTGCGCACGACGAAAAGCGATACGTCCTCCCTCCACGGCCGCTCAGCGCGGAATGCCACCCGCAGCGTTGCGCTGCATGATATATAGGTGATTTTAGAAAAATCCTATAAAAATAAGTACATGGTAGAAGACTATAATTTTATTTTTATTTGTAAGAAAAAACCTGTTCTTTTATATAGTATGCGTATTTTAACTTTAAACTTCTTACTTTCGTAGAAATCACAGTTAGTTTGAAGAGTAAAATTACGTAAAAGGCGGTGTTTTCAAAAAATAATTTCTCTAACATATTGTATGAACGGGTAGCAATTTTTTCCCAGCATTCTATTTTTAACAAAATAAATATTTTAATTGCATTTTTAAATTATCTTTAAACTAGTTTTTTATATGATAAAATCAAGACGAAAAGTTCACATTTTTGATAATTTTACGAAGACATGCGTTACAAATTAATTTATTTCTCAGTTGTGTATTGCCTAATTTAAAATGTTCTCCCAGCATTCTATTTTTATTGAACCAAACTTTAATTTCCATTTATATTTGTAATCGTAAAACGTTAACTGTAATAAATATCGAGTTCGAAAAATGAGCTAAATAGGCCAAAATCAAAAGAAGGCCCCTTAACATCGTGAGGAAACCACTGGCTTGTTGTTCCTGTGGCTAAGGCCGACTAGGCTGAGAGGATGGTATAGGTACTACAAGTATACTTCATCTAAATCATGACCCAGGCAGTGCAGCGTCCCTTTCCCATAGTAAAAACTTTGCTTAATTTAGGCTTAGAGGGCGTTATGAGTATGAGAAATGACCATGAATGTTTCTCTAATGGACTGCTGTAACCAGTCGTCTATTCTTATGGCGCCTGAACCCGTAATTTGAGTATATTTTTTAATTTTAATTTGTATTGTTTATTAGTTCCTAAATTGTGCTAATAAATTATAAGTACTTACCGATCTTGCGTTGTAGCACGGAAAAAAATAATTTTAACAATACAACCAGAACGCTTAGTTAAAATTAAATATGTTACAGTAACGAGAATTTGTTTAGAGTAACAAAAATTATTGTTTAAGAAACCAATCATATTGTATTGCAAACGATTTAATTCTTGTTATATTATATATAGTAAACTTTAACAGGCAAATGGTAATTATTACTAGTATTTGTTAATTAATACAATACTTTATTTATTATTGCAATGTGCATCGTAAAGAATACGAAAGATGTAGTAATCAGGGGTGAGCGGGGTGTGCGGCGGCGGGAAGCGGTAGGGCAGTACCTGTTCAATCTTGTTCCAGTCGACATTGTATTGACGCGCGAGTGCATTTTGTCAAATAACTGCCTTCAAAAAGAATAAATATATTTGTTTTTGTGAAATGGATTGCGACGACGACGACGTTGATCTTAGAAACCTTCTAGAAGCATGGAATCTCGCACAATACAATACCGTATTTGCCAGTAAGTACTCCAAACTACCAATTAGGCTTAGTACCTACCTAGGTATAGGTACCTACTACTTACCTAATAAAATTGTTAATTCGTTTCAGAAAATCGCATAAAAATCAACAATTTGAATTTGCTGATGACCGAGATGATAAGAGCAATAATCCCCATTAAAGGAGACCGAATTGGGTTTATTAAACATTTAGAAAACTGGAAACTCTTGACACATCAACAGAATGAGGTTAGTATATACCTAAATAATCAGTATAAATATACCAACTTGTACATTTTGAGATAAATTTAGCTACATATTATTGTTGTGTTGCTTGTTGCAGCCACTGGAGGTTAAAGATGCCATTGTACGTGGATGGTGTGGACATTTGGTCCGAACATCATTATGAGTACCGGGGCACTTTATTAGATACTTACATCAAATCTAATTGGCAGCCCGTCATCATCACTAACTGCATCATCTACCAGCGAAGTGGTAATGTCTGGAAGCTTCAACTTACCGACAGATAAAGTTGAACGGGAGAAAAAGGTAGGGCCTTCTTTCACTTAATATGACTGAGTTTGCATGGGCATTTCCTACTTATTTTTTAAATCTAGTGTCACACGTAAGTCCTTAAATATTTTTTTTTAATTATTTGGTACCTATAGTACTTCCCTATTTTACCTATATTCTCTACCTTTACCTACTGCCATGATACATTAAATCCAGGCATAAGTTTTGATAAGTGCTGGCAATTCTAAAAATAGGTCCTACATTATTGGCTTACTATCATTATGTATAAGGTAGTAGACATGGACTATGTGAACGGAGTGTCAAACAGAAGCCTGTATTTATAATAAGTAAACTTGTTGCACCCTACAATTTAGATAGAAAGACAAGCCGTTTTTTCACCTAATATCTAAGAACAACTTAGTAATTTATTTACAGTTACATGCTAGTGTTTTGCATCAGTTTTCATAGTTAACTCTCGTTTTCAGACTCCTTTGGACTTGCTAAAAATTAGTGTAGAAGGAAGAGCCATCCTGAAGTTACATCGAGCTGATGGTTTACTGGACAGCAATTCCAGAAGGAAAATATGCAAGCAACGTAATTATTTATGCATTTACTCTGAGAAGAACCCACAAAAATAAATGTTAATGTAGCAATGCTATCGTTTTTAAAGTAAGTTTTTATACATTTTTGGATATATTGTTAAGATTCTTAGACGTAGCTTACCGCCTTATTAGATTAAGTTTTGATTGTGAGATCTCCTGGATTAGTTAATCGTTACTTACTAATAATTACTATAAGTATGAATACCAAATAAATCTTAGATTACTGTGTATTAACTTATTCTTTTATGCAACTGAAAATGATGTTGTATCTTTTGCTATTTTTTATTTTGTTTTTTGTTTAGAGTTTGTTTAACTGCTGCACTAAGTAATTTATTAGTTAATAGCATATACTATACAGGGTGTAACATTTAAATCGGTTAGTATGGGAAAGTTTGAAACTATAAAACATACGAAGATCTGTTCTTAGGAACCATGTCATCGATTTTAGTAACAAGAAAAACTGTATTCATACATTTATTTAAAAAAACTTGGACGCAGCTCGCGAATCGAACCCGGACTTTTTGAAAAATAAAACTAACAATATAAACAACTACGGAAATAGTGTTAGTTTTATTTTGCAAAAAGTTCGGGTTCGATTCCCGAGCTGAGTATAAGTTTTTTTTTCAAATGTATGAATGCAGGTTTCCGTGTTACTAAAATCGATGACATGGTTCCTAAGAACAGATCATCGTATGTCTTATAGTTTCAAACTTTCCCATACTCACCGATTTAAATGTTGCACCCTGTATAGTATATGCTATTAACTAGGTGGCAAAAGGTACAATATAAACAATCCCCATTACAATATGATCAGTATTTATTACAATGCTACAGAGTATTCAGAACTATTCTGATTATTTACCAGCACGATAGATCTAGTTACTACAGCAACATATTTATTTAATATTACATTACAATATAGTATTTAATACAACGCTACATTGTAGTGTGTACAATATAATATTGTAATCCCAAGTATTCTAATCGGTAATCTGTATTAAAGGTATAGTTACTACAGCACATCATTTATTCATCATTACAATACACTTCTAGTAATTCTAACCACATAATCATTTGCAACTACAATATTTTTTTACTAGAACAGACGAGTAGTTGTTACAAAATAGATGGTGGTCACATATATAACAAGACATTCTCGTTGAGCGTACGAGATTCTCGTTACTGTAACAAGATTTTTTTTTCCGTGATGCACATTGCCTGTTGTTTATTTATTGTTGTTTTTTGGTACACTTTTTCTGTTAATTTTCTTGCTTATTTCCCGAATTTCCGTGTAGGTATATAGTTAGTTAGATTTTCCGTGGAATCGCCGAACGGCCCTGGCGGAAGACCAGCGTTGGTTGCCAGACAACCAACCTGTGCTGAGCCAGGGTACGTGTTACAGCACCTATGTAACCCTATTTAGTATAAGTTTTTAAGTTTAGTTTTTGAAATTCGTGTCGTAATAAATGCTTTGTATTCTTATTCTTTATTTTTTTATCTGGTGTTTTGTTTTCTTTCGTTCAGTTAATTTTATTATGTATTCAATATGACTTACCTTTAAAATTGTATGTAACTTCTATTATTATTGCATGACTGAAGTAGAATATGGCAGAATAGTTATTTAATTTTAGAACCCTGACATCTTATACTCACCGACATTCGCAATAAATATATTATGATTATAATATATATTCATTTACGAACAAGTCCATTGCGTCTGTATGTCTCTCTTCTTGTTTCTCATGTCTCGAAGAGTATCAACGAGAAATGCTAAAATAAAATTTAACCCTTGATACGTCAGCTTGATAAAATCAGATAGTTAATCGTCGATAGGTTTGTTATTAATAGCTTCAAATGAGGTCAGTCCACACCGTGAGCGATAAATAAAACAAAATCGCAAAAGCAACGTGCATAAATCCGTTAATACTCATCAGCAATTAAGCTGCGTCACACTGCGGTTGCAATGATAATTTGTTGCAGGCGAAACCGCGTATTCACAAGATTGATCACGTGGGTCTACTATTGGCTGAAATTCTCGAATTTGGGTAATTTCTTGCCCATTTATTGATACTAACGCTTCTTTTTGCTCCGTATTGTCTGGACTCCTAGCGTGAGTGTCAGAATCGACGTTTCTTTTTAGCGAAGAGAAGACAAATCATACTTGGTCCCTTTCTTTGGTTTGACTAAAACAGAGACAGGACTAGCTTTAGTTTATTCTTCCGTAGACAAATCGTTATCTATGCATCATGCTAGTCTTGATGGTGCTTTTATCAAAATAAAAAAAAAACCATGTTTACCACATCACAAGAAGTTACTACTCAATGCTCTAAAATCTCTGAATATAGGTGCTCTTTGTGGCATTCCTCAAAATGGTAAAAAATCATCATAGAAAAAAGGTAGCGTTGTCTAATAGGTACTTACGCGAGTCAAGAATTTTAAACACTTTTCTGAGCTGTTAATAATCTTTAGCAAAATAGAATAAAAAGAGAGAGAGCCTTAAACCCAGCAGTGGATGAAGTCGGACTGCGGATGATGATGATTAAATTACAATACAGTCGACTTCGAACTCTCTCTTTTTAAGGTGTAAAAGAGAGTTCGCGTCGAAGACCGATGGTTTACCTCTCAAAGGTAATTAGTCGCGGATCGGTGGTGAGTTTAACTTTTAACAGTTCATTTTTAACTCGACATTTTGACGTGTTTTCACCATGTTTTCGAGATGAAAATAGCAGAATATTCTCGAAACATAATTTATTTTTATTGTTAACAAAACAGGTTTGACAAATTTATTTATATCCAGCAAAATAATTTTGATTTAGAAAAAATACCATCAGATTTTCATTCCATGCTTAGAATATTGATAATCTGAGATTCCATCATTATTTATTTATCATTAGCGGTCCACATAGATATTTCTCAAGATGTACCACAAAGCTCGGTTTTCATCAGCTATTTTCATATTTTTATTGACCTCCGTTATCAATGAAAAGTTATAGTATTTTATTAGCATTTTCAATTCTATAAAAATTAGGACATCTAGCTATTTACATAAAACCAATACACAGTAAAGTCCGTTCCACACGGGCGACGCTGTCTCGTGGTCGCCGCTAATTGTGACGAATGGTCTTGGTCACGTCGTTTGTCTTACTGGTCGCATCGCGACAGAAAGTTTACTTTTCATTTTGACAGTGGGTTTGCAGACTGGCAACTATTTTGCGAATTGTGTGGTGATCTTAGAAATTTTTGTAGGCCACTTTGTTATTATTTAGCTTGTTTCTCGTAAATTAATACCTAAGTGCGGCTTGCACCAGAATCACTAAACGTGTTTAACAGCTAAATCGATTTAAATCGGACGTATTTTTATGACTTGACAACTCGCTAAATACTATTTAAGAGTTAAACGCGTTTAGCGATTCTGGTGCAATCCGCACTTAGTAATGTACTTGAATGATTTAAGTTTTAACATTTAAATGTTTATACAATATTGGTTACTAAATTATTGTGATAGATAATTTAGGACTCTACAAAATGGCCCGTAATAACGCTAAATTTATCTTCCAGAGTGCAAAATATTTATATCTCAGTATTTTCCCATTTTGGGGAAAACCTTTCCAGCAGTAACAAGGGCACGATATGTTAATAAAATATTGTTTTACGTAAGTGGGTTAAAAAAAATATTATTTACAGAACAACAACAAAAACATCGCTCATTAGCCATAGCCAACAATACAGACCTAGTAAGAAGGCTTAAAAGGAAAAAACCTTTTGAGCTAGTATAGTGTTAAATAATCCGTAATAAGTGTAGTGCGAGTGCAAACTAGTGCCACCTATAAAGAACACAAAACCAAAGTGTCTTCGCCTTAAGTAAATAGAGACAATAAGAAAAGTGCCAATGGACACATTCTTAGATTAGTTTATGATAAAAATTTAGGTCAATGTAAAATTACTAATTAGCCTGCATTGTGGCTAGATCGTAATATAATTAAGGTATTAGTATTATTTACACTAAATTAATAAAAAAAAAATATTAGCCATAGCATCCACCGTAGCCGCGTTACTAAAACCTAACTAACTAACATAGATAACTTTAATTTGAAAATCACTCGTTTGCAACACCCAAAACCGCAATGAAGCTAAATTTACCGCGTAAACCGCATTATTATTGCCAGCCGCGGGATTCGACGTGAACTAAAATAATGCAATCCAAAACGGAAACGCAACTAAACGTTTTACACTATCACAGCAACAGTATCTTTAAACAACCAGTAGAACTACTTTTTGTCTCCCAAAATCATTTTGTAAGCTGACACGACTCAAAGAAAATTGATGTGACAAAATCTATGCATGAGTTGTAACTGAATAAATAATTGAAACTGAATATACAAAAATATACAATTCAGTTTAAATCCAATTTTTTTCTCAGTAGACGTGACTTGTACTTTTTATAGCATTAGTATTTCCCGTAAAAAGAGAATTAAAATGGGCCTTTTCATCTTTACTTATACCACAGATAATATAAATTATAGTACCAGATACTTTTATACAGTACCATGGGGTTAAATTTTCAACCTGAAAGTAAACCCGTTCTAAATTCAAAAATCAAAACAATAATAAGAAATCCTGATTATTTTGAGTGAATCTACTATATGCTAAATACTGTGAATGTTTAGTGGTATTTATTAGCACATAACATTCATATTTTGTGGTTTTTGTGGATATTTTGTGCACATTTTGGTTTTGTTAACGAATGTCTGCGGACGTCCTAATGTCTGTTCGTGGTGTTAAATAAAACTAGGTAATTACCTACAGGTGTAATTACAAGTTTGGTGTTTAGTGTTATATACAAACTTAGTTCTAACTTTGATGTTGGTTTTCTAGAATTGGTTGAAGTTCAATTTCAATTTATTTATTTGTAAACACAGGTAAGTAAAATGGTGACATAATAGATATTGTTGTGCACTGTGATTTGCCCTAAGGCGTACAAATTTGTTCTTAACTAGGTTTAAGTAAGTTGGAAAATAAATTATTTCTATGCCTTCTAGTTTTTTTTACAAAGTTTAATTTAAAGTTCATTTAGTAAGGTATACTTAGTACTTAGGATGTTGGTGAAACACGCAAAAGATTTGAAAACATAGTCAATTCCAATTTCGGAAATAGGCACTTTCAAAAGTGCACAACGGATCTTTGACCGTCACCACTAGCTTTTTGGGATGTTCTGAATAGCAAGTAGGTATATCAGAGAATTTTTTCAAGATAGCAGTAAAAAATGCAAAAAATGGTATTGAATGTCTTGTAGACTGGAACGTCTTAGAACAAAGATTTAAACAATCGCAGTGATCTCATTTATTACCCGATGCAGGCTGCGTAGACGCGCCTGATTTATGAGGCCACCTCCTGCCCCTAACGACACGCGGTGATGAACGGCTGGTGAAGTGGGGCAAGGTGGATGTGACAGCGGGAAGAAAGTACAGCTGGCTAACCCTCAAATTTATTAGCAATGTAGAGGCTTCGAATCTCCGTTATATTATAACCTTTTATGTACACGGACCTGCCTCTAGAGTCACCTCTCTCTAGCCTCAAAGGTTTGCTGGAAGAAAACTCTTGTTAGGGTTAAGCTCGCCTTTGTACATGTCATCTATTTCTGTATTTTGTTTATGTCCTGTGTTGTGTGCAATAAATAATTAAGAAGGTCACGATAAGGTCATATTCTCAGTAACAGCAGAACTTCACAGGTTGTAGAATTAATCAATCACTGGAGTAGAAAGATTATTGCATGACTACCTTGAACCAAAAGAAGAACGAAAGGTAAATTCTAGCCTATGCTCAGTTCACGTTTTGAGAATGGTAACGATACTGGTGATGAAGATCCTAATAGATATCCTCAAAGTATAAAAGTAAGAGTAGAATAAATGGTAGAAGCTTGTAACTTACAACACAATAAAAATCGGCACACGCCGACTGCAAGAAACAAAGGGAATTATTCGAAGATGAAGTCAACCGTATTATTGTCGCGAGTGATATACGCACTGTGTAATTTACACTTACGTTTTTGTACACTGTTTTGTGGCAATTTATTTACCAAAAAGTTACAGTAAAGGGATATTTGTGGTTTGTTTGCACACAGGGAGAAAACATTTAACACAAGAACAAAACTTTCTTATTACTTCGTGCACGAAAGAACCTAACTC
Source organism: Gandaritis pyraliata (assembly GCA_947859175.1). NCBI lineage: Eukaryota > Metazoa > Arthropoda > Insecta > Lepidoptera > Geometridae > Gandaritis > Gandaritis pyraliata. Next base: position 1,998,793 of record OX401867.1, on the reverse strand, counting down.
TAACGAAGGAACTTTGCACAAGTCAACTTCCAGACTAGACGAATTAACACATTACAGACTCAGGAGCTGCCAGATTTGGCCTATGAAAGATAACAAAAACTACTTTGGTTATTTCCTTCAAACAAAAGAAGCGAAATGTTTCTTGTCTTCTCTTCGGGGCTTCTTAGTCCGCAGAATAAAGATATCCTCTATATTATTATGTTCTGGTCGAGATCGACACTACTAATAACGATATAGATGGAGATAGGGAAGAAACAGATGTAGATAGAGAAATCACAGAAAAAACTGCAACCTTATGCTTAGAAGTCGTTCTTTTTACTTTTGATGATATTGCAATCGAGTAACGCAATCGTGAAAAAACAATCAAACAAGGATCGATGGTCTAACACAACAATGTGAAGAGAGTTCAAACGATTGATCCATAGATTTTTAAGGCTGGCCATTACACGGGCAGTCTGAAATAGCAGCAGCCAACTGTTTAGGCTGCGACTGCATAGTGAACTGCAATATATCTATTGGAATATACGAAATTGTTTACGCAGTCATTAAAGATTATAGTTCTGAAATATTCGACTGCTGCTACGTCAGGCTGCCAGTATATGCCCCAACAGTAGATACTGTTGAAGCTGTTCCTGCCAAACTTCACTAATACCATTAAACGATCAATGCAATTGAACAATGTTTCCAACGAGCACCGCATTGCAATCCATCAAATGGCGCATTAATTCATTTCGATGCAGTCCAAACTAAGGGCTCGGATGCAGCGGAGAAGAAAGCGGATGAAGGTGAGACTATAATAAAATTTTGGAAAATGAAAGAAAATGACGTAAGGGGAAGTTTTGTCGAGTTTTGGCAAGAAAACTTGGAATTGTTGCATTTGATGACTAGAATCTTGTTCACGATTATGATCCACGTTTATTGTATAGCCCAAACTCAGATTTTACGGCACGAGTGCATCTAGGTAGGCTGTCCAAAACAAGAAGATAATTTAAAAGTTTTGAAACTTTGTTCTTCTATCCGGAAAATAAGAATGTGTGCCAGTTCAGTATTAAATATATCTTTAGTAATTCTGCCGTTGCTGCTACTTTCCGTTCTTGCTGCCGTCTCCGCTGCCACCTCCACCTCCGCTCCCGCCTCCGCTCCCGCCTCCGCTTCTGTAGCCACGTGATCTAACAAACGGTTGTTTTGAGCGTCCGCTGGCAGTGGGCCAGTTGTTAGCTTTAATTGGGCATGGGTATTTGCGCTTGTAATGTTTTGTTCTGAGCAAAAACTTGATACTATTTCAGGTCTTTGATTTTTTAACTTTTTTGGTTTATTGAACCTACTATTTCAATATTAGCATTGAGCACGTTGTTTGGTTTTCGATTGCATCAACTACTAACAAACAATATAATTCTTTTAGCCATTAAATTATTTAATTCACCTGTCTAAACATTACTAATTATGTGATAGAATGTCTTTTGGCCACAATTTCACGTGATGGTAAGTGACGATGAGACTGATGATGAAGCAGGACAGTCTAGAAGACACCTATTCACTCTTGCCTTGAAAAGATTAGACGGCCTCTACCTAATGCCCTAAATACTCTCTATTAAGGCTTCCATTCAGTCGCGTCCGATAATTTTCCAGCTGTAAGCTCCAAAATCCAGCAGCGAACAAAGCAACACTCGTTAGCTTTAATAATCACTCCAGACTACTTGAGGATTAAGCAGAAATTTTAAAGATACAGTGGAATTCTTGCCAAGGCTAGAGAGGCCCTTCGCTATAACCGCAAATAGGGAGAAAGCAGGTTATCACAATAATCTGTAATTGTTCAAACAAGACGTTATTACGTTACGTGATGTTAGCAACACAGGCTTCAGCTGAAAACCAGCGCTGCAGTATGGATACATACTGCTGGAACGGACGCAGCATTAAGCTGAGCTGAGGCCGTTTTCACCACCACCAAGGAGAATTTAATTTAACTTAATTTAGTTTGAGTCCTTTTTAAGATTATGTTTTTATTTTAGTTTTAAGTTCTTTTTATCTGCTTCTTCTTTTCTGTTAATTTGTGTGGTGGTCAAATAAATGATTTATCTTATCTATCTATCTATCTTATTAAGTACTTATAGAATCAGACCAATTGAGCAACATACAGCAACTTTTAACATGATTTGGATCAGTTTGGATGGGAAAATGGGGTTAGAGTACTGCATAAGTAGAATCCAAGATAACAAGAGAAAGAGAAGCCCAAAACGTTGGCCGGAGAGCTGGAGACCCCGTATGGAGAACATCGCTATCCATCAAGCCGGAGATTGTAGCAGATGGAAGGAAAACTATCAAAAGAGTCCTTGCACAGAGTCACGATCCTCAACAATGGGGAAACAACTAAGAAAAGGAAGTTTACAGTATCTGAATACTCAAATAACCAGCTTTCGGTGTAAATACTGATCTTCACTAAGGCTGCCTCCATGCGGCATCGGGTATTTAGCTCAATTTATTTAACCTACTTTGGTAATGGTTTTCGTGCCGTTTCATTTTGGTTTTAATAAAGTTAAGATTTCAGAAAAATAAACCTTGATAACTGGAGCATGGTATTTACTCCATTCACGATTTTCTCATAAGATTTAAGATGATTACTGTGCCTGGGAAATAGAGGCTAACAATCGTATGATGAAACTTAAAATATTACAGTACTTACGTGTAAAATTATATAAAGAAGCTAAAACTAAAAGTTGTATAGAAATATTGAAACTACTACATTGATAGGGACTCCACAAATCCACAAACGTTTGGGTTTCTTCCCAATCCTCAACCTTTTCAAGAAAAAAACCATTTCATTTAAAAAAAAAAGAAATATATTCTTAATAACCACTAGTCGCTTCTTAAAAATACAAAAACACCCAAAGAAAATAATAAAAATCTAGCTAATTTTTATCGTACCTTTAACTTTGAGATAGATCTTGCACTCCAAGTAAGTTCTCCGAATCTCTAGATTATCATAATTTCAATCCAGTTACTGGATCAGGGCGCTGGCGAGGCTCCAAGACGAATTAACTTGGACACTAGAGCATCATCTGAGGGTTGTTCTAAGTGGAGTTCAAGTGGCTGTCGGCTGAACTAATTTGGGTGTCTAAATATACTTCATAGGTGCTTCTAAAAGCACAATCTTGTTTTCACTAGACTCATCCTATCCTATCCTATCCTACTAATATTATAAATGCGAAAGTTTAGATGTTTGGATGTTTGTGTTTCAATCACGTCAAAACTACTGAACCAACTTGGATGAAACTTGGCATATATATAGTTCGTAACCTGGATTAACATATAGGCTAAACGAAAAGGATTAGCAGCGCCAATTGGCAAGAGGATTTCATTGTCATATCATGTCACGTCAGTTTGACAGAGCGTAGTACTACCTCTTTGGTCTAACGACTAGCGTTTGACATTCCAGTACGAGTTCGGTGTAATGAGGTGTAATGTCAAGTTTCACAAAGTATCCGCTCGGTACACGCACAGATAATATAATGTACACGGAAACTGTAGACGCGTACGAAGTCGCGGGTAACTACTAGTAATAATAATAAAGACATTTTTTCCCACAGTTACATTACAACGATTAAAGAAACTATACTTAACACTATATACTGTTGGGCACCCGATGGTGGGTGTAGGCCTTTTCCACGCGGTTCTATTGACACCGATCCTGTGCCGTTGGGGTTCATTTGTGTCTCGTGACCTTGTCATTGCTCCTGATGTTCCCTAGACTCACATAGCAAGGTTTTATAGCAAGACTCACATCTCCTTCCAGCTTTATCAAATTTTGGACAGTTCTCTAAGGGTGTGCTGTGATGCGTGCATTGTTATGTCGCCAACGCCAGGGTGCATGGGCATTGTTAGTTAAGCATCTATTGGAGATTCTTCGCAACCCTTGTTTCACATTTTATAAAATTATGACTAATAAAGTATTTACAATATTTATAATATGTACAAAATACACATGAAGCAGTTGACTTGTTTCACTGTATTAAGGATCAAAGGGATGGTCATAGGTAGGTTAATTTTTACTAAAATTTTTGTCAGCAGTGATTTCCAAGTGAGTGTTCGTTCTCTGCATATCAAAGGTTGCAGACAAGAGAATAAAAAACTAGAGTGAAACAGAGAGTTTACGAGCAAAAACTGGAATTAGGTATCTAGAAAGATTATTTTATCTAAATTAAGAACGAACAAAAAAAAGCAAATTACTCGAATTTATTCTCTCTGAAAGTACAAAACAAATAACCAAAATCGTATCTAATGAGCAAAATAACATCTCAATTAGGGCACAAACCAAAATTAAGAAATGGCCAATTAATTTCAATACAAAGAGAATGTTACGCCCTAATCCCCAATTGTTAACCAAAGCTACTCCAAAATAAATCTTGTTTCGACGCCATTGAGTTCATAGTAGTCTACAACCACGCGGCGCTCATTTCCTTAGCTTAATAGTCCATCGTCAAGCATAACTTGAGCTCTACCGTTCAGTGATTCTCAAAACATGATGGGTCGAAGAAAACTGGGAGATGTTGCCAAAAATAAATGACAGGCAGTCACGTGATCTGACGATTTGTCGTGACGGCTTAGCGATTATGTGAATCATTAGTCATATTACCACCTTTGATAACATCGTTTTGGTCTGGCTATTCAATTTATGTGGTAGAGACTCGTGTTTTCGTGAGAACGAGCGAATTAGGGATACTAAAAGGGTGTTCCGTTTAAAAAGTTAAAGATTGTGGTTATTCTGAAGTAATTTAAGGTCTATTTTTGAAATACGACGCAACGATAACTTACTGACATTGCTGTCGATTCTGTTGTTGCATTTATCTAAACTAACCTAATTAGGTTAGTTTAGATAATGATTTAGATAAAAATGTCAAATTTGACAGCACTAAAAATGTTGCCGTCCCTTTCTCATAAACTGAAACGACAAAGACAGCTATAATTTTAGCGCTGTCAAATTAGGTTAGTTTAGAAAAATGCAAAAACAGAATCGATACCAATAATCGTATCAGATTTGAGCATTACTTGCAACAGCCGTGAGCATGACAATATGTAGGTATTTATTTCAATTAGGTTGCCAAAGCGTACGAGAAATTCTAAATGGAAAAACGACATTGTAAGAAATTCGAAGTCGCTGGATAAAGAAGGTTCAATCTTTCTTCCGTAAACAAGTAATTAAATTAAAAATTAAAAAAAACCCCGAATCTTGGACCGATTTTCATCAAACATAGCTAAGAACGCACCCGAGTAATTCACCTTTCAAACAAAAATAAAACAAAATCAAAGTTGGTTCATCTGTTCGGAAGCTTAGTTGCCTCAGACAGACACACACAGACACGTCAAACTTATAACACCACGACGTTTTAGCGTCGGGCAAGAGCATATCTAACTGTGGACTAATGCTTTAAAACTATTTTAATGTTGATGATGAAGGTATGACACTTACCTCGACTCCACCTTGAAATGAAACTGTGCTTTGGTAGGCATGTTGACAACTAACCAACCAACAACATGATTTCGAGGACGAGTCGAGGCGGATTTTTCAAAATGACGAGTAAAATAGGCCATGAACTTTGCAAAAATAATTAAAATTAACTGATTCATGCTTGAATTATAATAAACAATATCACACTAAAAACTAACAAAACTTTGTCTAAATACGTTGTCTGTCCACCATCAAATTCGACATAGTGTTTCATTTGCTGAAATTTCTTGCTCCTCGGAGTCAGGAGTGAGAGGACCCCTGCAAGGGTTTCCTCGCAGGTGGGCAGAATCTGCTCGGGGGGCAGGGCGAAACCGTAACTTCCTTGATCACGAAGCTCGAAGGTCATAGCATAGCTGATGAGAAATAGCAATTTTAAATGTGTTTTCCCTCGACTCTTATTACCTACAGACAGAGGGGCGATTACGAGTTGGAAACACTGAGCGGATTTTTTGAGAAGCTTGGTTTCGTCAAGCATTCGCTCAGTGTTTCCATACCAAGCAGCGCACACCGGTGTGCTGGACGTCAGACGTTTGACACTGGTTTTTACATTGTCAACTCGTAATCGCTCCTCTGTTTGGTGGTCATATGTGATTACCAATCAGTAAGTAATAAGAGTCATATGTGGTGGCATTTTTAGCTAAGAATAGTAATCACTTCCACGTTTCAAAGCTATATTCGCAGGTTACTTTAGTTTTGTCATACAGATACCTACTTTTGCATTTTGTAAAGATGTATGCATACTTTTTCAAATGCATACTTTTTGCTTATCATGTATCAGACATTTCTTCAGCCAGACCAGAATCTTTGAGGTGTGTTAAATTTCTCCAATACTGACCACTTCACAACACAGTAGGTAATAAAATATGCAGAAATCGAAATTGTACCTTATGGAGCTCTACTTTCGCTAGATTATTCTATGGGACTATCAGATATCGGAATCCTAGCGTATGGAGTACCTAAATGTTCATCTGATTGGAAGACTTACGGTATACGAAATGATTTCTTTGCCCAACAGGTACTTGCTCCGCTTACTTTATACCCTGAAAAAAAAAAGTGTTAAGTAGTAATAAAGGTTTTTAGGATACAGACCAATACATGCAAAAAATTAAAAAATCCGACCTGCATAGAATTTGGTAGGTAAATAGATAGTGCTATCATAATTTACTGGTAAGTTTATGAGCTTAATTGTTTAAGGGGTTGTAAAGTTATAGGGGTCCAAATGGGAGTAAAGAAAAATAAAATCTTACAAAAAATCAAGTGGGGTGTCATATGATAGAGCTTTATTTAAATATTTCAAAGTCGCTATTGTTTTTGTTCTAGTTTAAAAAGATTTTGAGTTATATTGAAAATTGTAAATGATAAACCAGTATAACGTGAGCTTCAATTTCTTAGAGTTTCAATGACGTTGTGGTTTAGGTGAGACTGGTGGTTACCAGCCAGCCTAGCCTGGTAGCCAGTTGGCTAGATTGCGATACCGATGCAATTTGCGAAGTTTATCTCAGCCATCTTAGTTATATAGTTTGTAACTTACCAACAGTGTCATAGGCGGTTCCAACTGAGTACCTTTTATTGTAAAAAGATTTGATTCTTTCAGCTGCTTTGAGCCCCATTTCTTTCTAAAAAAAATTAAATATTATATTAAAATTAGAGAACTACTCTAAATTAAATTAACAGATCAAATAATTCTTAGAAATTAAAATATATAAACTGCATGTCTACAGTAGCGATCAATTTAGTTACAATAATTAACAGCGCGGTCTTTGAAGAGCATTCTCTAGTCACTCAGTATTGCTCAAGTTACTAAATTTCATTTCTCAGGTCACTCAGACTCACCATTTCCGCATAGTTCTCAAGATGCCTCGCGGAGTGCGCGTACGGTATGATCATGTACTGGCCATATGCATGAAAACTTAAGTAGAACTCCAAATTTGAATTCTTTGATCTAACAAATTTAGCCATAGCAGCACTCTCCTTCTCAGAGAACGCTTGCTCGCCGCAGTATGTTTCTGATCTTTTATTTGAACTGACACCTTCAGCTGTTGAAAAGTTTTTGAACCGTAGTACACACGGCCGCAGGGTTAGGTTATACACCCAATACAACCATAACTACGCTACATACAATGCAGAGAATCGTTGAAAAGGGAGCGCAATAGGCGTAGGCGCGCGCCGCGCTTGCAGCCCGTCGTACACAAACACACTGTCGTTCCTCTCGCACGATTCGCAACGTTCAACTTCTAATAGTTCAAAGTCCAAACAGTATAGGTGGACGTGTTTTCGACTGTACATTGCACACAACGGATCTTTATCCCTCTGAAGTTAGTTTTTAAAAATTAGCTTACTTTCAATTACCCAAAAATTGGTTTTGCGCAGATACTTCAGAGAGACAATGTCCCGTTGTGACTTCTATACGGCCTCTCAGCCAAGTTGCTGATTCTAGACCTGAAAGTCTTTTAAACTAGTCAAGATGACAATGACAAACTTACTTCCAAAACCAAAGCCAAAGTTTCTGTTTAAATCAACCCCTGAACCGTGACGGTTTTTTCTCCATTGCCTATCCTGAAAACCATTTAAAAAATCTTACTAGAGGCATCAACTTTGTTAAGCAGTTTGGACTAGTCTCAATCACTCAGTTAATTCTTGACGAGGACAAGAATATAATTTTTTTCGTATCATGCAGAATGCTTACATGTTCAATCGTGTATTCATATCCATCAGGGTTCAGGACCGGCACGAAGTACCATTCGTACGTCATCGCTATCTGTCTGAGCTCCCTGTCATGAGATATAGCAGAGTGCACTATCCGGTGCAGCAGGTAGGTCACAAAAGCTGGTGAGATCCATTCTCTGGCGTGAATTCCACCTTCGATGATTACTTTTGACCTGGAGCAAGAATCGATGAGATATTACTATTTATTTAAAATCTATAGCTTCGATTACATCGATCTAAAATCTAAGGCGTTGGTGCAAAACTACCTTAATAACCAGGTTTTTGAGACTTTTCTAAGAATACCTAATATGAAATTAGACTCTAAAGTTAAACACCATGGTAGATCTCCTAGAATATTTTAAATTTTATGAGTAAAATAAATCCTAAGACCTGCACTCGGAAAATATAAGAGATACTCCAAGTCCAGATGTAGGTATATCCGAACATAACAGTCCTCACACGCCTCATACTCGTACTTTCCAGCAGTTTGGTATACCATACGTGTTCAAATTCAAGATGAGCGTACCTTTGCAAAGATCCTCTCAAAACCACCTTCACAGCCAAAATATCCCGATCCTCATACGATCTGCCAATGCTGAAGAGTTTCACTTCACGTGGATACGCGACTGCCAGGTCTTTCATCCAATCGTACATGTCTTTGGTTCTATAAAAGTCGTGCCAATCGAATGAATCCATGTTTTTTCTAGTGTAAGACTTCACTGTTTGCTTGTCAAATGCACTGGAAGAAAAAATATAAATTGACGACTCTATAATCTAGCGCTATACAATCTAAAATTGGTACATTGTAGTCATTCTTATCATCCCCATCTCTTGGCTTCATGCATCTAAAAGTAGTTTTAAATCCACCAGTTAGATTAAACTCAGTATTAGGTGGGCTCATTTGCATCATACTTAGATTTTAATCTTGATTATCCAGACTACCCAGCACTAAATTAAATTATAAAAATGCAATGACCTTAAAAAAAGCAAAAAGTTTGCCTGGCTACCAAATTGGGATGCAATCCCATAATTAAGAAAAGGAGGTACTGGCGATCATTGTGCGGGTCACTTTACCTTTGAATATCCTCCATGATTGTGGTCAAGAAGACTCCGGTTTCATTAGCTTCTTTCAAAAACGATTCCTTATCATTTGGTGATATCACAAAGTCCACGGGCATTCGAAGAGACCCAGGCATTCTCCAATAGTTCACATCATAGGTATAAGAAAGATTCTGAAGGAATTTCAAGTGTTCATATTTTATTGGCAGTCCTCTAAACAGTGTGTAGTTTTCGTATCTCTTAGCATCACATAAAGTCACACAAATAAAAAAAACTAGAGGTAAGAGTGACTTACAAATCATTGTTTAATTTTGGTTTGAGTTTGTTCAGTAAATAAATACATTTTGGTTTTTACCGAAACCTTGTTGATTTCGCAGTTTCTGTCAAGTGTCCAACAGTGACGTGTAAAATTTTGTGGCATTTATTTTGACATCCGAGGTTAACCTTCTTTACTATCTTATATGAACTTATACATAAAATCACGTACTTCAGTATTACATTTTTTTGTTAAAATCTTGAGGATATTTACCATGATACTGTAAGTTTTTGTTTTACGATTACGGGTACATGATCAATTTTTTAGCAGAATAAGACCCAAGGCTTATAAATATAATATTCAATACCATTAGGGCTGTAAAATTTCTACATGCACTTAAGTGTGAATGGATTACTAGGAGGTTGAAACTTAGCAGCAGCTGTTGGTAATTTAGTACCTATCCCGAGGAATATGTACCTACTTATTGCCTATGTCTTGGCCGGTCACCAACTTGCAATGTCTTATGTCCATCATAGTTGCTATCAATACCGATGTCCCACAGGGGCTATTGCTTTGGCATACCTCCATGGTATTATGAACAGGCATTTTGTAGACATACCAATAGACAACGGTAGAACCCGCTTTACGTATCAAAGTGATAATTTAGGTGCAAGCTAGCCACAAAATAAAGCATCAACATGGCAACAAGAAGTAGAAGCAAAGGTGAAGTTCAAATGAAGAGACTTGAAGTAAGACAAACGACGGTGTGTTATAAGTTTGACTTGTCTGTGTGTGTGTGTCTGTCTGAGGCACCGCAGCTCCCGAACGGATGAACCGATTTTGATGTTGTTTTTTTTTGTTTGAAAGGTGAATAAGTCGGGAGTGTTCTTAGCTATGTTTGATGAAACTCGGTCCAATATCGGGGGTTTTTAAAATTTTTAATTTAATTACTTATACTTTCTTGATTTAGAACGAGGAAATATAGGATCATACGCATTACGTCAGATACATCTTAGCAGTGAGCATGACATGAGAAATATTGGCAAAATAGAAAAGTGGTCTCTATTCTATCGGTAGAAACTCCGAGTCTAGTTAAAGTGGTCTAGTATAAAAATTCAAACTACGAAAAATCAGCAGTAACTAAATGCATGTACTTATCAATATAACAAAAACAACATGAGCAATTTCATTCACACAGCCACCAGATGTGCTGAATATGTTACTGGATCTCATCCTCCTCGGTCTTGCAGTCATTATCTCCAGGAGACCAGCCAGTACTTCCTCGCAAGTTGGCAAGATCTGGTTGGAAGGGAGCGCGTAACCGAAGGAACCGTTGTCGCGAAGCAGGAAGGTGAAGACATATCTGGGGGAAATAAAACTATGTATAGTTTATATATAATCAGCTGGAGACCTGGAAACTGCATATCTTGTTGCATTAGAAAGAACTGTTCAATCGATAGTACTCGTATGAACTGGCATTAATACCCACTGCTGAGTCAAGACCACTTCTACTTTTACTTATAGAAGTCTTGTACTATCAGCTGGATCCATTGGACTGATCAGCCAAACATTAAGCAAGTGGTTGATTTTGAGGCCAAAAAGCTGTTCCGGTAAAACCAGATTATCGTTTAGTAAGTGAATGTAAGCTGTGACCTCTGTAGTCTTTTAAGCCATCTGAATTTAGTTTGCGATCCTACCCACAAATTTTAGAAATTGGTTCCATAAAACTATGTAAGCAAAATGACACAAAGAGAAACGAAACACTTACTTTACTTTGTAATTTTTCTTCACCCAACTGGCGCTGTTACCAGAAATCCTTAAACCTACATCAAACAAAATACATAATTTATACAGAGACATATTGGAAACTACGCCTATTCACTCCAAAGTGAGCTCTATCAGTTCCAAAACAAGGGTGAAATTTGCGTTTACCGAGGGTGTCGTAAATGGTGCCGACGCTGTATTTGACGCCATTCAATTTATACATTTTCAATATTGCTTGTTTGCCGTAATTTTCCTGCAAACAAAACTTATTTGTATTTTTGATGTAGCAGAACTTTTATATGGTCGGACCAAATTGGACCTATTTCTGTCAGATATTTTACTCTCAATCATAATAAAATTTATCTCGTAAGCAAGACTGTTGACATTGCAAAATTTAGACTAAGGAGAAAACAGAATGTAAACTGAATATGTTAGTATTTACAAGCAAAGCCAAATGTGTTAGTTATATTTTTGCATTATACCCTACGCCCTATAAAAAAATATTACATTTTGTAGTTTAAAAAAAATTACCATCTCTGAAAAGTTATCCACATGCATTACCCTGTCAGCAAAAGGTATTATAAGTTTCTGTCCGTAGGAGTGGAAGGAGAAGAAGTACTTCAAATTATCCCCCTTTTTCATCACATACTCCGCAAAAGCCTTCGTTTCCGGTTCAGAGAACGCTGTAGGGCCACAATAGTCGTCATCCATCGGGTTGTTGCTTGCTCCGTGTTCTAGAGTTCAAACAGGACAAAAATACGATTTAGAAAAATTTAACTAATGCATTTGGGTATTCCGTCGATCATGTCAGAGAACTATAGTAATTTATTGATATCAGCATGTCTGTATAAAAACATACTTCCAAAACTGTAATCGAAATTCCTGTTCAAATTAACACCTTGGCTACTTCCGGTGTTTCTTCTGTTTTTTCTCCATAGACGATCCTGCACAAATAATTATCATTAACTAGTTTTGTTATTACTCGTTTTTTAAACTTTTTTTATTTTGGTATATAATATACTCAAGAGATCCATGAAGTTCGATGGAGGTTTTAGTATATATTACTGATTAACTAATTCTAGACACACGTTCAAGTTTTTTCCCAGCCAAATTTTTTAGGATACAGAATAGGTAATATTTCTTAATAAGTTAAAACTACTTTATTATTTTTAATAACATCTAAATAGTTGGTTTTGTACTTACCTCTCTCTGGCTAAATTCATAGCCGTCAGGATTGACCACAGGCACCAAGTACCAATGATACAGTTTAGCCACATTCATGAAATAGCTATTATTTGTCTCATTCACATTAATTAGCTGATTCGCCAAATACGTTACAACCTCTGTAGAGATCCACTCATTACCATGAATCCCACCTTCTATTAACACCCTACTTTTGGCTCCAGGTCTTTTTATGCCAATTGCGTAAATATTTCGGCCCTGAGCTGATTTTCCCATTGACTCCAATTCGACGAGTCTTGGGTATTTCAGTGCTAAATCAGATAGCCACTGGTAGATGTCGGATAGAGTATGGTATGCTGCCCAATTGTACGTTTCTACTTGCAAGCGTAAGTAGCGTTGGATTATTTGGGAGTCGAATGCCCTGAAAATAATGCCTCAAAATCAGAACAGTCCCAAATATATAACCAAAAGGCTATTAAACAGTGGCTTGAAATCTATCTGGTAGATTATCAAAAAAGTCTGATAGAAATCCTTATTTGGTTTTTTTTATAGCACTGTTATTTAGGGCTCGACAGCAGGGTTTACAAATTAGGTGTAAGTAAGCAATATTAAAATAATTAAAACTCTACGTAATTCGATTTGTTTAATTTAATTATTTACAACGAACGACTAACAATATTTAAAAAATACATATGAAACAGTTGAGCTATTATCGATTTATGCAAACGATTTATAGATACCTCAACTGATCTAAATCAGTACCAAAGCATACTTAACGTCTGTAAATATAGAATACTTACGTTTGAACATTCTCCAGCTGTAAATTTATATCCACCCTAAAATGCTGAGCTCTTTCCATTAACAAGCCTTTATCCTGGGGGCTCACAATAAACTGGACATCTTCATTTAACTTGTATGGCTTCTTCCAAAAAATCATGTTTACATACTTCTGCTTATCTAAGTTTTGCAAGAACCTCAAATGATCTAGTTCTACAGGCACTACACTGTATAATGAAAAGTTGTTGTATCTTCGACTCTGGCATAGTCTGAAATTGGCTGCGAGAATTAGGACAAGTATTAGAACTTTTGTATTCATTATTCTCAAGAGGATTTTGATCCTATGTTTAGAATTTTCATCACAGATGGTTTTTTACGAACTGACGTAATACAATTTTGACAGTGTAAAACTTTTTTAGAAGACTTGACTCCTCACTAGCCGATTATAGCCTTTTTGGATACAAGAACCTACCCTGTTACTAATAAACTTGATGTACATTACAAATACAAGAAACATTACCTACTTAGTTTGGCCGATGTCGTATGTAAGCAATGATATTTTGTATGTGAGGGATTTTTATATTAATTTGACTCCGCTCAGTGTTTCCTTACCAATCAGCGCACACTGGTGTGCTGGACGTCAGACGTATTGCACACTGTAAACTCGTACTCGCCTCTCTGGAATATGTAAATGCAATAAAAGTAAGCTTGGTATAATTACACTGTACTTAGGTATTTCGTCTTTTTCGATCTAATATGTATCTACTTGTCAATTCAAAAGACAAAACACGTATTCCAAGATTTCCAAGCTTACATCAAGTTTATTAATAGTAGGGCTAAAACTCAATACCCAGATTAAACTTGCAATGATGTTTGTCTTCTAGGCAAATGTGCTACATCGTCGACCGCATCGTCACTTACCATCAGGTGAGATTGCGGTCAACGCGGTTTACGTTTGTCCATAATGTATAAAAAAAAAATGTTCAATATCGATGTTGGTAAGTATAAAACACAAGTAATACAAGGATTAAAAGGTTTTAAAGTCCTAAATATCGGCGTTTATAATTCCCAAGTCAATTTTATTAAAATTCATAGACACAAGTAAAGGTACATACGTTTTGGTGAACTATACCGTCCACCAAAAACCATCACAACGTCAATTCCCATGCCTTACCTATGTAAGCAGATGTAAAATGTCCCTCTGATTTATAGCAAAGCCATAAATCTGACCCACTATTAAAGAATGGACGATCGTTGGACCGCAGGCACAGGTTGGCTAGATGGATTAAAAAATTGAGGGAAGCCATATTCCTTTGCTCGGTGTAGGACTGATTCTGGATTGGACAGAATTGAACTGACTTGAGTAACTGGAAAAAAAGTTCCATCAATAGAACTGGAAAATACGCAGAAGCACATGAACTAAGATAAAGATAAAGATACTTTATTTGCTAAAACATGTGTAAATTAAGATGGTAGGTATACATTATAGAAACAACATGTCTTACCGGTATCAACCGGTGTGCAAATCGAGATGATAGGTACGCTAATAGTTCGTCAAAATGAACTCACATTAGATAGAAATTAGGTGATAAAGTCTCTACATTTATATAAATTTAAAACATGCAAAATTAAATTATAATGTAGGTACTTACAGTTAATTACAATTTATCATTTAGGAACTCATCAATATGGTAGTAACATTTTTCTATAAGAATTTTTTTTTAATTAAGGCTTCATCATCATGTTAACGTCGAGGCCATCCAGCTCCTTGACAATACGGACTTATTGGGAAGGCTCAAACGGAAAAAACCTTTTGCGTTAGTGTAATAAATTAGTGAAATTCAGTGAAAACAAACTAAAGAACACATGAACATAGTGTCTTCCCTTAAATCTTAAATATAGACAATAAAGAATAATAAGTTAAATTACTTATTAGCCCACGTTGTGGCTAAATTGTAATCATATTAGGGTACATTCTTTAGATATAATGTGCACTAAATAAAAAAAAATAGAACTAGTAATGCAACTAGACCGTTTTATACTCTTGTTCTACACTACATTTTTGGTCATATTATTTTGCAGAACAAGAAAATCATAGTTATGTTATAGTTATTAATTATAATTATATTAGTAGGATCTATTATAAATGCCTCGTTTCATAATTTTTGTGCGGACTACCTCGCGTTTGTATTTTACGGATCTTTCCGGTAAAAATACTATTGTAAAAATCGGTAACCGGGAATTTTTAAACACTGCGAGAAAAACACTACACTTGTTGTTTTTTTTTGCATTGAGCAGTAAGTACCTTCTACAAAACCAGCAAACATACATGAAGTATAAAGTAAAAGAGGTGTGTTAAGATCGTAAAAACTGGAAAGTGATGCGTTCCTTATGAAAATGAGACGTGATTTTGTATAGTGTATCTCTAAGGTAGGTATATCCTTCAGTACCATAAGGGTCCAGTACAATAATGCCTACCGGGCTCTTATGAGGTTGCCAAGATACTGCAGCGCGTCAAGCATGTTCTCTGAGGCGGGAGTACCTGATTTCTTTGCTATAATAAGAACTCGTATAGCGGCATTCTGGAATCGGTTGAGTCGCTCCAACAACACTATCCTGAGGGCTGTGTCTGACTATCTGGCCAATCCCATATTCAGGCACTGGATTTCTGTCCACATGGACCAAAATAAAAAATGACTTGGGTAGATTTCTACCTCTAATTCTATTCTATTGTTTATTTTTATTCTATTTTAGTTAATGTTTTGTGATATGGGTCTGTGTACATTGCATTGTTTTGAAACCGTGCCTGAAACAAACGAATTTTTTTTTTATATGAATATATCTAGTCAGGATTGTTTCCTCTTGAATAAAAAATAGTCTATAAAAACGTAAAGCTGTTTCGTGAAGGAGGGAATCATCATAAAATATAGCAATTCGTAACATCGTTTTCTCCTTTGAATATGCGAGTATCTACAGTGATCCTAGAGTAACAAAATAACAGAGAAAACTCTCTACAAATTATAGAGTAATAGGTATGAACTGCTCTCTCTATTCTTGTAAAAGGCCAAGGTGTTCAGAACAATGCTACTGTGTAAATTGCCCTGTCTCAAGAATTTTCACTCTTGCGAGATTCTGGTGCTCAAATAATAAGTAGTCCCGATAAATAAGTAGAACGCGATGCAGTCACTATATCTTCTTGGATTTCGATTCAAAGTCGATAAAATTGATACAATCGTGAAGTAGAATCAATTATTATTCTAACCCCTACCGATAATTGCTAGGTTTCTAAGGTACTCACGCATTTGAAAAACACGCTTTTGTATCGCTGCAAAAAATCGGCCCAGAAGAATAAGGATGCAAATCTTTCAGACATGCCACGTTTTTTATCGCTCCTCCATACAGAAACCCAATCCCTAAGTGGCAGGGCGTGTATCCCAATTGCCACGGATTTACTGTCGAGCAATAAATCCCGTTTTCTCTTCCATTAAATATCATGAAAAATATCAAATAAACCGTTATAATTTGATAGCTACTTGTTTTGGTGTGATGTTACGATTTGCATAAATTTGCAGATGATTTGTTTGGTAATTTTTTTCGGGGAAGGTTTCTGTTACCCTTATTATCCCCTGAAAAGGTGATTTGAATACAAATATTGTGAAAGAAAAATTAAACCTTGACAAGGTAATTTACATGCAAATAAAACAAAGATTAAATTGTTTTGGAGATCGTTTTTTTTTTGATAAACAAAGAGGAATTATTTGTTAATTTCTTAGAGAATTTATTTTATTTGAATCACGTTTTAAAATCCTGAGTTTTGTAGTTCTCAAATCAATTAATTTTTGTAAACTTAATTATTTTGTGCTGATTTTATTATTTCATTGTTTAGTTTGCGAAATATAACTATGATTAAAATATTTTTATGTTTTTTTACTTAATAGGCAACCCTAACCGCACATCATACACATTGCAAAAATCACCTAAAAGTACAGATATACCTACCATTTTTTTTCATCGTGGTTCATAGACTTATTCCATCATTAGTTACATAAAAAAACAACAGTAAAGACGGAAAATAGATTTATTTTTAAATAACAGACAAAGGCATTAATGTTCTAAAATAGTACATACATTGGACAAAATCGTAATTTAGAAACATCCATCTTGCAAAAAACTAAGCAATAAGTAACATTGCTCTACCACCTTATTTGTTAATCCCAAAGACAGTTTCTTAACAAACTTAAACCCAGACCTGTTTGAGCAGATGAGACTGAAAACAGAAACTACTTGTACTTCCGCAAAGATAAATCAGTTCCATTAATTAGATTAACTAGAAGATTTAATTAAGTTAAATGAGAACTATATTTACGCGGCAATGCAGGCAGTATCTTTTTTGGTTTCTATAACTCTGGTATTTTATACTGGGTGTCCCGAACTAGTATGCTAATTAAGTTCGGTTTTTATGTTATTGTAATTCCTAGGCTAAGGTGTGCATGCATTTTCTATCTTCTATCTATCTATGCTATCCTGAGGGGAAGTAATTCTCGACACGACACTTGAGAACAACGGCAATTTCTTTTTTGGTAGTATTAAAACAGTTTAGAAAAATTGGAAGATATGTAGCGCCATCTAGAACGCTACAAGAGAACTATCACACATCCTACCTTGTTTTCCTCGGGATAACAAGTAATTAAATTGAAAATTTGAAAAACCTCCGACTTTGATACCCATATTGAGGGAACTGTGAAAAAAAAATGTAATCCGCCATTTTGTGGTGGCGGTCATCTTGAACCGATTTTTATCAAACATAGCTAAGAACACTCCCGACTAATTAACCTTTCAAACAAAAAAACAAAATTAAATCGGTTCATTCGTTCGGGAGCTACGATGCCTCAGACAGACAGACACACACACACACAGACACGTCAAACTTATAACACTCCGTCGGTTTTGCGTCGGGGGTTAAAAAGTTAAAACCATTTTTTTACACTATAGTGTAAAAAAATATATAGCTGCACCGAGGTATACCTCGGTGCAGCTTAAAAAAGTGTTGCATTTTCGTGTGAACCTTTTCAAAGAATTACGTAGAAGTCCACGTTGAAGTTCCACTCATTAAAAGTAAAGCTGCGACAAAGAACTGGGAAAATCTATTTAACCTCAAAAGAAAAAGTTTAAGCCAAAGAGATTTGCCTTGCCTTGTTTTTTTTTAACTTAAATCTTTTTAAATATGAGATGGTAGAATTATTTTTCATAGCTCGCTCAAATATATTGCTGTGTTTCAGATTAAAGGTCCCGGTGCAATTCATGCAGTACTCAGAGTATTGGATGCAGTTCAATACCACACTGGGCACGTCCTCAACGTCTAGTGATATAAATTTATAATTAAATAAATATTTCATGGACATTTCAAATATTTCTTTTTTTTTTGAGACGTTAAGGTGTTACGTCTCATATGCTTCTAGTTACGTCTAATGCCCAATTTTTCAAACACGAGTCAGTCTATAAAGGCGTGGACACACGGGTAATCAACTAAAACAATGCGATATGAGATGTGATGAATAGGCCTAATATGTCATGTCGGGCACGCCCTGCCAAGTGACGTTGATGGTGGAATGGTGTTATCCCGTGTAGATCAAATTTCATACGGCATGGGATCTTATTTCGATGAAAAAGTACATCAAAAAATTACTATCGTCAATTTATGATGATTTTTTTATTTAATTTTAAAACTTTATTTACATAATAAAAACAATATTTATAAACAATCACCTAAGTAAAAAAAAAATTCTTAACTAAATTTTACTAAAATGAACACTGATTTCATTCAATTTTAGCGACATGTTTCTTATATTATCTCTTGGACACCGATATAAGTCAAAGTCAATATTTTTAGATACTTTCAGTATTTGACTAAGATGAACTTCAGCACCTATCGTTACAAGGTAAGCACAAAAATCTAAATTCTATTTTAGACTATTGAACCCTGCAAGTGGGGACACTGTTACAAAGTAGCCGTTGAAATTACGCCGAACTGGGACAGCACCTGAAATGTTTGCAAGTCATATTTTGGTTTACATGTTATTTTGTGTATGTTTTGGGTGCGGCTGTTCAGTATAGAAAAAAACTATTATGAAATAACTAAGGGTCTGGGGCAAAACTCTATGGAGCCCAGGTCCCGATTTTTTTAAACTCGCATTAATGAAACTTTCTTTGTTACAATGTACTTGTAACGTAGTTTTAATATAAGTAATAGTTTTATTAAAAAGCAACGGGAATACTTAGTTATTCGACATCCAAACTTCGACAAAAAACAAAGGTTGTCTGCCAGGAAATGGTATTTTTCGATGACTTAATTGACAGTTTGTATTTGTATGACTTACTAGCTTTCACCTGCGGCTTTTCTTGAAGTTTGTGATAAGTAATAGGTAATATCATGCTATCGTTTGTGACGTTTGTTAGGTATGGTTGTTAGGTAGTTAGCAATTACATCTCAGTTTGATAGGTAGATCATATCTAATCACTAGGAACATACAACATCGACCAAGGTCGGTTGTTATATCCGCTTTTTATGTTATGGCAATGTTATTAAGATCTTCGCTAGCTTCGTTTGCTCGATTAGCAATAACTTTTCCTACTGCAAGTTTTGCTCGTCGTCAGAATCTTCAGTTTCTTCTTCAATTACATGGTTTAGGAACATAGCTGGTGCGACAATACTGTCTTGATGCCGTGCCCAGCTAAGAAACCATATAACTGTCATAACATGGGTGCAACAGCCAACTGTTCTGTTGCCCACAATGCAGCTACAGCAGTACCCTAATATATTTTCTACGTTGTTGCGGTCAGCCGGTTCACTCTCAAACATAACGTAGCTATAGTAGATTTTCCTACTAACGTGCCGTGACTTGATTCTTGCTCTAATTAAGATTGGAGTAACTCCTCTTAAATCGGCATCGTTTAGGCGTATAGCGAGATATGGTCACAGCTGGCCGCTTATAATGTGGTAGCAATATGGTGGGTTGCATTCTATTGTTGGCGGCAGGTATTCCCAAAGGTGCAGCAGGTAAAGGAGGTGGTTGTGGGATTCCTGGATTGGGCCCGAGATGTGGCTCTTGTTCGACAATTTCGAGCATATCCTGAGCTGAGAAACTGAGCTCTACTAAAACATCGTCTACATGCTTGATCATTGTTATTGACCTGAAATAAAATATGTGTGGTTAGTGATAAATGGCTTCATTTTATTGTTTCACTTATGTTTTACTATCCAATAGGTGTACATTTACATGTGCGCAATGCTAGTACCCTCAAACGGTGAAAGAAAACATCGTGAGGAAACCCTTGGTTTAGTCAGTTCCACAGTGGTTTGTGAGTTTCAAGTAGGTAATTACCTACTGGTAACATTTTCAGGACAAAGACAAGTTACCTACGATTATTTTGTTTTACATCTACATTTCAGCGAGATCACGCAGTTGTAGGTAGGTAGAGTAGAGTAGGTAGTTACTTTGGGTTATTGGGGGTGGATATGCGACGTTTTCTTGAATATAAAATAAACCTATTTTAATGAAAACTTAAAAAACTTATTCCGCGCAGACGAAATCGCGAGTAACAATGCGCTAGTAAAATAAATAAATAGTAAATAGAGAAATCATTTTACCTGGTACGGAATAATCCATGACGCTATTATATTTCCTTCTGCGGTATTGTAGATGGCATAAGATCTAGATCTCAATATAGAGCTTCCACAACCTCGGCATACTCTTGTGTGTCCATATGCTCGAGCTGCAGCTTGGCCAGGATTGTTTAGTCGATTTCGTAATAAAACCAAACATTCTTGGCATAAGTTGTTATTAGGCGAAACCTACGAATACAAGAAGTTTTGTATAAAAAGTGTGAATAAGGCGTAAAGGAAAATAAGTAAGTAGGTAGGTAGGTACTTACCTCTTGTAAATAAGTTTTAATTATTGAGAACCTTTTAAATGAAAATATAAGAACTTATACGAATATACTTTTTTTTATACAACTCAGTGATGGAACAAGCCGATGGCCCACCTGATGTTAAGTGGTTACCTCTGCCTATAACAATGCATTGCCTCACCGATACTTAACTCATTAAAATGTAAGAAGCTAGGTAGTTAGGTTTAAGCATTAGCACCTACCTAAGTTAGTCATAAGGCGACCCATCTAGCGTACCTGTGTAGCTACATTATCAAAATATCAAAAACAAACATGCAGGCGGGTAAGTTACTCAACAACACTCGCTCATTGTTGAAGTTACAGAACGTCTCTACGCCCCATGCTTGCATTGCTTAATGTGTTATGGACGCGCTACAATGCCACATAGGATACGTCCTCTGTGGATTGGACTTGTTTCGTCACTCGTCTCATAACAATAAAATAAAATTGCACAAACATACCTGAATTGGGGCTATCCACAATGACACAGCTTCAACAATATTAACTGGTTGAGCCTGCACCAAAAATCTTCTTCTTCTAGGGCCTAAACATATTGTACAATTGATGCACCGATCTCCTTCTTCCATATTTTTTATCAGTTTAAAAATCCGGAAAATCAATAATAGAAAAGCCAAACAAAAAGTATAAATATAGTTAGTATAGTTATGCGTGCGCTTTTCAAGTTCTCAGAACACACTTCGACGGCGTTCTTTTTTTAAAAAAAAGTTGTACATGGCCTGTAGTGATTGGGAAGAGGTGATGGAAAAAAAAGGTTTTACCTAATCTAAATAATACTTCATGTTTATTTTATTAGCTACATTGTCACTTGTTTAGATACCTCCCTAGATAAGTATGTAGGTACTTACCGAACAAAAAAAAATTATTTTATTTGATTTCCTTAGTATTATAGTAGGTACACTTACCTACCTCAAGAAAAAAATTATTGTTTAGTTCGGAGTTTATCTGCCTTGTAGTGGCCTTGTAGGTATATAATGAGTCAGCAAACTGTCCAAAGAGTCGCTAGACTTTTCTAACCCTCTATTAGGAATGAAAAAAAGATGTCACCGTCCCGGTTTCTTGTCGTGTTATCAAAATAATGACTTTTTATTACATTTTTATAATTCCCGCTGCAATAGAGATTTCGATAGAACAAATAACTACTTAAAAATAACAAAACTAATTTACTGCCACATTAAATTGTTGCGAGTGGAGACCTGCGTTGCCCCAGATCTTTTATCATCATCATTAATCGCTTAATATTATTAAATGTGTTTGCTCTTTGTACAATAAAACATGGGTTTTTTTAAGCTCTGGTTGAGAAGCTAGCACTTAGAATCATAGATAGATAGAAGATAGAAAATACTTTATTGCACACCTTAACCTAGATAATACTTTAACATACAAAACAAAAACTTAACTAATTGTACAATGGGCGGTCTTATCGCTAATGAGCGATCTTTTCCAGACAATCATCTAGAATAAGAAAGAAGAACCTAGAATGATTTTGAATGATCCTTGTTGTCTTAATGAATAAAATGGTTTTCTAATTCTGATTTTATTTACTTTGTTTTATCTGAGAGATTAAATAAAATACAGTATTACAAGCTTCAAAATTAGTTTTAAATTATAATAAAACTTCTAAAATGCCTTCAACAACAATGTAATATTTGAGAGTTTGTAACTTTTAATTAATTGTGACAAAGTTTTGAAAGCAAATTGATACAGAAAATGCTAAAGGTTATCTTTTGCGTAATATTATATTTGCGAGTTATATTTTTTTCAAAAAATAGGCTTTTTATTTATCTGAGACTGCGTGGAGTACCGATGCCTTCAAGGTATTCAAAATTCTTTCATAAGTAGCGTCTAGAAGAAGTGACGCGTCAAAGCTGGTGAGTATCTGACCCAGCATCACACAGAACAGATGCTGTGCACAGCATCTATTCAGCGCGGCAATGCAGCCAGTGTCTTGGACATTGGACACGTTTCCGATTGGCACTGATTTGGATCAGTTGAGCTATTTATAAATCGATTGCAACGGTTCGCAGATAGCTATACTGTTTCATGTTTAATAAATATTATGATTTCATTAATTATTTTTTTATATCACAGAATGAGACTTATTTCAGGTTAAAAATGGAGATCCAAAATAATTCTTTCTTTTATGGAGAGCAGTGAGTTTTTACAGGCTGATAATTATGAAAACTAATATTTTTTTTAAAGTAAGTAGGTACTTACATAATTATATAAAACTTTTTTAATTGTGAATTTGATCATCACCCTGTTTTATTTAGTTCTTTTTCGTAAGTAACAGTTTTTGAAAAATTCTAATGTAGGTAGTTACATTACATAACGTTGAAGGTCATTAACTAAATCTAATCTAATTAATCATTTTTTAATCTGAATAGTTATTAGTTTTATCAACACGAAGCTGAGCCGTATTGATTTAGTTTTACCAGTATTTTATCAGCGATTAGTTAAATTCCCATTATCATAGTAAACCTACTTTTCCAACATAATATTTTTTATATCCGTAGATTATAAGTGCCTACTTGATAATAGATAATTTATAAGTTTAAAAAACTAGAAAAACCGACTTCAATTCGATTACGTACCGGCTTCATTATCAGATGATGATGATAATGGCAGTTCATAGTGAATGTTCTAGTGACAGTAAACATCACTAAAAAGTTACAGAAAAGCAAAATACGCAATTTCATTGCACGTGGATGGAATATTATTTTCAGTTATTTTTACCTTGATCCTTACAGATAAAAAAAAGGTTTTTTTAAATCGGTTCATAAATGACGGAGTTCTGAGGTAACACACATTAAAAAAACACATACAACCGAATTATGAACTTATCCTCCTTTTTTGAAATTGGTTAAAAATTAAATGAATAGGTACCTATCCTATCCTATCCTATCCTATCCTATCCTTCCTACTAATATTATAAATGCGAAAGTTTAGATGTTTGGATGTTTAGATGTTTGGATGTTTGTGTTTCAATCACGTCTAAACTACCGAACCAACTTGGATGAAACTTGGCATATATATAGTTCGTAACCTGGATTGACACATAGGCTACTTTTTATCTCTACAGGATAAAATGAAAGAAAAGGACTAGCAGCGCCAATTGGCAAAAGGATTTCATTGTCATGTCATGTCACGTCAGTTTGACAGGGCGTAGTACTACCTCTTTGGTCTAACAACTAGCGTTTGACATTCCAGTAGGTACGAGTTCGGTGTAATGAGGTGTAATGTCAAGTTTCTCAAAGTATCCGCTCGGTACACGCACAGATAATATAATGTACACGGAAACTGTAGACGCGTACGAAGTCGCGGGTAACTGCTAGTAATAAATAAGTTTTTCTCTTTTTTACTCAAATGTTGCACAATTTAGTCAATAGTCATTTATTCAGTAAAATCACATGGATAAAGGATTATTTAGAATCGTCAAAAGACTAGGTAATCATAAGATGCCAATTCCTCGCGAAAAAATGATGGTCAGTTACACAGAACACTTCTCTGAGGTCAGTTATAATGATTTCTATTGTTTTTTATGATCTTTTAACCTCTAACGCCTACACTGCCGTCAAAAACTATGGAAAGTATTAATTGTGTTTTTTTATCAAACAGAATAAAATATATCAGCATCTTCAGTTTTCCCCAAGTATTGTACACTTGTGAAGACACTCTCCCCGTCAATGTTTTCCATGATAATGGAAGGGAAACTTCGCAACAGGGACTGAAAAGGGTTCCAAAGAACCTGTTCGGAACCTGTACTTAGAGGTTCTTGGACAGAACCGGAACAGGAACCGGAACCTTTATGAGAACCCTTAAGAACCTTTATTTAAAGGTTCCTGAGCAAAATTTAAGGTGATTTGTTTGCTTTGGTGGCGGGTAGGAGCTAAAATTATGAACCTCGCTCGAGCGAGCGGTGCCCGCTGCAATGAGGAAGATGAGCGTATTTATTTTTTAATGTTGATCGATAGATTTTTACGTCTAAAACTTGTTTTTATAGTTTTAAAATTATTTATAAATTGATGCATCATTTTCATTTATTTATTTATGCTCGCAGTATACATATACCTTTTTCTTTTTTATTCCTCTCATTAGTTAGTCGAAGACTTGGTACTTATAATATGCTTAATTACTTACGTAACGTTTTCCTCTTATTAAATACTAGCAGTTACCCGCGACTTCGTACGCGTCTACAGTTTCCGTGTACATTATATTATCTGTGCGTGTACCGAGCGAATACTTCTTTGAGAAACTTGACATTACACCTCATTACACCGAACTCGTACCTACTGGAATGTCAAACGCTAGTTGTTAGACCAAAGAGGTAGTACTACGCCCTGTCAAACTGACGTGACATGACATGACAATGAAATCCTCCTGCCAATTGGCGCTGCTAATCCTTTTCGTTCATTTTATCTTGTAGATCTTGTTAATTATTCGGGATAAAAAGTAGCCTATATGTCAATCCAAGTTACGAACTATGTATATGCCAAGTTTCATCCAAGTTGGTTCAGTGGTTTTGACGTGATTGAAACACAAACATCCAAACATCTAAACATCCAAACATCTAAACTTTCGCATTTATAATATTAGTAGGAAGGATGTAACTATATGACAATGTAATGTGGCCATTCGCCTGCTGGTAGGTACAACCTCTTTCTTTTAATTTTACTTTTAAGTTTTCTAGGTAGGCATCTAGGTGCTCGGATTGCTGATTACGGAAATGGTATCCATTTTGAAATTCAAGATGGCGGACATTGGTTTTTTTGAGTAAAGTGATATAGGTGTCGTTTTCAGGATATTTTGGGATGCTGATTACGGAAATGGTGTCCATTTTGAAATCCAATATGGCGAACATTGTTTTTTTGAGAAAATAGATATGGGTGTCGTTTTCGGGATATTTTGGGATGCTGATTACGGAAATGGCATCCATTTTGAAATCCAAGATGGCGGACATTGGTTTTTTGAGTAAAGTGATATAGGTGTCGTTTTCAGGATATTTTGGGATGCTGATTACGGAAATGGTGTCCATTTTGAAATCCAATATGGCGAACATTGTTTTTTTGAGAAAATAGATATGGGTGTCGTTTTCGGGATATTTTGGGATGCTGATTACGGAAATGGCATCCATTTTGAAATCCAAGATGGCGGACATTGGTTTGTTTGAGAAAATAGATATGGGTGTCGTTTTCGGGATATTTTGGGATACTGATTACGGAAATGGTATCCATTTTGAAATCCAAGATGGTGGACATCGATTTTTTTAATAAAGTGATATGGGTGTCGTTTTTGGGATATTTTGGGATGCTGATTACGGAAATGGTGTCCATTTTGAAATCCAAGATGGCGGACATTGGTTTTTTTGAGAAAATAGATATGGGTGTCGTTTTTGGGATATTTTGGGATGTTGATTACGGAAATGGTATCCATTTTAAAATCCAAGATGGCGAACATTGTTTTTTTTTTGAGAAAATAGATATGGGTGTCGTTTTCGAGATATTTTGGGATGCTGATTACGGAAATGGTATCCATTTTGAAATCCAAGATGGTGGAAATCGATTTTTTTAATAAAGTGATATGGGTGTCGTTTTCGGGATACTTTGGGGTGCTGATTACGGAAATGGTATCCATTTTGAAATCCAAGATGGCGGACATTGGTTTTTTGAATAAAGTGATATGGGTGTCGTTTTCGGGATATTTTGGGGTGCTGATTGCGGAAATGGTATCCATTTTGAAATCCAAGATGGCGGACATTGGTTATTTTGAGTAAAGTGATATGGGTGTCGTTTTCAGGATATTTTGGGGTAAGTAAAGTACTGATTATGGAAATGGATCCTATCTTTTTTGAAGTTTTTGTTTATGAATCGATTGCTTTCGAAATCAATATCTGAGAGTCCTCCTCAGCCATCGTAAAGATTACCCATATCACTTTACTCAAAATAACCAATGTCCGTCATCTTGGATTTCAAAATGGATAGCAATTCCATAATCAGCACCCCAAAATATCCCGAAAACGACACCCATATCTAATTTCTCAAAAAAAAAAACAATGTTCGCCATCTTGGATTTCACAATGGATACCATTTCCGTAATCAGCATCCCAAAATATCCCTAAAATGACACCCATATCTATCTTCTCAAAAAAAACAATGTCCGCCATCTTGGATTTCAAAATGGATACCATTTCCGTAATCAGCATCCCAAAATATCCCGAAAACGACACCCATATCTATTTTCTCAAAAAAACAATGTTCGCCATCTTGGATTTCAAAATGGACACCATTTCCGTAATCAGCATCCCAAAATATCCTGAAAACGACACCCATATAACTTTATTAAAAAAAATCGATGTCTGCCATCTTGGATTTCAAAATGGATACTATTTCCGTAATCAGCATCCCAAAATATCCCGAAAACGACACCCATATCTATCTTCTCAAAAAAAACAATGTCCGCCATCTTGGATTTCAAAATGGATACCATTTCCGCAATCAGCACCCCAAAATATCCCGAAAACGACACCCATATCACTTTACTCAAAAAACCAATGTCCGCCATCTTGGATTTCAAAATGGATACTATTTCCGTAATCAGCATCCCAAAATATCCCGAAAACGACACCCATATCTATTTTCTCAAAAAAAACAATGTCCGCCATCTTGGATTTCAAAATGGATACCATTTCCATAATCAGCATCCCAAAATATCCTGAAAACGACACCTATATCACTTTACTCAAAAAAACCAATGTCCGCCATCTTGGATTTCAAAATGGATACCATTTCCATAATCAGCATCCCAAAATAACCCGAAAACGACACCCATATCACTTTACTCAAAAAAACCAATGTCCGCCATCTTGAATTTCAAAATGGATACCATTTCCGTAATCAGCATCCCAAAATATGCCGAAAACGACACCCATATCTATTTTCTCAAATAAACCAATGTCTGCCATCTTGGATTTCAAAATGGATACCATTTCCGTAATCAGCACTCCAAAATATCCTGAAAACGACACTTCTATCACTTTACTCAAAAAAATCAACGTTCGCCATTTAGACTTCAAAGTAGATGCCATTTCCGCAATCAGCACCCCAAAATATTTCGAAATCGACACCTGTATCATTTTACTATAAAAAGTAAAGTACGCTGTCCTGGATTCGAAAACGTCGTGGGGGAGATAAATTCTGTCAGAGTCAAAATGCTCCTTTATTTTGGCTATATTTATGTTTCGATTCGAATGGTTCCAAATAATGGAGGTCGAATTCTGCTAGTAGCGGAGATACGGGAAGGGGGCTACAATATCTCTGAGAGGAGAAGATGGGGCATTAAACTGGAATTATAAATACTGTTAGATCAATAAAAAAATTATATAGAGGGGTTGCTATATTTATTTTATTTTCTACATAATAGAGGGTTTGCAATATTTATTTTATTTTTTACAATTTTTTTTATTACAATTCGTACAACAGTTCTACACACGTCACGTGGAGATAGGTACCTACCACATACCAACTTAGTAATTAGACTACAAATCAATCGTACTCATCCAGTGAACGAACATGTCGAAAGATCAAATACGTTTGTTCTTTGCGCGTCGCGAACGCGTAGCGCAGTGCGTCGCGTATTCATAAATGCTTAAACTTGACGTCGTCAAATTTTAATACGGCCTCTTAAGCTAAAAAAAACAGGAAAAAATTCCTAACTCATTTTCCTCATTTCTGTTATTTTATGCAACTGAGTGTAGTGTAATTGTGTTTAATTGACTGCTCGCCCCGTTGTGACTTGTAGAATGGGGGGCAAAAAAAGACATAGTGTCTATAAATATTTCAACTTTAATGAAATGAAATTTAGTAAATTTATACCTACCTATAACAATAATATTATAATCGAAGTAGAGATAGATAGATAGATAGAGATAGAGATTTATTTATTCGACACACAATCACAACACAGGTACAGCACAGAACAAGCATAAAAAAAGAAAGAAAACAATAAGCACCTACATAATTACTACTACCTAGGTAGGTAGATAGGTAGGTAGGTAGGTAGGTAAGTAAACTCACTATTATCCATATTATTCGTACTACTAAGTCGCGTCTAATCTCAATCTGCTTGCAGTGCCGCGAACAGTGTTCTAATCTGTGACCGTGAAGTACAAGCGCCAGAAACTCAAGGCAAATAAAATAATTCTGACCCCACTTAAACGCATAAATTCATTAACCGGTTCCAGGAACCCGAAAAGAACCGGAACCGGAACAGGAACCGAACCTTTATTGGAACCTTTATGAGAACCTTTAAGAGAACCGAACCCTTATTTGGAACCGGGTTTTCAGTCCCTGCTTCGCAAACTTGTGGTACAGTCGAGAATATAATTCGTTACAACTGCGCGAACTCGCAATTGTTACCAAAACTTACACTGTTTTGTTAGGCATCACCTTTTGTTGGTACATTGTACCGAAAAGATCTGGGGCAACGCAGGTCTCCACTCGCAACAATTTAATGTGGCAGTAAATTAGTTTTGTTATTTTTAAGTAGTTATTTGTTCTATCGAAATCTCTATTGCAGCGGGAATTATAAAAATGTAATAAAAAGTCATTATTTTGATAACACGACAAGAAACCGGGACGGTGACATCTTTTTTTCATTCCTAATAGAGGGTTAGAAAAGTCTAGCGACTCTTTGGACAGTTTGCTGACTCATTATATACCTACAAGGCCACTACAAGGCAGATAAACTCCGAACTAAACAATAATTTTTTTCTTGAGGTAGGTAAGTGTACCTACTATAATACTAAGGAAATCAAATAAAATAATTTTTTTTTGTTCGGTAAGTACCTACATACTTATCTAGGGAGGTATCTAAACAAGTGACAATGTAGCTAATAAAATAAACATGAAGTATTATTTAGATTAGGTAAAACCTTTTTTTTCCATCACCTCTTCCCAATCACTACAGGCCATGTACAACTTTTTTTTAAAAAAAGAACGCCGTCGAAGTGTGTTCTGAGAACTTGAAAAGCGCACGCATAACTATACTAACTATATTTATACTTTTTGTTTGGCTTTTCTATTATTGATTTTCCGGATTTTTAAACTGATAAAAAATATGGAAGAAGGAGATCGGTGCATCAATTGTACAATATGTTTAGGCCCTAGAAGAAGAAGATTTTTGGTGCAGGCTCAACCAGTTAATATTGTTGAAGCTGTGTCATTGTGGATAGCCCCAATTCAGGTATGTTTGTGCAATTTTATTTTATTGTTATGAGACGAGTGACGAAACAAGTCCAATCCACAGAGGACGTATCCTATGTGGCATTGTAGCGCGTCCATAACACATTAAGCAATGCAAGCATGGGGCGTAGAGACGTTCTGTAACTTCAACAATGAGCGAGTGTTGTTGAGTAACTTACCCGCCTGCATGTTTGTTTTTGATATTTTGATAATGTAGCTACACAGGTACGCTAGATGGGTCGCCTTATGACTAACTTAGGTAGGTGCTAATGCTTAAACCTAACTACCTAGCTTCTTACATTTTAATGAGTTAAGTATCGGTGAGGCAATGCATTGTTATAGGCAGAGGTAACCACTTAACATCAGGTGGGCCATCGGCTTGTTCCATCACTGAGTTGTATAAAAAAAAGTATATTCGTATAAGTTCTTATATTTTCATTTAAAAGGTTCTCAATAATTAAAACTTATTTACAAGAGGTAAGTACCTACCTACCTACTTACTTATTTTCCTTTACGCCTTATTCACACTTTTTATACAAAACTTCTTGTATTCGTAGGTTTCGCCTAATAACAACTTATGCCAAGAATGTTTGGTTTTATTACGAAATCGACTAAACAATCCTGGCCAAGCTGCAGCTCGAGCATATGGACACACAAGAGTATGCCGAGGTTGTGGAAGCTCTATATTGAGATCTAGATCTTATGCCATCTACAATACCGCAGAAGGAAATATAATAGCGTCATGGATTATTCCGTACCAGGTAAAATGATTTCTCTATTTACTATTTATTTATTTTACTAGCGCATTGTTACTCGCGATTTCGTCTGCGCGGAATAAGTTTTTTAAGTTTTCATTAAAATAGGTTTATTTTATATTCAAGAAAACGTCGCATATCCACCCCCAATAACCCAAAGTAACTACCTACTCTACTCTACCTACCTACAACTGCGTGATCTCGCTGAAATGTAGATGTAAAACAAAATAATCGTAGGTAACTTGTCTTTGTCCTGAAAATGTTACCAGTAGGTAATTACCTACTTGAAACTCACAAACCACTGTGGAACTGACTAAACCAAGGGTTTCCTCACGATGTTTTCTTTCACCGTTTGAGGGTACTAGCATTGCGCACATGTAAATGTACACCTATTGGATAGTAAAACATAAGTGAAACAATAAAATGAAGCCATTTATCACTAACCACACATATTTTATTTCAGGTCAATAACAATGATCAAGCATGTAGACGATGTTTTAGTAGAGCTCAGTTTCTCAGCTCAGGATATGCTCGAAATTGTCGAACAAGAGCCACATCTCGGGCCCAATCCAGGAATCCCACAACCACCTCCTTTACCTGCTGCACCTTTGGGAATACCTGCCGCCAACAATAGAATGCAACCCACCATATTGCTACCACATTATAAGCGGCCAGCTGTGACCATATCTCGCTATACGCCTAAACGATGCCGATTTAAGAGGAGTTACTCCAATCTTAATTAGAGCAAGAATCAAGTCACGGCACGTTAGT
Organism: Gandaritis pyraliata; assembly: GCA_947859175.1. Classification (NCBI taxonomy): domain Eukaryota; kingdom Metazoa; phylum Arthropoda; class Insecta; order Lepidoptera; family Geometridae; genus Gandaritis; species Gandaritis pyraliata. The sequence goes on along the minus strand of OX401867.1, from coordinate 1,966,816 downwards.
AGGAAAATCTACTATAGCTACGTTATGTTTGAGAGTGAACCGGCTGACCGCAACAACGTAGAAAATATATTAGGGTACTGCTGTAGCTGCATTGTGGGCAACAGAACAGTTGGCTGTTGCACCCATGTTATGACAGTTATATGGTTTCTTAGCTGGGCACGGCATCAAGACAGTATTGTCGCACCAGCTATGTTCCTAAACCATGTAATTGAAGAAGAAACTGAAGATTCTGACGACGAGCAAAACTTGCAGTAGGAAAAGTTATTGCTAATCGAGCAAACGAAGCTAGCGAAGATCTTAATAACATTGCCATAACATAAAAAGCGGATATAACAACCGACCTTGGTCGATGTTGTATGTTCCTAGTGATTAGATATGATCTACCTATCAAACTGAGATGTAATTGCTAACTACCTAACAACCATACCTAACAAACGTCACAAACGATAGCATGATATTACCTATTACTTATCACAAACTTCAAGAAAAGCCGCAGGTGAAAGCTAGTAAGTCATACAAATACAAACTGTCAATTAAGTCATCGAAAAATACCATTTCCTGGCAGACAACCTTTGTTTTTTGTCGAAGTTTGGATGTCGAATAACTAAGTATTCCCGTTGCTTTTTAATAAAACTATTACTTATATTAAAACTACGTTACAAGTACATTGTAACAAAGAAAGTTTCATTAATGCGAGTTTAAAAAAATCGGGACCTGGGCTCCATAGAGTTTTGCCCCAGACCCTTTATGGTAAATAGTTCTGATTATTTATTTTCAGGCGTATTTTAACATCGGCATATTTGAAAACAGTTATCAACAAAGTTTTACTTTATTTGGGCCATAAATTCATTGTTCAGTATTTTTAACCCCCGACGCAAAACCCGACGGTGAATTAGTCGGGGGAGTGTTCTTAGCTATGTTTGATGAAAACCGTTCCAGGACTCGGGGGTTCTTTAAATGTTTAAATTAATTAATTGTTAAAGAGTCATAAAGAGTTAAAGATGCCTACCTAAAGGATTGGTCCACAGTTGCCCAAAACAGAGAAGACTGGAGAGAAGGAAGGGAGGCCTTTGCCCTGCAGTGGGACACCACAGGCTCTTAATAATATAACTTGCACAACCGCCAAGTCGCAACATTAAGAGCATACTTTCATTCTAAGGTTGATACATCAACCCTCCACGAAGCAATAGTTAAACTAGACCGTAGACACACACCACTTAACCTTCACAATCGTGAGACACAAGTGAACGAAAACCTGACTGATAAACAAACCCTTATCACTGAATGGGCCCGAAAGTCTTTACACGGAAGGCACCACCACGACTTGAGTCAACCCACCGTCGACAAACAGGCGTCGAACGAATGGCTCAGACGAGGTGAACTCTTTCCTGAGACTGAGGGGTTTATGATAGCCATACAAGATCAAGTGATAGAAACACGGAACTATCAAAAACACATAATGAAAATACGCAATCTATCTACAGAAATGTGCAGGCGTTGCAACAGCTCATCGGAGACTATTCAGCATATAACAGGGGCTTGTAAATCGATTGCCCAAACGGACTATAAGTTCAGACACGACCAGGTGGCTAATATAATACATCAACGACTGGCAGCCAAGTATAACCTCATAGATACTTCAACAAGACCAACGCCATATTATAAATATAGCCCCGAGACTGTGCTAGAGAACTCCACTCACAAACTATATTTCGACAGAGCTATCTTAACAGACAAAACCACCCACTACAATAGACCAGACTTAACTTTAATTGAAGGGAAGCTGGAAGACATTCTGAAATCTGTTACAATTCCACAGTGTCTGAAAACCCGCCTCTACAACCAGTGTGTGTTGCCCACTATGACCTACGGTGCCGAGACATGGACGCTTACCCAGGAGGCTGTGTACAGGTTGAGAGTTGCACAGAGAGCCATGGAGCGTTCCATGCTCGGCATAAAGTTGATAGACCGAGTTCCAAATGTCGAGATTCGAAAACGCACAAAGGTTTTCGACGTAGGCAAGCGCGCAATGGAACTCAAGTGGAGCTGGGCAGGTCACATGGCAAGGCGCGGTGACGACAGGTGGAGTAGGGCGGTTACGGAATGGAGACCGAGGACAGGAAAGAGAAGTGTCGGTCGTCCAGCAGCGAGATGGGCTGACGACATCACTAACGTCGCAGGTCGGACTTGGATGAGACTGGCGCAGGACCGCAGAGAATGACACAATGAAAGAGAGGCCTATACCCAGCAGTGGGTGAGATCGGGCTGCGGATGATGATGATGATGAACTTTAATTGATAAAACCAGTAAAACAGCACTCCTCATAGACATAGCCATCCCTAACACACATAATTTGCAAACCACAATAGCCGAAAAACTTTCAAAATATATAGATCTAAAAAATGAAATAACCAGAATGTGGAGACTTGAAAAAGTTTCCATCATTCCGATAGTCCTTTCTTCAACTGGTGTGATCCCTAAACAACTATTTCTATCACTTGTCCTTCTTGATCTGCCTAAACATACCTTTGCACTTCTACAAAAAGCAGTGATCCTAAATACCTGCAGAATCGTCCGTAAGTTTTTGCAAACTGACCTCTCTACTGATGTCCAAACATCCACTTCCAGTTCTCAAGAACAGCCAACTGGATCTAATGGTGCGCACTTGACTTAGGCCCGTGATCATCATTTATAGCACCGACTTTAAGTCGAGCAGATAAAAATCTAAACCACATAATAATAATAATAAATAATTAATAATAAAGAGTCATCATAAAAATTCTAAACGACATCGATTTTGATGAAATTCAGTGAAATAGATAACTGTAAAGTAAGAAGGTAAGTACAGTACATGCCGCGGATCTTTATCCCTCTGAAGTTAGGTGCAAGAACGATTGTGCATGCATCTACTATTGTGCGGAAAATTCGCTTATTTACCTACAATACGACTCAAAAAGCGGTTCCAGATACATCAGAGGGACAAAGACCCGTTATGATTATGACTGCTATTATTACTATTGATGCAAACTTACCAATGAACTGCTAAGTAGTTTTCTCTTCGTCTTCCGTTCTTTGTGACGATTGACATAAGTAGGTAAATTATTTGAAAATAAGTGGAAAATGACACCTCAATAAAAACATTATTATACCCTCCTCTTCTATTGTAAGAATTCAAAAACGCAATTATTGCCTTTCTATTTCCTTTCAACACAAAAAAGTTTAATCACCATATCAGCAGTCATCCTTAAATTATCTTTCTGGAGGTAAAAATAGGGTTAAAAATCGTGTGACGAGTTTTTGGCATGGTTCGCCCTTCGGTTCTGCTCGGCAGTAATGACAGTAATAAATCATATGGATCGTTAGCCGCACTCCCTCGGTCGCGGGTTCGATTCCCGCCGAAATGGCATCATCTGTCAATTGATGGTGACTTGACATGACTCGCTAATGGAGTTCATGTGTTTTGGGACAATCATACACTCGTAATGTTTGAACAATACTTAGTTTGTTTGTGGTTATATTTTAGTCTTGTTGAAAATAGCTGCTTTTTATAAGTACCTATTATTTCGAAGTATTTTGAAATAGGTAAAAAAATTAAACCATGATTTTTTTGAAAAGCTTAGTGAATTTTATTTTTTATAGTACCTATTCTGAATTTTACAAGGATTTTTTTTTAGCCATATATTTTTATACCTAGCTACTTTGTATTAGTTCTACTGTAATTTTTATTGTGTATTTTTTAAGTATATTGCTTTTTACATTGTACTGGATCTTGGGTCTGCAATAAAGATTTATTTATTTAAGTATTATTATTATTATTATACATGTACATCTAACTACTCTAAAAGGTTTTTTGTACTTAACTTTAATAACAAAAACTTATGTATTAGGTACGAACGTTACGTCTCGTATAGGTATGATAATTAAATAAATAAATAAATATTCTGGGACATTTCACACAATACCCTCTAGTCCCAAACTAAGCAATGCTTGTAATATGGGAACCAGGTGGCTGACAACCGTTGGACCAAACGAATACTTAAGTGGAGACCGCGTGTAGGCAAGCGTAGGACGCCCTTCGGCAAAATGAGGTGACGATCTGGAAAATGTAGCGCAGAAACTGGATCTTCTTCTTCTTACGTGTCAATGGTGACAACAAACACTAGACGAAGTTCGAATAGAACTTCGCCACTTTAGAAACTGGATGAGAAGAGCCGAAGACCAGGCTCCGTGGTGCGTCTTGGAAGAGACCTACAACCAGCACTGGACTGATACGTTGATGATGATGACTCGTGCGGGTTAACGATAACTCTCAAGAGTGGTCCACAGTATAACTAAATAAATATAAATATTCATGGACTTTACACACAACGCCCTCTAGTCCCAAACTAAGCAAAGCTTGTGATATGGGAACTAGATGGCTGATAGAATACTTATATACTTTTTTTTTGTAAATACATACTTATAATACATACTAACACCCAGACATAGAACAAACATCTATGTTTTGCACGCACAAATGTTTGTTCTTAGTGGGGATCGAACCCACGACCCACAGCACGGAAGGCAGAGCTATTACCGACTGAGCTGTGACGCCTGTCAATTCATCCTAATGTGCGTACGAACTCTGTTTTATTAATATTTATTATTACATTAGTACAAAATTTCACTATAGGTAGAACACGTAACTGTTCTTTACCACGTAAATTCTTTACCATTTAAGATATCTTGGTTATTTAAAACTCGTAAAAAATTTTGACGGGTCCGAAGGACGGAAACATTAATAATCACTTCTCGGCCCTAAAAAAACTGTAACATTTTTATGACAAATAAACGGACATTAGTAAAACGATTACTAAAATAATAAACCAAACTCGAAAGCTTTCAAAACACGCAGCAAATAGAAACCAGCCGTCAATAACATTTTTATATTAAACGACCCGATATTTTGACGACACGATCGAATTTTAAAACACACATACACTATGTAATGTACAATCATCATGGTATTTTTATTGACACACAACATGAATATAAACCGGCGATTAACGCTCCAAACACGATAAAAATGCAGTGTTTGGGTTTTAAGCTTTCATGCTGTCATGTGGTGGCTCTTAAAAATTGCCTCATACAAAATTGACTTGACGTACTGCCTGACTTACATAGGTACCTACGTAAAATTAGTACTGCCACCGTTTTTTCTTCTTCTTCTTTTATATATAATTGCCTCTGTCCGTCATTTCGACAAGCAATTTTGCCAGTATCAAGTGGATTATTTGAAGTTAAGTCAAGTCGAGCCATACGTCAAGTCGTTTGTTTTGAAGACAAAATGGTGGATTTTCCCTTCAAAACATTTATCTGCGAATCCAATGCATCATTATTATGAACTAGCGAAAAAAGTTTCCGTCAACGTCAAAACTTTTCATGACAGCAATCGTCTCGTCGTCGTCTGAGTATTTTTATGGCAACCGCCCGTAGTTGGACATTTCTGCCAAAGTCGTCTCATTAATATCGCTATCTATAAATACCATTGACCAAACGTCATCTCAAATGTCATCGGTGGCAGACAGCTGACGCTGACGAAATGGTACGTCGTTTCCCCATCAATTATCTACTGACACAGAATAGTGACAGTTTCTGTTTGGTTTTGTTTCTTTGACGATTTGACTTCCGGCTCTGAAAAAAAAGCAAAGGTGCGGGAGAGTGGGTAGTCTATTAATGTGAGACTTTGTGTCTCCCAATAATGTAATGATTTCAAATATACTTATTATACTCTTTGTTTCAAATGCTTATGTGGGAGCCTAAATGATAATTTACTGTAAAGCATTGCAAGTATTCTCAATAAAAGTTATTTAGTACTAGCAGTTACCCGCGACTTCGTACGCGAGTACCGTTTCCGTGTAAATTATATTATCTGTGCGTGTACCGAGCGGATACTTTTTTGAGAAACTTGACATTACACCGAACCCGTACTCGAATGTCAAACGTTAGTCGTTAGACCAAAGAGGTAGTACTACGTCCTGTCAAACTGACGTGACATGACATCGTCCTCTTGCTAAATTGGCGCTGCTTATCCCGTTCGATCATTTTAACCTGTAGATCCTGTTAATTATTCGGAATAAAAAGTAACCTATGTGTCAATCCAGGTTACGAACTATATATATGCCAAGTTTCATCCAAGTTGGTTCAGTAGTTTCGACGTGATTGAAACACATATATCCAAACATCTAAACATCTAAACTTTCGCAATTATGATATTAGTAGGATAGGATAGGATAGGATTAATAAGTTTAATAAATAATGCGGTTTAATATAATAAATAAAACTATTATAAGCATTGATAACAGGGTTAAGACTTGGACGTGGTCGCGTGGAACTGGCACCTAGAATCACGATTCTAAATGAACTTTTTGATTTTATTGAACATAAGACGATGACTTTGAGACGCAGGGTCAAACAATATTTTAACATAAGCATTTGAAGATTTATTTTGAACTTTCGCGATCTAAATTCTTATTTAATTTTTATTCCTTAGATCATGAAGGTTTGCAATTGAAACAAGTTTTCTAATCAAAAAATGTACACCAAAGTCACAAAACACACGACAACTTAGTCGGAAAACTTCTTTGGCTCAAAATGATTTTTATTCTCTAATCTTGAAACATGAATTGGTAAGTTTTCGAACAATTTGCTTGGCATCAAACAATTAGCAAATTACACTTACAGTCCAAATCTATTGAAATCGGCAAACTGCTTCAACCGCAAACAGTTTGGATTCCAAAAGTTTGTATGAAGTTACTCCTACGCAATAGTTCTGGCCATTATTAATTTAAAACTATTCAGGAAGACTTAGGGTATAATACAATTAAAATAAAACCTAGTTAGAGAATTATAAATCATATAATTTGAGTATTTTTCTTTACAACAATGGTTTAGTAGGTATTCGTTGTAGTTTAGTGTTTATAATAACGTTGCTTTCATAGTATAAAGGTATGTGTTTAAAAAAAAGTATATTAATTTAAATAATTTATTTAAATATTTTTTTTTTCAATTTAATTCCCATAGTACAAGTTTTGCTTAGTTTGGGACTAGAAGGCGTTGTGTGAAATATCCACGAATTAATTTATTTAATATGAAAAATGTTTGTAAGGTTTCGCATGCAGTACTTACCTGCCTACCGTATATTTTTTTTGTTTCGCAAACCTTTTTTCAGAACTAGGTACCTTATATCTACTTTGTAGGTAATTCTGAGTAGATAATTCCACAAGTAAAAGTAAGAAGTAGCATTCCATCTTATAATTTATTGATCTTCAAAACCACTTCAAACACATACTTAAACGATTCTCAAAAACGCCTTTGATCCACTAATTTACTCAACTAATTATGAGGATCTAAAACAGGGCCGAAGATTCGTGGAATGCAGCGAAAAAAGCCGCTGAATGTCACGAAAAAGTCGCTGGAAGTCACAACTTTCCCCTAATTACTGCGAAGCGCCGTTTTATGGGTCCCCTGACGGTACGGAATCCGGGAAAAAAGTTTAAATCGCTCTATTTCTTCCCGTTTGTAGTTTGCAAGATGATAAGCGGAGCGATTAGCGGGAAGACTTCTTTTGGAATTAGTAGGTATTGGTGTTGATTCTGTTGTTTCATTTTTGTAAGCTAATCTAATTTGACAGCTTTACCTATAATCTAAATCATGTTTAATCATAATTTCTTATAAGCACTAGTAATATGTTCATAGGTTTAATGTTAGAAAAAAAACAATCTTTGGTGACGCCTGTTATTTTTTTTCAGCAAACTAGTATCCCGAGGGTATACTTATTCATTTACGTAGTACGAAAACATAATGTACTTAGACCTACATTCATTATGATATCATTTTATTCGATAACAATTTATTGTTGTCACAACAGATTTTTCTCCCTAAGTATCTGCGCAGAATCGATTTTAGGTCGAATTGCTAAGCGCTGTCAAATTAGGTTAGTTTAGAAAAATACAACAACAGAATCGATACCATTGCTTGCTTCTTAAAAACGAAGTACCTATACTTTAAAATGAAATCTTTATGACAAATTCCGCCCTTAAAATCGCAATCATCCTATCTGCAAACAAGTCTTAAGCCGAGCATTGCGATGGGCGGGAAACGTCAATAACTTACGACTTTTGAAAATAGGGGCTCAGTCAACACATTGGAGACGAAGATGGTTTGATAAATTTATGGTTAGTTCACACCTCCTAGTTAGGTGTGGGGTAAGAATAGATCGGGTTTGTGGTCCTCACAAATTATCATGCTAAAGTTAATCCTTCTACTTACCATGGGGATACACAGTGGCAACTAGGAGCTAATACAGTAAAGAAAACAATAAAGCCACCATCAGGTGACATTGCGGTCAAACGCTTGTCTATAACGTGAAAAAAAAAACTAGAGATGATAAAACAAAACCATAACTTTTTATACTAAGTACTAATTGATAGAGCCGATGGTCCATTTGATGTTAAGCGGCTACCTCTGGCTATAACAATGCATTTTTTCACTGAGCACGTCTACTATAGACGTAACGTGTGATTTGAAAGTAAGTCACACTTATTGATTTGAAAGTTGAGCAAACAAAACAGAATATGGAATGACCAATGTTGGTATTAACCAATATCTAGTTAGGTATAATAAATCGTAAAATTTATCATATATCGATAAGCTTTCAAACTCATTTTAAGGTACCTACTAAATAATTAAAGAAATATTCATGGACATTTCACACGACGCCCTCTAGTCCCAAACTAAACAAAGCTTGTAATATGGGAACTAGATGCCGATAGAATACTTATATACTTTTTTTGTAAATACATGCTTATAATACATAGTAACACCCAGACATAGAACAAACATCTATGCTTGCACTAATGTACTTACAAAACAAAGGTACTTAGTAACTATTCTTACTGGCAGTAAAAAAAATATATCAGTAGCTATATCTATAAATTAATTCATAACACACTGCAGTGTTTTTATTTAATAACGTCTACAGAAGACAATCTATTCTTATAACTTGTATTATACTCCAACGCTACAGTAGCATCCATTACAACAATTCTTTCTTCGCTAAATAACTCTTTCCCTCGTAAAACACCGCCATTTTCCCCGTTAAAATCGCCGTCAATCATAATAAACCACTCAAATAAAACCACATACGAGATCCGGTGACAAAAAAACCAACTCTTTGACTTTATCTTGGAGTAGATATATTACAGAGCGAGCCTTCAACGAACGTCTGTGTGAACCGTCAGCAGAAATCATCTAGGGGTACACTCACAAACGCAAAATAAGCTAAAAACCCGATTAAAATTAGCTCTGTCTCTGTTTCATATTTCCTGTTAAAAGAGATAGAAAAGTTATTTAATTAGCTGATAATTACATTACACAAACGTTTGAAAGAGCGCAATATCACCAGCCAACTCTCAGTTTCCAGTCAAAAATCATCATGAAATTGATGCTTCTGATTTAGATTATTTCTGTTAAAGAGCTACTTGCCCTTCTAATCGACACTTACTTGCTATAAATAGAAAAAAAACAGAACGGAATGACATTCTTAATATAAACCACGTGACTATATCCATACATTTCTGGCGTAGCCTTATGTATGTATTATGTTATGTATTTAAATATGAACTAGACTTTTTTAATTAAACAAGAACAGCGTCTTTCGTCATTTTAAATGCGTTCGAGATTTATAAAATGCGAATTTAATAGCGGCGTGCATTTTCATCAGTTTATATTAAAATGCGCTGTCTATTATTTGGCTTCTTTGCTTTCCACTAATTATTACAAATCACCTTCCTTTTTAACAGAAATAACTACGAAACTTATTCGAGAATAAAATTTTAAAGCTTCAATAAACGAGACTGGCTGTTGTTTATTAGTATTATTATATTTTTTGACTTAAACGGGACTATAAAACTATTTATAATGACACCGATAACCAGTATACAGAGACCTTTATCCGCATCAAATGTAGAAACAAAAAAAGACCAAGTAATTTAGGTGTAGTCAATTAAAAATCTACAGTTGACTGTTAAGTATGAGCATGTAGGTATGGGTCGTACAAAAACGTGAATAATGTGATTTAAAAAAAACCGGATGAAATTTTTATAGATAGCGTGGCTTTAGAACTTTATAGACTTAAATCTTTTAAGTCTATAAAGTTCTAAAGCCATTTTAAATCGTTAAAAGTTTAAAGTTTAAATCGTTAGTTTTTTGATTGTTAAAGTGATTCTATTTTTCTTCTATTCTTGGCAATTTTTATTACAAGTTTAGAGTAAGTACTCTATTTTTAGATCTCTTAAAAATGACCATTGATTTGATGGTGATAGCGATAATAATATCCTCAAAATTGTAATACTTAAGTTATCAAGTATTTTTTACCATTTAGCACATGACAGAACGATAAATTTATGTAGGAAATTTAATTTTACGCAAGGCTTGAAAAGAAAACAATAAAAAGTCATTATAGAGCTATATGTGGTTTATCATATGAATCGAATATACTGCTTCCGTTGAAAGAGAAATGAATAGAGACGCCAGTGTTGTATAATGAAAATATTTATTTATCAATTTCAGTCTGTATATAAATAATTTACGTAATACAATTTAACTGGTGAGAATAAAATATCAGTAACCCAGTAATATTTTTTTACTACGAATATATTGATAACCTAAGTATCTACCATTCTTCGCGTGGCTCAAGATCATAAAGATAGAATACCTTTTTGTACAGAAAAAAAATATAGCTAGCTAATATGAAGCGTTACCATTATTTACAAATTGTTAGTCAAATGCTGCTTCACCCCGCTTTTGTCTTCGTTAAATTATGATTTGTGGTTGTCATGTGACATTTGATTTCAATCACGCGTTAGAAATGTCATAGGGTGTAGTAATTTATTATTATTTACCTTTCAGTGACGCGAGGGTTGGTTTATTTTTGAATTGGATAAATCGGTTAACCCTCTTCCGTTGAATTTAAGCATGAAATATTATATTTAGAGTATAATTCAGTTCATCTACGCAATAAGGAAAATGTAATAAAGACTTATAAATTAATTTCCTACTAAGTTTATTACTAAAGTTTATATTATCTGTGGAATATAACAACGTGTAAACACAAATGTCAACGAACTTTTCTTTAAGATTTTTTGTATAGGTATGTTTGTGCCTATTTATATTTTATCATTTTACTAAAAAAAAAAGTAAGGTTATACAAACAAAAGTCTAGAGAATCAATTTATTTCAGCAATAACAAGAACCCAGCACTGACGACTAAAGACATAACCGAAGCCAAAACACTGCTGCTGCCGCTTGAGTAGTAGTTCAACAGTCTTGTAGTCTTGTCCATCTCAACAAGGCATGCCATGATCTCCTCATTGTTCGGGATGATCTCCTCAGTTGGGAGTAAGAAGCCGGAGGCACCCAGGTCTCTGAGTTCAAAGAGGTAGGTAATAGGCACCCCTGCAACCCCTTTTACCCAATCAAAGCTGGAACCGCTGACTTCATCTGTGAAGATGAGGAGGCAGTATGTAAAGTGAAGCCACATTGGACAAGCAAAATGAAAACACACCGAACTAAAACCAATAACTCCACAAAACCAAACTATGTGGTTTGTAGTCACTAGATTTCCACTACATACCATCATGACGAAGTTGTAAACATTAACCGTCGTTTAGTACGCAGTTTATCCTACCTAGCAGTGTATATGGTTTTACTAATAATAGTAATGACGATGGTGTTTGACTTACACAAGATTTCTTTAGATGTGCCCACTCTGTATTGAGTTCCATAGACTGATTCTAACTTTTCAGCTCCACGGATGGCTATTTCGTACTGTAAAAAGCACAAAATAATGAATTTGACAGGAATCACAGCTCAGTTGTTGTACGTCTGCCTTCTGTATTGTGGGTTCGATCTCAACCAGTAACAAACATTTTGTGTGATGGCAAACGTAGATGTTTGCTCTGTGTACTAGGTTTTATAAGCCTGTATTTACAAAAGATGTAATTAGTATTGATCGTCAGTTGGATTTCCATTATACAAGCTTAGCTTATGGGTCCAACGCGACGGTAGAAAAGAAAACAAAGAAGATAAACTTACCAAATCTGCGTAGTTTGACACTTGCAATACATCAACCCCCTCAACGTGGCTGAACGGAATCAAGATCATCTGTGAGTAGGAGTGGAAGGCGAAGTAGTACAAAAGGTTGCCAGTTTGCTTCAGGTTCAGGACATAGGTGGATATGGCCTGGGCTTCCCGTTCTGATGCAGGGACTGGCCCAGCGTAGGTTTGGCTGCATGGCTGGCCTGATGCTCCCACAGCTGTTACAAAACGAGGAAATAGAAATACCTCGTCATAATCCTTATTATATCTTTGTCAGAGCCACAAGGTACAAAAGAATTTTTTGTAAAACTTTCTATCGTCATCTGAGTCACTTCTTTCTCGAGAGAAATATTATTGTGAGTATTATTTTTTATTACTTAGTTGATGAAACTTACTCATCCATAAAAAGTCGAAATTTCTGTTCAAATCTATTCCATTTCCGAGATCAGCGTTTGAAGCGCATGCTACATAATTCGCTGGGTTTCTGTTTTTCCTCCACATACGATCCTGAAAATCATTAACCAATATTTTTTTACCATCCTTTTCGTCTAATTTCTAATTAAAAAAAGCTTGTCTGATATATGTTTTACATAACAGTTTTGATAAGGCAATACATTATCTACTTACACCATCAAAGGTATAAACATATCCGTCAGGATTCGTCACTGGAATGATATGCCAAATGAACGACTCTGCCATAATCCTAACGTCAGGGTCATCACTCGTCAAGAACTCTTTAATAATCCACGTCACTGTAGCAGGAGATATCCATTCTCTCGCGTGGATCCCACCTTCGATCATTCCGACGAGAGGAGTCCCTTCTCTTTCCCCAGCTTTAAAATCTATGATGACTCCTTTGAGTATGCGACCTTCGTATGAGCTTCCAATGTTGACAGTAGTGACAATGCCAGGGTAAAGAACGACAAGCTCATCGAGCCAATCATGGATTTCAGTGAGGGTGTGGTATTGGATCCAGTTGAAGGATCCAAGAGTGACACTGCGATCGACTTTTGCTGGAATCATTTGGGCGTCAATCAGCCTGAAATATTCAACAATAAGAATATAGCAGTGCTTCCTTATGGATAGCAATCAGATAATCTCAGAATTTTTTTTTTTACTATCAAGTCTCTTTTAAAATACATTTTGCACATGATTAATTTATAAAACAATTCTAAATACATACGCCTGTATATTATCGATGGTCACCGTAGCGTTTAAGCCAGTTGATCTTGAATAACTAACAAATTCTTCATTCTTTCCGGGTGTTACCACAACTCTAGCAATATCGCCAGGAATTAAGTACTCAGACATGAATGCATAACCTTCTTTCTTCAAGTCGTCCAATATTTGCACTTCTGCTTCAGATTTTGGAACAATATCGTACACTTTGAAGTTTTCATAACTTTTGGCCGCTGACACTATAGTTACTAGACCAAAAAAAACTAGCGTATTGACTATCATTTTCAACGTGTTGGTTTTGTTGGATTTAACAGAAAAATGAATAGTCACTAGCGGTTTTCAGATCTAATACTAATCGAAAATACCGACAATCATGATCCAGACTGTAAAGATAGTGTAGAGGATAATTATTATTGCACCATAAACTCCAAAGTATAGATAAGTCTTGTAGTGATCGCACACACAAAATATTATTGACCGAGCGAGCGAAGCGTCTCAGTTTTGAGATTGGCCAAAAATGCTTTTGTCCGGCTGTCTGTCTCTCTGTCTGTCAGTCTGTCTGTCAGTTCTCGCCTACAGCCCCCGTATGCCAATCTTTTGCTGTCAAGCTATATTTCACTGCCCAGTGTAATTTCTTCAGGTCACGTGGTACAATTTTGTACCACGTGATCATTCTTTTAGACACTTGACAGCAAGATATGCGCGAAAACACATCAAATGACGTCATAATGTCACTATTTAGTCACAGAATAACTATGAGTTAGTATGAACTGACCATGATTTAAAACTTTGCAGTTCAACTTTGATTGGCATACCCCTGCAGGTCGCATTTATCAACCGATTTGGATGAAAATCGGCACACACGTTTCTTGATTTATCAAATTTTTTTTTGTCGACCGCGATTTTTGATTGGGAGAAAAATAGGAGAGAAAAGAGGGAAAGTTTGCTGTAGCGTTGTTTATCGTCGGATTTCAATCAAAGAGAAGCACACTTAAAACACCATTCTACACAAGATGGTGTAAAAATATTTCCAAAAAAAGGGAGTGGAAGTGGGAATAGAGGGGAAAATAATTTTAATTTTTTTCCTGAAAATTTACTCCTACCAATATCAATGGGACTACACAGTCCTCTCTGCTTTTACGAGACAAATCCGTAGGCACCAGATTCGACCTCGAGTAATCGCTAAAACTTATACCCCTATTTCAAAAGTCTACATAGGTAGGGCCTATTGGAAAATTCGAGTACCTGAAATTTGATTTAGTCAAAGGAAAGGGGAAAGTGTCGGTTAGTGCATGGTTATAAAGGCTCGCGAGGTCTATGTTCTCATAGGCCAACTAGTTTAGTCGACGCGACCACAATAGGATTAATCAATGATAATTTATTGCTCTCGCGATTACTCACGTAGTCACGTATCCCAATAGTAAGTATTATAGTCTACAAAGTAAAAATTTTTAATATAAATACAAATAAGCGGTAGTAAGTACAATACTTTGTATTCATATTTTTTTATTAAAACATATAGGTCACAGTTTCGATAAAGCAATTTATTTTGTAAATACTCGTAGTCATATATATAAATGTTTAGAAATACCTTAAAAATACCATCAGAATAATATTTACAAAGCAAATAACATAGCCAAAGCAAACAAGACTGCACTAAGTCCAAAACGGCTTGAACTACTGATATTGTAATAACCCATTTGTCTAGTAACTTTGTCCATTTCAACTAGGCCAGCCATGACTTCCTCATTGTTAGGGATGATCTGTTCTCTGGGTAAGAGGAATCCGAACTGACCGACATCACGCAGTTCAAAGAGGTAGACGATGGGAATGTTCGCAGAGCCATGGGCCCAGTCGAAACTAGAGCCACTCACTGCATCTGAGGGAAAGGTATATTAAATTTAAAGATTGATGAAATAAATAAGCAAGGAATAGTATTCCTCGTAAATTGCTGACATTCTATCTAAATAAATAAGTAAACAATCATGACATGGTTTGCAAGTTAAAAAGTAAAAATTGTATAGGTACTCACAAAGGATATCCACTGAAGTTCCAACAACGTAATCGGTGCCATGTTTTGCTTTCAACTTGTCCATCCCTTTGATAGCAATTTCATACTGAAAACAAATTGAATTGTGAAAAAATTTCAGCGCCTAAATGAACTAACAACCAATATAAATCACTTTTAATTGGCACTGAACTTTGCATTTTAAAAATACCAAACGAATTGTCCGTCAGAAAAATCAGAAAATGTTTTTAATTATTTTTATTGTGATCAAATGAAGAAAAATTTGGTATTTTGAATAACATAATCGAAACTTCGGCGTAAGCACTAGACAAAGTAATAGCTATAGAACATTGCTTTGCAATACGGTTAGGTTAGAAAAAATTACCAGATCTCCGTAATTATGAGCTTCTAAGACTTCAGCACCTCCAACATGACTGTAAGGTACTAGCACTAGTTGCGAGTACGAGTGGAAAGCGAGATAGTATACCAGGTTACCCTGGTTGTTCAAAAGTAGCACGTAGTTAGCAATCGCTACAGCCTCCGGTTCGGAAAATGCCACTGGACCAGCAAAGGTTTCCGCACAAGGATTTTGAGATGCTCCAATTGCTGAAAAGGTAAGGAGATTTTGAAAAGAGTATAATGATGAATAATCCTACTTTTGAATTACCTAAATGTGATGCTCTTTTTGGGATTGAGAATGATTTACGAGTGAGACTAGTACTTGGATTGGAGTACGGAGGTCCATTAGGTATTCTAAATTATTTGAGACGGTTAGTATAAGCAACACAAAAATTCAAGCTAGTAGCTGGTCTAAGGTGTTGGCATTGTCAAGGTATTTCATTCATTGCCTTGATTATGCTTCTGACTGGTTGGATTTAGATTATTTTGAGTTTGAACTTACTCATCCACCGAAAACCAAAGTTTCTGTTCAAATCGACTCCATTACTGAGATCAGAGTTCCACGGAGCACAAGTGGTGTTACTAGCTGTGTTCCGGTTTTTCCTCCACATTCTGTCCTGTTTGAATAAAAATTGATAATCGAAAATAATATCCTGTTGAAGCTGACTGTCACTTTCTGAATAAGGGTAGACGATGAACCAAGGAAGTTGCTAGCAATAACGAGGGAAATAATGCCAAAGATCTATGATCAACGTTAACTTTTTTTAACTTAATATCGTATTTATAACGTACATTTATCGCAAATTCATGATTTACTTACGTTAGTAAACGTGTACTCATAGCCATCAGGATTCACAACGGGAAAGATATGCCATTCAATATTCTCTGCCAAAAATCTAACATCAGGGTCATTGCTCTCCAAAAACTCTTTGATAATCCAAGTCACAGTAGCCGGTGAAATCCACTCTCTGGCATGAATACCACCTTCAATAATACCTATGTTAGGAGTTTCTTGGTTTTTGTAGTCTATCTTCACTCCTCTGATAGGTCTACCTTCGACAGATTGACCTATTGTAACAATACTGACTACGTCAGAGTGCTTTTCAGCCATGAAATCAAGCCAGACATTAATTTCTTCTAATTCTTGGTAGTAGTCCCATGAATATTCACTGTTTTGACGGTTGGTTGGTCGGCGTAGTTGTTCGGTAATGAGTCTGAAAGATTTTTAATGAATACTTAACACTGTGCAACAAATAAAAGGGCTCCATGTCTTTTAGATCTTCGAGGGTCTGCTTTGTAAGGGATTGTATAGGAATATAAGTTTTCTAGGTCTTACTTAACTACAATGCAAGGTGTTTTTTGTTATTTATTGTTTGTTAACTGAGTAAATATTTCAAAGTTCTACTTACTGTTCAACATCTTCGATGATAACCTCACTAGAAGCGTCAACAGAAGCTAGTTCATCTTCAAACTCCTTCTGTCTTCCTGGAGCCACCATCACCTTTACATCACTACTCATGGCGATATCATTCCAGAAGAACCAACCATTTCTTCTCAGCTCTTTTAGGAGTTCCACTTCTTTTTCCGATTTAGGAACTGTTTTGTAAACTTTGTAATTTTTATAACTTTTATATTCTGCATGAACTGTTGCTAATATAGCAAAAAATAAAAAAAGTTCTCTAAAATTCATTGTGACTGGTTGTGGCTACGTATTAAATTAAGTAGGTATAATTTTTTGAATTATATTAAAAATGAATTATCGTAGGCTTAATTGATAATATTTATTTTAATCTAAAGTATTTGGATATCTTTTATCATGGTTAGTATCAGATAAGAGCTCACTTTTGTTACGCGTTGTCACCGTTTTAAGAGATATATAATACTGGAGTGTGTAAATAGTGCATCTATTATTTTCTCACATATTTTATGTTGATAAAAATTTCAATCTTCTTATCAATAACGTACTCTATTGTATTCCTTGCTTTGTATATCTATCTATCCATGTTTACCATTCCTATTTTCATGTTTTATTAAACGACATAATTCTAATATAAACTTCTATGTTAATCATTTGGTGTACAAGTTCATTTGGTACCTATCTATTAAAACCTACTGGATATATTCTTAGCAAGTTGATTTTCATCATCATTATCCACACCCCGACTTCAACCACTGCTGGGTATAGGCGGTGTTGTGTCAGTCTCATCCATTTTCGTCTGAGACTTTGACTTTGCTAATTAGACAATAAGTAGTTGATTTTAGTAATCATAAAAGTTTTAACTGGCAAAACCAACGCACATTAGGTAAGTACAGTATTACAAAACTTTTTTATTACATTCTATACTTATTTATCTTAAAACTGCGTACACCATAGCACCAAGAAGTAAAAGCACTATTGAAACAGCTTTGTCGTTTGCAGAACTTTCTACATCCGGTTCTACGCTGTAATATCCAATTTCTCTGGTAGTCTTATCCATTTCCAATAGACCGTCCATTATTTCTGAGGCTGTTGGAATAATCTGTTCAGGGTTTAGAAGAAATCCGTATTCTCCTAGATCACGTAGTTCAAATAAGTAGCAGACTGGAACGTTGGTGTTATTTTTCACCCAGTCGAAGCTTGTCCCACTCATGGGGTCTGAAATGGTAAAAAGAAATCATCTTTTACAATTTTAAATCAGGTAAGACTTGAGCAACGCTTTCCAAGAGATGACTAACGTCTATAAACTATTGGTGATTGGAAAAAATAACGAAATATGC
This sequence comes from Gandaritis pyraliata, assembly GCA_947859175.1. Taxonomy (NCBI): domain Eukaryota; kingdom Metazoa; phylum Arthropoda; class Insecta; order Lepidoptera; family Geometridae; genus Gandaritis; species Gandaritis pyraliata. The sequence continues at coordinate 1,948,335 of OX401867.1, read as the reverse complement.
CGAACAGTATGGGGAGGAAAAGGTGTGCGAGCGAGATAATACTTTTGCTGTTAACTTTTAAGATGTACTTACACATAACATCAGCAGAAACTCCAACACTATAGACGGTGCCAGAGCTCTCAAGTATTGCTTGTCTTCCTCGTTGAGCGATTTCATACTGAAATGACATAAAATAAAGTTAGCTAATCTGTTTTTATTTTGCTTGTGTGTATCACGAAAGGCCTTTTTCTTCAATGCGTTACCTTCTAGTCGACCTACAGATAACCCTTCTTTTTTTAACTCTGTTGAAACTTCAGAATGACGTACCATGTCTCCATAATTGTCTGGTAGTCCACCACTGAGACTATTCTGTAGGTGGCTGTACGGAACGATGATCAGCTGGGTGTAAGAATGGAAGGCGATGTAGTAGATCAGCTGGCCCTTATTGCTAAGGTCCAGTGCGTATTGTGCGATAGCCGTGGTCTCAGGTTCTGATGCAGGAGTTGGACCAGCATAGGTGTTGGAGCAAGAGTCATTTGATGCTCCAATGCCTAGAATAATTTTAACATCGTTTGCTTCATTTTTTTATGTAATCTTGATTGGTTAAAGCAATAATCGAATGGCAATCTTTTGCAGGTTATCCTTTGATAATGTTGTGTAAATTAAAAGATTCTTACTCATCCACATAAAGTCAAAGTTCCTGTTGAGGTCGACACCGTTACTCATGTCATCTTCTGTTCCACCCGTGCAGTTTTTAAAGTTGCTGGTATTCCTGTTTTTTCTCCACATGCGATTCTAAAAATATAAGAAAAAAAAGAAAACTTGTAGAGTTAGTACCAGTACAAATAAATAGACCAAACCAATAGAAGCTTGAGACGTTATACTCGTAACTCAACTGCTATTAGATTAAAATGATACATAACTAGACTGGAGGTGGACAAAAGATGAGTATGACAATATTTATAAAGCTTTGGGCAAAAACCTTCAAACAAACGAGAGGGTTGACCACTTAAACCAATGCTACAGAAAGCGCCCCCTTGTGTTTTTGCTGTTAAATGAATAACTCTTTTAGACCTCTGAATACTTACAGTAGTAAAGGTATAAACATATCCATCAGGGTTCACCACTGGGAAGATATGCCATTCAAAGTTCTCAGCTAGAGCTCTAACTTCAGGGTCAGTGCTAGTCAAGAACTCCTTTATAATCCAGGTGACAGTGGCTGCTGAGATCCATTCCCTAGCGTGAAGGGTTCCTTCTAACATGCCGATTAGGGTTGTGTTTTGTTTGTAGTTTATGATGACACCCTGTAAAGAGATTAAATTTTATTTTAGTTTTGGTTTTAAAAGTAAGATAATTCAGGTATTTTAACTAAAAAGTTGATATCTACCTTAAAAAGGATTCACTAGATAGATAAATAAACTTAGCCATAAAATTAGTCGCACGTGATTATGAAAATTATTGTACGATTTATCAGGACTCAAAGATATATATCTATTTAAAAAAAACCCGTGATTGTCCTTATCGAAGTTTTTACTGTAGCGTTGCTAAGAAATGCACTTGGTGACCAAGTCGCAGCAGCCAACCATCATCATATTCTTTTTAAAATGTCGGTCGCTGTATTAACATTTTTGACAGTTCTGCGTAAGTTGGTTTTGGGATTAAAACCACTGAAAACATTTATTCGTTGTAACTGTGTTATTACACAACATAAAGCAAGTATCTTAGAGTAGGTACAGGCACAAATCTACTCTCTCTTTTGAGAGATTATGTGTCAATAAATTATAATAATTTTACCCTTATTTCCCTATTCTCAAATGAGTTCCCCAGCGATACTTGAGTAACTACGCCAGGATACGCAGCAGTGAGTTCATCTATCCACGCGTAGATCTCATCGAGGTTGTGATACTGGTTCCAGTTCAGAGACAGGAAGGATTCACTGGTTCTGATGTTGGCTGGTCTCAGCTGGTCATTTATCAATCTGAAAAGTGAAGAAGATAATTTACATCACAGAGTAGAACCCAGAAAAGTAGGTAGAATTTAGAATAAATAGCTAGACGTTTTGGAAATACGGACAAAAAAAAATATAGTTGAAACAGAACTACTCAAGTTAAACTATGAAAGAACTGTTATACATTATTTATTATACTTTTTGGCTTAAGAAAACAGGGTGCAGGCATTATCTAATAAAAATCCCAACCAAAAACCTAAAACATCCGACCGCATAGCTTCCCCGTTACCAACCCCTCCTTCTCCTTTTTTTCTCAAAAAACAAGACAAAACGAATGACTGACATCGATACTTTTTAACTCAAATTATGAAAAAAATTCTTCTTTGTCTAATCTTTTTATTTTAAGAGTTCCAGTATTTATGATAGCCTAAAAATTTACCCTCTGAATTGGAAGTTAAAATTGAAAACCTATACCTACACATATACTCGTCTTTGTACTCGTCAGTGCAATTTTGTTCTTCAAGTCTTTTGACTTTCGTTAGAGATCTTTTATTTCAAAAAGTAACATTGTTAAACCATACATTTGCAAATCTCCAATGACCTCAGTAACTTCCACTCCAGCAGTTTTCAGCACGTCCAAAAACTCTGATTGTTTTTCAGGTTCCACCATAACTTTAACCACATGATTCACATCAAACTGGTTTTCCCAAAATTCACCAATGTTACTACTTTGAACATCCTTTACTGTTACTAAATCATTTTTAGTATTAACTACTACATTGTAAACTTTATATCCATTGTAGTTTTTTGCTGAGGCAGCTATAAAAAGGGATATAAATATAATTGAGTAAAAATTCATTATTGCTAGTGGATCTCGCGGTAGAGACTCGCGTTGATCAATTATTATTATGCTGTAATTTTGTAATCATTTTTTATCTATTGATAGCGTATCGTTTTGGTTATCTGATTAACTTGGTACATGGTAAATATCATAATTCATCTGTCTAGAATTAACTGTGACGTAGTAGAGACCCATTTATTAATAGGTTCCGAAAATACTATAAGGTTTCGCGATGGGCTAACCTTCACATTGAACACTTTTTCTTTTTTGACAGGCGTCACAGCTCAGTCGGTAATAGCTCTGTCTTCCGTGCTGTGGGTCGTGGGTTCGATCCCCACCAAGAACAAACATTTGTGCGTGGAAAATATAGATATTTGTTCTATGTCTGGGTGTTACTATGTACTATAAGTATGTATTTAAAAAAATAAAGTGTATAAGTATTCTATCAGCTATCTAGTTCCCATATCACAAGCTTTGCTTAGTTTGGGACTAGAGGGCGTTGTGTGTAAAGTCCATGAATAGTTATTTATTCCTTTACATTTTTCTTCACAAGTGTACAAGCTTTTCCTGTTTTACAAATTTTTGCCTTTTGCATTTATGACTTCAAAAACGTACATCGCACATCGTTTGATTTTCGTTACAGTTTCGCAAAGCTAACGTCTCGATATTGCTTGATGTAACTGTCTTTCTGGATCATTGCTCTCGTGTACCACTGGTTATAAAGGCTTGAACACACATGTAATTTATAGCGCAGTCTAGTACAGTATGCACAACAAATCTCTATCCTTCGAAAGTTAGGTGCAACAAACCGTGTTGTTGTGTGGAAAAGTTAGCTTACCTCCAATCACCCAAAAATAGGTTCTGCGCAGATACTTCAGAGAGAAAAAGATCCGTTGTGACTACTATATCTAATGTCCATTATTTTTTTAGGGTGAGTTTTCTTGTGCAAAGACCCTTACACACTTGCTGCTTGGGTGGGTCACCACAGCACAATTATATTTATCGCCGCGTGGCGGCGTGTTGTACGTCAACGCATAAATCAGACGGCCTAGGTCTAGAAACTGTTCCGATACATCGATCTAGATTCCTGTGGGAATGTGCTTTAGAGTTGGAATTACTTGTTTGTAGGTATAATAAATCCGTTTTCTTTCAATTTATCTAAGTTTATTGTGAAGTTTATTCTAAGGATGACTGTTTTATTTTTTATTTTTTAATTGTTTATGAATTGTGACTCCTTGAAACAGCCCATTCAGTTGTAAATTGTTTTACCATCCTTATAGAGTTTACTGTAAGTAAATTTACTCGTATCATCTCAATTTAGAGAAAATTTGTATATTCTTGACAATTTTTCTATGAATTTAATCTTTATTACTTTCTAGGCTCAGAAATTTTGTCAAGGATTATTTGTCTAGAGTCAAAAGATCGAGAGCTATCTTTTGTGTCTGGAAATTATCAATCGGTAGGTAAAAAAATTTGAAAAACATAATCTAGAGCCTATTTTTTTGCCGATAAGATAACGTGCTATCTATAACACTTTTATTTCATGTCATAGCAATTTACGCAATTGTGCTATAAATTTGGTATTATGAATTACATAAATACATCAAAATAGTTTATAATATGCTATCTTTACGTGCCAAAGCCACAACGGTGGCCTTAAGGCGGTCTAAATACTCCGTCACCAGAGTTGGCCACAAACACAACGAACTATCTTTACGTGTTGTATCCAATCTGTCTCCTTGTTACTAACAGGGTGACAGACTGGACTTTTTATGTATTTACGAGGTTTCTGTTCTGATGACTGGCTATCATTTATTCGTCATTGCCAATTCTGGTTTTAAACAATATTTACGATCGGTCAGGCACCACTTAATCAGCGTTTGGCTCTTCGTGGCACGGCTGGGCTCGGAATGGGGCTATTGTCTGTCGTATCGCGATAAATGTATGCCCTAAGTTATGTTTTTTAAGCGATCGTGTCCTGAAATAGGAGGAAAGTTTGTTATCTTAAAACTTTTGCATTTGTCGTAAAACTGAACATGACCAATGACGATGCTCAGAATTGCTCTTTCTAGGTACTATGGGGAATGGGAAAGCAAACAAGAAATCTAAATAAAATACCAATACATAAAACGTATTTCTTAGAAGTTGAAGTAATTGTAATCTGTCGAAAATTAAGCAAGATCTAAAAGTAAACCGGCCTGTACTAAAATAGAACTATAGTGCTTCTAAAATAATATTTTTTTGCAATAAACTTTATTGATTACTTAACTATTATAGCTATGGGTAGGAAATTCAATACAATAAACTATTTCTAAGCACCTACTTATGGGTAGGAAATTCAATAAAATAAACACTTTCTAAGTACCTACTTATGGGTAGGAAATTCAATAAAATAAACTCCTTCTAAGTAGGTACTTATTATTTTTTATTCAAATATTAGGAAGCTAGATTCTTAACATTTGTATAGAAAATTATATTTCGTTGCCAAATCGCGAGCAGCTGTACCCAATACCACCCAAGTTCCGCAATCTCAACACCCGCTATCGGTGGTTCTCGCGACGCAATACACGCAGCCCCGTGTACTGAAATTGATAACCCGATAATGTTGCTCTGCGTTCGATGACTCCAAACAGTGTCATCTGCAGCTTCATTCATTTTATTTTACGAAAAAATGGGTAATTTTTTCAAGTTATCTCTTCTGATATAATCTAAGCTCTCAAAATTTTTAGAGTTGTCATCAGGCACTTTTCTCTAAGGCGGGGTCGCTACCACTGGATACCGTACTCTTTATTTAGGTATAGTGACGTAAATAATAGTGGATCGCGCCATAGACAAGCAAACACAAACGAAAATAAAACTCTCTATTGTTTCGTTTCCAGGCAGTTTTTGACAGGTTTGTGACGTCAGAGAAAAAAATAAATCAAGATAGAGCTGCATCCGCAGTTATTTGTGAAAAATGTTTTCAGACTTTTTTTCTTATTTCAGACTTTGTACTTGTTATATACTAGCCTTTGTCTGCTGTTTTGTCTGTAGACTGAGAAAAAAACTCACTAGTAGCGGTAAAAATTAGGCGAGCTATGTACGATGCGATGACAATTTTTTTTCTTTAATATAGGTACGAGAATCGGTTGAGACAAAAAACTAATTCAGCTGAAAATGTGTAAAAAAATATTAGGTATGTTAATGTTTTAATTATTTTTTCTGGATTTTGACTGTAAATTTTCCTTCATTTCCTTTGACCATTTTTTTATTTTTCTGATTTAGGGGCTAGGCCTGCGTCCAGCAGTAAAATTTGCTACAGTAATGATGATGATTAATAAATCATCATCATTACTATCTTATCATTATCATCATTATCATCATTATTATCTTCACCAATAAGTGAAGGTCCTGTTTATTATCTTTACCAACCTTTTTACATCCTGTACTTTTTAATATTTATATAGTCTAACTAAATCAGATACATATCAAGATTATTAAATTGAATTTATTGCGCGAACAGGTACTAGGGTTGTACATTCGCAGACCATATATCATAAATGGATTATGATACTGAACCCTATAAACCATTCGTGCGATACTGAATCAGAATACGTTTAATATTTTGCCTTTTCGAAGCACCACACGGATACGACCAGCCTGCATAGTGACGGAACCTAGGTATAATTTTAAATATTTATGGTATTAAAAAATATATATCGGCGCAAAGCTGTTATTGAAGCCTCAGAAATACATCGACTGTTTAAAACCACGTGTTAAATCAAGTTGTTATGTTTGTTTGCTTGATTGAATCTAAAATCATTAATTAATTAGTTGTTTATTGATTTGTGATTATTTCATTGTTAAGTTTAAGATTAGGTAATCTAGTAGTTAATTTGATCTTTAGAAACTTCCAAAAATCATTTGTGAATTTATTGACTGTAAAAAGCTACTCTTTGGCACCAACAAGTAACTTTTTGTATTCACGCAATCGTTGCTTGTCTAGCGTCGGGGTTTTACTATAAATACGGCCGGCGGTGAGAGCTGATTCCATTCTCGCTCGAGCCGTCGGACCGAACACACGAACTTGAGTGTTTTATTTCTCATGAGCGACCAGCAGCAGCATGATGATGAAGAATGTGACGTCAGCAATGCTGACGTCACCCATTTTAAAAACCACTCTGGGGCAGGTGCCCCGTCATCAGAAGTGGGATTGGAGGCGACTTCAATCCAAACCACTTCCTCATCAGCTCGTCCATCACCTGATACACCGCAGCAAATGAGCATCGATGCCACGCAACAACATGCCACACAGCTGGGCATGGACACACCTACGCCTGTATCTAACCCATATTTGGGTGGGGTACCACCACAGCTCTTCATCCAAATGATGCAGACAATGCAGAAAATGTCTGAGCGCTTATGTAGTCCACCTGCTGAAACAAAAGTGAGAATAAAGGATGTTTATTTACCGTCGTTTGATCCGGACACTAGTGTTGGTGTACGCGAATGGTGCCAACATATAAACAAAGCTGTTGAGACATACAAACTTAACGACTTTGACATTCGAATGAAGGTATGTAGCCTGTTAAAAGGCCGAGCCAAATTGTGGGTCGACGACTGGATGGTGACTACGTCAACATGGAAAGAGCTATGCAATAACCTCATCACCACATTTGAACCAGAAAACAGGTACTCACGAGATATTATTCGGTTCAGAGAGCATGTCTACGACTCGTCAAAGGATATTGCCGAGTTTCTGTCACGTGCCTGGGTCCTTTGGAGAAGGGTCACCAAAGATAAACTAGGTAACGAGGATGCGGTAGAAGCTGTCATTGGATGCATCAATGACGAACGTCTGCGGATCGAACTGTTAAATGCAAGGGCAACTACGGTTCCTGAACTCATTTCTGTTGCAACATCCATACGTAAAAAGCGACCTCAACCAAGCTCAAACTCTACAATACCGAGCAAACGTCCACGTTTTTCCGATAGTTCCACATCAGGTTGTCGCATATGCAAAAGAACCAATCATGCTACCACCGAATGCAGATACAAACCACCAGAGGCTAAATCAGAGCAAGGTAAATCAACAAACATACCTACCTGCACATTTTGCAAGAAAACAGGCCATACCTACGAAGTATGCTTCAAGCGTCAGAATTCCTTGACGTCCAGTGTTAACTGCATTGCAGGTACTAAACTTGCCCCAATCACCATCCAAATAGGTGCAAAAACTATCAAAGCTGTGTTCGACAGCGGTGCAGAGTGCTCAATTATGCGAGAGTCTGTTGCTGCAGCTTTACCCGGGCAGAGGAGTCAAGTTGTAAACTACTTGAAAGGTATTGGGCAATTTCCAGTTTTGTCACTAACCAAGCTGCAAACGATTTGTGTCATAGACAACATCAGCGTCGAATTGCAATTTTATGTGCTGCCAGATTACGAAATATCCACGGATATTCTAGTAGGGATGAATTTGATTCATGAAACCAACCTAAGTATGATGATAACATCAAAAGGAACCAGGCTTATTCATCAGCAGTCCATCAGCCATGTCAGTATGCAGAGCCCAATATTTGACAAACTGGATTGCGATCTTACCAACGACGAGGAGATTACACAGCTACGCACCCTCCTGAATAAGTATGAGCATTTGTTTATACGCGGGTATCCAAGTACCAGGGTCAATACCGGTGAGTTAGAAATCAGATTGAAGAATCCCGACAAGTATGTTGAACGAAGACCATACCGTCTTAGCCCAGTTGAACGGGAAAAAGTTCGTGCTATCATTAAAGAATTACTCGATCACAACATTATCCGTGAAAGTAAGTCACCTTACTCAAGCCCGATCATTTTGGTCAAAAAGAAAAATGGTGATGACCGTCTTTGTGTAGACTTCCGAGAGCTGAACTCCAACACCTTGCGTGACCATTACCCGCTTCCATTGATTTCTGATCAGATCGATCAACTAGCTAATGGTCAGTTCTTCACAAGTTTAGATATGGCTGCTGGTTTTCATCAAATACCCATCTCTGAGGAATCGATCGAGAAAACGGCTTTCGTCACACCTGATGGTTTATATGAATACGTAACCATGCCATTTGGTTTGAGCAACGCCTGCTCGGTTTATCAACGGTGCATCAACAGAGCCTTATTTCCACTGCTGGGAACTGCTGCACAGGTATACGTTGATGATGTGTTGAGTAAATGTGCAGATTTCACTGAAGGACTATCGAACATTGAGCGCATTCTCATGGCTCTACAGGAAGCCGGATTTTCAATCAACGCCGACAAATGCAGTTTCTTCAAACGCTCAATCGAGTATTTGGGGAATGTAGTCTCCAATGGACAAGTTCAACCCAGTCCAAAGAAAGTAGAAGCTTTAGTTAAAGCACCTGTGCCAAAAACGCCTAAACAAGTAAGGCAGTTCAACGGTTTGGCCGGATACTTCAGAAAATACATTCCTGATTTCTCACGTATCATGGTACCATTATACGAGTTGACCAAACAAGGTGCTAAATGGGAATGGAATGATCGACATGAAAAAGCACGGAGTAAGGTAATACAGTGTTTATCGTCAGCACCAGTACTAACCCTGTTTCAAGAAGAAGCACCAATACAATTGTTCACAGATGCTAGCAGTCTAGGCTTTGGTGCAGTACTAATTCAAGTAATAGACGGACGTCAACACGCTGTAGCCTTCATGAGTATGAGGACAACGGATGCCGAGAGTCGTTACCATTCGTATGAATTGGAGACCTTGGCTGTAGTACGAGCCATCAAACATTTCCGGCAGTACCTATACGGACGAAAGTTCACCGTAATAACCGATTGCAACGCGCTTAAAGCATCAAAACACAAAAAGGATCTCCTGCCAAGAATTCATCGCTGGTGGTCATTTTTACAAAACTATGAATTCGAGGTAGAATACCGGAAAGGGGAACGACTACAGCACGCAGACTTCTTCAGCAGAAATCCAGGTGAGCTTGCAGTAAACGTTCTGACCCGAGATCTAGATTGGCTCAAAGTGGAACAACGACGAGACGAAACACTGCGTCCACTGATGGATAGTTTGCGAGACAACCGACCGGTAGAAGGTTACGTATTAGAAAACGATGTCCTGAAGAAAAACTTACCTGACTCCGTTTTCGGGCAACAGGTCTGTACGGTTGTACCTAAGTCCTTCCAATGGAGCATCATCAACTCCTACCACACCGCTCTAAAACACCCTGGATGGGAGAAGACTTTGCAGAAGATCAAAGAAACCTATTGGTTTGACAAGATGAGCACTTCTGTTCGGAGGTTTGTAGACAATTGCGTGCCTTGCAAGACGTCAAAAGGAACATCTGGTGCTGTGCAAGTTCAACTGCATCCTATCCAGAAACCAACCGCCGCCTTCCAAGTAATACACATGGATATCACAGGCAAATTGGGTACTTCAAACGACCAAGAGTACGTTATTGTTATTGTTGACGCCTTCACAAAGTATGTATTGCTCTATTATGCTACTAACAAGAGTCAGCATAGCACACTTGCTGCTCTCAAACGAGCGGTACATCTGTTTGGTGCGCCTGTACAGATCATTGTTGATGGAGGAAGAGAATTTTTGGGTGAGTTCAAGGTCTACTGTGAACACTATGGAATAAATATTCATGCTATAGCACCAGGAGTAAGCCGAGCGAATGGGCAAGTCGAACGAGTCATGGCAACACTCAAGAATGCATTAGTGATGATCAAAAACTACGAAATAGAACCTTGGCACACCACACTTGAAGAGCTTCAGCTGGCGATGAATTGCACTGCCCATCGTGTCACTGGTGTTGCTCCACTAACACTGATCACCCAACGAAAACACTGTGTTCCACCTGAACTACTAAACCTGGTAAATATTGAAGAACAAACCGTTGATATTGACGCTCTGACGCGACATGTTCAGCAAAAGATGTCTCAATGTGCCGAGAATGATAGGCAGCGCTTCAATCTACGTAAGGCAAAAGTTCATCACTTTCAGAGAGGCGAGTATGTGCTCATCAAAAATAACCCTAGAAATCAAACCTCATTAGACTTAAAATTTAGCGAACCCTATGAGATTTGCAGAATCCTGGAGAACGATCGTTATCTAGTGAAAAGGGTCGTTGGCAGAGGCCGACCACGAAAGGTGGCCCATGACCAGCTGCGTCGCGCTCCACAACCTGGCGTTCCAGAGACCGTATCGGCGGAAGAGGACCAACCTCCAACTCCTCCATCTCAAGACACGGCTACAACATCCAATGAGCCAGTGCCTTCGACTTCAAGAGCTGGTCTGCCTGAGCGATCAGCAATGTAACTGATTAGAAAACATCAATAACATGTGAGTTTACAAACATTATTTAAAACTTCCTCTCTATTCCATCCAACCTATTTAGAGCCCCTGTGTTTAGCACAGCATCAACCTAGTCCTAAATTCCTAGTAGAACCTCTGTGCACCACGGCGTACAAGACCGCCCAGAGCACAGCATCAATTCCCCTCTTTTCTACGAGTCCACGAGATTCCACGAGTAACGTATCCACGAGTAACATATCCACGAGTATAAAATCTACGAGTACCAATCCACGAGAATGTTATCCACGAGTACCATCTTCGAGGTCCTTTCCTTTTTAGAGCCCCTGTGTTTATCACAGCATCAACCTAGTCCAAATCCCTAAACCCCTGTGTACCACGGCGTTCAGGACCGCCCAGAGCACAGCATCATTCTTTCCTTTTTCAACGAGATTCTTCGAGAACCATTTCCACGATTACAAAAAGCAAAGTTTTACAGTTTGCCTACCAACACATGACAGATGTGATGTGGTACCAACTATTCACTAATCATTACAAAGCAACATGGTGTTGTTAAACAGATACCAGGCTCAAAGATAATCTCATATTGTTTCAGACATAACAGCACGATCAAAGGCTGGTGCAGAGCGCGCACCGCCTGTCAGTATGGCCGTATCGGCGCAAAGCTGTTATTGAAGCCTCAGAAATACATCGACTGTTTAAAACCACGTGTTAAATCAAGTTGTTATGTTTGTTTGCTTGATTGAATCTAAAATCATTAATTAATTAGTTGTTTATTGATTTGTGATTATTTCATTGTTAAGTTTAAGATTAGGTAATCTAGTAGTTAATTTGATCTTTAGAAACTTCCAAAAATCATTTGTGAATTTATTGACTGTAAAAAGCTACTCTTTGGCACCAACAAGTAACTTTTTGTATTCACGCAATCGTTGCTTGTCTAGCGTCGGGGTTTTACTATAAATACGGCCGGCGGTGAGAGCTGATTCCATTCTCGCTCGAGCCGTCGGACCGAACACACGAACTTGAGTGTTTTATTTCTCATGAGCGACCAGCAGCAGCATGATGATGAAGAATGTGACGTCAGCAATGCTGACGTCACCCATTTTAAAAACCACTCTGGGGCAGGTGCCCCGTCATATACATTTAAATAAAAAGTTGTTTTATTTTTCAAATTAAAATAAAAGGTTACAAGCTGAAAGCAAAAAAATGGCATCAACAAATTATTTATGATGCTATTCTTCTAAATATTTCATGAACTTTATGTTTAAGGATTTATTAAACTAAATGGTAACAAAATGACTATAATTTGATTGCTTTATACTAATGATGAAAAAAGAAACGGGTCAAAATTTTTCTCGGGGTGGGTGCTAAAAATATTAACCTTACAACTTTGCCACAAATGTTTGAAATGGATTTTGTGCTAAGTACCTACTCAATTTTAACAAATGAAAATATCAGAATAGATCCAGCAAAATGTTTTAAAGTTTTTTAATCATTTTTATTTTCTTTTAAATATTTAAACTTAATTTTATCGATATTCCCATCACTAGCGGGCGATAAGAAGCCAGACGGCAAAACAAAAGCGCTATCGGCGCGAATTTCAACAATATCCCAGCGCGCGTAAATCACGCACGTCCGCCATATTGTTTATTCGTAGCATTTTATATTGCAACGTTCTTTTTTCAAACTGATTTCATCGATAGTTTAGTTCATCGGATATGTTCTGTTTTCAATTTATCGATAATAGATGCAATTGTTTTTAATCTTACCTTAGATTTAGCTGTAAATGGGTTTTCTCCTCTAAATGAAATTAGGAACGGTATTGTATCACGTTGAACTCCGTATAGGCCATAGTAGTTGTTATAGCAATGTGCTAGCAAAACAACATTATTTTTTTATTATCTGCTCGTAATGCATTACCCTCCACAGAGCACGTCAACTAAACACTCAAAACTGTAGGTACTTAATTAATACTTATACGTAAAGTAGCTTCATCACATACAGTAGGAATCTAAACTGAAAAAAAAAACATTACGCAGTGTTGTGGAAAACAAACCCTGACCTTTTGTATTTTCCACTGCACTTTAGAGGATATATTAAACAAAAAAATGCTAAACGGATGTTGATTTAGTTGTGAACTAACTTTGCAAACACGAGCTTTCAAACAAGCAAACGAAATAGCGCGATTGGATTTAGAAACATGGTTATTTTTTGTTTGTTTGTTTATTTTATTAACAAATTGATTGACTTTCAATAACCCACGTATCGAACACAGTTTTTTTATTAAAAAAAATATCAGTAGAGGAATTCCTCTGCTAGTCAGGATTCATAGAACATGAATATCATAGAATATACAAGGTCTTTCAAGAAAAACACTTTCTCTATCAAAAACGATCAGAACCCTTGTAACAAACGATTGCTCATGTACACACGGCCGCAGGTCAGGTTATACACCCAATACAACCATAACTACGTACTATACATACACTGCAGAGAATCGTTGGAAAGGGAGCGCAATAGGCGTAGGCGCGCGCCGCGCCGCGCTCGCACGATTCGCAACGTTCAACTTCTAAAAGATCAAAGTCCAAACAGTATAGGTGGACATGTCTTCGACTGTACCTGTCCTACTGTTGTGCGGAAAAATTAGCTTACTTCCAATTACCCAAATATGGGTTCGGCGCAAATACTTCAGACGGACAAAGATTCGTCATGAGTTATGATGACTACTATACCTTATTTATTGAGCTCAGTTCCCCTACTTTAAAACTAAATTACCTTTTTCAATTCCATCATTTTTTTAAATATGGAGAGAAATATACACCACACTGCTAAAACCTAGCACAGATACCTACACTATAATCTAATACACTACCTCAGGCTGGATGCACTTATCTGCAATGAGATTTTTATCCTTTAAGAGCATGCGCCTAACTTCATAGCGGTCCAGAATTGACGTTTATTGAATCACGGCGACAAGCACCAGTTTTTTCGATACAAAATCGCATCTTGAACTCTGCCTAATATTGACTTGTCTATTCCAAACATTCGATCTACCGTGCCTTTAAGTTAGCACTCGTAATTGTGAGACTAGACTAGACTAGACTAGATTGTGAGATTTTGAAAAACGACTAAAAACCCATTTTGGATACTAGATACGACACGTGTTCTAAAGATGTAGATAAAATGTACTGTGGTAATGAAAAGTTACTCGGGTAGAATTCTGATAAAATGTTTACTTTACACCTCAGAGTGATGGACGCAGTGCATTGCCTCATAGAACACGTCATCATTGGACTTGTTATGTGAGGTAACGCATTGTAGAGGTAGAAGTTACCACTTAGTATTAGATTACTTTTTTAATAAAGAAAAAACCTTTTTTTAATTTTAATTTAACTTCAGTAAATAATAATAAGGAGGTAGATAAGGAGCTTTCTCGATAAACCTTTATTTATCCTTTTATCGTTTCTATTCATGAGCCTATTTTTACCCCTCTCTGTATATCGTGCCAACATTGTATCTGAATCTATTGCCGGCTGGAGTCTACTCACGTTTGGCGGGATGTATGGACTGGCACATTGCAGCAGTTATTTATGCCAACGACTGTACTTTTCTATGACCATGTTATTTGTAAATATATTATTATGTAGTGATCTCAAGATTCCTGGAAATACGATCTGTGTTAGACGGACTTGCACAAATGCATAGCTACCTACTCAGAGTGATGGACGCGAGTGCGATGCCTCGCAGTATACATCCTCAGAGAACGTGCCCTGTGAGGTAATTAATTGTAACAGGCAGAGGACCTTTCAATAGGTATCTGTTTTTAGTAAGCACTACGTAGAAAAAGGCTTTGAAAAGGAAAGGCCTTACTAGAGCTTACCGCAAGTAAGCACTGTCTTAATATAGACGAAAAGTCTAAAGCATCAACATCAATTTTAGTTCATTTTAAAACTGTTTGAAGATGGAACATTGTCTATGTGATAAAACTCTTATTGGTAATGCAAAATCAAAATGAAGGTAGAATCTAGAGTAAACCAAGAATTTTTCAAATCAAACCTCAACCGTCGTACAGCTGCCGATTTGAAATTGGAAGCCATAAAAGCGGGAACCGACCGGAAGTCGGACGGAGCTCCATCAGATCCGTATCACGACAGTCTCCCGCCAACGGATTCATTTCCGGAGACGGTTGCATTTTGAATTTCGAGTTTTCTATTTCAAACAGAAGTGGGTCAGATTGGTATTTTTAGATATCGATAGTGTTCATAGTTTCTCACAAAAATATTAATGTGTCAGAATGTCAAATATTGCTCAATTTTTTTTTCATTGAACGTGCTCTGTGGGGTAATGCAATTGGTATTGAAAAAGGTAACCACATAACGTCTGGTAGGCCATTTGCTTGTTCCAACACTAACTCGCATAAAGAAAAAACTTGAGAGGTGTCAAGGGACACCCGGATGGAACGAAGTTCTATAAGAGAGAGAGAGACAGACAGAGAAACATGCGACGCCGCACAGCTAGCAAAAAGTGTCGTGACAACTTTTCGTAAGAATTTTTTCCGTCTAGCCCCCATTCACAACGCGCGATAAGGAACTTCGTTCCAAAAATAAGTAAATAGGTACATTCGGCTACATGTCAGGTAAGACACCCAACATACCCATATTTACACTATACAATGCGGAGAATAGTTGGAAAGGGAATACATTAGGTGTAGGCGGGCGGCGCGCGAGCATCGCACGATTCGCGACGTTCAACTTCTAATAGTTAAAAGTCCAGTTTAGGTTGAAGCGTCGGCTTATTCCTGACAGATAACCCAGACTAGATAACTGGTTCATCATCATCATCATCCGCAGCCCGATCTCACCCACTGCTGGGTATAAGCTTCTCTTTCATTGTGCCGTTCTCTGCGGTCCTGCGCCACTCTCATCCAAGTCCGACCTGCGACGTTAGTGATGTCGTCAGCCCATCTCGCCGCTGGACGACCGACACTTCTCTTTCCTGTCCTCGGTCTCCATTCCGTAACCGCCCTACTCCACCTGTCGTCACCGCGCCTTGCCATGTGGCCTGCCCACCTCCACTTGAGTTCCATTACGCGCTTGCCTACGTCGAAAAAGCAAGCGCGTAATGGATAACTGGTTATCTCAGAGGATTTTTTTTTCTCTCAGATAACCGCGGTTATCTACGAGGAAAAAAAATCCTTTGATATAACCAGTTATCTGTGAGGAAAAAAATCCTCTGAGATAACCAGTTATCTAGTTTTGGTTATCTGTCAGGAATAAGCCGAAGCGTCGCCGTATGTATCTAAGTCAAGTTCCAGCGCGTCGCGTCTCGTTGTACCTTTAATTTTATCACATTTATACGCATTAGTCAATTTAGAGTAGGTAGGTATTCCTAACAAGCCTTAAAAAATGTATCACCAATATAATTATTATTTAATTTGATAATCTACAAAACTAGCGCTGCTACTGATAGGGTTAAGTTTCCAATATCTTCAATTACCAACTTGGACACTAGAATCACTTAGTTCACAAGTTGAATTCTCTATGGTATAGATCTAATTAAACCGACTCCGACTATCTATGGAGTTGTGGTCACTACGTCCCTGAGGGGAAGAGTAATTTGAAGTATGTTAGCAGTTTGTAATAAGACGATAGGCATTAACTATAGGTTTAGAATTAAACTAATATCGTTAATACACCTCTAAAATTAACCTTTATGGAAGCCCATTAAAGCGAGTCAATTCCATTAAAATTAAAAAGTGTTACAACAAGTAATTAAATTAAAAATTTAAAAAACCCCCGAATCTTGAACCGATTTTCATCGAACATAGCTAAGAACACTCCTGACTAATTCACCTTTCAAACAAAAAAAAAACAAAATTAAAATCGGTTCATCCGTTCAGGAGCTACGTTGCCTCAGACAGACACACACACAGACACATCAAACTTATAACATCCCGTCGTTTTTGCATCGGGGGTTAAAAAATAATGTCGTTCGTCTATGCTTGAAGGAATGCGAATTAAAATTATCGTTCCTATCACATCTAGAATTTTTTATACATTATTATTTCTTTAGCATATTTCCTACACCGTTTGAACACGTAAGTACCTATCACGTAGTACGCATACTGCTAGTGTTGGCTCACGTAGTGTCGCAGAGTGCGTGTAGTGATGGCTCTGTCGATGATTTTAATATCGATTTAAATAATGTTCATTTTAGTCTAACTTTTTATAATAATTTGCTTTATTAAATCGGTAACTAACACCACTGAGCAAAATAACTTTGTTTAATACCAAATAATTAAAAGCAATACTAACGCTAAGCTGTTTTAGCCATTACTAAATACCTGCCAACGTCCAATTGGTTTCAAGAGACCGCAACATGTCCAAGCCATCTAAATTCAATTCAATTAGTAAATTCCTAATTTTCGCCACACTAGCAGCTTTCAATGAAAGCTGGTTTACACTGGGATAGTAACTGGCTTGAGGATATTGGCAAGTAAGCGATAACTTAGATTTGGATTTTATTAGATTTGGGTAGATAGTTAATCAATTTACACAATGTCAAAACACTTAAAAAGTGCGTATTTTCTTTTAAATCAGTATATTAATGTTTGTGGTTAAGCTATCATCAGAAGTAGGTATATGGTTTGATATAGGTAGAATCAGTGGCCTAGAAATCAGTTTTTTTTTTTTCAAGGGAATGATTTCCAAAATTTTAACTACATATGTAAAAATACAATCTCACTCCACGCAAAGAATTTGAGCTAACCTTTGTCCAAAATGAGTGCCACCTACTGTTCAGTACAGGTTTATCGACTGAATAATCTTTAATTTAATTGAATTTTTTTTAATCAGCATTTTCATAGACAGGTACTTATGTAGGACTCTCACTTAAACTCGTATGTTTTCCTCTTTTCCGTCTATCCCAAATTAGGTACTGTTTTGTTTTTAACTAAAAATTATAATAGCTATACGTGGATACTTGTAATTAGCTTTTAAGTAACCATTGTATCTACCTATACGTCGTCTAGCTGTAAATTTTCCAAAAATTAAAAAAATAAAAATAAATAAAATAAGATTGATTCGTTTAGCTACTAGAGTTTAGTGACTAGCGCCTCGGCAACAGGGCCTAAATTTCAAACTAACGATTCTAAGTTGTAACGAGCTCACCGTAAACTTGGCGTAATTTCCCCCGAGCAAGCGTTGATACGTTACGACGTTATAAAACGTAATGAATGTTACGTTATATACGTTTTATAGGTGTTTTGACGTGAATTTCATATCAACGTAAATTTTGATAAAATGTGAAACCTACAATGTTATTTTATGAGTTTTAAACGGCAAATCGAAAGGTATTTCGTATGCGTAAAAGCA
Source organism: Gandaritis pyraliata (assembly GCA_947859175.1). Lineage (NCBI taxonomy): Eukaryota > Metazoa > Arthropoda > Insecta > Lepidoptera > Geometridae > Gandaritis > Gandaritis pyraliata. Next base: position 1,929,895 of record OX401867.1, on the reverse strand, counting down.
ATTTTCTGTAATTTTCACTCTAAGCAAAACATGATCTCAAGAGTAATTTTTTTTTGACATGCTTACTAAACTTAATAAACATTTTATTTATTCGTCTGTCTAATAGACTACGGGTTTATTTCAAAGATATATAAGTAAATGCCCTGTACAATTCTCTATACTTTTATTTTAAAAATGTACAAGTATGTGTAACTACGAGTATTTTAAAATTCATCGACAAAATGCTACTTACATTACAAGGCACAACCCTACACATTTGGTGCACGTCCTTAGAACGCCACACATGTAGCATAAATTGCTAGCAAAACATTTATTTTAATTTTGCATAGTAATATTAAATGCGGTAAAGTTTGCCTATTTTCCAAGTATTTTCCGAGATTTCATATTAAATGTACCTACTGCATTCTGGGTACAAACTTGTTTCCTGTTTTATTTAAGGTATACTTACAAAATGTTGGTGCTTTATTTAATTTTAGTTCTAAGAATATGGGAATTCTAAAATTCATACAACATTTTATTTTTAACCCTTGACGCAAACACGACGGGGTGTTATAAGTTCGACGTGTGTGTGTGTGTGTGTGTGTGTGTGTGTGTGTGTCTGAGCAATCGTAGCTCCCGAACGGATTTTGATTTTTTTTTGTTTGGAAGATGAATAAGTCGGGAGTGTTTTTAACTATGTTTGATGAAAATCGGTCCAAGATTTGGTGGTTTTTTAAATTTTTAATTTCATTACTTGCATTTTTATAAAAGCAGGTTTATATTATAATAATAAAAAGCGTCTTTTGAATAAAATTATAAATTAATCTGTCTGAGTTTTCACTTTCTGCTCTTACGTGAGAAGTTTTTTTCTTTTTGCTAGTTCTATATATTTCAGAAACGGATGTTTATTCTTAGAAATCTCTTCACATACATTTTTGAAACTAAAAATCTGGTTCTTTTCCGGAAATACTCCGTGGACATTAAAAATCCAACATTTGAGCTGGGGCCTTATTCTCACTTCGGCAGAGATTTTACTCTAATAGGGATGACGTCAAAATGACGTTGAAAACTCCTATCACTAGTGGGTAAAACCAGTTTTCGACCGAGATTTGACGTCATCCCTATTAGAGTAAAATCTTTGCCATACCCAGAATCACCCCCCTGATAGCTCAGACGTAAAACGAGTGCACTAAAATATTCACGAGTCTAAATATGGAAATGTTTTAGGCTCTTTCTCGAGGGAATAAGGTGTATCAAGTTATTTATGACTCACTTCCGTCCAGTGTTACTTAAGTGATCTGTGATACCCAGACAAATACACTCGAGAGCAATGATTCCGGGTCACTTAAAGAATGTTAAAAATCTCGGAAACTAAAAATGATAGGTTAATGCAATAAATTGTATTTAATAGACAATGTAATACTCCTTAAATGAAAGTAAAAAAATATGAGTCACCATACATTTTATTAACACAAAATTACATAAAGAAAAAAACTGCTGATCTCTCCTTAAAACAAAAATAGGAAACATGAAATTTTTGAACTTTATTACGATTTGACTTGAATTTTAATACTTCGTATTGCCTCCTCGTGCTTCCATTACTGCGTTTACGCGGTTTGGCATGCTGTACACCAAGTTCCTTATACGATTTTGGGGAATATTCTCCCATTCCTCTGTGAGAGCAATTTTGAGCTCACGAAGCGTGATTGGGGGAGGGTTTCGTTGTTTTACGCATCTGCCTAGCTCGTCCCAAGCATGCTCGATCGGGTTGATATCCGGGCTGCGCGCTGGCCACTCCATACGAGTAATGTTCATCTCTTGAAGGTAGTCATTCACAATCCTACCTGTATGAGGTCGGGCATTGTCATGCATAAATATAGCATCCTCACCTAAATTGACCATAAATGGACCAACATGATCATTGAGGATTTCTTCCACATATCTTACGCTAGTTAAAGAGCCGTTTTCTATGATCACCAGCTCTGTGCGACTTTCAGAAGAAATTCCGGCCCACACAAGTACAGACCCACCACCGTAGGCTACTTTTTCTTCGATGCATGCTTGCTTGAATCTTTCCCCTGGTCTTCGATACACTCTGTGCCTTCCATCGTGCTTGTAGAGCATAAATTTTGATTCGTCGGAGAACATAACTTTTGACCAATCTTCAATACTCCAATTTACGTGGCTCTGGGCATATCTTAGTCTTGAAATACGATGCCCACGCTCCAGTTTAGGGCCGTTTGCAGGTCTAAGGGGTTTTAAGTTAGATTCAGCAAGCCGACGTCTTACTGTCCATGCACTTGGGTTACTTCCTCCGAGGCGTCGAAACTGATTTGTGAGTTCAGTTCCTGTGAGAAAGCGATTTCGAAGCATGGTGTTCACCAAGTATCGGTCTTCTCGTGCTGTGGTACACCTGGTTCTGCCCGTTCCTGGTCTGCGTAGGTTAGAACCAGTTTCTTCGTAACGTCGGAGAACTCTTTGTACTGTTGACAGCGACACACCGACAGTCCTGGCTGTATCGCGCTGACTCCGGCCGGTTTCCAGCATTGTAAGTATTCTGGTGCATTCTTCAGGCGTAAGCGACATAATTTCAGCTTGAATAATGAATATAGAGCACTATCAACATGGTTTATATACCCACATAAATGACAGATTACAAACAAAAGCAAAACCAAATGCTGTAATTTCGTAGTTCCATCTTCGAAAGTGGCCCTTTTTCAAATTTGATTTTTTTAAGATATAACTTTACAATAACTAAGAAGTTTTAATACCTTCATTTAAGGAGTATTACATTGTCTATTAAATACAATTTATTGCATTAACCTATCATTTTTAGTTTCCGAGATTTTTAACATTCTTTAAGTGACCCGGAATCATTGCTCTCGCGTGTATATACTAGTATTCAGACTATTGTGAAATTTGATCTCACACGATATGTAATTTTTAACCAACTTTGAAAAAGGTTCTCTGTTCGGTTATATTTTTAAATGTTTGTTACCTCAGAACTCCGTTATTTATAAATCGATTTGTATTATTTTTTTTATCTGAAAGGATGTATTTTCAGGTTGGTCCCATTCAATTTTCAGCAAAAGCGGTTCAGTAGTTTGGCTTATAAATAAAAATAACTGAAAAAATATTCCATCCACTTGCAGGAAATTGCTTCATACAATTTCATTGATTCATGCGTTATTTTAAAATTTTAAAGAGTAGCTCATAATCTCGTTAATAAAATTAGTTTTTATTGTTATTACGTTCTAACCCACAGATTATCATAATATCAAAGTGCTAAAAGGCATCTTGTTTTTTTATTTTCCTTCATTTTCTCTGTAGCTTGGAACAGCTTGTAGCTTAAAAGTCCTTATTAAAACTAGCGCTCAGTCCCATTCAGAAAAGCACTTAATGCAATGCGACTATCTTTGTGCATCTTGTTATAAAAGACGCTCTTTTTAGTCCGAAGCTTGTATTAAATTGTAATTTAGTTCTGCAATAATCATGAGAAGTTACGTTAAAAACTGTAGAAGAGGAAATAAGAAAAGAAGTAAGGATATACGCGCACTTCGCGGCCAAACAGTTGGCTTGCTACTTTTGGTCGATACCTACACCTTCTGTTTGACGAATTAATGGCGTTTATGGTGTCATGTTAGAGTCCACATTTGGATTTATGATTCTAATGTTAGCTACGGCTGCTAGTGTGCTTGCAGCCTTATATCAATGAATTTAGATGTTGCTAAATGTGTCTCAAGAAAATATTGGAGTATTAAAAAATAAACGACAGTATTACGAGCTCTTTACACGTTTGTGTAGACAATGCTTAGGTATTGTATTGTGTTGTGGGCTTCCAAATAGAAGAAAAATGTCCTAGTATACTTATAACCAATACTAGAGTCTTTACTTAATTTATCTAAATAGTGTAGACACAATTACTTATGACCATTAATAAAAAATAATCTTGTGACAAAATAGCATTCTTTTTTTTTCGAGAACAAAAATCTTATACTAATTTTCTATAACACTGTGTACCATTCCATTTCATCTAATGTTTGTCGTGACCATTAGTGTGTTTTTATTATTATTCAAAATCTTAATAGATATTAAAACACGTTTCTTTTTGTCTGTAGGGTTATATTCCATTGTTTAAAAGTGTACTTAATATTTCAACAAAATCCTGTGAATTTGTTTGAGTAGTATTATATTCTTGAAGATCATTTTATAAGCAGTTTTTTTTTTCAATACACTAAAAGTTCAGTGTCTGATATGGCTTTACCTCCTCCGCTGTGCGTTGTGGGTTCGACACCCAGAAACATACATCAAGTTAAAGAAAATAGAGTTCGTTTGTTCATTTGTATGAGTGGCAAACTCTAGTGATGGATTTTAGGCCGTATGGAGCTATATCCACCAAATGGTGACTTGCAGACAGTCCAATCTACCAGCCTGAATCCAGCTGCCATATACTGACCCTACTGTATCGTTTAGAGCATAAAATAATACTTATTTTTTATTAACTTTCTAGTAGGAATAATTTATCTTGCTTCGGTTGCCTGGAAGAGATCACTCTCATTAATAAAACCGCCTATTGTGTTACCTATTTTTTATATAAATGTTTCCTGTACTATTTCTGTGGTGAACAATAAAGTTATCTATCAATATAATGTTTTAGTGGTTCTAAATACCTATTTATTTAGCACTGCACAGTTCCACGATAGTTTCCTGTTACAAAAATTAATAACCCAAAAAAAAAACAAAAGAACAGCTCACGTTTAAAGGCCACGCCACACCTACTCACAAAATTAACATGTCAGCATTTTATTAATAGACAATATAATTAAACTATCATCTATACAGACGTTAGCTTCATAGGCGGCTATAAATTATTATGTAGGCGTGATTTGTAGTCAGAAATTATAGACTACGTGGCAGGTAGAAAGCGGCTACCGTGTGGCGAGAGCCTAATTACATTAGATTTTAATTATAATATTGAAAAACCCAACCCACACGTAAAAAGAATAACACTACCCCTAGGCATAATGTTCTAACAAAACATCTTTATTTCTCAAAATATATGTAGAAATAGGGACATTATTAGAAACTTAAAAACTGTTCCACAATTCACATAAGTAATTTCACGTGATTAATTTCATAAATACGCCACACGATTCGAAGTCTTTTATAAAAAAAAATCACAATTATCTCTGTATTGGCCTGGAATATCAAGGAAATTACCCAAGTTACTATGCGGTGACGTCATTATGTAATTTGCGACAGATATGTAACTAGTGTAAATGCTGGGACAAAGCTTCTAGGCTGTGTTCGACCATCTACCATGACCCTCTGACCCATGAATTTGGTGTTTCAATTCATTTTTAAAATCAATTTTTAATTTTTTTTTATTAATTAATATATTTTTTTTCATTTTTTTTTTCAGTCGCTGAAAAATTCAAAAGGAATGAACACGTATGGGAATTTGCTGAATCATAAGTTATGAGACAGATTTTCGTAGATTTTTGAATATTTCTATTTCGTGCCGAATGTTGGCTAGACAGGCTTATAAATGAAAAAAAAATTTGATATTCGATATTCCTTATTTAGGACTTATATTTGAATTAATTAAGATCCAGTATAAAGAATTTCCAAAATAAATGCCAATTCAAAACAGTATTAAAAAGCTATTTTTAAAAGAATATGGAATTAAATGAAACCCGCTAATTAAATTGCAGAGTTCAGTTTAATTTGGGACAATGGAGTTCTTCAAATATATAAAACAAAAGAAAAATGTCTTTGCCGATGTATACCCAAATACCTATTCGGTATAAGACATTTTTTCTATTGGGAGCGGATGTTTTTAAAAATTACCCATACATAAGCAAAGTTTAATAAAATTAAATGTCAAAGCAAGAACATAAAAAAATATTTATAGTTTGAAAGCACATTAATTTATATTACAAAGTGTAGTATTATAAACGGTGAACAGTAGCAAGACTTTACTGCAGTTTTCACTTAACTACCAGAGAGTAATTCTCTTATTAAATGTGGTAAAAATATTGTTGATAATTATTGTACAGTGGATATTGTTGGGACGTCAATAAATATTTTTATGGCAACAAAAACCTTATGATGTCTAGATTTTTCAAAGAGATTTACCCCACAGTCGTTAAATGTACAGTATTCAAAATTAATTAATTTTAACGTAAATCAAGGTACCTATGTATGGTCTTTGATTGCATATGGTGTAAGTGTTAGGGTGTGAACTAAAGTTATGACTTTAGTTGATTTTATCACCTCGTAAAAATGACTAAGTTGAATCAATATTTTCTACTTTAAAATCATCAAGTAAAACTTCAATAGATAGCAACATTTACACTAATTATCTTCACACGATGCATTACGTCACTGAGCACGTCCACTAAAGACGTGGCTTGTAATGCATTGCATTTCGCCTATCATTCTGAGACATAATCCGTTACCATTTTGCGGCTATTTTATAGTGAATCCTACTAATATTATAAATGCGAAAGTTTAGATGTTTGGATGTTTAGATGTTTGGATGTTTGGATGTTTGGATGTTTGTGTTTCAATCACGTCGAAACTACTGAACCAACTTGGATGAAACTTGGCATATATGTAGTTCGTAACCTGGATTAACATATAGGCTACTTTTTATCCCGAATAATTAACAGGGTCTACAGGATAAAATGAACGAAAAGGATTAGCAGCGCCAATTGGCAAGAGGATTTCATTGTCATGTCATGTCACGTCAGTTTGACAGGGCGTAGTACTACCTCTTTGGTCTAACAACTAGCGTTTGACATTCGAGTAGGTACGAGTTCGGTGTAATGAGGTGTAATGTCAAGTTTCTCAAAGAAGTATCCGCTCGGTACACGCACAGATAATATAATGTACACGGAAACTAGACGCGTACGAAGTCGCGGGTAACTGCTAGTCGGAAATAAAGTGTATCCTACTAATATTATAAATGCGAAAGTTTAGATGTTTGGATGTTTGTGTTTCAATCACGTCAAAACTACTGAACCAACATGGATGAAACTTGGCATATATATAGTTCGTAACCTGGATTGACATATAGGCTACTTTTTATCCCGAATAATTAACAAGATCTACAGGATAAAATGAACTAAAAGGATTAGCAGCGCCAATTGGCAAGAAGATTTCATTGTCATGTCATGTCACGTCAGTTTGACAGGGCGTAGTACTACCTCTTTGGTCTAACGACTAGCGTTTGACATTCCAGTAGGTACGAGTTCGGTGTAATGAGGTGTAATGTCTAGTTTCTCAAAGAAGTATCCGCTCGGTACATGCACAGATAATATAATGTACACGGAAACTGTAGACGAGTACGAAGTCGCGGGCAACTGCTAGTTTATCATAATCCAAATACAATACTTCTTCATCATAGCTAAAATGGATGACGCAAAGCCTACAGTCCACCTCAAATTTATTACTGGACCTTTAATGTAGCTAATACTAAAACAGCTTCGTCAGTCGTAGTTACTTAATCTAAATATTTTTCAAGTTAAAAAAAACTAGATAAACCGACTTCAATTCGACTACCAGCTTCATCATCAGATGATGATGATGATGAAAGTTCATTGGAAATGTTTAAGTGACTATAAACACCACTTAAAAGACACAGGAAAGCAAAATACGCAATTTCGTGCACGTGGCTGGCATATTTTTTTCAGTTATTTCTATTTATAACCCGAACTACTGAACCGATTTTGATGAAAATGAAATGGGACCAATCTGAAAGCATATTCTTTCAGATAAAAAGAAAATTTTTGAAATCTGTTCATAAATGACGGAGATCTGAGTTAACAAACATTTTAAAAAAAGTGAATAAAAGTGCAAAATTGAGTAATCTAGCTACATTTTTCCAGCTGTGTCTCTATTCAGGCAATTAAACCACATATTTTCAAATTAAGGGCGACAGTGAACACCCTGTATTCGTGTACGTAAATCCTTGAATAATCGTAGATTTTGGGGCCGCACGGAAATAAAATTATCACGTGGGGCTGGGTTGTGGTCCAAGTTACAAGGTATAGGCTTGTTTACATTTGTATAAGTAGGTACAGGCAGTAAAATAGGACTGATGCGAGTTACGTTACACGCGGTAATGGAACAATACTGTCATGTTCTCAAGATAGTCAAGAGTTTGATTACCAAACTAAGTTGCCAAATACTAATGGTATAATATAGCTTTGCTAAGCTTTGTTTCATTTGGAACTAGAGGGCGTTGTGTGAAATGATAAATGCGAAAGTTTAGATGTATGGATGTTTGTTACTCGTTCACACAAAAACTATAAGTCTGATTTGGATGAAATTTGGAATACATATAGTTCGTAACATGGATTTAACATAGGCTACTTTTTATTCCGGAAAATCAAGAGGTTTAAACGGGACGCGGACGAAGTCGCGGGCAGAGTCTAGTGTAATATAAAAGTTCTGTGCTTTTAATGTTTTAAATATGCCTGTTGTGTAAATGTAAGCTAGAAGATATGTAAAGTTTTAGCATCTTACAGATAAACCGTACCTACTACAAATAGAAAACTCGAAACAAATACTTATTTGCAAAACATTCAAACTATTGCAGTTTTATTGCAGGAATTAAACTCATAGCTTTTGTATCTCAAGAGTTGCCAAGTGCGTCACAGAAGTCAAAAAATGATTGTATCTCTGGGCCAGCTGCGTCAAGAAAATTAAAAAAATAAAATAACTCGCTCTAAACTCATTACTTACTCCATCCGCGTAAATCAAGATTAATAGACTTCCGAAATACATTTTCCGTAATCTATTGGATTAAAAGCATTTAACGGTATTGTATTGCAATTCAGTTTATTTGTTTTGTTTTTATTTTCATGAGAATTTTCATAATAAGCTATGAAGAAGGCTTTTGTGTGGTCTAAAACCGCGTCGTCAATTTGAATCTTAACTTAATGTGATAGCATTCATTTTTTACCATCATAATTTTTTTTCTTTTTGCCTTTTATTTCTTTTCTTTTAAACAGACTTCAAAAAATGGAAAGGTTCGGTTCGGTTGTATTTTTTTTTTATCTGAAAGGATGTACTTCCAGGTTGGTCCCATTTAATTTTCATCGAAATCGGTTCAGTAGTTTGGCTTATAAATAGAAATAACTGGAAAGTCTCTAATATCATAATACATAAACCTTATCTTATTCATACTTACGTATGGTTTGATAAAACAGAAAAACAACAAAGCTCATCTCAATATTTTTTGATAAAACCAACATTTTATACAAAAGACTTTTCATATTTGGCGTTTTTCATTATTGAAAGGATGGTTTCTTTAAATTGTAGTTTAATTTATTGTTTAAGTTTAAGTTATTGTAGTTTATTCAATTAAGTAATTTCAGAAAAACAGTAAATAATTTACATTATTTATTAACTGGAATATCCCGTATTCCGGGAAAGTGAACGAAGAAAATTTAAATTTTCAATTTTAATCCCGATTCCCGCAACTCTTTCTGTTTTAAAAAAGAAAATTCCTGTTTCGCAGTTAATTAAAATAGTAGTTTAGGTGCGGTGCGTGTTTCGGCTATAAAGCGATTTATTAAGAACCTTAGAACTTTCTTGAACATTAAAATCATAAATCGAACATAAATTTCACCAAAAATTGAATATTTATCATGACTTGTGAATTTTATTGTATCCCGATATTTTGGCACAGTTGCATGCAGTGTAGGTATGTAGGTACTTTGAGAGATTTACCGATTAAAATAACTAAGGTATAATTGTTATGAAGACAACGTCATTTTCAAAATAATTTAGAACTAAAAAATAAAATAAATAAATATTCATGGACATTTCACACGACCCTCTAGTCCCAAACTAAGCAAAGCTTGTGACATGGGAACTAGACTATCCTGAGAAATTAATTAATTTAGCTCAAAAACGGCAGCAATACGATGCAGTTTCAAAATTTTAAAACGAAAGTCAAAGGTTTGATTGTAGTTTTTATAATTTCACGCTACTTACTAACTTACCTACTATAAAAGCTCAATCATTTTGGAAATCAAATAAAATGTCGCTTTTACCGCTACGTTTATAAACAGTCTGGAACTACGTCCAAACCTCAAACGAACACTGTATGAAAAGACTAGCGCTTATGCGCTTTATTGAATTCCTGCAAAATTCCTAACACATGCTCCGCAGACTCGTGGACAAGTTTTAACACATTAGAGAAACGTGAACATCACGCAGAAATTACCGGGAGAACTGCACCCGTATCTTTATATTCTCAGACCAGGCTCACTCATCAATATTAGACATCAAAGTTAAACAAGTGAATCTTGAAATCTGTCAAAAATATACCTAAGTTTCGATTCGGACATTGCTGCACCATTTTTTTAAAGCTGGCCAGTAGGAGATCGCTACCGAGTGATAAGGCCGCCAATTGTACACACGGCCACAGGTCAGGTTATACACCCAATACAACCATAAATTGAGAATTGAAACCAGAGAATCGTTGGAAAGGGAGCGCAATAGGCGTAGGCGCGTGGTGCGCTCCCAGCCCGTCCTACACAAACACACTGTCATCCCTCTCGCACGATTCGCAACGTTCAACTTCTAATAATTGAAAGTCCAAACGGCATAGGTGGACGTGTCTTCGACTGTACATATCGAGCAAAGCCTCTGTATTTTATTCTACTTTGTTCTGGTATATTATGTACTGTACAATAAAGTATTTTTCATTCATTGCTGAGCCAAAGTGACTTAATCGGTAATTTATTTATTTATATAATTTTTGGTACGATGATAAAAACATCCTCAGCTAAGTATGAATACCTATGAGTAACGCCTTAAAATACAGCGACTACTTTGTGGAAATTAAATTAGCTTGAAAGCATAGTTGCAAGTGTGACAGTTTAAAATATAATAATTATTAGTTTTTAGTCTGTATTTTTAGTCAACTAATAAGGTTTAACTAACTGATTGATTAGATACTGCCTATCTGAGCAAGTCTGTGCTCAAGCTCAACCTTCCGCGCTGTGGGTCGTGGGTTCGATCCCCATCATCCCCAAAATAAACATGTATCGTGTAGTTATCGTGCCAGTGTGCAAACACACATTATATCTCAGACGATATCGTCTCGGGACAGAGTGAAAACGCCCAATCGGAGCACGATTTCACATACTTAATTTTTTTTACTTGCAAGTAAATTCTCGTAGTTTTCTTTAAAATTACGACTACTTAATACAGTATTTACAATATTTATAATATGTACAAAATACACATGAAGCAGTTGAGGTATCTACACACCGTTGCAAACGATTTATAGATAGCTCAACTGATCCAAATCAGTACCAATCGGAAGCGTGCCCAAGTCACTGGCTGCATTGCCGCGCTGAATAGCAATGCTGATACGCTGGCCCAGATAATAATCAGCCCTCGACGACCTGAAAGAATTTTGAAGACCCGGAGAACCTCGGTACACTAAATTAATATCGATAACCGACCGTGTTGCTAATATATCGCTAGAATGGGGCCATAATCGTAAACTGAGCGCCCAGTATCTTATTGGTATCTAAACCTAAACTAATGGTTCTGTGAGAACAGCATTGGTATTCCAATCTCAGTTGAACTGCAAAGTTTTAAATCATGGTCAGTTCATACATACTCATAGTTATTCGGTGACTAAATAGTGACATTATGACGTCATTTGATGTGTTTTCGCGCATATTTTGCTGTCAAGTGTTTAAAAAGAATGACCTGAAAAAAATTATTACAATTATTACGTGGTACAAAATTGTACCACGTGACCTGAAAAAATTACACTGGGCAGTGAAATATAACTTGACAGCAAAAGATTGGCATACGGGGGCAGTAGACTTTGCGAGCCCTTACCATGCAGTAACTAATACTACTTACTACTATCTACACATAACAGTCTAAAAAAAGCCACAAATAGGTATATCTTAAAAGTTATTTTAACAATTTTTTTCAACTAGATAAATGCGAGTGAGTAGGTACTTCCATCTTTTAAAAAGTATCAGAACAGATTAGGGATGCCAGAAAATAGTATTTGGAACGTATTACGGCTCTTGCGGGTACGTCGGGGATAACGGTTCCGCCATAAGAATATCCCGTATCGAAACGTGGTTAATTCGATTCTCCTCCATCTTCTCTAGAATAACAACATTCTTGAGCGCTTCATCCAAGTCCTGTTCTGATGCAGCGCCATCTATGGTGGGAGAATCAACACTACGCTTCTGAATATGCGATGGATATGAGTGGGGTTCCTCGTTACTGGGGAACCCACCACCAGAAGCAGTTGACGCCATGAATACGACAGCAAGAAAAAGAATCACGGATTTCATCTGGAAAAAAAAAACATTTTAATTGGGACTACTTAGGTAATTTAGTAAGAGAATTCGATTTATGTATGTAGCTGAGGGAACTGTCACCACAGTGTATCTATGAATTATTTGAGAAGTAGGTATTTACTTACTTTGAAAATCTTGCGAGAGGCTTGCAGGCAAATGACATAATTATCTCAATTCACTTACTTTTATACATTTCGAGATGATTCTAATTCAATTATTGATTAATTGAAATAGTAATTACGAATCGATCAAAACTCTATTGACTTTTAAAATCAATAGAGTGGAAATATTTTGAAGAAATTTAAACTGTGGAACTACTAACGACTAGTGTGAAAGTACATCCTTTCAGATAAAAAAAAGAATTTTTCTAAATGATTAATAAATGAAGTAGTTATGAGGTACCTACCAAACAAACATAAATAATTTATAAGTTAAAAAACTGGAAAAACCGACTTCAATTCGACTACCAGCTTCATCATCACATGATGATGATGATGATGATATTTCATTGGAAATGTTCTAGTCACTATAAACACCACATAAAAGTCGCAGGAAAGCAAAATACGCAATTTCGTGCACGTGGTTGGTTTGATTCTTTAGAGGAACTACTGGTGGGTTTTTGCTTTTCTCCAATTAAATGCGATTTGAATGTACAAACTGGGTTTAATGACAAATTATTGACAAAATAAAAATAATTAATAAAAATTTAGAAAAATGTAAAAATTTAGGTGTGCACCACAAAGTTCATTGTTGCTAGCAGTAAAATGGTAGGCGCTACGCCGCAACTTGTCAAATTGCATCGTTGCTAGCAATAAAATGGTAGGCGCTACGCCGCAACTTGGCATATTTTTCAGTTATTTCTATTTATAACCCAAACTACTGAACCGATTTTGATGAAAATTAAATGAGACCAATCTGGATATATATCCTTTCAGATAAAAAAAGAATTTTTGAAATCGGTTCATAAATGACGGAGTTCTGAGGTAACAAACCTTAAAAAAAAAAAAAACATACAACCGAATTGAGAACCTCCTCCTTTTTTGAAGTCGGTTAAAAAAATACAACTGAATTAAGAACCTCTTCTTTTTTTTTTGGAAAATTTATACCTATTTATATCAATCAGACTACGCAGTCCTCTCTGTCTTCACGAGACGAACCCGTAGACACTAAATTCGACCTTTTGGGGACACGGGAACGCGAGTAATCGCTAAAACTTATACCCTTTATTTAGCTCAAAAGTCTACATAGGTAAGCCTATTGCAAAATTCGAGTACCTGAAATTTCATTTAGGCAAAGAAAAGGCTTTATAAGGGCTGGCGAGGTCTACTGTTCTCACTAAACCATTAGTATTATTCTGTTTCATACACACATACAGTGCATTCATTTAAACTAACACAAAACCCATTTTGCTACCGTTCAGTAAAGGCTATTTCAGTTTCATAGCACATAACCGTAAAGTGGCTTACTTATTGGTACCTAAATAAATACCTAATCTACGAAACGATATTAAATTATCGTGGCCATATCGTAAACCCGGTACGTACAATACAATATTTATTTTTATTAAGTCTATAACGCACTAATAGGATAAAACGCGGCTTGAAGTTACACTAGGATAAATAAATACTAAAACCGTTTTATGAACATAGTAATCGGGTGAAATTAATTAATCATCAAGGGTATATCTACTAAACGTTATACAGAACAGTTGAGAGTTTAATTTAGAACTTGAATAATCTCACAATTTAACGGTTTACTATTATTGATTGGACTAAAATTATACACTATCAGCATTGCTATTCAGCGCGGCAATGCAGCTAGTGACTTGGGCACGCTTCCGATTGGTACTGATATGGATCAGTTGAGCTATCTATAAATCGTTTGCAACGGTGTGTAGATAGCTCAACTGCTTCATGTGTATTTTGTACATCATATAAATATTGTAAATACTGTATTAGTCGTTATTTTCTTTGTGAATAAATTCATTTTTAATAAAAATTCTACACATAATATATTATACATATATAATATTGCTATGACATTGCAATCATCGGATATTTTGACACTACCTTAAAATATTTTTTTTTTATACAAAAAGGTTATACATACACTTGAGTCTATCTTAATCCAGACTCTACAATTCTACATATTCCATAATAATATGTCATAGTTGTGGCATACGAATTCTAGAAAATAATGAGGCTTAAAATAACCGCTGCGTTTTTGTACTCAGTGCGTATATTGTATTTTTTCGTGTCCCACAACTGCGGTCGTAACAGGAACTAATTGCTTTCGGAAACGCTTTTATGTGATCGTATTTCACCTGAAAAATGATTTATCCTCTTTACTCCGCGAATTCTTTGTCGCATTTTTGTAACAATATTACGACGCAACGAGACGTGCAATCGAGGTTTTATTAGGGCCAACGCACATCTATCGACAAAACTGTTTTGTCGCGTACTTAGTGACGTGAAAATAAATTTTCTGTTATAACGAAAACAGCATATGATGAATGCTTCCTCGTCATATGCTGTTTTCGTTGTAACGAAACTCACATCAATTGACACGAAAGTCTTTTCTTACGTTTTTTTATTAATAGGTTCGCAAACCAGCCGTTAAAACAATTTAATTAATTAATTAAATTGGCCGAGCGGCCTTCAAAAGCAAACATGCATGCATAAAATTATGTTTACCTATCTATTATAGCATTGTTTAGTACCTACCTATTAAACATTGCTTTATACGCATATACCTAGAGAATGAATTGTGCTTTTTTAATAAATAAGAATATAAAGTAATTATGTAGTGTACTTAATAATATTATTAAGTACTTAGGATGATTCTCATTAAATAAGCAAGTAACGAAAACAGCAAATAAAAAGAAGCATATCGTAACTAAAAAAGTTTTACTGAGAAGTTTCACATCACTAACTGTTCGACAAGACGTTTTGTCTTTGGTTTGCGTTCTCCCTAAAGAAAAAAATTGATACCGTTTTAGTATCCAGTGGGTGATGTGACTTTGACGTTTGATGACTTACAGGTGATTTTTTTAGTGCAAAATTATTATTGATCGAAAATATTAAATGCTTAGTTGCAATATCAACAAAGTACCCACATTTATTTTATCACAAAATTAACGTGATTTTGTTTGATTTTATGATTTTCACAGTAAAAAAATTATGGCTACAGTTTATCAAGGTAGAGGGCCTTGTTTTCTGAGGGTCAAATCAGAAACCTTTAAATTAACTAAAAAATGGATTAAGTTGGACTTGTAAAAATAGGCAATTCAGTCCTAAAATTTAAAATCTGCAAAACATCGTTAGTTTCATTTCATCATTTGCAAAACACCGAAACCCCCGTACACTTGATGGCATCAAAACAATATAACAACTAACAAGATAATGGTTCTGGCCGGCTTCCAGATTGTTTCGCCCGATGATGGCTCAAGGATTAACGGGTGCACCGCAGTGTACGCCTGTTGTACCCCACCGAGTACACTTGTGGCAAAATTAAGTGTTTGTCTGCAGTAGTTTACAAGCTATCTGTTCGTGTTAGTTGGAATAATTTATGATTAAAACGGTTTAATGAAGTGTTGTAGATGATACCATGCCAGTGTAAACTTTTCATAAATGTTTTAATGGAGTAAACACCCAGGGGGGTGATTCTAGACCGATAGACTTTTTTATCACGATAGATATATCCCCCAAAAACTGTCAAAAACTATGGAGTTTTGACAGTTCTTGGATTCTTGGATGTTTGTTCTATGTCTGGGTTACTATGTATTATAAGTATGTATTTACAAAAAAAAAAAGTATATAAGTATTCTATCAGCCATCTGGTTCCCATATTACAAGCATTGCTTAGTTTGGGACTAGAGGGTGTTGTGTGATATGTCCCTGAATATTTATTTATTTATTTATTTATTTATTTATATATCTATCGTGATAAAATGTCTATCGGTCTAGAATCACCCCCCCGGTACCTTACTTTTGTGTGTAATAGACTTGTTTCTAGATTATTGGAAACTTTTTAACAGTGCCCGAAATTACTTGCTTGAAAGTTGATGTGGCAATGGGCTGGCCATATAGCTCACAAAACTGACACCCGCTGAGGAACAAGAGGTTTTCAATTATCAACGATAAACAGTAGAAGAAGTAGGATTATCCCATCAAACTATGAACCAACGACATTGTTAGGGTCACGGATGGTCATTGTTTTAATTTGAAATTTTTGAGGTAGTCTAACAGTGGACTTCTACTAGCTGATTATGATGATGATGACTTTTCTATACTATCCTTTCAGCCTAATAAACAAACTAGGTACATAACAGTGTAGTTATTATAAAGGGTCCTGTGACATTAATTAAGTTCAACTAATAATTACAAATTGGCGCCCAAATGACCTTACTAATGGACACTAATTTTCAGTGACATTACGTCGTCGATATAATTGATAGTATCAATATTATAATATTCATTGGGTACTTTACAGTAATTTAGATAAATTAGCTAAATTCTGGAGTTTAAACGAAGAATGTAGATTGGTGCACAACGTGGGGCACTAGTTGATCAATGCTGAAATTTGTCTGCTTAAGTAAATCATTATTCTCTCAAACTTATAACACCCCTTGCGGTTCTCGGTTGGTGGTTCAAAACAGATGTTACAACTTCCGAAAGTCTTTTATAATTTACTCGCTTATGAGCTCCACCAGAATCCTACAAGTAAAAATCCTACATCCTGCTAGTTCCTGCTCCAAGCCGGAAGCCGCCGCCATTTCCTCGACTTCCGGTCGGCGAGTGAGGTTTCATGTCAGCAATCTGACCTCTTATGCCATCCATCTTGTCCGCGAGTTTGTTTGCTCAGCTTTTTGTTTAAGACTTAGCATTTTACTAAGAATTTTCATCCCATTTAGTTTTTGTTATATCTCCATTTTAATTTCATGTTAGGTACGGTAAGAGTCGTTTTAATATCGTTTCATCATCATCAATAATCTACATCTGCACTTTATTATTGGCCACTGGGCAATTATTTTGGATATTTGCTAATTTGTATATTTTGATATTCAGCGTGACAATGCAGCCAGTGTCTTGGGCACGCTTCCGATCGGTACTGATTTGGATCAGTTGAGCTATCTATAAATCATTCGCAACGGTTTGTAGATAGCTCAACTGTTTTATGTGTGTTTTGTATATATATTTATAAATATTGTAAACACTGTATTAGTCGTAATTTTCTTTGTGAATTAATGAAAATTTTGGATTTTATTGTAAGTTTTGATGACAGTCATTATTTAATTTACCATACGTATGAGTCTCATGATGTCCCTCTAGGAATTCTGTTACATTTTTATTTCTAGCCTATCTAACTTGAGTGATGAACTAATCTTATTTAAGATGCTTCAAATTAGTCAGGCTACCTTCTCGGGTATTCCCCTTGTAGTTACGAAAAAATCTTTTTCGCAAATCACTCCATTTGTTAGGTTTAACTAATAGGCTCGTTAAAATGGGGTCTGTCTGGGTTAATTTTATTTCATTTGGGATTGCAGATAAGAAATACTTATGTTACTACATAATGATGTTTAAATGATACTTAGCTTTTGTTATCGTCTAGCTAGACTAAAGGCGGCTTGCACCAGAATCGCTAAACGCGTTTAACCATTAAATAGTATTTAGCGAGTTGTCAAGTCATATAAATACGTCAGATTTAAATCTATTTAGCTGTTAAACACGTTTAGTGATTCTGGTGCAAGCCGCCCTAAGTATAGTAGTCACAACGGATCTTTGTCATTAAATAATGTGAACATTAATAAATAAACAAATCTGTTTATACTTTGCAGATTGATGAAACACTACACCTGAATATTGTACTTAATTATTAGTACAAATGGTTATCAATAAAAGTTTTAGATTGTACAATTAAACTTGTTTCTCAAAATTTAGCACATATTTTCAATTCCAGTATCGACAGTGGTGTATTTCCCAAATTGATGAAGCACAGTAAAATCATTCCAATCTACAAAACGGGATGCAAGAAAGACCCTTCTAACTACAGGCCGGTATCGATTCTTCCAGCTCTCAGTAAGGTGTTTGAAAAGATTATTCTTAACCAACTACTCTCTTACTTTACCGATAAACAACTGCTAAATAACCGACAATTTGGTTTCACAAAAGGGAGATCGACATTGGATGCTGGATTGGAACTGACCTCGTACATACTGAATTCATGGGAGGACTCACATGACACAATTGGTATATTCTGTGATCTGTCAAAAGCATTCGACTGTGTCGACCATAAAACGCTTATTATGAAGCTTAAATACTATGGTGTAGCAGACAATGCTTTGAATATGCTAGTGTCATATTTGACAGACAGAGAGCAAAGAGTAGCAATAGGTAACACGAGATCAGCGGGATCAATTATTAAATCAGGGGTGCCACAGGGATCGATATTGGGTCCCTTTTTGTTCCTGGTGTATATAAATGACCTACCATATATGGTACAAAAACAAACAGATAAGGAAATCGTGCTTTTTGCTGATGACACATCACTTCTATTTAGGACTAAACGAAGAAGTACTGACGTAAGGATAATAAATGACGCACTAAATGTAGTAAGTGATTGGTTTTGTGCAAATAATTTAGTATTAAATCCCTCAAAAACAAATTATGTTAAGTTTTCATTAACTAATGAAACACAGGCTAGCAATAACATAATGTTGATGAACAAGACCATAGATCTAGTGACAAGCACAAAGTTTTTAGGGATAACGCTAGATAGTAAGTTGCAGTGGGGACCTCATATTACTAAACTAGGTGACAGGCTAAGTTCAGCTGTTTATGCAGTAAGAGAGGTGAGGAAGCTCACAGACGTCGCTACTGCTAGGCTGGTTTACTATGCCTATTTCCATAGCATAATGAGTTATGGTATATTACTATGGGGATCAGCGGCAGACGCCAATACAGTTTTTGTGCTTCAGAAAAGAGCCATTAGGGCTATATATAATCTAAACTCACGTGCATCACTTGGAGAGGTGTTCAACAATATAAAAATATTAACTGTTCCGTCATTATATATTTACGAAAATATCATGTATGTTCGCAAAAATCTTAATAAATTTAGAAGGCACGCCGATGTTCATAGTAGGAATACACGGAACAAAGACAAACTATTAAGTTCAGTGTTCAGACTACAAAAAACAAACAAAAGCTTTATGGGAAACTCGATTCGATTTTACAATAAAATTCCTGGAGAAATCTTAGCCTTAAATGAAAATAAATTTAAAAAATGTATTAAACATAACTTAATTCATAAAGCATACTACACAATCAATAACTATTTGGACGATAGAAATGCATGGTGTTTACCAATCGCTGCGAACGATTCCGATGGACATAACAAACTCTCTGAAAAGCTCCAACAATCTACCTATTAGTACCTATACTTAGTTTAGTTGTTTGTTGACAAGGCCTTGTACAGCTGCTTCGTTATTTATTTATATTTTACATTAGTATAAGATTATTATTAATGTTATTTTTATTTTTGACAAAGCCCCTATACAGCTACAACACAAATTTATTAATTAACTTTTAGAATTTTTTTTACTATTATTGATTTTTTGCTATACCTATTTATTGCTTTGTACTTATAAAAGTGACGTAACTAAGTGTTCTATATAAGTTCCTATGGTTAAAAATAAATGAATATGAATATGAATATGAATTCGGTGGTCATGTTTTGTCAAAAATATTTATTTCTATTAATTTTGTGTTATTAACTACTTCTGTGTTATTTGGACCATTTATGTGTTATTGGCAAATCATAGCCATTAAAACAAATATTTTTTTAGCAAACACCGTTTTCTATTCAAACAAACTTTTTGCGTATGGCAAACTAGAAGTAGAAACTCGTCCAAAGCAAACATCCACAAGACAAAACAAACACGACCACGGTCATTAACAATTACACAGCACTGCCATAACTCGAAGAAGCACAAGACCACGTAATAATTTATTACAGCATACCTGTTAATTCGTGTCGGAGCCGTGTAAGTACCGGAAACGCCGCCATTTTCAGCTACTTCCGTTGACTAAGCGCTCCCTCGCAACGTTCTATTTTCAAGTAACGGTGTGCAGTCAATAAAAACAATGTGTAATTGCGAATTCCGCCTAAGTTTACTGAACGGTTTGATAATTTTATTAGGATGGAGAAATTGTGCACACCATATTATTTAATCTTTAAATTAATATTTATTCACAAAGAAAATTATGACTAATACAGTATTTACAATATTTATAATATGTACAAAATACACATGAAGCAGTTGAGCTATCTACACACCGTTGCAAACGATTTATAGATAGCTCAACTGATCCAAATCTTTAAATTGATTCTAAACATCATTATGTAGCGTGTATGTATAGCTATATATTTTGTAGTTTCTTTTATATGAGTTGGCTGTTTTTATTGTGATGAAAATCAGCGTATGGTGTAGAGGTGTGGAAAAAGGCAGGGAAGCCTTTGCCTAGCAGTGAGATGATGATGATACATATACATATATATATATATATATATATATAATATATATATATATATATATATATTTGGTTATTGTATTATTATTTTAAGTAGGTAATTTTTTATATATTGTTAAAGACGTTTCTCCCTACCAAGTTTTCCATATAAGCACTACCTTTTCTCCACACTACACAAAGGTTGGTTGGAAGAAAATGCTAAATAGCATTAAGCCCGCCTCTGTACTATTTTTATATGTGCAATAAAGAATTTTCTAATCTAATATAATACAGGCTAAAAATAAAATAAATAATAGTGTAGGTACGTAGTGAAAAATATCACCTAGAATGCCAACGTGCAAAATATGAAAACGCTGACAATCATGTTCTAAAAATAACAGTAGGTATACATCATAGCTACATCACATTTTTCCCGTCACACAGCGTTGACAACGCACAACGTATCAAAAATTCGTTGAATGTACCATGATAACCCAATTAAATGTATTTTTTTGCAAATATAACAATCCCTGCTCAAATCTTTCCCGGGGGTGTCGAACACTCGAGTCAAAATTACCAACTGTTTCTGTGCGGCCATTTTGAATTGTGTACGGATGTAAGTAATGTTTTTTAAGTGGAATTTTATTGCTGTTAATAATAAAACTTTTCCCCTGACGTATTTTAATTAATTAAAAAATAATTTTGTTTGGATGAATTGGTTGTGCCTACAGCAAAATAATAGTGATAGAAGTTTATAGTAAAACTTAAAATGTTAATCCGCTTTTGGCTATTTGTTTTAAAAGTTAATCTTTCGCCTTTATTCTTAAGACCTGTGGATTACGATAATCAATAAAATAGAAGTAATATAATACTTTTTTGAAAGTATCCACTGATACTTGCACAGATAAATTAAAGGTTGCCTGGAAGAGATCGCTTATAGCGATATGGCCGCCCATTGTACAAAATAAGAACTCCGTGTTTACTATGAAATTTCTTTGTGGTGTACAATAAAATAATAAATATTCATGGACTTTACACACAGCGCCCTCTAGTCCCAAACTAAGCATAATTTGTGATATGGGAACTAGAAAAAATAAATAAGGGTTGGGTTGGGAATAAAGAGTTTTCTATTTATCTATCTATCTTGCATTGCACTGCTTGCAAGATACTTTTTAACAAAAAAAGCACGATAATTTACACAAAAACACCTTGCACATAAAATCAGCTACAAATATAGTTTTAACTCTAAACTATACCCTGAGTAGGTATTGAAACCCATGGGTACTACTAGACCACAACATACTCAAAACAGTGTCCCACTATGCTGGCTAATGCTGTTAGTTCTTCGGAAGGTAATCACTGGTCCGACTGCTCACAATTTCGTTCAACTGAGCAGTAGTACATAGCACTAGTTAAACATTATACATCATTGCTGATATTTAGTGAACGTCGCCAATGATTGTGGGTTTTACACATATCAAACCTTATTAAACCTTGCTTCTTACTCCTTGCTTCTTCTTCTTGTTTTTTTTTTTAGTTTTTTTTTTCTTGACTATAAAAAAAACTTGGTATTTGTTCTGGGAAGCGCAAATACTCATACCCATTTAGAATGAGATAAGTAGACGGGTGTGCTCCGTGGAAAAACTACATACTATATGTATAAAATAGACCGGGTACCTAACCAACTGGACCTTTCGATTAGGAACTAAAAGAAAGCGTGGCAGACAGCTTTAAAAGATGGTCAGATGACATCAAGCAAGCTGCAAGCCCACCTGTGGACAAGAACTGGTCGAGACTAACAAGAGTGGAATGAAAATGTCTAACTGACACGCTTTTGGAACCCAACAGTAGAAAACGTTTAGAAATCAGACACAGTATGTAAATATTCTAATATAAAATTATGATTCGCCTATTTATACCTCAATTTATTTTTGTGTTTCAATTTGCGTAAAAATAATTCTATCCTTATTTTTCAGCTTAAAAAAGTATATTATAGGTTGGTACAGTAATTGACAACACATCAACCTATCCACTGTTTGAACTTTTGAATGTTGCGAATCAGGGATCGCAATAGATAGATAGATAGTAATTGTGTAGGTGATTATTGTTTTCTTTCTTTTTTTTATGCTTGTTCTGTGCTGTACCTGTGTTGTGATTGTGTGTCGAATAAATAAATCTCTATCTATCTATCTATCAATAGGTGTAGGCGCGTGGCGCGCAAGCAGCGAGTCTCACATAAAAACATATCGTCCCTCACGCATGATTCGCAACATTCAAATTATAATAGTTCAAAGTTGGAACCGTTGATAGGTTGATGTGTAGCCGACTGTACCTATATAAAAATAATCATCACGAACTTAATTGACATGACAGGCGTCACAGCTCAGTCGGTAATGGCTCTGCCTTCCGTGCTGTGGGTCGTGGGTTCGATCCCCGCCAAGAACAAACATTTGTGCTTGGAAAACATAGATGTTTGTTCTATATCTGGGTGTTACTATGCATTATAAGTATGTATTTACAAAAAAAAAGTATTTAAGTATTCTATCAGCATCTAGTTCCCATATCACAAGCTTTGCTTAGTTTGGGGCTAGAGGGCGATGTGTGTAAAGTCCATGAATATTTATTTATTATTTAACGGAAAACTAGTGCTTACGGTGGCTCTACGTAGCCCTCGTACTAACCACGTCTGGCCACGTAGCCTCACAAAGGAAGCTTACCGTGATCAAGTTATCACGTTGCACTTGCGCCGGACGTGTCACCGAGGGCTGGTTAGGGAGAACGCAAACCAAAGACAAAACGTCTTGTCGAACAGTTAGTGATGTGAAACTTCTCAGTAAAACTTTTTTAGTTGCGATATGCTTCTTTTTATTTGCTGTTTTCGTTACTTGCTTATTTAATGAGAATCATCCTAAGTACTTAATAATATTATTAAGTACACTACATAATTACTTTATATTCTTATTTATTAAAAAACACAGTTCATTCTCTAGGTATGTGCGTATAAAGCAATTTTAATAGGTAGGTACTAAACAATGCTATAATAGATAGGTAAACATACTTGAGAAAAGACTGTCGTGTCAATTGATGTGAGTTTCGTTGTAACGAAAACAGCATATGACGAGGAAGCATTCATCATATGCTGTTTTCGTTATAACAGAAAATTTATTTTCACGTCACTAAGTACGCGACAAAACAGTTTTGTCGATAGATGTGCGTTGGCCCTTATAGGTTTAACAAGAGATTTTATGGCACTCACTGTGATTGTTTTGTACAGATGTTTGTACCTACTTATATTGGAAATTAGTTTAAAACGGGTACTGATACTGATTGGTACTGATTTGGATCAGTTGAGCTATCTATAAATCGTTTGCAACGGTGTGTAGATAGCTCAACTGCTTCATGTGTATTTTGTACATATTATAAATATTGTAAATACTTTATTAATCATAATTTTCTTTGTGAATAAACTATTAATTAATGTTTAAAACGGGTTAACCGAATCATTTTTTATTTGAAAAGTTGATGTCTTTTGAGATTTATCATTTACAAATCTTCAAAACAATCCAAGGATAATGGTAGATCAACAACACATGCATTTTATGGCTCTGCATCGATACCGAATAGGACATTACGTTTTATTGCGCCATTAGGCGGAGTTGTGATGTTTGAACCATTTTTAATAGCGCTTTGATTAATCGCTGTTTTACGTTTCGTGAACCGTAATATGAGAACGAGATTATTGAGAATTTCGAAGTTCGGCGAGTTACATTTTTTTCACAACTTTTTAAATTAATTTCTGGTTATCTCCAAAATATAAATGCAGCTAACTCCTTAAATTTTCAGGAGTGATGAAACTTGTGCAGACTGCCTTTAACAACGGTTTTTCGTCAGGACATTTCGTCATCCACCACTGTCTTTTCTGATTATTTGAATCGAGATTTAAATAAAATACTTACCTACTAAAATTCCACTAGCCATCTCCATTTAAGAATTTAGGCATAGACTTTTCCAGCAAGTACAGTCTAAAAGCTTTTTAAAACTTCATATTCACACTGAAATTTTCGAACGGATCCCATTTACTTGAAAATTCACTCAAATCTAGCTTTCAATACTCAGATAACCTGTTCAGAAGCACTATTTCGGAATACTTAGCCTAAACACAGACGAAATAATAGTACCTAGGTACCGTACAGAGAAATTACAGATAGCACTGAAACCTAAATCTTTCGTACCGCGTACTATTTTGAACCACACGTAAGCGGTTTTCGACCCTAAACCTATTCTGTTATAGTTCAATTCTGTGCGTCAAAAATGTGACTACAGAATCCTCAGATTTTCGAAAACACGCAAGCTATATTATGTCTTAGTGCTATGTGATAAGGTGGATGATTCCATGAGAAATGGTTAGAAGAGGCTGGCGGTTCAAATGGAAACTTCTCGAAATGGAAATCCAACTACATTTTCTAAACAGTGGCTAGAATGTCTGCTTCTACGACCCCTACTACGATTCTAAACGATTATTGGATCGAGAATGACCGTTCGATAAACGATTTTAAAGTTCTTACTGGAAATTCTAGCTTATTCTATTTATTTTCGGTTTATAGAGCAAAATAGTTTTTCTTCACTGCTTGATTTTCGAAATACTTTGGACAGCCAAAGTAAAAAATAGTAGGTATAGTATTGTAAAAAATATAGATTTTTACAATTAAGTTGCTAGGTACCTAGTCCAGTTGAAATATATTAAAAGTCCTCAAAGGTAGAAGTGTGCTAAGGAGTGTAGGAGATTTAACGTCCCATTTTTAAAAACCATATTTATATTTTTTTTTTAACATACATCAAGAATATTTTTAAAGGAACACTGCCGTTCTTTACCTTAGTAAGGGCGCAGTCCACACGAACTACCAGCCACTTTCTGTTCTTTGTCGGCCACAAAATTTTGTTTGCTCTGTAGACTCGCGTCCGAAGCCTTTAGCATTAGTTCTGTCTTTGTTTAGCACTGGTTTTAACTTGAGCTGCAAGTAAAACCATTGTAAAACACCTCAAAATCCATTCCGTCCAAGTTTGTCTGGTATAGACCGCTGATTAGTGATAAGACCACCCATTGTATCACTAATTAAGTTTTGTTTTTACGTTATTGTAATCCCTAGGTTAAGGTGTACATTCTGATCCTAGGATCAGATGCCATAGACTCTGCAATAAAGAACTTTCTATCTATCTATCTAAGCTACCAACAGATTTCATTATCATTTTCAGTATGACGAATTACTTATAATTATTATCAAACTAACCCGAAAGAAGTCTACTTTGATTAGAAAGAAGAAGACGAACTTTTAAAAAAAAAATAGCAAAAAATACGTCACGAAGTTTTATGTTGTATAAAATTAAAAAAATAATAGCAGGAAACTACATAAGACTAGTAAAAGCACTAGGATATAAACTAGTGCTGAATTATGTACTTAAATACGTTGTCATAAGAGTCACTTTACAAGCATGTGTGATGAAAATTACTTTTTCTTTGAACAAACTACCTACACCAATACAAAGAAACAAACAAAATAAGGAAAAGATGAAACCAGTAGGTGCTTGATGTCACTTTATAAAAATGAATCTCACAAAATCTTTCACCACAAATCTAGGTTTATTGTCTTGCACAGCGTCTCTTCTAAGACTGGTCAGCTTGCATCACAAGGTCCGTTGGTATCAAATACGTCGAAACTAGTGCTAACCTCCAGTTGATGGATGCATGTTTACTAAAAGAGTACTTTGTTGCATTTCCCCGAAGGATTGCACTAAAGGAACCTACTACAAACGCTGAAACTTTTCATTTCTGAGACAAATATTTATACTATACAAAATACACATGAAGCAGTTGAGCCATCTACACACCGTTGCAAACGATTTATAGATAGCTCAACTGATCCAAATCAATTCAAATGTACAAACTGGGCTTATTGACAAATTTAGAAAAATTTAAAAATTTAGGTGTGCACCACAAAGGGTCATCGTTGCTAGCAGTGAAATGGTAGGTGCTACGCCGCAACTTGTCATATTGTATCGTTGCTAGCAGTAAAATGGTAGGCGCTACGCCGCAACTTGGCATATTTTTCAGTTATTTCTATTTATAACCCAAACTACTGAATCGATTTTCATGAAAATTAAATGGGACCAATCTGGAAGTATATCCTTTCAGATAAAAAAAGATTTTTTGAAATCGGTTCATAAATGACGGAGTTCTGAGGTAACAAACATTAAAAAAAAAAAAAAAAAAAAAACATACAACCGAATTGAGAACCTCCTCCTTTTTTGAAGTCGGTTAAAAAAGGGGGAAGAGCGAAAATGAAGTGGACTGATCTAATCAACAAAGACCTTACGTCCTACAATGTTTCCCATGACGACTCGTCAGGAGTGAAGTGGAAGAAAAAACCGAGGAACGTAGACCATCAGATAGATAGATAAACACTTTATAATACACAAAGAAGAAACAGGACATAAGAGAAACAATTAAAGCGAATGTACAATGGGCGGCCTTATCGCTAAAAGCGATCTCTTCCAGACAACCTTCAATCCGATGGGACTAATAAGTGCATAGGAGTGAGAAAGAAAATTAAGGCCATAAAAAATTCAAATATAACATCCCTAAAACATGGTGGAAACAGCCTCAATAAAAATAAAGTCCGAAATTCATCAAATTCCATGAACCATTATTTGGAAACTCGTTACAAAGCAATGACTGTGCTCTCAGCCTAAAACGTTGAGTATTTGAAACTCCTGCTTGAAGCAACTTTATAAAAGCGAAATGTGTAGAACGCCATCACTCAAAACTTTTGAGGTATTTTCAACGAGCATTGAAGGCTTCTGGATGTTTTCAAATCAAACACTCCTCTGAGCGAGATGAAATAATTACCTACAGAAAGATTATGGAACATTCTGATAAATGCTTGGAGTAACTAGAACAGTGATAAGCGAATCCGGGTGGTAAAGTAAGAGTGGTTGGTAAGTGAAGATAATTGAATCTTCTGCTTAGAAATGAACTATAGTAAGACATGTCAATTAGAATTAGAATAAAAATAAAAACAAATGCAGCTATACGAATAATAAGATTCAGATTCAAGCAGATAAGATTAATAAGTGCATAGGAGAGAGAGAAAAAAAATTGAGGTAATAAAAGTTTTAAATAACACATCCCTAAAACATGGTAGAAACAGCTTCAAAATTATTGAACTGGGCTTGAGTGGTGAGTTAGCTTATCTAAAATATATAAATAGTTTTGAATAAAAAGACAATTACAAGGTTTCTTTTGTGTAAACAATATCACACATGACTGTTTATTTTTCGAGTAGATATTAAGGTACTTTAAAAGTACTTTTTAAAGGTACTTTTATCATCACTGTACCTTCTCTACATTTACAACTCTATGAACCAGGCTTGACGCCTAAAGCTGTTCTCTCGTGGAAAATGGAAAAAGTTTGATTGTGAATTGTGAAGAATCTTTTTTGTCACTCCATGATTTGGACATTTTTATTTTTGACACCTATGTCTCTTCATTTGAAAGAAGTTTCTTTTTGTAAGCGGGTTTTGTAATTTCTTTTCGTCAAATGTTCGAAAATCTTGGTGAAAATGTTGTTTTCTGGAGTGCTATTTGAGGTTACAAGTTACAACTAATAGTATTGGGGTTAGATTTGGTTTTGTGTTTGTGCACGTAGATTTTGATAGCCAAAATGAAAATGTGACCCAAAACATGAACAGCAAGAATGGTGAAACGGAAACACAAAAGGCCCAGCAATCTGTGCTTGGCTTTGACACAGAGCTAATTGGAGACACAACATACGCGTTGTGTTTTAAACATAGCTTTTGCAGGTCAAAGGACGCATTCACACGTGAAGCAGGCTATCACCGTCTGTATGCATAAGTTTTAAACGTCGTCGCTGAAAGCCTTAGCCACTGACTCACTAGTGGGCTGGGCGGTGGGCTTGATGGGAATAAGCCGTCATTATTAGTCACTGACAAGCATCATAGCTCAGTCGGTAATAGCCTTCCGTGCTGTGGGTCGTGGGTTCAATCCCCACCAAGAACAAATATCTGTGCGTGGAAAACATAGATATTTGATCTATGTCAGGGTGTAACTATGTATTATAAGTATGTATTTACAAAAAAAAGTAAGTATATAAGTATCTGGTTCCCATATCACAAGCTTTGCTTAGTTTGGGACTAGAGGGCGTCGTGTGAAATGTCCATGAATATTTATTTATTTATTTATTCTATGAGCATCTAGTTCCCATATTACAAGCTTTGCTTAGTTTTGTTTTAAAAGGCGTGCGTCGTGTGAAAAAAAAAGAATATATGCTTCTCAAACCACGGCCTCTTAAAATCATAGCAATGTTGCTAAGTACCTATTTAAAAGGCCGTGGTGCTTATGTATCTCTCAATGGTTTTAATAATCCATCTCATTATACTAGGTACGTTCTTCTCTCTGGTTTATTGGACCGAACAACTCAACAACTTCCAGAACTTTAGCAGCTATTGGCTTGTAATCTACCATGTAAATAAAACTATGTTGCGTTTTATGTAATATCTAATAGTAAAAATAAGGTTTTCGTTCTGAGATTATGAACGAATTCCTTAAAATTTTTCAAACAGTCTTTCAGAAAAGCTTTTGTGGTAAACGCCTCTTTGCATCATTAAACAAGTACCGGTAACCTGTTTACTGTGTAAATGAAGCCGTGTCATCCGCAGCGTTTGCAGGCCTTAATGTTTTTGATGACCTATCGGCGATGAAATGGGTATTCTATGCTTGTGTGCTGTTGGCTGATTGGTAATTAATGAACGAGGTTTTCAGGCGAACAAAAAATAAAAATCCTTTTTCATCTATTTTAGAAAGAATTTAAAAATAGTATGCAAGGGATAAATGGTCTAAAAGTACCTAACATTAGAATCTAGAATGCTTTGTCGTAACCTTACTTAGAATTTTCAATCACAACAGAGAAAAACAAAAACTATGCAAATCGTGAAAGAGTTTCTCAAATTTTGAACCTTCTTTTCTATTCAAAATTATTAAAAAATCTTCAAAAAACAGCACCATAATATTTCATCAAAGGAAATTCGTCATGACTATCCCCTTGCTAATTTACCGTAAAATTTTTCGTTTCATTACAAAAATAAATCGTCTAAGGCTTTTCTTAATTGCAACGAGGCTAGTAAATCAGTAGCATCTTTGTATTTACGGTCTCAGCTGGTGAGATAAATCTCTCTAGTTTAATATCTGGCTTTTGTTGAGAAAAGCCGAATTGAATTGAGTGAAAAATGTGTTATTTCGTCTTTTGGATTAAAATTCTTACTTTACCATGGGTCGAGTTCGCTGGTAACTCAAGCATGACAGGGAATGGTGTTTGTAAAATATTTTTTTGACTGCTATGCTGGAAATTATCTTTGTTTTTTGCACGGATCTACCTCATCAATGTAATTTTTTTAGCGGCAGATACCAGCAGCGTAAGATGATGCACCAACTATATTTTGGAAACTTTTGAATATTGTTTTACCTTTTGCGAGAGCTTAGGTAGATGTTGAAATCTTTATACTAATTTAAAAAAAATAACATTTACAAATGCATTAACTAAGGATAAAAAAAACTCAATTTGTTAATCGACTTACGCTCCTGAGTGTATCCACCACAAAAGAGAGAATAGATAGATAGATAGATAGATATATTCTTTATTGTACTCTCCACTTAAGCTAATACAACAATAATACAGATTCTTTAGAATTTTACTAATTATTGTCTCTACGTTAATTAAAAGCATAATTCCAAAAAGCTTAGGTAATATGAATTTGCCTAAAAGGTGCGGGTTTGATTATCTCATGAGAAACAATGGTTATGGTAAAATTACATTGACAATACTTAATTTTGTAACTTTTATAAGAGTGATCAGAATTTCGGCTTCGGTTAGTTTGGGACTAGAGGGCGTAGTATGAAATGTCCATGAATACTTATTTATTTAATTTTGACTATATTTTACGTAAATTGCATGGGCATGCCACGTTCGTCCAAATTGGTCGCACGTACGTCCAACGCTTCACGTATTCGTACTAATTCAAGGTGATGTACAAAGCCTTTGACGTAATTGCGTAGGTACTGTGTTGATTTCCAGTCAATAGGATACAATAGTAAGGCCGCCCATTGTATTCAATAGCTTTATTTGTTTCTTTTTGTATCTTGTTTCTTCTTTGTGTACAATAAAGAGTTTATCTATCTACTATATTATTACTTTTTACTTTTTTTAATCTGGAACAGAATTAAAAGTAAAATATTGAATGTGCATGAATTTCTCCACCTCATTAAAGTACCTATGGGTTTCATAATAACAACTTACATAATTTCAAATTATTACATTTTGTAAAATAGGTCCAATTCTTAATTCTTTATTCCACACAAAACAGGACATAAACAAAAGAAATAGATGAGATGTACAAAGGCAAAGAAAACTCTTGTTAGGGTTAACCCTAACAAGTGTTTTCTTCCAGCAAACCTTCCGAAACATTATTTAATTTTACCAGGAACGCTAGGAGTGAGAGAATTTCTCAGATTGCAGAACAACCAAGTTTTAAAAATCACAACATCATTAAAACAAGCCAATCACATCTATGAGTAGAGAAGTGCATTCAACTTTTGAAATTAAATACAAAAGAAAAAAATATATCAAAAGAATTCCCTCCTCTTATTGTAGACAAAAGACAAATGACGTGTGAAATAAAATTTTATACATACTCGCAAAGAGTCGTCAATCTCAATGTAAAGATAATGAAACGTTTCGGACCCCTTCAGAACAAAATGTTCCATTAGAACCGAATAAAATAGGGTCCTTTTAAAATTCTCATTAGACCTATCGAGTCAGGTTAATCCTTTGGGACATGATACTAAAGACCTGTTCAAACGTACGCGGTATTCGCTACTCAGAGCGGTAGCGAACATTATTATATACTGCGCAAAACCACGATATCGCGCCGCATAAAATAGCTTTTTTTGCGAAGAAATAATACCGCCCATTGTACCGTGAACTTATATTAACAAAATATGAATCTATCTTAAATTCAAATTGAAATTGTACAATATAATTTTTCATTTCTTCTGAATTTTTTTTTCTTTTTATAGTATAGGTCACACCATCGGGGATGCTGGAACATAGCTGACATCAACTCAAAGTCCTTCTCCGATACTTTAAGGAGTAGTGCTGGGGACGCGGGACGGCAGTGCAGATCTTACTTTGAATTAGAATTAGTTTATAAGGTGCAGAATAAAGACTTTTTCATTTCATTCATTCACTCCCACCGCTTTTACAAAATGTGGGAAAATAGTTTTAAACAGTAGAATTACCGCATATCCAGACGTATTTCGCTACTGCTCTGGGTAGCAAATACTGTTTAGTCTGGACAGGCCTTTAGCAGTCAGAGAACCAAGGGGAAACAATTTAGAAGTAATCTTTCTAATTGAGTTTTAGTTGTGGGTAAGGGTCTGTTATGTTAGTTTTCCCTGGAATTCATAGCCAAGATGGGACAGTGGCCCCCATGGGGGATGGTTTATTATGCGCGCAGACCCCATTTTTGGGTCGAGTTGAAAGTACTTAAGCGAATTTTTCAGCACAACAGTACATGCGCAATCGTTTGTTCCACCTAACTTCAGAGGGATAAACACAGAACAATCCTATCCTACTAATATTATAAATGCGAAAGTTTAGATGTTTGGATGTTTAGATGTTTGGATGTTTAGATGTTTGGATGTTTGTGTTTCAATCACGTCCAAACTACTGAACCAACTTGGATGAAACTTGGCATATATATAGTTCGTAACCTGTATTGACATATAGGCTACTTTTTATCCCGAATAATTAACAGGATCTACAGGATAAAATGAACGAAAAGGATTAGCAGCGCCAATTGGCAAGAGGATTTCATTGTCATGTCATGTCACGTCAGTTTGACAGGGCGTAGTACTACCTCTTTGGTCTAACAACTAGCGTTTGACATTCCAGTAGGTACGAGTTCGGTGTAATGAGGTGTAATGTCAAGTTTCTCAAAAAAGTATCCGCTCGGTACATGCACAGATAATATAATGTACACGGAAACTGTAGACGCGTACGAAGTCGCGGTTAACTGCTAGTAAATAAATAAATAGAAGGGGCATGCGTAACGTTGCTCATATTAGGAGCAAACGCTCATACTTGCCGGAAAACACGGTTAGTCGCTCGCAGAATACCATGACATAAACATACTCTTGATCTGTGGGAATAAATATTTACCAACCTTACTATAAGTAGTAAATGCATTGAGATAT
The DNA here is from genome assembly GCA_947859175.1 of Gandaritis pyraliata. NCBI lineage: Eukaryota > Metazoa > Arthropoda > Insecta > Lepidoptera > Geometridae > Gandaritis > Gandaritis pyraliata. The sequence continues at coordinate 1,896,725 of OX401867.1, read as the reverse complement.
GTTTCCAAAATTAACCCTTTAGCTATTTCAAGTGTCCGGAATTCAGATTGAATATCAAAGCACCCCATTTAATTAAGAAGCTCTCTATCATTCAAATCGTAGGATATTAATTAATTCTGTTTGTTTTGGCACATTCAAAGTACCTCAAATGGCTTAGTTTAAATAATACCTAACAGATTTTTAATAGTCATAATTTCTTTATTCAATAAAATCACAAGGATTATTTAGAAGACTTTTATGCCTCCACGATAATACCCTGTATTATAAATATCATGTAGAGCTTCATGTGAAAAAGCTCGTCCGAGGTAGCCACCACCACCACAGGTTTGCACAGTTGTAGAAAACACAATCAGTGCACAGTCTGACTCTAGTTTGCATTGACCACCCTTCACAACCCTTCATGTAAACAACTCGGCAATAATTACTGTACAGGGGTAGGTATGTTTTATTCATACCAGCTGTAAACCAAAGTAGCATAATGAAAGGGGTTGTATAGACATAGACGATATAACCCCTATATATAATTGGTGTGGGAGGGGTGTGTTATTTGCTTGAAATCAAAAATAATATAGGTATAGAGATTGTCTATTTTAAGTGCTCACACTTGCGATTTGCGAGTGGAGTTCAAAGTGAAGCGACAGCATAGCGGGCTTGCAAACTAAGAGCCGCTTGCACCAGAATCGCTATACGCGATTAACTCTTAAATAGTAGGTATTTAGCGAGTTGTCAAGTCATATAAATACGTCAGATTTAAATCGATTTAGCTGTTAAACACGTTTAGTGATTCTGGTGCAAGCCGCCCTTATACTCGTTCGTTATAATTTTTAACCCCCAACGAAAAACGACGGGGTGTTATAAATTTGATTTGTCTGTGTGTGTGTGTCTCTCTGAGGCAATGTAGCTCCCGAACGGATGAACCGATTTTGATTTTGTTTTTTTTTTGAAAGGTGAATTAGTCGGGAGTGTTCTTAGCTATGTTTGATGAAAATCGGTCCAATGTTCGGGATTTTTTTTTAATTTTTAATTTAATTACTTGTAATACATAAGAAGGTACTGTTAGACTGACCGGGGGCCAGATTGTTTATCTTTTTGTACTATCGGAATCTGACAAATTATAACCAAAATGAGTTTACTGGTAGCTCAACTACCATTTTGACATGATTTTGATTTTTATTTGTCATGTATGAATGGTATCAAGAAATAGACAATCAAGAGGCTGAGAGAGTCATGGAAACCAAAGGGATAATTCTCTAACTAGAAACTAGTAAAAATATCATTGCTTTTTTCTATAATAATATTTTGAAAACACAAAAGCTCACTATAAATCATCGTCATTCAGTCAATTTACCGCACGTCCCAGGATCCCATAAGCCACAGTCATTTTTACGGTTGCCATAGAACGAAATGAAGTGCCAGCCTAGGTGTCACTGTCATTTATCATTCACCCCCCGGTTTTCTACTCGTGGCTCTATAAAGCTCTACAAGCCACTAAAATAATATTACATTACCCACACACAGAATAGCTATGACTTTTGATTAAAAAACTTATGACAATTTTTTTGATTGAAACCAAAAAAATATCAAATTATTTTTCAGTATCCTTACGGAATTTTTTTTTTTAATATAATATAGAATGTCCTTTGGCCACAATCTCACCTGATGGTAAGTGACGATGTGGCCGACGATGTAGCAGGACAGTCTAGAAGACACCTATTCACTCCTGCCTTGAAAAGACCCAGATTATATTTTTCAGGAAAGACAGAAGACGGCAACGCGTAATTTAAGTACTTTAATCCTTAGACTGGAAAAAAACTTAAAATAAGCAGTCTGAAGATGTGTTTGAAATCTATTGACATCATTTTGTGTTGCAGAAACAAAGGATGGGTGCATATCGACGAACGATTATCATTATTGTACACAATATTTTTTGTTTATCGTCTTCCCATATTCTTCAAGGTTCTGTAAGAAGTGCTACCGAATATCGCTGAATGTAGAATATTGACTTACTGGTGTAAACAATCACTGTTAGTTTAGCTTAGCTAATGAAAATATCTATAAGTAGATATATACATACACAACAGCATAAAATAAAAAATATAAAAATTACTAATTTATCACTGTTACATTGGCCCTATTTACCAGTATATGTTTTAACCAGTATTTTTGATCCTACACTGCTAGTTATATGTAACTAATGGGATTTTTTCTTACAGTAGTTACATGATTTTATTTTATAGGTATTTTCAAATCCAAATTATATCACCACTTTCTATCAATTCAGATCTCTCAACTAAGTTGAGCAACTCATGTATGTATGTATTTATATAGGTATTTAGGTAGTAGGTATATATATATATATATATATATATATATTTGGTTAGTGTTTTATTATTTTAAGTAAGTAATTTTTATATATTTTAAAGATGTTTCTCCCTACCAAGTTTTCCATAATTTAAGCACTACCTTTTCTCCACACTACACAAAGGTTGGTTGGAAGAAAATGCTAATTAGCATTAAGCCCGCCTCTGTACTGTTTTTAAATGTACAATAAAGAATTTTCTAATCTAATCTAATTTTGAAATTTTTTGACTGCACTTCACCTGCACAATATCACTTCTCATCAACACCGCGCAATAGAAACCAAACCCAATCCCAGACCATGAGTGGGATCTCATAAAATTACAACCCCACCTGCTGGTTGACAGGATAAGCGGCGATATGGAAGCCCATTAACGGATAATAGCGCGTAATAGAGAATTATTACGACAGGCGAGGCGTGGACTTGATATTGTAATAGCTACTTGAATCAGTTGAAACCATAGTTAGCTTGTGCAACTAGATTTTTTATAGCACATAATTTATAAGTTAAAAAACTGGAAAAACCGACTTCAATTCGAATACCAGCTTCATCATCAGATGATGATGATGATGATGACAGTTCATTGGGAATGTTCTAGTCACTATAAACACCACTTAAAAGTCACAGGAAAGCAAAATACGCAATTTCGTGCACGTGGTTGGTGTTGATTCTTTAGAGAAACAACTGGTGGGTTTTTGCTTTTCTCCAATTAAATGCGGTTTGAATGTACAAACTGGGTTTATAGACAAATTTAGAAAAATGTAAAAATTTAGGTGTGCACCACAGAGGGTCCATCGTTGCTAGCAGTAAAATGGTAGGCGCTACGCCGCAATTTGGCATATTTTTTTCAGTTATTTCTATTTATAACCCAAACTACTGAACCGATTTTGATGAAAATTAAATGGGACCAATCTGGAAGTATATCCTTCTAGATAAAAAAAGAATTTTTGAAATCGGTTCATAAATGACGGAGTTCTGAGGTAACAAACATTAAAAAAAAAAAAAAAAAAAAAAAACATAAAAAAAATTAAAAAAAAAAAAAAAAAAAAAAAAAAAAAAACATACAACCGAATTGAGAACCTCCTCCTTTTTTGAAGTCGGTTAAAAAGTAAAAAGGTGTATAGCTAAGTTCAAATATGGAAGTAAAGAAAGAAAAAGGTTCGTTCTGGTGGATAAAAGGAGAATGGGCATCCTGGCCAAGATTTAAAAAAGTATTCAGTCCATTATGATTTTAACCAGTACCATTTGAGACTTTAATTTTACTGCTGGAAGATTACACTTAAGATTTTCCAATTTTTATTTATTTATTTATTTTAAAATTCCACACAAATAAGTAGTGCTAGGAGGACTTAATGCTAATAGCATTGTCTGCCAGTCTTCCAAGGCGTGCAAAAAGATGGTGTGGCGTGTTTTTTTTTTTTTTTTTAATTAGCCTATTCTGTCCCACTGCTGGGCAAAGGCCTCCCCCTCTTCCCTCCACTCGTCACGGTCCCTCGCCAAACTAGGCCAGTCCCTATTAAATAGGTACTAAAACTGACAAAAATTTTGCATGAACTTACATACAAATTAAATCTAGTATTTGGTTAGTCCAGCTTGTATACAATACAAAATAACTATTAATGCGTCAGAAATTAACGTGAGCAGTCGGAGTACCCCGCCGGCGATAGAATCTAAAATTCATGTGATATGAGACTTGTGCTCGCGAATTTGCCTATTTGAATATAACGAGCAGGTTCACTTCGCAATACTGAAACATAATTTGACCCTAAAAAGATCGGCCAAGTTATACAATAAGTGTACTTTCAACCACTGCCATGTACTTTGTATAACGTTAGTAAAAATAGTATTCTTTATAAAACTCGACTCAATTATTATGGTTTCATTTGATTGAACTACTAGATTGGAAATGATTTGTGATTTTAAATTCTTGCCTTTTCTAAAGTTGATATTCTAACATCCAAAGTGACGCAACCGGAGATAAACCATCTAAAAATATTATAACTTAAAGAATCTATGTGAAATTGCTATTGTGTCAGTAACTGTGTATATTGCACCAACATCAACAGAAGCACCCCAGACCGTTTAGGGCCTACAATTGTGGTAAACAACGCAAGTTTAACCGTCGGTGGACTAGAATATTCATGGACCTTAGTTCAGCTACTTCCTAAACGTACAAGCACATTAATCGGAATCGAGTTGTCGATTGAGATTTGCGGTTTCAATTTTGATTTATGTCGAAGGTGATTGGGGTTAGCCGATATCAACTGATATTTCTAAAACCATAATTCAAACACAAAAGCATAGACAATACAAACCAAAAAAATACAAATAGAATAGAATATTTTTTATTTCCAAAAATAGAACACAGGATGTAGGGTAAACAGTATTAGGACACAGTTGTTACACAAATTATTATGTATGCTAGAAACGGCGAGGCTCAAACTAGGCAAAAGCCTGTATCTTGGGTCTCAGGAATGCGATTTACCTTAATAGAAGAATTTAAACAATTTTCGTTGAGTGAGTGAAATGAATGAATGAATGAAAATGCTTTATTCCACACCTTACAAAATATTTTTTTTTTTTTTTTTTTTCTATTAATTTAGTGTACAAGTACTAATAATACTAATACCCTAATTATATTACGATCTAGCCACAATGCAGGCTAATTAGTAATTTTACATTGACCTAAATTTTTATCATAAACTAATCTAAGAATGTGTCCATTGGCACTTTTCTTATTGTCTCTATTTACTTAAGGCGAAGACACTTTGTTTTTGTGTTCTTTATAGGTGGCACTAGTTTGCACTCGCACTACACTTATTACGGATTATTTAACACTATACTAGCTCAAAAGGTTTTTTCCTTTTGAGCCTCCTTACTAGGTCTGTATATTACAAAATAATAAAAAGAAATAAATAAGGACAATGACCAATCAAATGATATTTAATTAAGCAAAGTAGAAAGTGTTAAAGAAATCTAGCCATGATAGGGCAGGCTAAAGGTAGGTGATAAAGTGGCCGTTTGAAAAAACTTGCATTGAAAGTAAAACTTGGAAGCAGAAATTGGTATAGATCTTTGCCCTGCCGTAGATTTGATGGCGATGGAAGAAGTAAATACGTTTCAATATTAAACCGAAGGCACAAACACATTCTTTGTGCATGTTCTGTTAGCAATTGGAAAATCAGCTTACGTTATAAAGCTTGAGAAATTGCACTTTTCCAAACAAGAATCATGGTAAATAGTTTCTATGAAAGAAGCTACTTTACTTTCAAAGATTTGCAACGCTTTACAATTTTATTACAACTTATAATAACAAATTCTCAAAGAACTTTTCAGCTCTAAAAGAGTGGAAAATTCCCAGTTTATTCACAAAGGCGTCTAACAAACTAGCTAACGCGGATTTTTGTATCGTTACCCTTTGAGGGTTTTTTCCTTTGTTGAATGGATAACAGTGTTTTTTCGAAAGTGATTTGGTTTGCAGCCGGCTTTTAGGAAGGTATTGGTTTTGAGTCGCTTTTGTTTTTCTTTTTTAAGAGAATTCTGGCTGCACTCTGGCAGTACAAAGGTACAACACACGTGAACATCATGTAGGGGGAACAAAGGGGAAATAATGTAGCTACATTGCATACAGAAATGGATGGGAATGTTGAGCAAAGTAAATGTTGTATTGCATACGTTTTTACCGAGTACAACACGACACCTTCACACGATATTGACGGAGAACAATGTCCATATTCTTCTATGTTATCTCGAATATAATCCTCACCTCGACTCTGCCTCAAAATCGTGCTTTGGTAGTAATTTTAACAACTAAAACCTTTTCGAGGTCGAGTCGAGGCGAGGATTATTCGAGGTAACGACTAAGAATATGGGTCCTATCCTAATCTAACTTTCACAGCGTGTCGGCATTAAAACATTTGTTGTATTTTTATTCGAGTCTCTGACATTATCTTGATATTGTGTGGCTAGTTTTGTCGGTATTAGCTACTAAGTAGGTAGATAGGTAGTACAAAAAAAATTATGCAATTATAAAAACCATGTTACAATGTTACAGATCAACTCATAGTACTAAATAAAAGGAATATTTCTACTACACGATTTTTGAATCGGATATAGACTCTTATTTCTTGCACCCTTCAAAATAATCCGTGAGAATAACCAGGTGGTCCATCTTTTCTGTAAGTAGGTATACTGGTAGCTCTTTAACTTCCTCGTAGATTCTCCGAAGTAACAAGTTTAAGGAAAGAGTATTTTATTCTTTTCTGGTAAAATATTTCTGATGGCATCCTTTTGAATTCTTGGAAAATGCTAAGAGAAAACGTTGAGCTACGAACATGGCACAGTGATTCATTTTGCATGGAGCCCTTTCAGTACAAGATTGCAGTCGATAAAGATTTAGTAACTTTATTGATCAATAATTAAATGATCCAAACAATGGAATGGTGGAAAGTATTTTTTCAAAATTTAAATAAAACATTATAATTTCATCAAAAAAATTCTTAAGATGAAATTACTGTGATACAAAAAAAATAAACTTTAGTTTTGATACTTAATTACCTAGCTATAATATTTCCAAACACACAATCTTTATTTGCTCTTCTAATAATAATAAAATAATCTATGATAGCTAAAGCGTTCAATAACTTTTAACCTACTAGGTTTTGATGCAAGATTATTTTGTCCTTTAAAAATTCAATGTTTCGATCTTAGTATTTTTGTCATCCATATAAAATAGTCTACCTAATCTATATGTCACTAACGTGTACTTATTTATTTTTTATTTATAAAATAAACTTAAGATTTGTTAGCAGCTGCCTTTTCCTCAGCCTCTTGCGCCAGCTCTTCGAGTCTCTGCATGACCTTCTGACGTTTTTTCTCCTGAGGAGTTTTGGACCACCATGTTTCTGCCGCAGCATCCTAAAAAATACGTTCCTAAGTATGCATGCTCCTTTTCCGAACTTTTGAGACACAAGTAGTACCAACTTTTAAAAACTTACATGTTCAGCAAACACTGGTTCTCTGGAACTGAGCTGGACTGCCACCTCGTGGGCTGTGAGGACACGGATCTTCAGTTGGAGGCGTCTTTTTGTTGTTAGCACTGCATCAAGCACTGCTAGTAATGTTCCTAAAAGTAAGTATATTATGCCTTTTGGTTTTCAACCGGTTTTTAGGTAGACATCTGACAGTTGGAAAATACTGTTCTAGCAGATCCTTATTTGTAGCGTCTTACCAATCGTATAGGAGTCTGACACCCTAGCCAGACAAGATATCTCCAATCTTGGAGACAATGCATGGGCTCTATGTAGCATCGTCTGCCACATCAACGAGACACTTCCGTAGTCAGGAGTTGGTATGTGGATGAGCTTCTGGTAACACTGGAAAAGAAGCTTCTGTTCTGCATCCCAAGGGCTACGGGATGTGCCGATGAATATCACCCGTTCTTCGTTAGATATTCCTGTAAAATAAAACATATCGTCCCTGTAGTTGGAAAACTAAATAACTAGCAAAACCAAAATCGGGAGAAAAACGCGATTTACTATTTTTTTGCGTGTAAAATGGCTATAACTTTTTGTTTGGTAACATTTTTAACATGCATCTTTTGCTATGTTATAGATTGCTACTTAACCTATTTTTCAATCTAACGGTCTTATACGTTAGTTTATTTGTTTGTAAGAAAAAAAATAAAGAGCAACTATGTATTTTTCCCTCAACAAAGTTTTAAAGTTTTTAAGCACTTATTTATTTTATCATGTCAGTTGTTTAGTTCTTCTTCGTCAATGTTTTCCATATAACTTAAAAAAACTAACATTAAGTGCCTTTATTCAATTTTCCTACATTAGTTAATTAATAAAATGACCTATTATTTACTTATTTTACTCCTATTTCCCTTTTATCCTACTCATGGGTTAAGATTTTAATAAAACTAGTTCATTGTTCTTAAATAAAACCAATAATAATAATAATAATTAGTTATTTTTATTTAAAGAAAGCAAACAAAAACCTCTGAAACATCTTTTTTCTTCTGTTCATAACGAACCGAAAACGAAAAACTTAAAACTCCAAACTATTCATAAAATTGACAAAATTATACCAATTTTTGGAACACTATCATTTTAGGATTCAAAAAAAAAAGTGACTACTTCCACCAAAATAAAAACTATAACAATCAAAATACTTTCAGTCTTACTATTAACTAGGTATCAACGTCAAAACAAACACCACAACCAAAGACACTAAACTACGAGTACCAAAGATAAGTCATCGCGACCACCTGTTTGGTTTTTGTTTGGTAGCAACCTCCTCATAATCTTGGCTCATAATGGCTCATAATCTCGGAAGCATTTTCCGATGGCAAATCGTCAATCTTCGTGTTTGATGAAGGTAAACTTGCATACCATGCATGTAATTCGGCAGGTATGGTGTTCTTTCTGCAAAGATTCAGCAGGCCTTTTTTTTTAGCTTCTGTAATCGGAAGGGGGTGCTCGTATACCGGTTTTACTTCTTCTTGGGCAATGTCTATGCTCGTATGGGTAACTGTGGCCACTTTCAAGATATTTTTGTTCGACTACACACAATTTTGGATGTGTCTGGACAAGATGAATCAAATAAGCAGACATGTACTGATTACGATTTTGTCTAGAGCATGTGTCTGAATAAAATGTTAGATGACTCACTTCTTCTGGGATTTTCTTTATCCAGACATTGATTGCTGAAGCAATTTCTATACTGCCTGTTTTTCCATTAATTTCTGTCCATATCAGGCAATGCGCGTTGTTATTTGGAGGCTTGAACTCATACACTGACAAGTTATACAAGTTTAACTTGCGGGAGTAATACATCAAGCTGTTTGCCGTTGAAGGAATTTGAAGCAAGCTCTGCAAATCCATAGTAACGCAAAGGAAGGTAGGGTCCTCTTCAGATTTTTTTTGTCAATATCTTTAGATTTAAAAGAAGCTTATTTTCTTTCTATGTGTTCACTGTATTCTTTCTTTAGTGCTTCTTCAGGATTTTGTGTCCGTATGTATTTATTGCATAAGCCACATTGATCTTTCTTTGGGTGAAAAAATGATAAGTTGTAATTTGTACCAAAAACTCTTTTATAAACATTTATCTTTACTGGTTCAACATGCATCTCTTTCATTTTTTGTTGGTACAACTCGTACCTACATTTTTGATATAGACAAAGGTTCATCTAAGTATTGACGAGTAGTTTTTTGTTCTACAGTAATGTGAATCTTTAACCGCAAAACTCTCGATATGAGTTTTTACTTCTTTGATCCGGTCTTCTGAGATTTTATTAGCAGGAGCGCGTTTGCCACGTTTGTCATTTCCTGAAAAAGAGCCTCTTTCATTTATATTTTTAACTGCTGTCTCTATTGGGCCACTTGATATCGAGAGAGTCGCCATGAAAAATGTTTTGCAAACTTGGATGAATTCATATTTTTTTATGAATCTATATTCTCTGCTGGTAGCTCTTTGTTTCTCAATGGATAAATTTTTCAAAGTCAAACTCTTTTTGCTGCTTAAAATCCCGTATTTCCCAGTATTCTTTACAAATTTCTAGTCCTTTTTCTTGAGTAAAATTTTAATTGCATTTGTAACGACAGAACGTACCACACTTTGTGACTTTGGGTAATTTAGCTTCATGTATTTTTCCGTTTTTGTCTTTATTAGGTAAACAGTTGCTTTTTTTCTTTTTTTCGACTTCTTTTGTCCATTTTGTAGGACAAGATTTTTTCCACCGCATAACTTTCTTTTGGTTACTGTCCAGCTGTTGCTCTTCGATGATTTCATTAGTAGTAGATTCACAGTCAGTTTCATCTATTGTAAGATTAGGTTTGTATGGTACTGAAACTTCAGCATTCAATAATACGCTATCAGTCTCAATATTTTTTTTTTTATATGTTTCTGCGTGATGTAATTTTCTTCGTCAAGCGTTTCTTCTCTGGTTTTTTTGGTGACAATAATTGTGTCGTTACTATCGAAACTATCTGATGGTATTATTCACAACTTTCTTTTTCTTCCATATTTTTTACTTTCGTCGGTATCTGCAACCCAGGAACTTTCTGAGTCAGAAAATGGTTCTTCCTCGTTTATTGATAAAAATACGATACCGGAAATAGGACTTCCTCTCACTGGTGAACTGTCTTCAAGTTGGTTTCCATTCGTTTTAAGTATATTTACGACTTCATTATTGCCAAGTGTTAAGGGATTAGCCTCTTGATTGATAGGCAGTGGTGCCGAACGTGGTTCAATAATTGTATCAATTTCCACTACGGGGTTAACGATGGAGGGTGGTGCTGATTAAAGCCTACTCCATTTACTCCTCGTAGCAAGAAATCACATGCATCTTTTTCTGCGACCAGATCAACAGCCAGGTTTATAATTCCGGTTTCCTGAAAAATAAAAGCTTTGATGAGTACTTTTTATTAAATCTTTACTTCGGTAGGTATATTTACCTACTAGGTAAATATCTATAAAAATCCCGAAGTAAAAGGTAAATGGATACCTTTACCTAGGTAGCCTAGCTAAATATGTACCTAAGCTACAGATCATGGAGTTAGTAGGTTTTATAAACGGATAAAAATTACGTTTTTTAAACAACAAACCATCTTTACAGGCTACTACAGCACTAAAATAAAATAATAGTGGTACAATACCTAGGTAGGTATTGTAGGTAGGCGTACGTGGTACCTATTTTTAGTTCGAGAAGTTAAGTTACAAACAAACAATATTCAAATAATGCTCAGAGTACTTTTAACAGTATTACTACAACAATAAGATCTATTTTGATGTAAGTTATTCTGAGTTACGTAATTTTCCCATAACAGCAAACTCACAGTTTAAGTGTGGATAAAAATTACCAGATAGAAAATGTTTGATAACTACTAATCACTATAAAGTTTTGTATATTTAGAGCAATGATATTTAATGGTAGATCCTCAAATATAATTTATTTCCTATAAATAAAAATGCAGTTTTTACTCACCTTAATTGATTATTGTTGTAGTTGACACAGTTTTACTAAAGCACGTCCTCTGGAATCCATTATGAACAATAAAAAACTTTCATAAGTTAAACATTATAATAAAGTTTTGTCGAAATGCGTTATTAGATGCGTCACGGAATGCGTGAATGGACTAACTAAAACAATAGCGGGACGCGGCCGTGGTCAGTAATTCAGGGTCACACCCCGGCCGGGCCCCACCCCGCCTCTACTTAGGATATTTTTTGATGATCACTTACGCGCACTTTAGGGATTACGCGCCAAATTTATTTCACAAAAATCTTAAAATCTAAATAACTTTTCATTTTGTGTTTCGGCTGGTCCAATAATATTAAACAATGTCTCTTATTAAATTTTACTTGTTCTAAAATTATAAACAGTAAGAGAGATTTAGTAGAAAATTGAATAAAGGTACTTATTTAATTTGAATAGTATCTATATATCACAATCATGTTACACGAAAATTATATAAATGCTCTTGTTTAATTATTCCTAACTGCATTGCTCCTGTAGAGCATAGAAATGTGTCGAAGGAAAACTGAATAAGTAACTTTATGCATTTTATTCACCTCAAAGTAACGCATAATTACACTTAGCTATTTTATTGCAGAGTTAACTATTTCTCCTTCGCTACTTTTTTCTCAATAATTCAAAATTCATTTTTCCATCTTTGACGTCTGGACAGGTTCATTTTTGTATATATTTTTATTCAAATATGATATAAGAACTTTAGTGACACAGAAAGATGCAGCTTGAATTGGACTTTAGGAAGGTGGAATAAAGTCGATTTGGCAAAATGTGCTAGTTATTTAGTTTTCCAACTACAGGGACGATATGACGATCACTAAGAAACAAACTTTTAAATAATATTGTTCATTTCTCTTTATCCAAAAGTAGTTATTACTTTTATGCTTTATAAGGAGCAAGCTGCCAAAATTTTATTCACCTTTGATAATTTTCACCAAATCCTTCTTCAGTCTCTTTGGATCTGTCTTATCAGTCTTCGGAATCTTCTTCACAAACGGCTTATCCGCTTCATCCATCCAAATAACCGATGGCTGAAGAAGTCTAGACACCTTCATCACCAAGTGCAGCAGCATGATTAGTCCTGTTTTCCCTGGGTATTTACCGACTATGTTTGCTGGTGTCAAGTCAAAAAGCATGGCTCCAAGCTCTGTGCAAACTGCGTGGACTAGCATCTTCTTTCCACTGCCTGGTGAACCTTTGACATACAAATTATTATTAAAACGAACAAATAGGAAACAAATATGTGCTTACGGATTTAATTTTTTGGTTTGTACAGAGAGTGGAAGTAACCTACCTGATATAAGAACTGATCTAATCAAAGGAGCACTGCTTCTAACATGTTCTGAACCTAAAGGAAGAATGCAATATTCCTTCACCAGCTGCCGAATGTCTCCTAGGCATGGAGATGCTTCTAAACCTTCATTCCTCCAAGCCGAGCCGATATAGCACTTCTCTCCAATAAACTCGTCCATTTTGACGAGTGGGTATGGTTTAATGATACCGTTCGAAACAAGTTCTTCGAATAGGGACTCGGTGGTTCGATCTGGTGTGAGATCTTTTTCTTTCTTCTTCTTGTCTTTTTTGCGTCGAGCCTGCAAATAGTTTGTATAACTTTAGTGCGCCTAACTAAAATTACTATTCTTTATTGTTTTCTTTTCCAAAAATAAAAATATGGCCTTCTAATAATTAAACAGTAGAAATATACTTTTTTCTGTGGCTTTTTAGATTTTTTTCCTTTGATAGCTTTGTCTTTGTCATAAGCTGCTTGCAGTAGCTCCAATTCACTCCTCATTAGGTCGTCAACTATATTCCGTATTTCTTGCTCTAACTTTGCCATTTTCTCTCTTTCTATCATGTCTTTGTAGTATCTTTCGTGTAAATTATCCGGGTCGTCCTTGAACTTCCAAATATCTTCAAACCTGTATATAAGTTTTTTTATGTTTTGTTCTTCAAGATATTTAAATAAGTACATATTATCAAGTATTATCATAAAAGTACTTACTCTTCATTAGAGTTGACAATGTCTTCTAAAAATGCAGACTTGTTGCTTTTATAAATCGTCAAATCTTCTTCGTCCTTATTTTTTCCATTTTCATCTTGATCTTTACTGCTCTTTTTATCTTTACTATCCTTACTTTTTTTAGAATCTTTTGAAGAGACTGGAGATTTGCTATGTATACTTCCGTCAGCTCCAGAACCTAGAAAGTTGGTATATTAGTCCACCTTTAGTTTCTTTCTAAAGAGAATTGTATTTATTATTATTAGTTGATAGTTAACATTGGAAACGAGGTTTTACTATAATGGCTTACCTTGTCTGCTATACATAGCTCTGCTCCCACCACTTTCTTCAGAAGGGATCTCCGGCATCCTTCCAGTCCTATCATAGTACTCTCTTATCCATCTTCTTAGTTCGTCTCCGATCTGCTCATTAATTTTGACTGTGTTTTGAGCTTTCAGCTGTTCTTCCAACGTCACTAAGGCTACTTGAAATTCGTCTTCTCTTTCTTTTTGAAGAGCTCGCCGATACTCTTTTACCTGAAAACACATTGCATTTTGTCAAAATACCTAAAATTTACTATTAGCACTCAGTTATTTTTCAAGTAAGTACACTTACTTCCTCAGCTTTTTTTAATTTTTCTGATTCTTTAAAGGGAGGAAGCACCATGCCAATAAGAAGTTGTTCGTCTCTTTTCCTCTTTTTAGTTTCTCGTCTAGCAATGAACCCTCTCCAAACTTTTTGTATTGCTGTTGCAGCGGCTGGAGACATCTCGCCTTTTTGGTCTCGACCTTTCTCTTTCAGAAGACGGATTTCTTTCATGAATTGGCCTCTAAAAATTTACAATGTATAAATTTACCTTGTACCCTTACGTGTATTACTTCGAATAGTTACTTGGCTGAACTTACCTCAATCTCCCTTGTCTAGCTCTTTCATGGCTCTGTATGATCAACACTGCTTGCTGCTCAGTTAGTACCAAGGGTTGCACCTTCACTGGTTCATGTCCTAGCTTTCTCAAGGTCTCCATCACAAAACCTCGGCGACTTTCGATTTCTTCTGCTCTTTCTCTTATGAAGAATTGAGGGACGCATGGTTCAGTTTCGAAAGGCGTTACTTGCAGCTTTGTTAAGGCCTGCAAAATTATGTGGTTTCTTTATTTTCCCTTGATCACTTATTTTTTCTAGTGCTACGCTACAAGTTATGTTTTAAGTGTACGTCATAGAAAAATTGTTGTAATGATTTGTTTCATTTGTTTCTTTCCATATAGAGTACAGTTGTAGTAAAATTATTATTAAAGGTTCCGAAATAATTGATCAAGTTAGTTATTCATTATTTTGAATCTACACTTTATTTTACTAAACTGTTTCTTACCTCATCATCATCGAATGTAAAGTCCGTCATATACATTTCCACCAGCTCATGTTTTATTTCCACCAGTCTTCCCAAACAAGCCTCTAGAAGTCTTCTCACAATCAATCGCTTCTGCGGCTGCAGTAGCTGGTCATACACATTGTCAAGCTTAGCTAGGAGGATTGTGTATCGAGCTCGGAGTTCCAAAAGTTGTGGTCCGAGAACTGTTCTCTCAGCGGCGCCTCCTTCGAAGATAGCTTCGTCTACTTGCGTTGCCTCTCCGATCAGCTCTGAGGTTTCAACTAGTAGATCGTTATATGTTTTGTTAGCCATATTTGTGTTTTTTTCTACTACTATTTTACTTAAAACCTACTGCATCTTTTACAAGTAAAATAGTAAAAATTCCATCATGTTGTATATAAATCTTAATATTATTTGTTTATTTTACCTAATTATTACTTCTATTTAAGGTTCATAAAACTAAAAGGTGTTTGTAGATTTTCAACTGTCTATTGAAAAATCAATGAATAAAACTTATTTCCGTTCTACTGCACATTTGGTTTTGGCTTTCACAATTCTATTTTCAAAATATTATTCGCGATAGAACAATATCTCCATAAATCTGAGCCACACAGTATTTTCAAATCCACGACTTTACTGACACTATTTTCACATATTGTTTCTCCACAATCCACGCCACAAAAGCTGTTCAACTTTATCGAATAAACATCGTTACCATAGCAACGCTTTACCTCAAAAAAGCTTCACAGTTTTATAGGGGGAAAATATGGGTTCGATTTCCAGGGTTGGTATTGCCTAACCCCGGTCCGGCCTCTCCCCGATGTAGATTACCAAATAGTATGTATGCGCTAAATCAATGTCAGTACTTTGGCGAAAAAAAGTGAAAATGACTTTATTGTAAAGTTCTTTTATTTTAGCACACATAAATCATCGATTTCCTGTAATCAGATTCAGTTAATAATTGTCACAATAAATAAATATAATAAAAAAAATTAACAAATCAAATTATTAATAAAAACCCAAGTTATACAAATAAGCTTACTATAGTTTTCTCATTTGAAATAAAAAAAATAATCTTCTTTTCACTAGGTATTTCAAAACTTCAATACCTACGTTTTTATTCACAAGCCTGTTCTGTTCGAATTTATTGAATAAATACGGTAGCCCAGACAACACTATCATCACGGTTCGATAAACGTGTTTTACTAAATTATCTGTGTAGTGGTGTGAACAGCGGTTAAAATGATGAATACCTACTTTTATTTATTAATATCGGGACTCGTATGTGCAGCGGCCAGTAACGAATAACTTAAAGAAAAAACATTCTATCCTATCCTACTAATATTATAAATGCGAAAGTTTAGATGTTTGGATGTTTGTGTTTCAATCACGTCAAAACTACTGAACCAACTTGGATGAAACTTGGCATTATAGTTCGTAACCTGGATTGACACATAGGCTACTTTTTATCTCGAATAATTAACAGGATCCACAGGATAATATGAACGAAAAGGATTAGCAGCGCCAATTGGCAAGAGGATTTCATTGTCATGTCATGTCACATCAGTTTGACAGGGCGTAGTACTACCTCTTTGGTCTAACAACTGTCAAAGTCAAAGTCAAAATTTCTTTATTCAATAAAATCACAAGGATCATTTAGAATCGTCTTATATAACTAGGTGATTCTAGGTGCCAGTTCCACGCGACCAGAGCCTAGAAGAACGGGCAAGAAACTACGGCCTGGTTCCTAGCGTTTTTTTGTATGATCCCTTTTACAGAGAAATATACATAGAACACAAGAATAGCACTGACATTGCGTCAAACTAGCGTTTGACATTCCAGTAGGTACGAGTTCGGTGTAATGAGGTGTAATGTCAAGTTTCTCAAAGTATCCGGTCGGTACACGCACAGATAATATAATGTACACGGAAACTGTAGACGCGTACGAAGTTGCGGGTAACTACTAGTTATATAAATTGTAGTGCCTACCTACTCGCTGGCCAGTAAGGGAGAACGCAAACCAAAGACAAAACGTCTTGTCGAACAGTTAGTGATGTGAAACTTCTCAGTAAAACTTTTTTAGTTACGATATGCTTCTTTTTATTTGCTGTTTTCGTTACTTGCTTATTTAATGAGAATCATCCTAAGTACTTAATAATATTATTAAGTACACTACATAATTACTCTATATTCTTATTTATTAAAAAACACAGTTTATTCTCTAGGTATGTGCGTATAAAGCAATGTTTAATAGGTAGGTATTAAACAATGCTATAATAGATAGGTAAACATACTTAAGAAAAGTCGGTCGTGTCAATTGATGTGAGTTTCGTTGTAACGAAATTCACATCAATTGACACGACGCATGCATAAAATTATGTTTACCTATCTATTATAGCATTGTTTAGTACCTACCTATAAAACATTGCTTTATACGCACATACCTAGAGAATGAACTGTGCTTTTTTAATAAATAAGAATATAGTGTAATTATGTAGTGTACTTAATAATATTATTAAGTACTTAGCATGATTCTCATTAAATAAGCAAGTAACGAAAACAGCAAATAAGACGAAGCACATTGTGACGAAAAAAGTTATACTGACATGGTTTGTCACGAAATTATGAAGTTTCACATCACTAACTGTTCGACAAGACTTTTTGTCTTTGGTTTGCGTTCTCCCTAAGGGCCAACGCACATCTATCGACAAAACTGTTTTGTCGCGTACTTAGTGACGTGAAAATAAATTTTCTGTTATAACGAAAACAGCATATGATGAATGCTTCCTCGTCATATGCTGATTTCGTTGTAACGAAATTCACATCAATTGACACGACGCATGCATAAAATTATGTTTACCTATCTATTATAGCATTGTTTAGTACCTACCTATTAAACATTGCTTTATACGCACATACCTAGAGAATGAACTGTGCTTTTTTAATAAATAAGAATATAGTGTAATTATGTAGTGTACTTAATAATATTATTAAGTACTTAGCATGATTCTCATTAAATAAGCAAGTAACGAAAACAGCAAATAAGACGAAGCATATTGTGACGAAAAAAGTTATACTGACATGGTTTGTCACGAAATTATGAAGTTTCACATCACTAACTGTTCGACAAGACTTTTTGTCTTTGGTTTGCGTTCTCCCTAAGGGCCAACGCACATCTATCGACAAAACTGTTTTGTCGCGTACTTAGTGACGTGAAAATAAATTTTCTGTTGTAACGAAAACAGCATATGATGAATGCTTCCTCGTCATATGCTGTTTTCGTTGTAACGAAACTCACATCAATTGACACGACAGTCTTTTCTTACGTTTTTTTATTAATAGGTTCGCAAACCAGCCGTTAAAACCATTTAATTAATTAATTAAATTGGCCGAGCGGCCTTCAAAAGCAAACATGCATGCATAAAATTATGTTTACCTATCTATTATAGCATTGTTTAGTACCCTACCTATTAAACATTGCTTTATACGCACATACCTAGAGAATGAACTGTGCTTTTTTAATAAATAAGAATATAAAGTAATTATGTAGTGTACTTAATAATATTATTAAGTACTTAGGATGATTCTCATTAAATAAGCAAGTAACGAAAACAGCAAATAAAAAGAAGCATATCGTAACTAAAAAAGTTTTACTGAGAAGTTTCACATCACTAACTGTTCGACAAGACGTTTTGTCTTTGGTTTGCGTTCTCCCTTAGGGCCAACGCACATCTATCGACAAAACTGTTTTGTCGCGTACTTAGTGACGTGAAAATAAATTTTCTGTTATAACGAAAACAGCATAAGATGAATGCTTCCTCGTCATATGCTGTTTTCGTTGTAACGAAACTCACATCAATTGACACGACAGTCTTTTCTTACATTTTTTTATTAATAGGTTCGCAAACCAGCCGTTAAAACAATTTAATTAATTAATTAAATTGGCCGAGCGGCCTTCAAAAGCAAACATGCATGCATAAAATTATGTTTACCTATCTATTATAGCATTGTTTAGTACCTACCTATTAAACATTGCTTTATACGCATATACCTAGAGAATGAACTGTGCTTTTTTAATAAATAAGAATATAAAGTAATTATGTAGTGTACTTAATAATATTATTAAGTACTTAGGATGATTCTCATTAAATAAGCAAGTAACGAAAACAGCAAATAAAAAGAAGCATATCGTAACTAAAAAAGTTTTACTGAGAAGTTTCACATCACTAACTGTTCGACAAGACGTTTTGTCTTTGGTTTGCGTTCTCCCTAAGTAGTACTTTAGGCAGCACCTAGTACCTAGATCGTCACAGGCTCGACAACAAGCGGTGTGTACAAGCGACACGTCCAACCTCGCCCGTGGCTTGCGTAAGACTGACTCACCGCCTTACTTCACTCGCGTGCCCGAGACCGTGGATTGTATTAGTTGTCTAACACAAACACTACATCTCTATCTTATTAAATTTATTTTATTGCGCTACTGCTGTTTACCGTATTAAGTACAGCTCGACCAATGAAACTAAAGTGATAGCAACTGTTGTACACATTTGGTCAAGCTCTAGTCAAAGCTAAATTGGATCAACCAACACCGTTCAATCAATCCTCATCTCAAGTATCATTTGACCAGCTTCCGTTCAGCAAATATTCACCAATCGAGTACATTCGAAGTAAACAGCTTCAACCTTCAACTAGCAACTAAATCTAAACCCAAACCGAAACATCTGGTTTGAATGTCAAAGCAGTTGAGAAATCAACTATCAGGAACCAGCACATATAAGTCTAAATAGGGCTTCACGCACGTTCTTTGTAGCCTTGTCTAAAAGCGATTCTAACATCAACACATCAATAATAGTCCAAAGCTCACTGTTTCTTTTTTTTTTTTTGAAACCCTGTTGGACAGACTTTTTCTTTATATCAACACATCAATAATAGATCAAAGCTTCATCATACTAAAGTCGTACTCATTGCGACTCCAATCCAACTCCCATGACGAAGAAAACGATGAAGACTACATTGAAATTCTACATTGACTCTACGTTGAAACTCTACAAGAGACTAAACGAGACTTTACATGATACTCTGCATTGACTCTACATCGACTCTACATTGAGACTCTACATCGACTCTACATTGAGACTCTACATCGACTCTACATTGAGACTCTACATCGACTCTACATTGAGACTCTACATCGACTCTACATTGAGACTCTACATCGACTCTACATTGAGACTCTACATCGACTCTACATTGAGACTACATCGAGACTCTACATCGCTTCGATACTTGCTACAATGCTACAAATCGTGTTCGGATCATAGATAGATTCGTTTTAATCTAAATGTGACCTTACCTTTGCCGAGTCCGAGGCGCCTCCCGCGCAAGACTGATATAACGAAGTTCGCTAAACTAGTAAGTAAAAAGTAAGTAAAACATTTATTTGCGACACACAAGAAATTTAAAATAAACAAATACACTAGAAAGAAATAAACAACAAGAGAGACAATAATTACTAAACAGAATCACAACTAGTCCCTGGAACCCGGAGTAGAACCCGGAACTGCAAAGACTACGTTGCAAAGTACGGAATTCTCCAACAGATCAATGAACACTCAACAACCAAGGGACTCGGAGAAATACCAATCCACCAAATCTACCTTCAAAACGAATACGCCTCAGGCAACAGGATATGCTGGAGACAAACATTGATAGCACCAGTCAGGCAGCCAAAACAAAAGGCATACTATCCAGTGAACTTGCGCGTACCATCGGATACTTCTCATCTACATCGGATACGGACGATGAAACCAGCGAACTTGAAACGCACTTCCCGGGATGTCTAATATCAGACTCGTTCGAATGGGAAGCACACAGCGAACGAGCAACCAGTAGTCAAGATTGGACCACCGCTCAAAACCTGATCAACAAAGAGAAGGTGATTTGGGCCATCAACAGCTTCCTTCTTTTCAAATCGCCAGGCTAGACGGAATCTTTCCGGGCCTTTTAAGGTGGAGTGGCGAATTACTAGCCGAACGCCTAGTAAACATCTTCAGAGGATGCATCGCCCATCGCTACATACCCCAGAAGTGGAGGGGAGTGAAGGTTATATTCTTACTAACTTGGTAGGAGCGACTACACAATGGCGAAATCCATCCAACCTATTATTCTACCATCGTTCCTCTTCAAAACCCTAGAGAGGATATGTGACCAGGAAATCAGAGGTAACACTTTCCTACGCCAACCGCTACATCCGCAACAACCCGCCTATAGTCCAGGCAAATCAACAGATTCCGCACTCCATAGCGTAGTCTCTCGAAATGGAGACGGTTTAGCCACAAAACAACCAACTCTGGGGGCCTTCATAGATATAGAAGGTGCCTTTGACAAAACAACCTTCACTAGCATAGACCTTGCACTAGCAAGATACGGTGTCGACCCTACGCTAGCAGAATGGACAAACAACATGCTTAAATACAGAGCAATACAACTCACAGTAAACACCACACCAAAGGGCATAGTGGTAAGAAGCTGCCCACAAGGCGGCGTCCTCTCGCCCCTGCTATGGAACATAGTAGTGGACGAACTCATCCGAAAACTAGACGGCCGCGGGCTCTTCACAGTGAGATATGCAGATGATCTTGCTATCCTCACGACTGGATGCTTCGAAAACGTACTCTGTAGCCTGTCTGTGCAAGCAGCGTTTAAAACAATTGAAAGCTGGTGCACTAGCCATAGCTTATCAGTCAATCTCACTAAAACGGAACTGATCATGTTCACACACAAAAGAAGCTTGGGAACCCTAAAAGTACCAAAGCTCTTCAACACTGATCTCAAGCTAATCAACGAAGTCGAGTATCTAGGGTCATACTGGATAGCACTTCTTTGGAACAAGCATCTTGACCACAAACTCCAACGCGCGAACTCCACATTCTTCCAACGCGGTAGAATGCTCGAAAAAACATGGGGTCTTTCGCCAAAATAACCCGGTGGCTCTATACAACCGTAATAAGACCAGCACTTATACACGGAGCAGTTGTATGGTCGACCAGAACCGAATTCACGACCGTGATAACCAAACTGCAACGCTTTCAGAGACTGGCATGCTCTACTATAACAGGTTGCATGAAGACCAAAGAGATCAATCAGGAATCAGCGAAGTACGAGTCTACACTGATGGCTCAAAACCCAAACAGGGTACAGGCGCCGGAGTACACTCGCTAGATCTCAACATTAACATATCAATGACACTAGGCACACCCAGTTCCATCTTCCAATGTGAATGTGCAGCCATTTCCGAAGCAGCAACAGCAATCAACAGGAGAGGAATCGCTGATTATAACATGTGGATTCTTTCAGATAGCACAGCCACACTCAAAGCCTTGGAGAGCCACAACTGCACCTCCAGACTCATACACGAAAGTCACCTTGCCCAAGAGAGCATCGCCTTAAGAAATGGGTTAATCCTACATTAGATGCAGGGACATAGTGGATCACTGGGTAATGACGCTGCAGACGAGTTAGCCAGAAGAGGATCGGAAACAATATCCGAGGGGCCAGCTCCTTTCCTTCCTCTACCGTTCTCTCTGCTACGCACCTGGGTGCGTCTGAAAACCCTACAACCACACAACACATGCTGAGCACGTACGACTGACTGCAGACAGTCAAGAGCTGCAATTCCAGCCATCACACCGAAACTAACACGCCGTCTACTAAGCCTGCAGAGACTGAATCTCAAAATCATTGTGGGGACCCTGACAGGACACTGTCCCTGGAACAAACACTTTTACAACATCGTAGCCACTGACAGCCCACTCTGCAGAGGCTGTCTTACCGAAGAAGAATCAGCTGCTCACGTAATCCTGGAATGCGAGGGCGTAGCAATACAACGAACAGAAATCCTAAGCAACCCCAGGTCACTCTTCCAAGCCTGCGAAGCCCTCAGGAAGCTACTGTACTTTTGGGAGGAGTTAGGCTGACTACACTCCTAGCCAGAACATCCCCCACGCATAATGGACCATCTTTGAGTCTAAATCCGGAAACGGGAGTCCCATAACATAACATGACATAACATGGTCTACGATTTAAGTATTTTGGGGTGACCTGTAAATAGAAAGGGATTTCCTATTTCACAGTGAACCGTTTCCAATTAAATGGAGGTGGTTTAGCCATTTTCAAATTTGCGGAGCTTTTTATGCAAATTTCCAATTAAATGGAGGTGCTAATTAGTACCAATGTTCCCAGTTAAGTGGGTACCTACACGCGACGCCAAATTCTCAATTAAATGAAGGTATCATTTTGTACCAACCAATCTTCCCAGTTAAGTGGGTACCTACACGCGACGCCAAATTCTCAATTAAATGAAGGTATCATTTTGTACCAACCAATCTTCCCAGTTTAGTGGGTAGCATAAGTTACGTTCCCAATTTAATGGAGGTATTCTTTACCAAATGTTCCCAGTTTAGTGGGTACCTG
Source organism: Gandaritis pyraliata (assembly GCA_947859175.1). Classification (NCBI taxonomy): domain Eukaryota; kingdom Metazoa; phylum Arthropoda; class Insecta; order Lepidoptera; family Geometridae; genus Gandaritis; species Gandaritis pyraliata. The sequence continues at coordinate 1,873,493 of OX401867.1, read as the reverse complement.
TTTCCAATTTAATGGAGGTATTCTTTACCAAATGTTCCCAGTTTACCAGTACCTGTTCCCAATTTAATGGAGGTATTCTTTACCAAATGTTCCCAGTTTAGTGGGTACCTGTTCCCAATTTAATGGAGGTATTCTTTACCAAATGTTCCCAGTTTAGTGGGTACCTTAACTTAACTTTTTCTACATAAGTTACTTACAGTCATATTTAATTTATTGACTACGTAAAAAGATAACACAGTAAGTACCTAGTAGGTAAGGTAGGTAGTCAAATAGGCACTCAACCAATTTGGTAGATAAGTACCACTTTTATTATTACTTTTAACTACCATGTCCTTCTTTTACCCTGTAAATAACGTAATTCTATTCACTGACATTTTATTTTGTTCATTGAGATAGCTACACAGTTTATAACTTTTGCTGTCTCATCGTTTTATCTTGTAATTTAACCTATATGTACCTAGTTCTGAATAAATTACGTTTGAATTACATTTGTAATTAATTGTCGTCATAGATAGATAGATAGATAAATCCATTTATCCGACACTGAACACACATAAAAAATCTACAATAAAATGAAAGTGGGTAGGTAGTATGTAACCAATAACTAAACTAAGCAAACTGAAAATAAGAAAAACAAGACTACCTCCCTACATGTTCTCGGTTGTCGATGGTGATAACTAAGTAGGTATCTAAATAAAATGGTGCGTAATGCAAGCTTACGCTCGCGTTCTCGGCCAGCTGCGCCTGTGCTGCCAAGCGGTAAACAACAATACCTAGACTAGGTAATAAAACTGGTTTGCCCGCCTACCGGCATGAAACTGAATAGTTTTTATTTTCGTGCTAAGTACCGAATGCCATTTTATTTTGACACACCAACATCTTGTTTACGTTAAACATATCGGTATATCTCTATTTTATAAACAATTTTTTTTTTCTTTTTTTTTTAGTTATTTATAACCTTACCTTTTTACCTCGTCGCCACATGTAGTGCCTACCTACTCGCTGGCCAGTAAGTAGTACTTTAGGCAGCACCTAGTACCTAGATCGTCACAGGCTCGACAACAAGCGGTGTGTACAAGCGACACGTCCAACCTCGCCCGTGGCTTGCGTAAGACTGACTCACCGCCTTACTTCACTCGCGTGCCCGAGACCGTGGATTGTATTAGTTGTCTAACACAAACACTACATAAATAAAAATCAATAGCATTCTATCACAGATTATAGAAAGTAAGTACAGATGAAGTGTATAGCCATTTTCTTGTCATGGATAAAAGTGTACCATAGTGGAGGCCTTTGTGTCATTTAGTCTCTGGCCATTGACACCTCCAATGCCAAACATATTTTTATACAATTATGCCGACGTGTGTGGTTCCCACTTGCAAAAATTGGCCTGGGTCTAAAAACAAAGTAGATGGGATTACATATCATCGGTAAGTATCACATTTGAGTCTCTATTTGATAAGGAATCATCAATTTAAAGAAAAATGACCATCAATTCAATAATGTTGCAAACAACACCAACACTTTTTTTCCCAACAAAATTTATATTAATCTCTATGTGACTACACATCAGTGTAGTGTTACTATGTGACTAGACATAGGTATTTCAATAGATATTTTTAATCATAGAGCGCTACATTTGTTATTTTGAAAAAATATTTGTGAAATTTTAGCTTTCCTGCTGACATACTCAGACGAGAAAAATGGACAAAAATCGTTCAAAAAACACGTCCTGAGTATTGGATACCGTCAGATAAGAGTATTATTTGTTCGGCGCATTTTGAGGAAAAATATTTTTATTTTACGAAATTATCATTAAGACGATTAACGAAAGAAGCTTTTCCAAGTAAGGTAAGTCTTATTAATTTTGCAGTCTTTTGTATACTTATTAATTTTACAAATACGAACAGTTTCTTATCTTATCCTGTTTCCGCCGTTGAAAACCGATTTCGGCTGGGAAAAGTGATCAGTTCATAAATAATCAAATACCTTAAAGCCAATGCTGATTGGTGGACTGATTTACCTTTGATTCTTATGCCAATATAAAGCTTTTGGTTCGTTGTTTGCTTTCTAATGTGCCCTTGTGCTTTTTTAAATGCATATTAGTCATTTATTAGTACTTATTATTAATGTTACTATGTGCTTATTTTAGAATATGATCATACCCGCAGAGGACCTGGATGCGTGCATGGAAACATCTAGACCGCAAACTTCGAAAGAGGTGTAGTGGTGTTGATATTTTATTTTTTAATAAATTAAGTTGAGTGCACTCGTTATTCATGCTACAATAAAGATTTTTGGTTTCAGGTCACGCTGCCACAATCACCGGTTCAATCAGATCCATTGATCGGTGATGTGAATGTGTCTGATTTAGACTCTGTGTTTGATTCACCGAGAAAAGTTAAGCTAAGTACCAGTAGCGCACTCATCAAAAAACAATTATACAATAAAAACTTTTAAACAAAAAAACTAGGCCGCTGAAAAAACTGAAAAGCAAAAATAATAAACCTTTTTTATTTAACCTTAATAACTAAGTTCTTAAACTAATGTAAGTATAAGTAAGTACCTAAGAGTCGGTGCCGCGCATAGCGCTTTTCGTACTTAATTATGTAATAATATTGTAGAAATATAAACTAAAAAATTGTGTTTTATTTATAGGTACATCATCTAAAAAGTTTTTCTTTAATTCTTATAAAATTTATAAATCTCTATTAAAGTTTTTACTTATTTCTAATAAAATTTATAAATCTCTATTTCGTTACCTCCTACTTAGGTAAGCAGCATTATACAAAAAAAAATTACCCCAAAAAATTGGGAAATAGTTTTGTAGGTGCAACATTGGGCTGCGCGAACATGATGCGCACGGGAACATTTTTATAGCATTTTAGTGACAAAAACCTTCATACAAATTATGTCAAATGCTCCTTCTTGTGTTTTCTTTTTTCTATGCATTCTATACACACAGACGAAGGGGTAAAAGTGGCGAAGTTCTATTCGAACTTCATCTAGTGTTTGTTGTCACCATTGACACGTAAGAAGAAGAAGAATAACATTCTATAGAGGTTTTACTGACCATACACGTATAGTAGTCACAAGTCACAACGGATCTTTGTCACGCTGAAGTATTTGCAGAACCTATTTTTGGATAAGTAATTGTAGGCCGGTCACGTGAGTCGCATGTCTTAAGACCGGTGGACTAGCACCACCACAAAGTGGATTCCTGAGGGTCGTCGGCGTCGGGGTCGGCCGAGAAAGCGCTGGAGGGATGACCTTGATGTGTTTGAGACGGATTGGTGGGAAACCGCCAAGGACCGGGATAAGTGGAAGGGTTTGGGGGAAATCTTTGCCCAGCAGTGGGACGAGATAGGCTAGTATAAAAAATAAAATTGTAGGAAAGCAAATTAATCCTAGATCCATGAAGAAGGTTAAAAGTCGTTCATACCGGGATAAGAAAAAGCCCATGAACTTCGTCAGACTGTTAATGAAGATGATGAACATCTTATTACATATTTTTAACTAAGTTGCTCGGCTACTTTATAGCCATAGCGTTATTGCTCAATCACGTCTAGGAATAAAAATAGATAATTGCTTGTGATTGCTGTCTACAGTTGCTGGTAATGATAGTATGCGATATTAAGCTTATTACGCACTGCCGTTTAAAAAGTCAATTCGATTTTTACTAGATTTTAAAGTTAGATTGAAAGTTTTTGAGATAAACTTTTTTTTAGAGCAACCTATTTTTGTGTCTAAATATTTTTTTCCAGTATACAAAAACGCAAGCTATTTAAATATATCTTTAACTGGAACTAAAACTGGAAACTGGAACTTAAACTGGAAAATATATCTTTATGTAGGTAACAACTTAATAATAAATGAGCAAATTAATACAAAATTAGCACAAAAATTCGCCCACCATAAAAGTATAATAAATCCTGGAAGAGTAATCCTGGAAGCCTGGAAGAAATTGCTTTCAGCGATAAGGCCGCCCATGGTACTATTATAAGTTAATTTTTAAGTTTTTGTATGTCACCTGAATTCTTTGTGTGTACAATCTATCTATCTAATAAACAATTATGACAGGATAGTCGGGGTCTGACAACAACGAATACTAAGTAATATTAGACTCCATATGATAACACCATGTAAATTGTAATTGCACATGTAAATTTTGTGTGTGATCAGTATCAAATAAATAAGTTTATCTATCTATCTATCTATCTAACACCTGTTTCTTTTCTACGAAAAAAAATATATTTGTGATCAATAAAATTGTGTAAAACTAAATTATCTAAATGTTATGCTGTGTAGACTTGCCTTAAGGGCTTAGTGTGCGATCCGATACGTAATATAAACGGCTATTTTCAATCTTATTACTTGATCTGATGCGCTTCAACGATCGCCAACTTTATCACAAGAATGTTTATTGGCAATTTATTGGTGTAATCTGCTAGTTTTGTGCAAGATTATTGTGTCATATTCAACAGTACTATAGTTAATTACTTATACAATCACGGTTAGATGTAAAAATAACTCTCATTAGAGAAATAAATAATAATAAATAAAATATCCATTGTCGTTTATAAGTTTCTCTCATTTGAAATTTTATGTGGTGCGATTTTGCATAATTACATCAGTTATTTTACAACTTCAAATATGTTGAAAAGTGCGAGTGAGAAAGTTTAACGTTTCAGTCACCTAGAGATTATTAACCGACTTCAAAAAAGGAAGAGGTTCTCAATTTGGTTGTATGTTTTTTTTAAACAGTTCGATAGAAAACTCCGTCACAAGACTGTGTAGTTGGGTTTTAACAATCTTGGCGTTTTAGGAAGTATTCAGCGATGTACTATACTCTTCTTTGGTGGTAGAAGACTCGCGTACCTATGTACCCTCAATTTGCATACGTAGTACGTAACATGGTTGTAACAGAAACGGGAGAGCTTAGGATTCGACTCTATATAGTTGTCCGTTCCGTACCTACGCTCGGCGCCTTTTTGTTCTCATATTACCTGCTGTCACCACCTAGTACCTACCTACCAATTTATACCTATCTACTTATTAAACTTAGTTTTCCTACCCATATGTAAGAAATACCTACTCATTTGGTTGCTCATCGTCCGTGGAGTCACTCTGGGTTGCATCTGAAAACCAGCGTCACTTCACAATCTGAAGTGGCATCAAGCTGAGATGCAGCCCGTTTTGACTCCCGCGCACACCGGCACAACGACGCCACCTTGCACCCTTAGTTAGTTTTAGTTATAAGTAGTTTTGTAAGTTAGTGTGTTAGTGTATTGTTGTGCTGTTGTGTTTGTGTTTCAAAATAAATACTTTTTCTTTCTTTCTTTCTTTCTTCTATATAACCCACTTCAATCGCTGTTAGTAATGCCACTGTTGTCATCACACGCACTCTTCTCACGAACCATGAAAATATCTTGCAAACCAACGCGTTCACCCTGTGTATGAAGAACTATGTTATCTATTCCGTGCCTGCGTCCCTGACGGCTGCAAAGACTTACTACTTTACTACCATACTTTCTAACCCCCGACGCAAAAACGGGTGTTATAAGTTTGACGTGTCGTGTGTGTGTGTGTCTGAGGCAACGTAGCTCCCGAATGGATGAACCGATTTTGATTTTGTTTTTTTTTTGTTTGAAAGGTGAATTAGTCGGGAGTGTTCTTAGCTATGTTTGATAAAAATCTGTCCAAGATTCGGGGTTTTTTTTTATTTTAATGTAATTACTTATTAAAGTTTAAATGTACAGTGTAATACCCTTAAAGTGCGCATCCATGCGTTTATATGTGGTTGAAAGCTTAAGTGGCAGTTATCACGCGGCCGCCCACGGCTCAGTTTGAAACAATTTCCTTGAGGAAAAGCTTCTACTTAAGTAAATAAGACCTGCATATGTGAAGACCTTACGCCTGTGTTACTGTGTATAGCTTTGAATATTTAGAAGTGGCAACAATGTAAATAAAACGTCGTTTGTTTTAGATAGCCTCTTTTTAAATTGAAAAAGATTTATCTAAGGCGCGTTAGTTTTTTTAAAGAAACAATTGCGTTTTAATGCATTTTAGAGGCAATAATTAATAATCTAAGTATCAGCCAGCAATTAAATTTTTGTAATTCAAAACATGTCCAAGTTATGGCATTAAAAAAGTGAAAATAAATAAATATTCATGGACATTTCACACAACGATATCTAGTCCCAAACTAAGCAATGTTTGTACTATGGAAACTAGATTACTGATTAGGTATAATTTTTGTTATTCTTTTCAAAATTTCGAAAAGTTATCAAAATTCCTTAACTAACTACTTTTGCCGATCGCACGGTCCAGCCCCCGTATGCCAATCTTTTGCTGTCAAGTTATATTTCACTGCCCAGTGTAATTTCTTCAAGTCACGTGGTACAATTTTGTACCACGTGATCATTCTTTTTAGACACTTGACAGAAAAATATGCGCGAAAACACATTAAATAACGTCATAATGTCACTATTTAGTCACAGAATAACTATGAGTTGGTATAAACTGACCATGATTTAAAACTTTGCAGTTCAACTTTGCAGTTCAACTTTGATTGGCATACCTCTGCTGTACCGGCAACGCATCTTTCAAATGTGTTAGTTCTATGTTTGCTACACACAAATGTTTAGTATTCTCAATGGGTGTTGAACGCACGACCACGGAGGGCAGAGCTATACCGACTGAGCTGTGACACCTGTCAATAAACTGCATGACAGTTCTAGAATCTTCAAATGCTAGTCGTCAAAGACCTTATTATATTGTTCAGGAACTTTGATGGTGTACTGCACCGTTAGTAAGCAATGCTTACAATAACGAGTATGCGAACTTTATCTATCTAAATTATCTTAGACTGACATAAAATTATAGGTCTTTGGAATATAGTTTATTCGTTTAGATATTTGAAATAAATATAGTTTGTGACCTTCTCCTCTACCTGGTGATTAATGATTGGAAAAGTAATTCAAAATTGTTGTTTTTTTTTTAATTTTAAGAGTCTGTAAGAATGTTAAAACAATAAAAATAAATAAAGGTAAATAAATAAATATTCAGGGACATTTCACACAACACCCTCTAGTCCCAAACTAAGCAATGCTTGTAATAGTGGAACCAGATGGCTGATAGAATACTTATATATATTTTTTTTGTAAATACGTACTTATAATACATACTAACACCCAAAAATAGAACAAACATCTATGTTTCGCACGCACAAATGTTTGTTCTTGGTGGGGATCGAACCCACGACCCACAGCACGGAAGGCAGAGCTATTACCGACTGAGCTGTGACGCCTGTCAAGGTCATTTAACTTTTGAATTTTTTCAGTCGGTTAAAAATCCGAGTATACCTAGCCTTATACTTTCTGCACTTTCACACGATTACGGTTACTTTTATAACATAACCTGTGGTTAGACGATAGCTAAGTCATTAGGAAGATGGTCGCTTATAATAAAGTCATTATGCGAATAAATGCCAACAACATAGGTACTTGTACTTACAAGGCATCTATCATCAGATCTAGCCATTAGTTTAAATGAAGAAAAGTGGATAGAGTCTAGTCTTATTTAGCATATTTAAGTACATTTCTTCGTAAAAAGGTTCATACAAAAAAACGCTATGAACCAGGCTAAGCTGTAGTTTCTTGCCCGTTCTTCTAGGCTCGGGGTCTTATGATCAGTTCGGCAGAGATTTTACTCTCTAGGGATGACGCCATATCTCGGCTGAAAATTTGTTTCACCCACCGGTTTTTCTACATCATTTTGACGTAGTGAAATAAATAAATGAAATCAATAACGTCAGTATCGTCTCGTTCCTTAGGGCCAACGCACATCTATCGACAAAACTGTTTTGTCGCGCACTTGGTGACGTGAAAATAAATTTTCTATTATAACGAAAATAGCATATGACGAGGAAGCACTTGTCATATGCTGTTTTCGTTATAACGAAACTCACATAAATTGACACGACAGACTTTTCTCAAGTATGTTTACCTATCTATTATAGCATTGTTTAGTACTACCTATTAAACATTGCTTTATACGCACATACCTAGAGAATAAACTGTGTTTTTTAATAAATAAGAATATAGAGTAATTATGTAGTGTACTTAATATTATTATTAAGTACTTAGGATGATTCTCATTAAATAAGCAAGTAACGAAAACAGCAAATAAAAAGAAGCATATTGTAACTAAAAAAGTTTTACTGACAGTTTCACATCACTAACTGTTCGACAAGACAAGACGTTTTGTTTTCGGTTTGCGTTCGCCCTTAGTTGTATAAAAAAATGGTACACAGCAGTGCGAGCATCGCTGCTGGGCGGCAGAAATAGGTACGGTAGCAGTACCTGAATGAGCTCTTTCACAAGTAACTCTACTACTATTAGTGGCTGGGTATATCCACAATATGGCCACCCGACGCTATCAGATTAGGTGGCGATAGCGCATGCCTTTGTTGTCCTAACGAGCTTGCAGCTTAATAGCTCATCGAGCACTTTTTGTGTCGGTTTTTAAATGGCTTTATATGAGCATAGGTTAAAGAGCTGGATCACTTCAAACCAGAGGGTCGGTTCTCCTAATACAAATCTAGTAGAAATATAGTTGGGATTTTGTTGGGATTTCATAAAAATCATAAAATGTCAGTCATTTTGTAACATTCCAACAAAACCCATTTATATTTTTAGAGCTTTACGAAAAAAGCACTAACCTGAGTCAAAAAATATCGGCAATATTTGACCAAATACTTTACATTTCATGCGCAATGCCAGTGTGCGTTGGAAGGATAAAGAAAATATCATGCGAAAATGATATTATATTCTGGCACATTCTACACAAAATTCTAGTATAAAATAGCTCTCTAGCAAATAGTAGGTAACTACTTATCTGATGAACCTTCTTGGTTTCAACTTTTTCTTCAATAAAGTGAACTAGCTCTTTCATTTTCATGTGAGCTGTAGTGTGTAAGGCTTACGATAGGGCAAAAAGTCACATTAAACCACTTTTTAGTGGTAAACGATTACAAAATAAGCACGTAAGGGATTTCGTCCGGACCTTTAAAAAAAAATCAAAATGGCGGACGTCCATAGACTAAAGAATAATGAGGAATGAGTAGGCTTGTGGGAAAATACTGATTTTTAAAGTAAGCTACTGTTTTTCAAGGTAGAAAAGAGCCTATACCTATTTACACGAGTCTTTCCAACTAATTTACAACAGTAAAACAACAATAATTAGGTAGGTACTGATTCAGAGGCTGTTTGGTACTGATTACCGAACGTAATTCCCACAATTACTGCTGATTGCTGGTGTAAAATAGAATCCATGTTGATGAACTGACGTTAGTACCGGTTCTTCATTGGGTCTAATGAGGTAGGTATTTTTGGTTAAAAAGTTTGGTTGGTATTATTTTTTAACTAAACAAACGCTAGTGATCAGTAATTTATTCACAAAGAAAATTACAACTTGTATTTACAATAGGTATTTTCAATTATTACAAAATACACATGAAATAATTATCTACAAACCGTTGCAAACGATTTATACCTATAATATACATATATGTACCTATCTTGTAAAACAGCACTGGCTCGGGTATAGTTGATCGAAGACTGGCTCAAAATAAAAGTTGTTTTAAAAATAATCAAGACATAATAAAACTTCGTCTCAACTCTTCTATAATGGACCTCTTTTAAGCCCCGGTATCAGTTTCATAATGCAAATATTCCCATAAAGCAGGAACAAAAAGCAAAAATGTAAGACAATCCTTCAACTTTGCCCTTAAAATAGGGTTGTCAGTTTACAGAAAGTCAGAAAATAGTGATTATTGCACTAGTAAAACATTTATAGAGCTTTTTTCTGCACTTTTTCATTTTTCACTACTGGGTATGTGTTTATTTTACATACATTTTTTTTTTGATAAAAAACTGACACAATATTAGATATAGGTAATGAAATTTTGAACTCTCCTTTGAAAGCCACACCTTTCTAACTCAATGCTTCCGATTGGTACTGATTTTGATCTATAGATCGTTTTCAACGGTCTACAGATAGCTCAACGGTTACATGTGTATTTTGCATACTATATCAGTTATAATTTATTAAAAAGAACAATCTAAAATGTTTAAAGAATAATTGATGTTTGGACGTGACTGAACTTTAGTTTCTTACGGTGTCTAAAAGTCTTATTAAATGAGAATATTCAAAAAATCTTGACACAAAAAAAACGTATAGATTCATGTTGCGGCAACCCTACGCTAACTATAATGGCGGCAAAAAGATCACGTAGGCTGCGCTCGCGCACGCCTCGGCAGGATAATGTCTTCATTTGAGATAATTCCCGCGGATCGACTCGGGCCGAGTCGGGCACTTTTTACATTCCGCCATGATCTGGGTGGGATCCATGTAGCGTTGGTGAAATTTAACCACATAATTTACTAAAAATCCTACTAATATTATAAATGCGAAAGTTTAGATGTTTAGATGTTTGGATGTTTAGATGTTTGTGTTTCAATCACATCTAAACTACTAAACCAACTTGGATGAAACTTGACATATATATAGTTCGTAAGCTGGATTGACACATAGGCTACTTTTTATCCCGAATTATTAACAGGATCTACAGGATAAAATGAACGAAAAGGATTAGCAGCGCCAATTGGCAAGAGGATTTCATTGTCATGTCATGTCAGTTTGACAGGGCGTAGTACTACCTCTTTGGTCTAACGACTAGCGTTTGACATTCCAGTACGAGTTCGGTGTAATGAGGTGTAATGTCAAGTTTCTCAAAGTATCCGCTCGGTACACGCTCGGATAATAATAATACACAGATAATATAATGTACACGGAAACTGTAGACGCGTACGAAGTCGCGGGTAACTGCTAGTAAATAAATAAATATTCAAGGACATTTCACACGACGCCCTCTGGTCCCAAACTAGGCAAAACTTGTAATATGGGAACTAGATGCTGATAGAAAACATAGTAATACCCAGACATAGAACAAACATCTATGTTTTGCCACACACAAAATGTTTGTTCAAGAACAAACAAAAATGAAACAAGAATGAACAAGAATGTTTGTTCGATCCCCACCAAGGTGGGGATCGAACTCACGACCCACAGCACGGATGGCAGAGCTAATAATTACCGACTGAGCTGTGACGCCTGTAATAATTTGTATTATTGTTTTTTTTTTGTTGTGTAAAGGGAAAAATGAGGACCGCCAAAGAGTGGAACTCCTTGCCTGCGTCTGTGTTTCCGAACACTTACAATTTGGATGTTTTCAAGAGGAGAGTGAAAAAGTATTTTTTAGGCAAATGTGCTACATCGTCGACCGCATCGTCACTTAACATCAGGTGAGATTGCAGTCGAACGTGTGTCTATAATGTGTAAAAAAAAACAAAGACGAGTTATATTATGTACTTGTAAATAACCCATTTGATTTTTTAACCAATACTTAGCTATCAATAAGATAATTTAATTGAGTAATCAATTATTTTACCAACCCTACGCAAATCATTACCTACACTTTGTTTTCTTTTTGCTCAAGGAACGAGTTTGCAAAATCGGAGCCAGTACCTACTGTTTACTTAAAAATAAATAACTATGTCTACTTAATCACGGTTATTTAAGTAAACAATCATTGAAGCCTGTGTTTTTAGTCGACGACTTTGAGTTTCCTGTTTATGCTACCACTTTATGTTAAGTTAGTCGTTTTTGCACTAAGCATATTTACTCAGTCGATTAATATTTGAAAATATCAAAAACTTTCAGTTTTTCAACTAAAAATCTAATTGGAATCTTGTTGGGATATCATAAGTCACAAAATAGCAGCCTTTTTGACTTTTGTGATATCCTTAAAACATCACAATGATGTTTGTACTAGATTTTTTTGGAGTTTTTCTAGATAGTAGATAATTATTCGTAATAGTTCGAGCTTTCGACCATTCGACCTTTGGAACTTTACTTATGTATATTCCGGACATTGGTATTCTAAAAACGTTAACTTAAAATCGGCATTTTATAAATCAGTTTTATTTTAACCTCTCCTGAGTTTAAATCAAAGCAAGTTTTCCAAAGAGGAAATTCAATGTAAGAGACAGTAGCCCACCACAATTAGTTATTCAACCGTATAACCAGGCAGGACACACGGGTAGGTACCCTCGGGAAATCTATCGCTAGACGGTTGAGAGAATGGGGTACCACTGCTCTTTCTTAAAAGATTAGCTTTACATGAGCATACGTTTTGTCCTCTCGATTTCAGGGCCTGGCAGACCATAGCGAGCATTTTAGGGTTTATTCATAGGGTTATCGAATTAGAGCGATATTTTATATAGTTTTCAGGTTTTAGGGAATCCCACTCATTTATTGTATTAGGTTTGGGTATGGGTTTGGAATAAGAACGGCATTCTAAATGGTAAGGACACATGCACGAAAGCAGATTTTTCTAAAATAAAAATAATATGTAATTTTTTGCTAGATATGATTCGTTGAACATATTTTTGCACGTCTCTTCTTTTTTCTGGTTTAGTACTTACTAGCTCAAATCATTGGTTTAATTTAAGTCTAGACAAAAGTTTAACTTAGTCGGGACTAGATGGCGATGTGTGAAATGTCTATGTATTTATTAATTTGTAACCAGTTCTCATACGAAAAATGGGCATTTTCAAACCATTTACTTATTTGGAACCTACAACGTCCTGATTGAAGATGTGCCATAGATTTCAAGTATCAAGCTTCAGCTTGATGCTTGAAATCTGTGGCAAAAATCTGTGGTATGTGTAGCTTTCAAGCTATACTTAGTCATTTTATTACTTGTATAGGTACCTTAAAAGATCACACTTCTCACAATAAAGACTGTCTGTCATCTGTCACTTCAAAACTACAAGCACGAACACAGGTAATTGACGACCACCGTTTCTTAGGAAACATCTCGTGGCAGATTTCCCATGAGACTCGCAGGCCCTTCCCAGTGGTTACAGGTTCAGTTTAAAATTTTAGGCTAAATAATAAAAATACTTTTATTCTTATTTCTAAAAAAAATGTGTACCTACATATTGTTTTTTATCTGCAGACCCTCCTGGTTTAGTTACACTATGTCATTTCATTTTTATAAAATAAAATAAAATAAATAAATATTCATGGACTTTACACACGACGCCCTCTAGTCCCAAACTAAGCAAAGCTTGTGATATGGGAACTAGATGTCTGATAGAATATTTACTTATATACTTTTTTTTGTAAATGCATACTTATAATACATAGTAATACCCAGACATAGAACAAACATCTATGTTTTCCACGCACAAATGTTTGTTCTCAGTGGGGATCGAACCCACGACCCACAGCACGGAAGGCAGAGCCATTACCGACTGAGCTGTGACGCCTGTCATAAAATAAAATAAATAAATAAATAAATAGAGGGCACAGACAGACACATAACGCCGTCAAACTTATAATTACACTTTTCGTTAATCGCTCGGGGGTTAAAACACGGTATTCGTAGGACAAAAGTAGCATAAGCCCTTGCAAGTTTATTAAGACTCCCACGATACGTCTCCCATTTTATGTTTTTAATAAAATATCAGTGGCTTTAAACAGACATTTTGGTGAGAGCCGAGACCGTCTTAACACAATGTCGCTATATTTAAGCAAGAAGACAGTAAAAGGAACGTCTCGAAATCCTTAAGTACCCACTCGTACTTTCGGTCCTTACTTATACATTTTAAAATCTTAGAAGTATACACAATCCTTGTTAAATTGTATTACATAGTTCATCTCTGTGATATTATATTTCACACAAAGTAAAAAAATGCAATAAATGGTCGATAAGTTAGTCAAACGAGAGGTTTTTTCCGTAGTCCCATTTTTTTAATTTTCAGTTGAAACAAAATTTTTCATAATGTCCCATACAACCTTAAGTTTCCCCAAATATAAATAAATAGTTAAAATATAACTAACGAACGTTGTCACGTAATGAGGAGGGATGAAAGTCATATCACAAAAAAAGTTATGAATATGAGTGTGACTGGGTACGCAGGTAGAGGAAGGCCGAAGAAGTGGTTGGATTGTGTGAAAGAGGATATGAATGTGAGGGGAGTAAATTCTGAGTTGACAAATGATAGGAGTGAGTGGAAGAAGAAGACATGTTGTGCCGACCCCACCTAGCGCGGGATAAGGGCAGGGGAATGATGAGTTATAAAATAACTAGCCAAGTTGATATTCCATAATTAAATAATAGAGAGAACACAAAAATATCCAAATGTATGTAAGTATGTAAAAGACAATAAAATTATTATTATCTTTATCTGGATAATAAAATCAGGTGACCGCACTGAAATGCTTAAGACTGGGGATCTGCCAAATTGCCAAAACTAGCGAAGTTCAAAGTGTGTTTAAAAGAAAAGTAAGATAGTAACTTCATTTATTTTGGTTGCAAATCAATATTCAGGATATGTGTAACAATTACATATTTAATTTAGCTTCATTTAGCTGGTTTATAATAGATAAATCTGGGATCAAACACAGCTCTCTCGCGCCCAAACCGTTTCGAGTCAAGTTTGTGCACTCGGATTAAGAAAATGAAAACAAAATCGCAAAAAGTACTCAGCACGTCTTGATGTACATATCCTTGTCTCCAAAACGCCCTGAATACATTTTGCGATTTTGTTTTCATTTCCTTAATCCAGGTGGCAGAAGATCTTCGAAATTTTGGATTTTAAATGGTCTATTCCACAATATTCCCTTGTTTTATCTACAAAACAACTAAACTTACGTATAGGCCAAATATTTAAGTATATAAAAAGTGTAAAATCTTTACTTAAATAGTCTTATTTTTTTTAATATTTAATAATCGCTGAGACTAGTTTTTAACCAAATATCGCAAGAAAATTCTTCAGTGGCCTCTAGGCGGCCGAAACGTTCGGACGTCAGGCCCACGCCAAATTTCTCAGGATTTTTAAATGAAGAACACGCAAACGTCTACTCGACAAAAGTCTACAAATCATGGTTCTATTGTATCATTTGAGTACACTACGTAGCAACATGGCAGTTTTTCTCGCGGCTGCGCGTAACGCGTAAGCAGACCGCGTAATAAGCTCATTTGACATTTACGAACAGTCACAATAAAATTTTATCGAGTAGAACTCCTGGTTTGCCAATTAATACGCATTGAAAGTGGCTTTACTTTTTTCTCTTGTATACATGACAATATCCAACATTAACCATACCAATGTAAACTTAGTTTTTATTTCTTTTAAGTCAACTCCGCCAATCAGTCAGTAGCTGTTATTTGTTTACACGGAAAATGGTAGATTTTTCTATCCTAATTCTAATTAAATTAGGATAAGTAAGTACCTAATTATTATCTTGCTACTGCTCATACTTGTATTGCATTTAATTCAACCTACATGCTTTTTACAAAAGCAATAAAATTATTGCTTTTGTAAAAACATTTTTGTGAACCACCTTATTTATTCTAAAGAAGGATCTAACACAACTTTTTTCAAATTCAGGGGCAATTAAACATTACGGAAATGGATATGTGCTTATTTGCTGTATGGACCGGAGAGGAACATTTGATGAAAGTAGAATACATAGAGAGAGACATTGCCTTCTGGCAAGACAAAATCTACCATTTTATCTTGCCAGAACGCAAAGAACCACATCCTATCCTATCCTACTAATATTATAAATGCGAAAGTTTAGATGTTCAGGTGTTTCAATCACGTCTAAACTACTGAACCAACTTGGATGAAATTTGGCATATATGCCAAGTTTCCTAAAACTCAATCCAATCCAGTAGGCACATAGGCTACTTTTTATCCCAAATAATTATCAGGATCTACAGGATAAAATGAACGAACAAGATTAGCAGCGCCAATTGGCAAGAGGATTTCATTGTCATGTCATGTCACGTCAGTTTGACCGGGCGTAATACTACCTCTTTGGTCTAACGACTAGCGTTTGACATTCAAGTACGGGTTCGGTGTAATGTCAAGTTTCACAAAGTATCCGCGCGGTACACGCACATATAATAATACAACACAGATAATACAATGTACATGGAAACTGTACTCGCGTACGGAGTCGCGGGTAGCTGCTAGTTAACAATATTTATGCAAAAAACTAAAATAAATACTGCTGGTTTTTATTGCACGTATATTTTGGAATACTTATTTCTTCTGAAATTACCTACTTACATCCAATTCTGTATCAATGATCTGTATCTGTCTCTCACAGTTTGTGTTAAACTCTCCGCAATATGTTAATGTTAAAGGTGAGTTTGGAGCAGTACCCTCCCTATCCTTTTTCATATTATTTAGAGAGTTATTTTTCAGTAGTATCTAAGGTTTTAGTTTTTAAGCTAGCTATCGATTTGAGAGTTTCCGTAGAATTTACTATGACCTAAATATTAACAAACATACCCACTTAATGTACTTATGTCTACGCCCAGCTACTTTGGATTCACAAGACGGGATATAATTTGAAGATACAATTTGATAAATAAATTTAAATTTGATACAATTTGGAGATAAATGGAGTGTCAGAAAACGAGACCGAAAATCTGAACACAATTAAACAACTAGACACAGCCATATAACTCCCTATTGATAATGCGGACATACTTTCATGCTCCAGAGTCAGAAAGATGGATGAGTCTAACCACCATCATCATCAGCATCATCAACCTATACTCGTCCACCGCTGGACGTAGGTCTCTCCCAAGACGCGCCATTGAGCTCGGTCTTCGGCTCTTCTCATCCAGTGTCTGCCAGCTACATTTCGCAGATCGTCGCCCCATCTCGCCGGAGGGCGTCCTACACTACGCTTGCCTAAACGTGGTCTCCACTCAAACTAATACTTAAACTCAAACTAATACTTAGTTTGCTCCAACGATTGTCGGTTCTACGGCAAACATGGCCGGCCCACTGCCACTTCAGCCTGCTAATCCTCTGAGCTATGTCGAAAATTATGATCAATGATCGTATAACCCCAGAGCCAATCACTGTCGCCGGAATGCCTCTCGAAGTTGTGCAGGAGTATGTCTACCTCGGGCAGACCCTGCGTTTGGGTAGACACAACTTTGAGAAAGAGCTAAACCGGAGAATCCAGCTGAGCTGGGCTGCATTTGGGAAACTCCGTCAAGTCTTCTCGTCGCCCATTCCTCAATGTCTGAAGACAAAAGTCTTCAATCAATGCGTCCTACCTGTCATGACCTATGCTGCCGAAACGTGGACACTGACAGTAGGGCTGGTCCATAAGCTAAAAGTCGCTCAGCGAGCTATGGAGAGAGCTATGCTCGGAATTGCTCTCAAGGATAGAATCCAAAATGAAGTTATCCGACAGAGAACCAAAGTCTAACAACCGCCCGCGTTCAATTGTTATCAAGCTGCCTAATATCAGATTAAGAGATGAGGTACTCGCCACTGTAGTCAAATTCAATAAATCTCACCCGAATGACAAGCTTAGCTTGCAGCATTTGGGCCTTGGAGGTACCACATTCCCAATCTTCGTTTCTGAGCACCTCTCACCTTTCTACAAAAGGCTTTATGCCCAAACACGAAAAGTGGCACGAGAAAATGGGTAAAAATATGTGTGGACTAGGAATGGTCGCATATTCATCCGCAGAGATGACCAATCTCCTGCAAAGCAAGTCAAAAACTATGAGGCACTGGCTGATATGAACTCCATACTGATATGAAACCAGGCTCTGCGAAGTAAAAATGAAGAAGTATAGATCTCACTAAAACTCAATAATACTCTGCCAAGAATATTTAGATATGTGCAGTATACAAACAAACCCCAGTGACTATACAGACTTTGTTTCTCGTCATGGATAATATCAGTAGATAAAGTGACACAGTCAAGTGATATAAGTAGAGACTATAATTTGTTGCAGATTTTAATTTTGACCAGTCTACCTCTAGTGAAGGATACAAAAATTCAAACCCTAATAATAGTAAATATTATGTAGTTTATAAAATACTGTTCAAAGAACTGTAGATTTAGTGATAAGCAATTTTAGTGGTGTAACGGAGTGTGAAAATAAACTACCCCTCAGTAAGTTAGATCCTCATCACCCTGCATTAGATATTATAATTAATGTATGATATAAATGTAATGATACAAAAAATGTTAAAAGGGTAAAAATTTGCCACACATAATTTCAAAAAAGTTGATTATTCAAAAGTAACAAAAAACCAATAAATACTTTCATTCCTGTATGATTTAAAACCAATCTTGGCAGATTTTATCCAATTAACTGACTATTTGACACAAACAATAGCGTTCCTTTAATTTTGTTATCATGAATGTTATCATGAGCACTTATTACTCGTATATTGGAATCCAATCACACACTTAGTTATAAGTTGTTGCTTTTTTTCCCTTAAAAAATAAGTACTAAATTTTTTAAGACATATTTTACCTACATCAAATCTGTTTATGCCTGTAATGGTATATCACACTGTAGAATGTTATAAGTAATATTTTTCTCCTAAATAACAATTGTGAATATGCCATTGGTGTAACTAACTAAATAAATAAATATAAAGATCGCAGTAAAGCATTTTTCAGTTTAGTTTAGTATTCGATAAAATTTACGAATTGCTTTCCGCGCATGTCATGACAACTCCATTCTTCTGTTTTGCACAGATAGACTATCCCCTTAACGTTTTTTCTGTGTGGGCCAGATTCTGAATTTCCACGAGGAAAAACTGACCAAGCATATTCTCAAAGCGCTCGACACAGCGAGATGTTTTTTCGTTTCCTTTCCACTCGGCTTAAGGTGCCGCCTCAAAGGTGTGCTCATTTTTCAACACCTCGTATTGAATGCTTTCAAAAGGACTCTCCGTTTTTTCCGACGCTTGAAAGGCGCAAAAGGAAATGTTTTATCTGTTTATTTGGGGTTGAGATTTTTGTTAATTTAAATGGGATTTAAAACACGCGTTTGAAGATGTCCAAGGTTGTGGATTCGTTGTGCTGAATCCAGTTTTACAGCGTTACTTAGGATCGCCTCTCAACTTAAATGCTGCCCCTGTCACCCTGTCACTTTTACGTCACTATCTATAACAAATCGAGATGGTAAGCTCTTTTAAATGGTGATAAATATTTGATAGTAAATCCCTTCGTGTTTACATACTAGAGATCTACTCTTATTTCCTAGATTCATTAACTAAACATTGAATTATATTTATAAGAAGATAGGTTTATTCTGCAATATAAAGTTTTTTTTTTTACATTTGATGATGGAAAGATACGATGAAGCCGACGATGGAACAAGATGGTCTAGAAGACACCTAATTCTCTCTTTATGTAAAAATAAACGTATATTTAAGGTTATGTGGCCTGCAAAGAAACAATTCGTTACACCTGTATCTGATAGCCATTTCATTAAATTGAATTACGGAAATTCAAATTAATTCCCTTTAAAATACTCACACCGCAATGACCGAATTAAACAATTAATAGTGAGTGAAAACCCAGTCAGTTCTCATTAATCAGTGATGGCGGGACAATCAACCCGTGCCACCTTACCGGCACTAATATTAATAGTGAAATAACGCAAAAGTGTGTCTGTCTGTTTTAATTTTTGAAACTGTCTAAGTTATAACATAATTTTCACCACAAGCGGGATATTTACCATGATTTGTGAGTTCTATAATATTGTATCCCCATATTTGGTACTTCTGCCAATGACATATACTTGCAAAGACTTTTATTTGACCAGTGACCATAGCGCATAAAACAGTGCCAATATATCGGGAAGCAATAGTCATGGATATTATTTTTCAGTCAATTCAGAATGAGAAAGGGGATTTAGGAATATTTTAGAAGATAAATAAATAAATAAATATTCATGGACATTTCACACGACGCCCTCTAGTCCCAAACTAAGCAAAGCTTGTAATATGGGAACTAGATGCTGATAGAATACTTATATACAGGATATTATATATATTATTATTGACAGGCGTCACAGCTCAGTCGGTAATAGCTCTGCCTTCCGTGCTGTGGGTCGTGGGTTCGATCCCCACCAAGAACAAACATTTGTGCGTGGAAAACATAGATGTTTGTTCTATGTCTGGGTGTTACTATGTATTATAAGTATGTATTTACAAAAAAAAAGTATATAAGTATTCTATCAGCCATCTAGTTCCCATATCACAAGCTTTGCTTAGTTTGGGACTAGAGGGTGTTGTGTGTAAAGTCCAAGAATATTTATTATTTATTATTATACTTTTCTATTCTTTTTCTTTTTTTTTAGAAGATAATCCCGTTCTGATTTTAATTCTTCGTTACTCTAACTTGATTGGCACCAGACACATTTCAGCCAGCATTTTGATGTAAGCAAGGGTGTAATGCGCCCCGTGCTATGCATTCAAGGGTGATATCACCCTGCACCGTGTTCCCATGGGTTTAAATGTAAAAAACGTTTATCGGCATTCACCGCAAGTCAATTTATTCGGAATGGAAAACAATTACATGACTGTCTGTTTCGATGCGGTCGATTTAATAAAAGTAGATGCTGTAAAACGATACTTGTGACAGATCAATGTTTTTAGATATATTGTAAGCTTTGAAATACTGAAGATATTCATATAGAGTAACATAGGTTATTTAGTGAAATAACCTATGTTACTCCATATGAATATCTTCAAAACAAAATTGACAAAATTTACATCCAAAATAGTGATTTTGGATGTAAATTTTGTCCAAAAGTCAGCCTTTCATCTAATTTATTTTTATTTGATTATTCCAATTAATACAACGAAAAATCTTATTTTTTTTAGAGCGGATCCCTCACGGCAACGGTGCAACTCTTACTTAACCAGTTTTATAACCAAGAAAATATTTAATAAGATTGATATAACCTGTCTTCCTTTTCTTTAGAAAAATATGGGTTTCTCACTGACAACGTCACTTCCTCAACACAACCCCATCGACTCACAAAAGGGGAACATTTTGTAAATTGCACCCCTCATGACACCTACTTTATCGGGGGTTGAAAAATCTCGATCGATTTGACGAGGTATAAAGGAATCAAGTCTGTTTATTATGCTTGGTTTCGATAAACTATCACTTTTAATCTTTGATGGATATTATTGTCAAAACCTAATGGTATGCGAAGTGGTCAATCGGAGTCTGATATCGTGTATCGCGTCGCTGGCAGTGTGAACACCCATCATCTGTCAACAGCCGAAAACCCTACGTCATTCATAATACATTGACCAGTGTAACGTGATCCTTCTGTGGTTTATGCAAACATCTCAGCCTATGCTGATCAGTAAGTTTAAAATTTCATTAGCTACGTCAGGAACTGTGTTTTGTAGAGGTAACAGAATAAAAGTTACGGAAGCACGTCGCAAAGCATAACGCATGAGAAAGAACAACTTTTTCATGAGCTATACAAGCGAAGCTGCGGGCGAAAGCTAGTTTTTAATCAAAACGAAAAAATTTAGAAAAGCATAAGCAGTGATTTTCTGCGCTACTGAATTGAAATCTTTTTGAATACTGGGATATTTCTGAAACTAGTATCTTAAACATCATTATGTCAACCACTATACAGAGTTAAGGGGGCGGAGGGAGGGGGGGGGGGTTATCTAGGTATGCTATCCTCACCCTCGTTTTAGATAAAACTTTCTTTACACTGCACTTTATGCTATATTATAATGCAGTAAAGTCTATGCCTTTTAAGAATTTTTTGACTAACACGCCTATGAATGGCACGCTTTAGTGCCAGGCTTGAACAGTACCTACCATTCTCTCAGTTTATTCAGTCGTATCCATAACCAAGTCAGCTCCGCACATATTTAGACTTAACTAATAAGTTATCATGTACCTACGTTATCATCAAAACCACGAACACACCTTAAGGTATGATTCCGTAGCCGACTGCAGACAGCATCAGAAAATGACGTGTCACCAAGACAGAACTGGTGTCACGTGGTAGTGTAGTGATCACGTGGTCGCTACAATACCACGTGGCAGTATTGCCCAATTGGCGCCCAACGTGGGGCTCGAGTTGGTTTACGACGAAACTCCTGATAGAACTTTCCAGTGTCACTTACATGAAAACATCACGTGACGTAACTGGCATGTATTTCTATGAAATACCTTACGTAGCGACCGCCACGGGCCGAACGGCGACATGACGCAGCGACACGTCACCTTCTGCGGCTGCCTGCTACAGAATGACACCTTTAATTTCCAAGATGTCGAAGCTCACCCAACACTGGGCATGCATTCCATGTCCCGCCGGTCAATATGCACAGATTGGAATAATTTAGGGACCACTAAATAGAAGGGATCCATAGTTAATATTCAGAGGGTAGGACAATATTTTGATTGCAAACATGAGGGACAAATAGGGAATTCTTGATTCAGATCCCTTGTTGGGTGACGTTATTAGGAATATGGTATTGATGGTTGGTTGGTTTTGGCTTCGACGCAGCTCTACACCTACTCAGTACCTTTTCTGATAGAAATATTTAATTTTGTGTAAAACCAGGTGAGGCTGGAAATAATTTATTTTTCTTTTGGCGAACATTAGCAGCCTTCTAAATGTCTAATTTTGATACCATGAGGTTTTTGACAAACATCAAACAAAACAAATTACAATCAAAAAGTTACGGATGGTATCAAAAAAAATTCGTCCAACCAGGTTCACCTTATTTTGATAGAATTAATTATTTTAATAGAATTATTGCGAAGACGACTACTAGGTTCACCTTTGTCCGTACGTAGGTACTTTGCAGAGGTACTCCTGCCATTAGCTACTAACAGTGTGGTCCAAGGAATCTTTAATAAACTTAAATCGGTGGGTTCGATCCCCACCGAGAACAAACATTTGTGCATGGAAAACATAGATGTTTGTTCTATGTCTGGGTGTTACTATGTATTATAAGTATGTATTTACAAAAAAAAAAGTATATAAGTATTCTATCAGCCATCTAGTTCCCATATCACAAGCTTTGCTTAGTTTGGGACTAGAGGGCGTCGTTTGTAAAGTACATGAATATTTATTTATTTATTTAAATAAGTAATAAATCATTTTTTTTTTCTGAATAGATAAAAAGGCTTAAAAATAGTTCCTCATGGTTTAGTTCCTCAGTAATTACAAATGTGTAATTTTACTGAATAGTTTTATTATGTCCAATTTTGCTATGATTTCTTTTGATTTTTAAATATTATCGGAGACTCAAGGTAAGACTACCAAGTTTATATCAATAATTTAGTGTTAATAAAATAAAAAAGTCATAAAATTTGTGACTTTATGATATCCCAACAAAATCGTAATGATATAGATTGTGTTAAACTCCTCAGATTAAAAATAAAGGGGTTTACTTAATACCATTAGGAGTAGTGTAAGCGCTCTCGCTCGCCACCTGCCGCCAGCCCTTCGGAACAGCAAAGTTCATCAGACGCGCTGTAACCTCGTTACCGAGCTCAATCAGAGCCATTGACGACGCGACGTAAGTTCAACTCGATTATGGCACATTATTCTCTTCTAAAGATTGTTAAATGCAGACGCGACTTTTAGTCGTGGCTGTCATGTCATTTGAACACTAATTTTCACTGGTTATAGTTAACACGCTGCTAAAATACACAATAACAGCCATGCTCAGTGGCTGGTTCAGTTTGCACGCTGCTTAATTTCCCTTTTTCTAGCCAATTTTATATTCTACTACCGCCGTAAAATAAAAATAAAAATGTATACGAATGGCCACGTGACTTTTTTTCGGAAATATTATTTCTATACAGATCACGTCTTGATATTGATAGATTGATGAAATATCAAGACAACGATTCTTTCCGATACATATTTTTATAGCGATTGTAGTACGTCAACATGATTGGGTAAGACCTCTAAATCTTTGAAGAACCTATCTTCTGATTTTGAAAATGAACATGATTGTGATACTTTTTAGAGCGTGATTTCAGCCCAATAAGAGGAAATACAAGGAAAATAGAGTCAACTAAGTCACGTATTTATGGTACGTTATCTATTAAAATGTACGGAGTCACCCGTGAACAATGTTTATGTAACGCCTAAGTTAAATTTTATAGCAAGCCTACGTATGTTTGCTATGTCGTGATCGAAGGTCGTGACCAGCTGCGACCTAAAATTGTGTTGCATTACCATAGTTTTATTCTATGGTGTCTGGATCTTAATTTAATATTAGAACTTGATTGAAGTATTTTATCGTTTGTCTTTGCACTTGGGCTTACTCCTTTATTTTTTCTATATTAAGAAATAAGAAAAATTGTTGAGTGTCTCTCCACATCTCCAAATAATAAATGAATGAATGATGTGGGTTTGAATTTATGCTTATTAATGTACATAATAATAGCATCGAGTAATATTTTTTCCTCACAAATGCCATTGGATTTCTTTGTGATGATAAAAAACACGTGACATGCTTTTTTCAAAAAACGTTTCTGTTATTAGATTTTCGTTCCGACACTTCATAAAATAATCATATTTTATTACCGAGTCAAAAAAATTGGTCGATTTCATAGAAAACCCGACTGTACCCTCGTGTACCCGAAATAGCTAATACAATATGGCGCGGGCGTTTTATTTTACTTTTATTGCAAAATCCTTGAAAGCCTTTAGCTTGTCGTCTCTTGTACATTTTATTTTTATTTTCTAACGCTCCACTGTATTTTTACTGGATGTTAGGGAATAGTATATTGTTATGGATATTAAAATTTGCTACGATTTACCATGGCGTTTTAAAATTGCAACATATGAAAATATATACCAACCTGATTGTTTGAATTTTTGATGAGAAGTTTTTTTGTCTGATTTAGTTATGTATCTAATTTCAAATTCTCAAAATTTATTGAGAAACTTATATTATTGGTGATTTAAAGTAATCTCTGTGGTTTTTAACCGACTTCAAAAAAGAAGGAGGTTCTCAATTCGGTTGTATTTTTTTTATATCAAATAGAGCTATAAAGATCTCTCTATCGACTAAATTCATTTCAACGACATTTTTAGTAAAAGTTATGTGACATTTTAGCTGTGTCGTTATGATTATACCTAAGTACTATCGGCAAAATTTCCGCCTTACCACTTTTGAAACTGTTTCGCTGGCAAGCAGTTAGCTACCTGACCCCGCCTTTTTCTTTTGTCGTCTTATTTTGACCAACCAGAGATCTAAACATCTATTTATTTTTATGACGGCCCATTGTTTTCATAACTTTTACACCCGAAATAATTTGCTTCTATTGGTATTGAAAAAATTACGGCTAGTCAGTTCAAAGAAAATGCACCCTTATGGTGGTAAGGCAGAACTTTTGCTGATGGTACATTATGTATGCTTAGATAATTTGTCTTGCTTGTTGTTGTGCAACATTACGTCTTCAATCTTAATTATCTGATTGATTACACCCCTTTATACCCTTCAAACAAATTAAATAACCCTGCACAAACAATCCTCTAAAGCTTCTGCACTACACGCGAGAGCAATGATTCCGGGTCACTTAAAGAATGTTAAAAATCTCGGAAACTAAAAATGATAGGTTAATGCAATAAATTGTATTTAATAGACAATGTAATACTCCTTAAATGAAGGTATTAAAACTTCTTAGTTATTGTAAAGTTATATCTTAAAAAAATCAAATTTGAAAAAGGGCCACTTTCGAAGATGGAACTACGAAATTACAGCATTTGGTTTTGCTTTTGTTTGTAATCTGTCATTTATGTGGGTATATAAACCATGTTGATAGTGCTCTATATTCATTATTCAAGCTGAAATTATGTCGCTTACGCCTGAAGAATGCACCAGAATACTTACAATGCTGGAAACCGGCCGGAGTCAGCGCGATACAGCCAGGACTGTCGGTGTGTCGCTGTCAACAGTACAAAGAGTTCTCCGACGTTACGAAGAAACTGGTTCTAACCTACGCAGACCAGGAACGGGCAGAACCAGGTGTACCACAGCACGAGAAGACCGATACTTGGTGAACACCATGCTTCGAAATCGCTTTCTCACAGGAACTGAACTCACAAATCAGTTTCGACGCCTCGGAGGAAGTAACCCAAGTGCATGGACAGTAAGACGTCGGCTTGCTGAATCTAACTTAAAACCCCTTAGACCTGCAAACGGCCCTAAACTGGAGCGTGGGCATCGTATTTCAAGACTAAGATATGCCCAGAGCCACGTAAATTGGAGTATTGAAGATTGGTCAAAAGTTATGTTCTCCGACGAATCAAAATTTATGCTCTACAAGCACGATGGAAGACACAGAGTGTATCGAAGACCAGGGGAAAGATTCAAGCAAGCATGCATCGAAGAAAAAGTAGCCTACGGTGGTGGGTCTGTACTTGTGTGGGCCGGAATTTCTTCTGAAAGTCGCACAGAGCTGGTGATCATAGAAAACGGCTCTTTAACTAGCGTAAGATATGTGGAAGAAATCCTCAATGATCATGTTGGTCCATTTATGGTCAATTTAGGTGAGGATGCTATATTTATGCATGACAATGCCCGACCTCATACAGGTAGGATTGTGAATGACTACCTTCAAGAGATGAACATTACTCGTATGGAGTGGCCAGCGCGCAGCCCGGATATCAACCCGATCGAGCATGCTTGGGACGAGCTAGGCAGATGCGTAAAACAACGAAACCCTCCCCCAATCACGCTTCGTGAGCTCAAAATTGCTCTCACAGAGGAATGGGAGAATATTCCCCAAAATCGTATAAGGAACTTGGTGTACAGCATGCCAAACCGCGTAAACGCAGTAATGGAAGCACGAGGAGGCAATACGAAGTATTAAAATTCAAGTCAAATCGTAATAAAGTTCTTAAATTTCATGTTTCCTATTTTTGTTTTAAGGAGAGATCAGCAGTTTTTTTCTTTATGTAATTTTGTGTTAATAAAATGTATGGTGACTCATATTTTTTTACTTTCATTTAAGGAGTATTACATTGTCTATTAAATACAATTTATTGCATTAACCTATCATTTTTAGTTTCCGAGATTTTTAACATTCTTTAAGTGACCCGGAGTCATTGCTCTCGAGTGTATTTTCAAGCATGCTTTCATATTTGGTTGTCAACTATAATATAATAATATGTTTTTTTTTGACGCACGCGATTACGATCTCACACAACATACTTTACGAGAGAGTGTGTCAAATCAGTATCATCTTAGCCCGGCCATCACCACCCACTGCTGGGTATAGGTTTCCTTGATCTTGTGCGTCTCTCAACCATGTTTGCAGTAAGTTAGTGACACGTCCAAATGGCAACAGAATTATTTCTATTGGGCCGAAGTCTAACCAACAATCTCGTTAAAAAGTAATTCGTTTGACAATATCTTAACTGTGGGTATCGGGGGCCCGCAATTAATTTCACCGGGTTGCGGTCGTCTGCAGACGGTTCCGTAGGTCGATTCCACTTGGGCCTGCGTTGATTGCAATTTAGAAGCAATTATGTAGCTTTATTGTTCTAATGTGTTCCTATAATTTTGTAACTATCATGGTTAATATTTTCACCAAAAACACCGTGAGAAATAACGTGTTCCTTGTAGTTTTTAGTGTTTCGGTCCAGTTTTGGAAAAACGGAACACTTATGGTCTCACTCCAGTGTCTGTTTATCCGTCTGTTCGTCTGTCACCTCCACCAGGTTTTTTTATATCCTTAGTCTAACTACGCCGGACAAAACTCCGTTTCCTTCAAGATAGCTTTACTTTGTTGTCTTTTTACGCCATACCTACAGATACAAACAGTAGTGAATGTTCTTTTATTTTTCCTACAACTTTTTAAATCAAGGACCAATCAGAACTCACTTTCCACAGAGACACAAATGTGTAAGGCCCTACAAATGGTGAATCCACCGCGTCCATCAATTATAACGAAATCGGTTTCGTACAACACTTCCTTTGTTCAATAATGTATTGCCAGTAATAATTTAATTGAGGTAGCTGGGCCCATAGCTTATTGTTTTTGGAAGCTTTGAATACCTCGGATTCCAATTTTGAGAGAATTACTGAGCTAAGACAAAGGAAAATCATAAAAGAACTGGTTCGAAAAGATTATGTGGATCTAAAAATAAGGTCAGGTTTTAGCCAATAGAAAATTAACCAAGTGTATACTATTTCTGAACGATAGTCACGTGACCATTTGTATTTTTTGACGTTTCACAAACGATTCTTAATTCTTTATTGCACACAACACAAGGACATAAACAAAAGACAGAAATAGATGACATGTACGATTGTAATATGTCCTTATTATTTATCAAGGCTATTATTGTTTTGCAAAAAATATTTCTAAATTCACACACACACACGTATCGCAATTATAATTGGTTTTTAGTAAAATTGGTTTTCAATAGACACATTCTTCAGGTTTCTTTGTGTTTGTCAAGGGGGACAGATGAAAACAATATTATGTTCAATTTACACCTGAAAACCAACGCTAAAGGAGCCACCGTAATTCTTTAGCATTTGCTGAGTGGGTACCTTTTTAGGCATTTTTAATGTTTGTAATATTTAATGTGTTTTTGTATGTGTAATGTTGCGTAAAATAAATAATTTATATTTCTATAATTACGTTCAAAATACCATTTTATTTTGGAAGGTTTCTTTACAACCTTCAGAAACTTTGAGCAAAAGATTGATGAGAACATATATATTTTTTTTTGTCTCTATTTACTTCAGACGAAGACATATTGTACATAAATGTATGGTTTAACGACACCTGACCGAGTTGTTAAGCACCCGACGTCTCTTCCAAGTTTGAGGCTTCTATTAGAGGCTCGCAAAAGTATTTTCAGCCATAAATTGAATTGCTAAGAGGCACCTAAGCCTTTTGGTTCAATCTTTGGGTTGCAAAGTGGGTATAACTTAAAACTTGCGAGGTACTGATGCCCGCCATCATAATTCTCAGTAAAAGCCTCATCAGAACGCTTCAATAGATCCGCACTGACGTTTTGTGGAGATGTTCGAATAATAAGATGTGGTATATTATCCTAAAAGCTGTCAATTAAAATGAAGCACAGTTACCGAGTGGATTTATACTACGTTATACTGCGCTAAAAAGTTATTGGTAACCGATTGTTAATTTAGTTTTTTTTCTATCCATTCCTAAGTTCCGCTAAGTTTATTTTACCTAAGTTAATAGCTATAAGGATTATGAACTGAGATTTTGAATTTACTGTTGAATAATCACCGTTCAGTAATGTGAAAATTCGTGGAGCTGTAAGCCAATGTTATTTCATTTCAACCACATCCAACATTTCTCGCATCCACAACCAAAAGACAATCGAGTTTTTAGAGGCAAAGTGTCCCGTCGATGGAGGCCCTCCATTCTGCTATTAAAGCCCATTAATTTGTCACAAGCTGACACTTATTTACTTTGATTTTGGAATAAATTCTATTTTATTTTAATGCCACTTAAAAACCTTTTGTTTTAGCAAAGAACAAAATCACTGTTATATTGACACTTTTAATAGGTCAAACAAAAGTGGTCTTACTTATGAAAAAATCTTTGATCATTACTTAGCGACCAATTAGCCGTCCACCATTCCACTGAATCACTTTTAATCTGCTATACGACGTTTAACTTTTCTTTGTTTAGTTTTTACTTCTTAACGTTGAGACGGGTGACACTCAGAAGGGTGAGAATTTTCCTAATCATTCCCTTATAAGTCTTTCAACTTTTGAGTGACTTTTGAGAGGCGATTCTAGGTCATAAGACCTTAGAGTTCAAAGTTCGAACCGTTGATAGGTTGATGTGTAGCCGACTGTACAAAACACTGCTGCTTGCACACTGCTGCACAACCGCGCGTCCTGTCTTTAACGCACAGTGTAATTGAAACATCAACTGCCTATCGTTTTGCAAAGAAAATCTCCTGAAGAAATGCGGGGAACTTAAAACGAGTAATCTTCTTACAGTTCACGTTAAATTGAACTAATATAATTGGTTTGAATTGAACCAGAACCAGGTGTTTCGCTTAGTTGGTTTCCCGCGCGGCTTATGTCTTATCCTTGTGTCTGTTTTCGCAAAGATAAACTAAAAATAATATAAAATCTATTGTGTCTTGTGTCCTAAGGTCTCAACCCTTTATCGGAAAACAGCTAAGAATACCGAGCCTAGACTTGGTATTTTTTGAATTTCTCTAAAATATTTGAGTCTAATTTTTCCCCGCGCGGCTTTTGTTTAGCTTTGTGTCTATTTGCTGGAGGGTAGACCAAATATAATAAAAATCTATTGTCTTGTGCTTTTGTTATTAAACTCAATAAGGTCCCTTTCTCAAGTATTATCAAATCAGGTTTAGAAATGGTATTTTTAGATGTCACCTAGACACGAAAGTTCGAACTGTCTTTTATTGAAAAAGTATGAAAAAATTGTTGACCTCTCAAGTGAATCACTCTCAAACTGTTTTACGACGGCGTTTAAGTAGTTTTGACACAGTTTCTCAACGTTGAGAAGAGAGGAATTTTTTTTCCTAACAGATAACCGCGGTTATCTACGAGGAAAAAAAATTCCTCTGAGATAACTAGTTATCTGAGAGGAAAAAAATCCTCTGAGATAACCAGTTATCTAGTCTTGGTTATCTGTCAGGAATAAGCCGTTTATATAAGTGAGAATTTTCCTGATCATTTGCTTATACATCTCTCTACTTTTGAGAGAGGTTTGAGATAAGACTGTTTTATAGGTGGTTGATTGTCCATTGTCCAAATGATAGATAAGTTATTTGTAAAAATAAAGTAGGTGTACTGTGTATGATTTAGACTACTAGGTACATTAAATAAATAGAGGAATTTAACCAACAACTGAGCAAATGAATCATCTAACAAAATGACCGCATAAATTGCAAATACCGACAAATAATTCCCAAAATCTTGTTATGCATTGGTGCATAAACGCTTTTATTGTCCTAAACACTAATGTAGCTAATTTATTGCAGCTGGCACACTTTAATTACACCTTCATAGAAATGATTACAGCCCACCAATTTCTATACCTACTCCGATCGTTGTTTTTTTTTATTTCTGACCGGTAGTGGGCCGGTCAGTGGGCTCAATGGGAACAAACTTTTTACAATATAAAATGTACCATAGTAAAGTAAATGTAGTTTTATGGTGGTGTAAAACCACATAACCTTTATTAGTGCAAAGCTATCTAGAAATACTACTGATAATACGATTGTTTTTAAAAAATAGGTTCCAAAACATTGCTTATTTTCTCGCTAACTGAACAGTTTTTTTCAAAATCTAATGTTTTCAGGTCAAAATAGTCTTCTACAAACGGTTTTCCTAAAGCTACAATGATTAAAATACCCTATGTGACGAACGTCAGCCCCCGTATTCCAATCTTTTGCTGTCAAGTTATATTTCACTGCCCAGTGTAATTTCTTCAGGTCACGTGGTACAAAATTGTACCACGTGATCATTCTTTTTAGACAGCAAAATATGCGCGAAAACAAATTAAATGACATCATAAATGTCACTATTTAGTCACAGAATAACTATGAGTTAGTATGACCATGATTTAAAACTTTGCAGTTCAAATTAGCAGTTCAACTGAGATTGGAATACCCCTGCAGAAACTCATCTACAGTAAGCAAAACGGATCTTTATCTCTCTGAAGTTAGTTGCATTGCATCAACGATTGTGCGTCTGTTGTGCGGAAAAACTCGCTTAAGCTCCAATACGACCCAAAAATTGGTTCTGGGCAGGTAATTCAGAGGGACAAAAATCCGTTCTGACTATACTTTTCTAATGACTATGTTAGCCAAGCTGTTTCAGCTGCGCTGGCACAATTACGAGCACTGTATGTACTGTTCAAACATTGATAACACGCCCTAAGTAATGCCTCGCTGGAGAATATTTGTTCTCCAAATCTTATTACGTTTCTAATTTGTTTAACTCTGCTCTGAAATTCTGATGAGCTTTGAACCTGTTACGAGTATTTCGAAGGATAAAAATAGTACGTGATGTTTAGAGGTGTAGAACATAGTTAAAATTTTAGAATTTTCATATTAACCATTTATATTTTCATATTATTTTCCTTACATTTGACAAAATGAACGGTCTGAAAAGTGATGAGAAACTATTAATATAAATTGTATGTACCTAATTACTTTTGCCTTATCAATGTAACGACAGGCGTCATAGCTCAGTCGGTTATAGCTCTGCCTTTCGTGCTGTGGGTCGTGGGTTCGATCCCCACCATGTACAAACATTTGTGCGTGGAAAACATAGATGTTTTTATTATATGTATGTATTTTAAAAAAAAGTATACTTATAAATTCTATCAGCAATCTAGTTCTTATATTACAAGCTTTGCTTAGTTTAAGACAAGACCATTGCACACTTTGTTAATGTATTCTTCTTTGTATTATTTGTATTTGATTTGTGATTCTGTTTAGTAATTATTGTCTCTGTTGTTGTTTATGTCTTTCTAGTGTATTTGTTTATTTTAAATTTCTTGTGTGTTGCAAATAAATGTTTTACTTACTTACTTACTAGAGGGCGTAGTTTGAAATGTCCATGAATATTTATTACATATATTATTATTTATTGGCTCATATCCTTCAAATCGAAAGATACGCACATCAATCTTTGGTGACAAAAAAATTAACTCTCCGCGGATATCGGGTATCGTATCGGTAAGTGTGAAACAGCTATACACCTGTAATGTACGTTCATTGTACTGAACCACGGCAATTCCCCACTGCACCAGCCCTGTGTCCCACTAAGCGGCTTATTGTCTATTATTTAGGGATCTAGCATTTTACTCAAGTGCATTGAAAATTTTATAGTAGGTATTTTATTTTCAGTTTCGTAGACAATTTTTCAATGGTCTCTTTAGTGGTTTCAGACTGTCATCAGACTGAAATTTTTATATTTTCTTTACTTATCGTGCTGTACTTTACTTTAATAAGTATGTAGATGTAGCCTGTAAAATATGAAGCATCTCCTGTCTTGCCAAGAATGCACCAACACCTGCACCTGGAAAATGCCAATGACGTGGTTTTCATTTTTCATTTTTTCATTTTCTTTGTGAATAAATTTATTATATTTGTGGATGTATGTATTTTTGTTACTCTTTCACGCAAAAACTACTGGTTCGATTTGAATGAAACTTGGAATACATAGTTCGTGTGAATTAACACACAGGCTACTTTTTATTCTAGAAAATCAACAGGATCAAATGGGGCGCGGACGAAGTCGCGGGCGTAAGCTAGTAGATAATAAAAATACAGGGGAACCAATCGACACGAAGAAGATGTATAAAATACGTACAATGCACAGTAAGTATCCTTTATCCATAGCAATATTGTATACCTACCTACGAGTAGGTGTATATAACATAAGTATTACGTGTCTGTATCGAATAGGCATGGAAACGCGAAAATTATGTAAACTATGAAGCCTGCACCAGCTTCCGCTTGAAGTTGCCAATCACAGGGACGGATTTAGGTCAAAATCTAATTAAAAGCAATAAATAAATAAAATAAAAATAAAATATTCATGGACATTTCACACGACGCCCTTTAGTCCCAAACTAAGCAAAGTTATGTAATATGGGTACTATTATAGATACTTATATACTTTTATTTGTAAACACATACTTATAATACATAGCAAACCGAGACATAGAACAAACATCTATGTTTTGCCACACACAAATGTTTGTCCTTGGTGGGGATCGAACCCACGACCCACAGCACAGAAGTCAGATCCATTACCGACTGAGCTGTGACGCCTATCTGCAATTAACCTTTTAAAACGTACAATCTCTAATCTCTACAACCATTGGTCAGGGATTAGTAGACAAGCATACGGCCCACATGATAGTAAGCGGTTACCGTCGTCCAAAAAATATAATGAAAATAATACGTAAACTGATATGTACACAATACAATGTGAACTAAATGATGGAACTAGCCGTTGGTCTACTTGATGTTATGTGGTTACCTCTGTCTATAACAATGCATTGTCTCACCGAGCACGTCCACTGAGGATGTGCCCTGTGATGCATTGCACTGCGCTCATCACTCTGAGACATAAAGGTGTTAAGTCTCATGTGCCTGTAACTGCGCCGGCACCTATACTCTTCAAACCGGCACACAGCAATGCGAGCATCACTGTGCCAAGCACGAAATAGGTACGGTGATAGTACTTCCCCGGACGAGCTCGCACACAAAGAGCCCTACTACTACTCTAGGTGCCACTATTTTACTCGATAAATTCAATGCAAAAAAACTCGGCGGTATAAATATTGTGGACCAAAACAGAAACAGCACAAAAACAATGCTAAATAGCCACTACTATAAGTAGACTAGTTCCTAAAGTTAAGTCTGGGCTCAAACCGGAATCGTTACCATGGCCAAACTCATTGCGTTTATTTTCACCCCTTATTTTACTACCCCTAGATCCGGCCCTGAACGTAGGGCGAAGGTTGTTCAGGGATATTCGGTTGACGATAAGTTTTAAGTTAAATGTTTGGCGTATAGAGAGCCCGCATCGTACTGGAGAGAGTTGGTTCTAGTCTTTTACCCGACTGCGTACTCGCGGGTTAATGTACGCATGTATTGAGTTTTAACCAGCTAAATGTTATAATATGTAGAATTTAGTTCAAAATTATTGCGTTTCCATAGGTATATTATTTTCACTTATTTTTTTACGAGCCGTCTCATATCACATCCCACAATGTGAATGTTTAAATGTTTCGATGTTTGTGTTTCAATCACGTTGAAATTACTAAACCAGAGGGGAGAGTACGAGTTTACAGTGTGCAATACGTCTGACGCCAACCACACCGATTTTTTGAGAAGCTTGGTCTCGTCAAGCTTCCGCTCAGTGTTTCCATACCAAGCAGCGCACACCGGTGTGGTTGGCGTCAGACGTATTGCACACTGTAAACTCGTACTCGCCCCTCTGGTGCCAATAAGACATACTTTGACACGAGGACAACGTCACGCCAGTTGCTTCAAAAGGCCAAGTACAAGTTTTGGTGTATAAAGCACCAGCTTTATAAAAAAATAACATATATTTTTAGCCTTTCGCGCTTCAGACGCTTTACACCGGTAAAGCGTCTGAAAGGCGAGAATAGGCTTAGGGTGGCTTGCACCAGAATCGCTAAACGCGTTTAACTCTTAAATAGTATTTAGCGTGTTGTCAAGTCATACAAATACGACAGATTTAAATCGATTTAGCTGTTAAATACGTTTAGTGATTCTGGTGCAAGACGCCCTTAATGTAATCTCCAACTTCTCAAAGAATTCACTCAAAAAACGGTAGGTACAAGCATACGCGGGTATAACGCCTAGTCCTCTATATAAATAACAAAAAACTAAAATCGGTAATACTCAGTGCTATTTGACACCTACAAACAAACCCCTGAGCCAGCACCCTAACGGGGTTGTCCGATTAGAGGCGCACGGCGGGGTATCAAAAAAGATCGTTAGAGAAGCCGACACGGTTTCTGAGCACTTCATAGTGTACTATCAGCAAAATTTCCGCCTTACCAGTTTTGAAACTGTTTCGCTTGCAAAGCAGTTAGCTACCTGACCCCGCCTTTTTCTTTTGTCTTCTTATTTTGACCAACCAGAGATCTAAACATCTATTTATTTTTATGACGGCCCATTGTTTTCATAACTTTTACACCCGAAATAATTTGCTTCTATTGGTATTCAAAAATGAATGGCTAGTCAGTTCACAGAAAATGCACCCTTAAGGTGGTAAGGCAGAACTTTTGCTGATGGTACATAATGGCTGTTCACTGCTGTATCTGCGAACTTGAACATTTTTTTATATGAGACTAGCTTCTTCCCGCGACTTCGTCCGCGTCCCGTTTTAACCTGTTGATTTTCCGGGATAAAAAGTAGCCATTGTGTTAATGCAGGCTACGAACTATATGTATTCCAAGTTTCATCCAAATCGGACTAGTAGTTACAGCGTGATTGAAACACAAACATCTAAACATCCAATCATCTAAACTTTTACATTTATAATATTAGTGGGATAGAATGTCCTTTGGCCACAATCTCACCTGATTTTCTTTGTGTATGTATTATCTAATTTTTTTAATATTTTTTTTCTGATAAAAAGTGATGATGATGCAGACGATGGAGCAGGACAGTCTAGAAGACACCTATTCACTCTTGCCTTGAAAAGAGCCAAATTGTAGTGTTGTACCTAAAATGATGGCACCAGTGTAATTTGAAAGTTTTCGTTCATGTTCTTATACTTAGTGGTAGCACAGCAGATAGTGTAAAGAAAGACTATGCGATTTCACAAAGGGGTTTCACCGAATAGATTCGCCTTAAAAGATAGGGTAGGCAAATCTGGAGCAAATTGCTCTCGAATACTTTTAGGCGCTTTGTGATTATATAACATCTTTCTATACGTGAAAAGGGTGAATAAGTTTTAAAGTGCCTCTGACTTTAGCATAAGACCAAATTGTAACACTTATTTTGGCAAATAAATGTATCTTGTATCTTGTACACCTCACTAGATAGAAGCGTTATTCCAAAATTGAAATCAGCAATGGCTAGATATCTCTTTAGTAATCAGTTGGATGGGTGACCGTATTTTGCATTCTATTTCAAGCAACTTTTAACCACTTCGTTGTTTATGCAAACACACTTTTCGTAAACGGTTGACGAAGGTTTGAATTTTCATTTTGATTTACACTGCGGGGCAAAACGACAAAACGCTTGTGTAATGTTATTGTGGTATACCACGTAGTCTAATTCAAAATAAAGTTTACAGAAATAGTCCCAGCCAATGGAAAAAATAGTCCCTGTAGCTTTTCCAATAACCCCTTCATTTCTTATTCCATTCATACGAACAAAACAGCATCGCTGCCAATAATTTGAAAACCACGAGGGAGGTCTGAAATTCTGCTCAGTGTAAACTGTTTGTACGAACTTGTTGCCCCCAGGGCTGTAACAATGGACAACAATGCATCGTGTATAGAAAGTTGTGGATGCACTGAGTGCGGAGGTTATCGTTCTTTGCAGTAGAACCAGAGAAAAATGCAATACGTCATAATAATATCTCGGCCGAAAACTCGTTTCATCCACGTCCACTAGTCGAAACTTTAAACTATCTCCAAGTGATATGCGACTTACAGCTTGACGTGAACGCAAAAAAAACTTGACACCACTTGACTTTTCACTTGACAAGACTGCTTTTTATTTTTTTATTAGGTACTAAGTACTCATTATGTAATTTAAATATCTATTTATGCGGTTTAGTTTGTGAAATGTAGTCTTTTTTTGATGCACCGTCACTATCGTACATTTAAAATTCAGTCCATCCAAAGGTTGCCTGGAAGAGATCGCTCGTAGCGATAAGGTCGCCCATTGTACTTCGCTTTAAAGAACTGTGTCTAATATGAAAGGATTCAGCGGATTTATAACCAAAATCATTAGCATAATTTTTAACCTTGTTTGCATATTTCATATCTTTTCTACAACTTCGTATTAATATTTCGTTAAAAAAAGTATATCAAGCTAACACTTCCTGCATGTTCTTGAGTATTTTCTACCAAAATCTACCGAAATATGATAGGATCCAACACGGCGACAATAAAACCTTCGTAGGAATCACCGGTTGATAGCGTACTGCATTGCATACCTATTATGACTATGGAGTTCAGACCGAGTAGGTTTTCAACCTCATTGGTGGCTCCAACAAAGCAAAGCGATAAGGACAAGCTGCTTTTTACTTAGGTACTCATTATTTTTTGAAAATACCCAAATACGAACTTTAGACTTAATTAAACTTATCTACGGCTAAAGCGTATACATTTTCCGAATGCAATACAGTACTTTTGATTCTGTCCACTCGGGCCCAGCGTCCTATGGCCGCTCAGAGGTCTCCTTGCCTTATGGTGCAGGTACAAAAGAGCTTTCTATCTATCTTCTATCTAAGTATCCTTGTCTTGTCCTAGGCTAATTGTGATAATACTGGAAACTGGAAAAGAGTTATAGTAACTTTTGTTAAAAAAATAATTTAAAAAATAATTATAATCAAAAGCTTTGCGCTCAGTGTGCCGCGTGTAACCTGTATAGTGCCTTTATAAAATATTCTTTGGGGATGAAGTTTGGGATAGTTTCACTGCTAGTTTCACTGCTAGTTGGCAGTCTGTTAATTTCGGTATTGCTGCCTGAATGTTTTATCGTTGCGGTGAAGCTTTGCTTTTCAAAGAAAGCGCTACTGCTTTCATTTACCGACGATTACTTTTTGGGCTATATTAATCAGGCCTTAATTTGCATATAATCTAGATGATTTATACAGCGTCAGGAGCTACTTTTTAACCCCCGACGCAAAAACGAACAAACGAACAAAAACGTGTGTGTGTGTGTGTGTCTGAGGCAACGTAGCTCCCGAACGGATGAACCAATTTTGATTTTGTTTTTTTTTGTTTGAAAGGTGAATTAGTCGGGAGTGTTCTTAGCTATGCTTGATGAAAATTTTTAATTTAATTACTTGTTACCCATGTCCAATGTACGGAACGCTGGTAGTACCTGGGACATGATTAAGATGGAGTAGGCTCAGCAACTATACCATCCTCTCAGCCAAATCAGCCTTCCACAGGAAAAACTACCATCACCGCTATAAAACGTCCGTCATAAACGAAAACCACGATACGTTCTAAAACTTTGGCTCTAAAATGTAAAACATGCAGGTACAAAAGTGCTTTTAATTTCCATACAAAAGTGGAGTTGAACCAGTCTAGAAATTATATTTGCAAATTCATTTGCAATGGTTTGTAAATCTGTCGTTCTAAAAGTACGATGGGGGACCAATCCTGGCAAATTACTTATACTGCCCCCGTATTTCAATCTTTTGCTGTCAAGTTATATTTCACTGCCCAGTGTAATTTCTTCAGGTCACGTGGTACAATTTTGTACCACGTGATCATTCTTTTTAGACACTTGACAGCAAAATATGCGCGAAAACAAATTAAATGACATCATAATGTCACTATTTAGTCACAGAATAACTATGTTAAGTCAAAAGTCAAAAGTGGTATGTTAAGTTTTGTGTGCAATAAAGAATTAAGAATTTACTAAATAAAACACTATTGACTTCTACTTCTCAAATCATAGTTGAAAATATCAGCGCCAATACAGAGAAAGCTAGCAAAACTTGGCGTAACTTAATTCTCGTTAATATAATAAAATAGTAGGAAAAACTCGTCTGCAGTTCATAAGTTGGACGATAAATAAGTTAGTTTATTTACCAAGTTTATATTGTGTTTTCACGTTGCATTTTATTGCATCTTCAGCAAATGAGCAAACAGACATCTTTGGTCTTACTTAGAATGTGGCTCTCACAAGTTGAAATACGTATAAGCCAATAGTCAGGAAAATTTTTACCCATAAAACCCGTTGTTGCCCGTTGGTAAAAAATATAAAACAAGTAATTAAATTAAAAATTTAAAAACCCCCGAATCTTGGACCGATTTTTATCAAACATAGCTACACACACTCCCGACTATAGTCGGGAGGTCTATAAAGGTGAATTATAATTCACCTTTCAAACAAAAAAAATAACAAAATCAAAATCGGTTCATCTGTTCAGGAGCTGCATTGCCTCATACAGACACACACAGAACTTATAACACCCCGTCGTTTTTGCGTCGGGGGTTAAAAATCGTTGATCATTACTTTGCCACCTCTCAGCTGCTTTACGACGTTTAACTTTTCTTCTTTAATTAGTTAAGTAAAACTCGACTTTTTTTTACAACTAAATAATGGAACAAGTCGATGGCCCACCCGATGTTAAGCGGTTCCCTCGGCCTATAAAAATGCATTGCCTCACTGAGCATGTCTACTGAGGACGTGCCTTGTGATACATCATTCTGAGACATAAAGGAAGTCTCATGTGCCTGTAATAGCACCGGCACCCATACCCTCAAACCGGAACACAGCAATGCGAGTATCACTACTTGGCGGCTGAAATAGGAACGGTGGTAGTACTTCCGGTTTGTTAGATGTGTGCCTCGAACGCATTTTTCATCGGTAGGTTTTTTTCCTTAATCGCATTTGGCCTCGATAGTGTTATGTCATGTGTGCATTTTTTATGAACTTATTTTATAATCTCGCCCCGGGCGAGTTCTTTCACGTAGAGCCCTACTACTAAAACAATGACGACTCAAATCAATGCGTAACCTTTGATCCAGACTTAAGTAATTTAGTTTTTTATAATTAAGTAACTAAGGGCGTCTTGCACCAGAGTCACTAAACGTATTTAACAGCTAAGGGCGGCTTGCACCAGAATCGCTAAACGCGCTTAAATCTTAAGTGCGGCTTGCACCAGAATCACTAAACGTGTTCAGCTAAATCGATTTAAATCTGACGTATTTGTATGACTTGACAACTCGCTAAATACTATTTAAGAGTTAAACGCGTTTAGCGATTCTGGTGCAAGCCACCCTTAGTGATTCTGGTGCAAACCACCCTAAGTGATTGATTCCCACCATGTCTTCCTCAACCGTTTGAGATCACTACCACTACACAGTAGGTTTCTAATTTAATTCAGAATGCGAGAAACAAAGCAGTAACAAGAACACAATTAATTGGAAACTCAGAACAAAGCGTGTACACAGTAAGCGATATACTTAAAAACTATTTTACAACTTCCCTGAGTTACTCGCTAAGTTAAGGCATTCCTTCTATTTAAGGTGGTGTGCACACCAGTTTTTAAAGGGGTTTACTTAATCTTAAGCGCTACAAAAGGAGGTTTATTACAAAACAGCAATATTGCCAGGGAAAATAAGAATTTGATTTTATTCACAAAGAGATTACGACTAATACAGTATTTACAATACACGAAACAGTTGTGCTATCTACAAACCGTTGCAAACGATGTATAGATAGCTCAGTTGAGCTCAGTTGAGGATCAGTTGATCCAAATCAGTAGAAATCGGAAGTGTGGCCAAGACAAGCTGCATTGCAGCTTACTGGGCACGTCTTAAAGGTCATACCCAATCAAAAGAAGAAGAGACAACTATAATACCATGTGAAAGCAATAAATGTATTGAGTATTGAGATGTTTAAGGAACAAATACTTTGAGCCATGGCTCAAAGTATTTGTTTGGCTTCAGTGCAAACTCCATGCCTGGCATGCCAGGCATGGAGTTTGCACTGAAGCCACGGACTCCGCGCGCCCGCGAGAGGGCAACACTACGCTTGCCTCCCAACGACTCGAGCGCAAGACGCGTTCTGTTTATAATAATTCATTTTTTACCAATTGTATCGAGGATTAAAGTCAAGGGTTTCTTTAGACCAGTTTTTCTTATTTTGGAAAGACCTATCTACAACCTTTTTGGACATTATGGACCTTTTAGGCTCACATCAACGCTCTGGTCAGCACTCACATTTGCCCAAACCTACCTACTTAGGTAGTAGTATTGTGTAGGTACTTATTGTTTTCTTTTTTTTTCTGCTTGTTCGGTGCTGTACCTACCTATGTTGTGATTGTGTTTCGAATAAATATTTTTCTATCTATCTTATTTACAACAGAAGATGTTCGCTTGTAGGCTCGAAGCTCAATAATGTGTCCCAGCCTTTCCACGAAAATGCAAATGAACGCTACCAACACACTTGCTGAAGTTTATAAAGCGATGTCTTGTAAATTAGCAGAACAATGCCGAATACTTGCAAGTTTCCAGCGAGTTCCGTGTATACTTAGTGACATAATGTGGGACAGGTTTCCTGGTAGAACCTCCTCTGGAACAGACGACCTAGTCAAGGTTGCTGGGATCTTTTGTTATAACCGACTCCAAATAATAATTTATAAGTTTAAAAAACTAGAAAAACCGACTTCAATTCGACTGCCGGCTTCATCATCAGATGATGATGATGATGGTAGGTCATTGGGAATATTCTAGTGACCATAAACACCACTAAAAAGTCACAGAAAAGCAAAATACGCAATTTCGTGCACGTGGTTGGTATATTTTTTGCAGTTGTTTCTATTTCTAAGCCAAATTACTGAACCGATTTTAATGAAAATTGAATGGGACTAACCTGAAAGTATATCCTTTAGACAAAAAAAAAATTTCTTTTTCAAATCTGTTCATAAATGACAGAGTTCTGGGGTAACAAACATTTAAATAAAAACATAAATAAGATATTTTTGTGTTGATAGGTAAAAACTAAATTTTCACTTGAAAAAAAAACAGTACAGGCTTATTAAGTTTCTAGTACATCATATTGGATTCTATTGGAAAAAGTGATAGAGACTCGCATACCTACTTTATACGGCTGCTGTAATATGATAGGTAATATAAATGTCTACTAGTTGAGGTAAATTATGTGACGTGTAAAAAGATATCATACTGAGACGACTAGAGTGGAGCCATATAATTTCCATTTAGCCGATAACGACTCCTGAATCACGGTGTCAACTTAACCGGGAATGGCTTGGCTTAGATAATTATGGGGTATAATATAGCCAGCTGACTTTACTTGGATAACAAAAATTTATATGTTTAAAAAACAAGAAAAACCGACTTCAATTCGACTACCAGCTTCATCATCAGATGATGATGACAGTTCATTGGTAATATTCTAGTGACTATAAACACCACTTAAAAGTATCAGGAAAGCAAAATACGCAATTTTGTGCACGTGGTTTGGCTTATTTTTTTCAGTTATTTCTATTTAAGTACAACCCAAACTACTGAACCGATTTTGATGAAAATGAAATGGGACATACCTGGAAGTATATCCTTTCAGATATAAAAGAATTTTTGAAATCGGTTAATAAATGACAGAGTTCTGAGATAACAAACATAAAAAAAATACATCCGAATTGAGAACCTCCTTATTTTTTGAAGTCGGTTAAAAATACAGTGTGCATTTTCTTTTTTTACTTAAGTAATTACTCGAAAGGAGACTCGAGCAAAAGAAGGCTTCCCTCGCATTTCAGTAGGTAGTGGCAATGTGCTAACCTATTAACCGTTACAGGGCGGATGAGTGTCAGTGTGATTAAAAAAAACTCAAGTACCAAGCTACCTACTTATTTTAGTGTATTTCAACGGAAAAATATATTAGCTACTGAGGGGGTATTCCAATGTCAGTTAAACTGCAAAGTTTTAAATCATGGTCAGTTCATACTAACTCATAGTTATTCTGTGACTAAATAGTGACATTATGATGTCATTTAATTTGTTTTCGCGCATATTTTGCTGTCAAGTGTCTAAAACGAATGATCACGTGGTACAAAATTGTACCACGTGACCTGAAGAAATTACACTGAGCAGTGATATACATATAACTTGACAGCAAAAGATTGGAATACGGGGGCTGATCAAACCGGTTTAATACCACACTTTCTTAGGAACTTATAAAACGTAATGCTATCTAGTTTTTCAACAAGAACTAAACAAATCCTAACAAACATACCAACAAACTGTCTCTTTTCTTCGTAGAGCGACTTCGTATAGAACATTATCATAAATCGTCTCCACAGATAGTCTGGGTAAGGCATAATGGCCGCTGAAATTAGACGAGGAATCTGAATCACAGTTTTATTGGTCTAAAAAAGCCATGAACATACTTTCCGAGTTATAAAATGGGAGGATTTTCTCGTTATATTTG
The DNA here is from genome assembly GCA_947859175.1 of Gandaritis pyraliata. Lineage (NCBI taxonomy): Eukaryota > Metazoa > Arthropoda > Insecta > Lepidoptera > Geometridae > Gandaritis > Gandaritis pyraliata. The sequence continues at coordinate 1,829,893 of OX401867.1, read as the reverse complement.
GTAAGTAATTCTCTTAAAGCCTAATAAAGGGGGTTAGTCCGGTAATCCCCAATTGGGGTAACTTCTGTTTTTTTACGATAAAAAAATGGCTACTGTGCTACAAAGCCTCTGCAGTGTTTTCTTCTTCTTCTAATTTAAGAGCTACGGCTCTTGTCGGTGTAACATATGCATTTCCCGCCAGGTTCTATATTAATGACAAAACTGCATGGCCCGATGTCGCTCCACCCATCGACAGCTAACTACTCGACTTGCAATGTCAGTGCTATTCTTGTGTTCTATATATATTTCTCTGTAAAAGGGATCATACAAAAAAACGCTAGGAACCAGGCCGTAGTTTCTTGCCCGTTCTTCTAGGCTCTGGTCGCGTGGAACTGGCACCTAGAATCACCTAGTTATATAAGACGATTCTAAATGATCCTTGTGATTTTATTGAATATAGAAAATTTGACTTTGACTTTGACTTTGTTCTTCTTTTCAGGGCAGCTTCCTTGACGTCCTTATACGACATAACATCGATCTTCGCCTTCACTTGGCTCATATAGCTAATACGCGGTCTTCCTCTCTTTCCTTCTACCTTCCCTTCAATGATATTCCCGATTAAGCTGTCATGTCGTATAAGGTGTCCAATCATCTTTCCTCCCCTGTTCTCAACAACTTTTGTTAGGGCTCTCTCTAGTGTTTTCTAGTCATAGGAAAAATACTTACACTATCACTCGGTACTTATTTGTCTTTTTAGAAGGGTTCGAGGGCTTATCAATAAATAAGTAATTTTTTTTAAATAAAAAACTTAGTAGTTAACACGGTAACACCCAGACATAGGACGAACATCTTGTTCGCAACGCACAAATGTTTGTTCTTGGTGGGGATCGAACCCACGACCCACAGCACGGACGGCAGAGCTATTACCGACTGAGCTGTAACGCATGTCAAAATCTAGAATAAATCTAGAAGCACCATTTTATTGTTTTCATTATGCGACACAATTTTCGACGCAATTTATCAAAACAAACAAATCCCCCTTAAATAAATCAAGAACTATTTTATTATGATTTAAGTAACTAATAAATATTTATAAGCGAGCGTTAACAATGACTTTCCGAGGGGTTTGTCAAAAATGGGGGTAAAAGGGATTAGAAGGGGTGTCAAGTTGATGAAGCTTTGAAGTAATTTATTAATATCACACGACAACGCTTTTAAGGTACCTACTTTAAGGGGTATTGGATGGTAAATAGTTTAGCGAAAGGCGTAGTGCTATTTTGTGTAATGTGATTAGTAACGGTAAATAAATTAACCAAAGTATTTTTGAAAACAGATAGTTGGATAAGTGGTTTTACAGATAAAAAATATTTTTATAATATTTTTTAAGTAAGGTGTGTAGATAGCTCAACTGCTTCATGTGTATTTTGTACATATTATAAATATTGTAAATACTTTATTAGTCATAATTTTCTTTGTGAATAAATTTAAGTAAGTAATTTATTTTATTTTATTATTAAATAGTTGAAATATGTAGAAACGAATATGAATTATAATATTAAACTGTTCGTTCTTGAAACTAAACAAATCTAGTCTCAAGAACTAGTAGAGAATGCCTCGTGCAAAGTACAGAGGAAATTAATCCTCTTAATATCTTAATCTCTTAATCCTCTTAATAAAAATTAGTAAATGATAAATAAATAAAATAAAATTCATTTAATTCAGGCAACACCAAAACAAATACTTAAAACTACTAGTATCATTGTGTTTTCGTTGAAATGTCATAAAAAGTCACAAAATGAAAGTCAAAGCTGCTTTTATGAGATTCCAATAAATCTCAAATTATAGTTTTACTACATTTTAGAAGGAGTATTATCTGTTTGAGATTGGAGGCCCATTAGGTGTAGTTTATCATTTAGGTACACATAATATCAAAGACTGAATACGATGGATACCTAATATAACCCCCCCCCCCCTTCATCCCCATCCCCCTCTTTTCTGTTCATTCCTATCCATCCATAGATTGCCTGGTAAAAAAGCGATATGGTCACCCATTGTATTAGTACAATGGGTGACCATATCCATACCATTTTTGTTGGATTTTATTTTTAACCACCAACGCAAAAACGACGGGGTGTTTTACGTTTGACATGTCTGTGTATGCGCGCGTGTGTGTGTGTGTGTGTCTGTCTGTCTGAGACAACGTAGCTCCTGAACGGATGAACCGATTTTGATTTTGTTTGAAAGGTGAATTAGTCGGGAGTGTTCTTAGCTATGTTTGATGAAAACAGGTCTAAGATTCGGGGGTTTTTTAAATTTTTCATTTAATTAACCAGTGTTTAGTGTGTAATCAACAAAGAGTTATCTATCTATCTTTAAACTAACTTCGGGTGGATTTTCCAATCCAAATATGCGCAGATCAATCGGCATACTCAGAATAAGCCCCATTACCTGGTGGAGTACGTGACACCAATCCCTCTGATTTATTCCCCTTCCGTGCACCAGCACAAAGAACAAATGTGATCATTATAGGGGCCGACAAGTGTGCCTATTGTTGGCAGCCCTGTCCCAGGAGACCAGGGGAGCATGGGGTGAAATAGTAGAGATGGTATCGCGGAATTCAAAATAACGGCGCACAGGGTGTAAAACCTTACTAAGAAAAAAATATTATTATATATTGGCTCAATGTCCATCTTGAGAAAGCTAAAAGAATCACTTTAGAAAAATTAAATTGAGTACCTAACATAAATAAATGCTTTTTTTTCTTTCAACTTTAACAAAACACAGCACGTCGTTTTATATAAATATAAATAAATATAAATATTCCTGGACTTTACACACAACGTCCTATAGTCCCAAACTAAGCAAAGCTTGTGATACTAGCTAGAAGCTGGGAACTAGATGGCTGATAGAATACTTAAGTAATCTTTTTTATATTTTGTCAATGTTGTTGTATTTAGTACAACTACAGTATTTTTATAAAGAATACTAAGAAAAATGGCTATTTTTCATAAAACTGGATCTACACCTCTTCCTTCAGTATTTTTTTTTAAATAAATATAGGTAGAGCTGTGCTTGTTACACCCTGTATACCGGTGGGTTGAGATAGTAATTTTCGGAAAGAATGTGTTGTGATGTTTACATCCACTTGTAAACTGGTAATAATGTGCGGAATGATGAAATCTATTGATCTAGCACGTCCTCTGTTTGTTTGGAAAAATACTAAAAATTAACTCCTATCTAAGTTTATATTTTAGCTGAAATAGATATAGAAAAGCAATCAAACGAAATGAAATAATGAAAAATGAAAAAATCGATAGTAATTCCAGTCACCTCTCAGCTGAATCGCTCTGCAGGGGTATGCCAATCAAAGTTGAACTGCAAAGTTGAACTGCAAAGTTTTAAATCATGGTCAGTTCATACTAACTCATAGTTATTCTGTGACTAAATAGTGACATTATGACGTCATTTGATGTGTTTTCGCGCATATTTTGCTGTCAAGTGTCTAAAAATAATGATCACGTGGTACAATTTTGTACCACGTGATCTGACCTGAAGAAATTACACTGGGCAGTGAAATATAACTTGACAGCAAAAGATTGGCATACGGGGGCTGAAGTTGCTATACGATGTTTAACTTTTCATCTTTGTTTAGTTTTTAACCGACTTCAAAAAAGGAGGAGGTTCTCAATTCGGTTGTATGTTTTTTTTTTTTTTTTTTTTTTAATGTTTGTTACCTCAGAACTCCTTTATTTATGAACTGATTTCAAAAATTCTTTTTATATCTGAAAGGATATACTTCCAGATTGGTCCCATTTTATTTTCATCAAAATCGGTTCAGTAGTTTGGATTATAAATAGAAATAACTGAAAATATGCCTACTGTTGCGGCGCAGCGCCTACCATTTTACTGCTAGCAACGATGCAATATGCCAAGTTGTGGCGTAGCGCCTACCATTTTACTGCTAGCAACGATTGTGGTGTGGTGCACAGTGCACACCTAAATTTTTAAATTTTTCTAAATTTGTCAATAAACGCAGTTTGTACATTCAAATCGCATTTAATTGGAGAAAAGCAAAAACCCACCAATAGTTCCTCTAAAGTATCAACACCAACCACGTGCACGAAATTGCGTATTTTGCTTTCCTGTGACTTTTATGTGGTGTTTATAGTGACTAGAACAATCCCAATGAACTGTCATCATCATCATCATCTGATGATGAAGCTGGTAGTCGAATTGAAGTCGGTTTTTCCAGTTTTTTAACTTATAAATTATGACACAATATCTTTTGAACGTTGAGACATGTATATGGGTGAGAATTTTCTTAAATGTTTGAGAGGCGATTCTAGCCGTTTATTTTCACACGACAAAAATTACATACATACTTCAGCAGAATATCTTTAAAAAAACTTGAAGAAAATACGTATCTGCTATTAATATAGTCTAAGCTATCTAAACTAATATTTTAAAGAGGAAAGATTTGTTTGTTTGTTTGCATTGAATAGCCTCCGAAACTACTGGACCGATTTGAAAAATTCTTTCACTGTTGACAAGCTACACTATCCCTGGGTGAAATAGGTTATATTATATATTTTTTTTAAATTAGAGATCCTTACTAAAACTCTACCCGTGCAAAGCCAGGCAATCTTCTAGTCAGATAATAAAATAGAGAAAATATCTAGATCCCACGAGATCACCAAGTTTCTAACAACGTTATAGATAATCTTAATTCGGTCCTCAAATATATCTAATTCGTATCGTCCTTGTTGAGGACATTAGCACTAGCTTTTTTGTATTTTTGATATTATAGCGAGTTCTAGTATAACTAAGAACTTACATATTTAAGTTTAGCTACAGTGTCAAACTGTATCAAAAATTTTATGAAATTTTATTGCCAAATGATTTAGGTACATTAAAAAAATATAAATGTCGAATTTAATTATAAATTTACCTTAAAAAAAATCAATACAGTTGCATAATGATCAATAACATAATCCATAACTCCTGAAAACCAGCGCTAAAGGAGCCACCGTGCACCTTTAGCATTTGCTGAGTGGGTTCCTTTTTTACGCATGTTATTGTTTTGTTATTAAGTAAATATGTACCTTATTGTATGTTGCGAAAAATAAATAATTTCTATTCTATTTCTATAATTTCTAATTTCTATAATCTAAATTATTTTTGTTACTAAAGGTGGTTAAGGTTTTTGATGATTTTTTTTAAGTCACAAGTCTGATTTCCTGGATCTTTTTGGTGGATTTCTGCTCACAAAATCACCCAGCACAACACATTTTGCTATTGCCACCGACTGTATATATCGTATATTATTTAGTTGGTCGAACCTGTGAGAAATTAGTGCTAATAAGTCAGTTTGTTAGCAAGCGATCGGTACAGATTACAATATCTACAATTCTATTAATTGAATATCGTTGTTAGTCGGACTGTGTTTCTGTCTGTCAGTCCAAGGTTATGCAAAAAACTATTTTGGAAGACTTGATCACTGAGAGCTTTTTGCTAAAATGACACGTAAGTTTTTTGAAGCTGTTTGTTGTTATAAGTTGACAGAGATAGAAAATTTTAGTTTTTGGCTTTTTTACAGTTTTATAATAGTATAGACTAGCGTCCGCCCGCGACTTCGTCCGCGTCCCATTTTATCCTGTCCATTTTCCAGGATAAAAAGTAACCTATGTGTTAATCCAGGCTACGAACTGAGTTTCCTCCAAATCGGACCAGTAGTTTTTGCGTGAAAGAGTAACAAACATCCATACATATAAACTATCGCGTTTACAATATTAACTTAAGGATATTATCATTACATATGGCAAAATGATTTCAAGGGTGTATGCAAAGATTAACATCTCAAACACGAGTAAAGCCGCGGTATTGCTATACTTACCTTAACTAATGAAGCAGACGTACATGCTCGTATTTGACTGTCTGAATATTAACACACGTTTCACGGGGGAATTATAAATGAGGGGGGGGTGGGGGGGAAACTCATTAATTCCCCCCCCCCCCCCATAAGTAGCCTATAGAGTTGAAGAGGGAGCCACTTTTTGTGAAGGAAAGTAAGATTTAGCTTTGTAACTGTCATGTTTTTTATCACACTATCTAAAACTAACGTATGACAAGACCATAGAAAAAAGAAAACACAAGAAGGAGCATTTGACATAATTTGTATGAAGGTTTTTGTCACCAAAATGCTATAAAAATGTTCCCGTGCGCATCATGTTCGCGCAGCCCAATGTTGCACCTACAAAACTATTTCCCAATTTTTTGGGGTAATTTTTTTTTGTATAATGCTGCTTACCTAAGTAGGAGGTAATGAAATAGAGATTTATAAATTTTATTAGAAATAAGTACAAACTTTAATAGAGATTTATAAATTTTATAAGAATTAAAGAAAAACTTTTTAGATGATGTACTTACCTATAAATAAAACACAATTTTTTAGTTTATATTTCTACAATATTTATTTACTTCTATATTCTTTCTATACTATTTATATATTTATTTGATAGGTACTTAGAACTTTGGTACTTATTACATAATTAAGTACGAAAAGCGCTATGCGCGACACCGACTCTTAGGTACTTACTTATACTTACAAAATATTTTTCCTCAAAATGCGCCGAACAAATAATACTCTTATCTGACGGTATCCAATACTCAGGACGTGTTTTTTGAACGATTTTTGTCCATTTTTCTCGTCTGAGTATGTCAGCAGGAAAGCTAAAATTTCACAAATATTTTTTCAAAATAACAAATGTAGCGCTCTATGATTAAAAATATCTATTGAAATACCTATGTCTAGTCACATAGTAACACTACACTGATGTGTAGTCACATAGAGATTAATATAAATTTTGTTGGGAAAAAAAGTGTTGGTGTTGTTTGCAACATTATTGAATTGATGGTCATTTTTCTTTAAATTGATGATTCCTTATCAAATAGAGACTCAAATGTGATACTTACCGATGATATGTAATCCCATCTACTTTGTTTTTAGACCCAGGCCAATTTTTGCAAGTGGGAACCACACACGTCGGCATAATTGTATAAAAATATGTTTGGCATTGGAGGTGTCAATGGCCAGAGACTAAATGACACAAAGGCCTCCACTATGGTACACTTTTATCCATGACAAGAAAATGGCTATACACTTCATCTGTACTTTCTATAATCTGTGGACAAGACAAATAATATGAGTATAGGGTACTGCTTCAACAAGGGGTTAAAAATACTATGGCATGTTTTTGTCCATGCTAAAAACATCGTTCTTGGAGACTCATACATTAGTCAGTGGTAGATGGTATGGTAAATTTGAGATTGATGATGATAAAAATAGTCATAGCACTTTGATAATACTTTCGTTTTTCATGCAAAAAAACTTCAATCAAAAAGAAAACAGCAAAATACTAGGCCAATTGTGACGTCTCACAAGACATTCGTCTCAGAAAATTGAACTCCCGAAAGCAAACGACTCAATATAATAACAATATCGAAGAAAACAGTGCAATATCGGCAACTTCCGCGTTATCATATCACAAAACAGCTGGCGAAAGTTTGCCCCCTTTTATAGCCCCCCCTTTAGCCCCTAAGTCCCCCTCGGTACAAGACGCCAATAATTTAGGCGACACTGCTACCAAAGTTTGCATCACGCCAACATAAGGTGCGCGATTATGATTGGCCCAATTTAGAAGAAATTAGAGGTTTCATTCAGCAATCTGAAAAAAAAACACGAGAAAAATCAATAGATTGCCATGGTTTTGAAATTTTGTTAGCCACCGTGGGAGATACCTGACTTATTGCAGTATACAAAATTGTACCACGTGACCTGAAGAAATTACACTGTGATCATTCTTTTTAGACTCTTGACAGAAAAAAATATGCGCGAAAACGTCTTCAAAACAAACGACTTGACGTATGATTCGACTTGTCTAAACTTATTTCAAACAATCCACTTGACACTGGCAAAATTGTCTGTCAAAATGACGGACAGAGGCCATTATAAGACAAGAAGAAGAACCGTAGAAGAGGCAAATGGACTCGCGTTCTAAGATTGGGTGTTTGCACACTTTGCACACTGGTCGATGCCCACACGGGTGCAGCAGTTGATACTAACTCCCGGAAATTATAAACAGAGACTGAACAGTTCCCTTAGCACAGCATCTGAGTTCATCTCTATAAGGAAACCTCTACATCGTTAATGAATTTGAAGATAAATACATAGATTAGCTCTCCACCATAGTATGTGACGTGTCAATGGCAGTGTAAAGATGCGTGGAAGAACGCTATAAGCGTCTCTCTGCTACTATTTCACCATCTTTACTTAATTAATACTTTTTTTAGGCTAAAAACTCCATCACCAGAGTTGGCCACTTACTGCAAATTGCCCTTAAGACAAATTACGTTCATAAAAAAACAAGACAAACTATCGAGGCAAAATGCGGGTACCTTCCGCTGAAAAATGCATTCGAGGCACCCATCTAGTTGTTTTATGTTTGTATTACGATGTGTTGTCAAATAAACCTTTTTCTTTCTTTCTTTCTTTCCATCTAACAAACCACTCATACGAACTTACGCTTTAGTGATTGTTTCCTCGCATCTCTTATTACTTGCACCACACCCACCTCTCAATCTCAGCACGCGTGCAAGTTAGAGCGGGATGTGTCGGCGAGGAATTAGCTGGATTCAACAAGAACTTCCTTGTTTCTGTGTGTTTGCCTGAAACGACGCGATAAAAACGGCACCTTAATGACTGAGCATTCATCTTTGAGGTTGTTTTCAAGAAATTGAAGAATGAGAAACTGTAAAAGGCATAAATAGGTAAGTCTAAGGCACAGTTCAGGAATCTTCTCAAAGGAGAAAGGGCATTCTGGTCAGAGTGTTAAAAAAGAGTTCCCTCAAGGTTGACACACAGTGCGCCTGAAAGAACTTCGAGAAGGCTTCATTCTTTCATTCATTCTTCAAATTCGTTCTAATTAAATATAAAAATTTCAAAATTTACAAAATTCTTCAAATTCATTATTCATTTTTTTTCACCACTTTTTCATGTGTATTTTGTACATATTTAATATTGTAAATACTGTATTAGTCGTAATTTTCTTTGTGAATAAATACGTCATTTTCACAACCTGTGGAAATCTAGTTATTCATAAACAAAACAGTCTTTCGGGAATATTTCGATTTCTACGGGATGGTTTTTTTTCTTAAGTATAAAAAGGATGAATTTTTTTATAAAAGGACTGAAAATGTGGATAGAAATATCTAGGTTTGTAGATACCTAGTAAAATCCAAACATCCCAAGAATTCAGCTTCAATGGGTGGAGTTTATGGTTCAATTGGAGCCCATCTGCCCCCGACGGCCGTCACCAAGTGTCTGGATCTTGAGTTATAACAGGGCGGGAATATAATGCTTTGGGACTCCTGAAAAACGGTGTCCGTGATATTGATGATGTAATTACTGTTATAAATTCACACTAGCTGTTACCCTGTAACAATATTTCCTGCTTAATTAGGGAAACTAACTACAAAAGGAAACAAATAAAGTTTACAGAACAAAATTATTAAAATTTATTAAAAAAAAATAAGTGTTATACACAAAATATGTCTAATTGGTAATAACTTAGAGATAATGCTAATCCTTACTATAAGACACAAGATAATGGTATTAAATTGGAGTTTAAGTAGTAATTTGAAGTTAATAAGTGAATAAGGGTCGAGGTGCACGTCTGGTCTCTGCCGCAGTTCAAACTGAGGTTTGCCTAACGAAACGTTGAATACGTGAGGAGTGGACCGTCCTGAGCCTATGACGAACGTTTGGACCCCAAGACGAATGTAGTTCTTGAGTAATTTCCCCCGCCGTGCTAACTAACCTGTAGTAATGGCTAACCGCTGGAGGTAAACTGTATTTCAAGGGAGTTGGGAATACGTTCTCGAGTCTCCGCGGTTTCTTATCGCTGTGGAGCTCCGGCCAGCTCGTTGGCTGCACCAAGAAGACTGATCGCAACCTGACAGCCTCTCTGTGATAGGCAAAATAAAGAAATATGTTTAGTATGTTACAGAGCCCTACTTTTACGGTGATTTTATAGGAGTTATTATTATGTTTACTATGAATACCTTGAGGCCTTTATGTCGGGATGAACTCAAAAATCTGGTGGACAATCGTTTGCGATGCCGCCCTGTTCACAACCCCTTTTTACGGTGTGATCCGTGTATGCAGATAAAGCGCGACTCTGAGGAAGATGAGAGAAGGAAATTAATCACCATGAAAGGCTTCCTTCAGCTCTTATTGAGCTCAACTGGGACTACGATGGAAGTTCATAAATACCTTTGTGCTGGAAGCTGGTAACATGGATCGCACGCAGCGATATACCAATCGAAAAGTTGCGGACGCGCAGAACTTTCGCTTCTCAATTTCGTAAACAAACCACAATCCAATCCCTTCAGATTTCAATTTACTTGGGAAGAACAGTTATAATTTTATAGAAAATATCAAGGTAGTTTTCGTTCGCTCGTTAAAATTTCAAAGTTTTCAAACCAATCCTCTGACTCTATCCCTCTAATACAGCCCTCTCCTTCTTTCTTTCTTTTTTTTAGAGACTGGACACCATCAATCAATATCTATGACTTGCTTGCTTCAAGCAAAGTTTGATCGTTCTGTCAAGTCGATTTGACAGATGGATGACTGTTTTCAGAGTAACAGAATTTGCTAAAGAACCAAGAAAAGATACGTACGAACGCACAAACTGACCAGATTTCAATAAATAATATGACTACGAAAGTGGAATCGAGTTACGAATGCTTGATAGGATAAAAACGTTTGCTTCATCAGAGCTTATTTGCAAAGACATAAGTTTCGCCTATCTATGGTGGGGTTGCCAACACGAAAAACAATAAAATAATGATACTATCTCGCTGAAAGGAAGTTTAAAATATTTCCCGCGAGATTCAAAGTAGGTACGTTTTACCAGGAAATTACTATGATTTTTTTTTAACGTGTACATTTAAGGAAATATGCTAAAAATCGAAGGTTACAACCCGCGACTTCATACCACGATTTTTTGAGAAGCTTAACTTTACATCGAGGCCGTAATCGCATGTCACATGTTTTACTGCCTTTATGCACCAAAACTCGTACTCGTGCTCTGAACCAACTGACATGACGGTCGTCCTCGTGTCAAAGTATGTTTTTTGGCGCTACTAGTCCCGTAGTTTATTTTATCCTGTAGGTTCTGTTAATTATTCGGGGTAAAAAACAGCCTAGTAGTTAAATGCTCTATGATCTCTTCCATCGTATATGTGTATGATTTACTAGTCAATTATTATTGACAATAACAAATTTGAATTTAATATTAATATTACGGGTCCTCTACTATGGAGAGCATCTTCTATTTTAGAATAATTATTTCAAAAGTTACAAACTTTCGATTTGAACCCACATCATCGTCATACACGCAACATTTACTGTTTTTTTTTTACAAACCAAAATTTTACTCTTTGTGACATTACGTTGTAGTGTTGTATGACGGCGATATTTATTTAGGAACCCCAGCTTTGAGTGTGATTTAGTAGTATGGCACAATTTTTGCATGTGACTAGACTAGGAATGGGTTATTTTACCTATGTTTTCGAAAAAACCGTCATCTTGTGTCATAAAAGCCATATATTTTTTGTAATTTATCAAAAAACTATGTGCGCCATAATGCGAATCGATTAATTTTTATTGGGGCTGCGCAGGCGTAAATGGAATTATACTTCGTCGGCATAGACTTTCTTCTCCCCGCGTCGGTGGACAACCAGTCTAACAGCTAGGTCAAGCCCCTCCTAAACTGAAGCCCTAGATTCACCACTGCGTAGCTAAAGGCCCAGTTTTCAAAGAACAACTGCATCGTGCTAAAAGCGTCCCACTCAACAATATTGCCGTAAATAATACATTCCAAGTCAGTTGTACAGTAGATGTTAAAGTGTTTCGAACAATTTTTAGTGGAAACAATTTTGGAAGGTATAAAAGTAGAATGGTTGGTTTTAGAATCGCAATATTTTTTTATCACTTGCCTATGGTAACTTATAAACTCGCACTAGCTAGTTTTATTCGAAAATTACGAGTAAGTATACTGTATCTACAATATTTACGAAATACATTATGAATGTTCTATAGTGTATAAAAATCAAGTTGTTCGAATGTTAGTATTAATTCTAGACTTATTCCGGCACAATCATTTTATAGTTAATTGTTTCCATGAATATAATGATCGGTGACCCCAATACAACTTTATTCTTAATTATGTATGGGTCACCAATTTTAACAAAAGTTAGGTCGTTTTAAAATTGAATAACAGTGGTCTCGTAAATTCTGCCCAAAAAAAATTGCACGATTCATTACTGTTTTTGACATATTGATGCCTCATTGTTCAAGCTTTTCCATTTTTTTTTTAAGTTAATGGCTTGGAAATTGGACCGTGAACTGATATCTTGTTTCTCAGAACATGTCATTTTAGAACTTCAATAAACCAAATATAAGCATTCTTCACAATACCAAACTACAGACATGAATATAATTTCATGGCGGCTTAACTATTTACCAATAAAGCTATCCAGATATTGCTGATAAAATGAAATAACTCTATTCTGTTGCTGTGGTCTGTTTACATTGGTTTAGTTACTTACCCTGGTCGCGTGGACGGTTGCTGAGCTACAAACGCAATGTTCTTATTGAGTTAGTTCTCTTAAAATGGCGGTCACCGCGGATGAGGGATGAGTGACCAAACGTCAGGTGGCTAGGACTGTAATAATCTATCACCAAGGGCAAACCTTTCTCTTGTCGTCGAGTCAAACTTTTTGCATTTACGATCTTACCTAAAATCGCCTCTCAAACGTCTCTCAAAGACTATGGTATAAGCAAATGATCAGGAAAATTCTCACCCATAATTTACGACAAAAAAATGTATTCTATCAGCAATCTAGTTCCCATATCACAAGTTTCGCTTAGTTTGGGAATAAAAGGCATTGTTTGAAATGTCGAAACACATAACGTTAAAAAATTAGTTTTAAATACTCTTGGTTATACTTAATTTCATGGTCATGCAAATATCGTAACACGATTTGCACACGCAACTTCCTTGCGAATCTAAGCCCCGCAGAGGCAAGTAATTACTCCAGTTACTGTCTTCGTGTAAACAGGTCATTATTTTTTCTACTGTCACAAAAACGATAGTCAGGATAATCCCCTTATTTAATTTACCGGAAAATTGTGTTTCAGTATTATGCTGACTGCAATAACTTTGCATTGTAATTTCTTTATTGTAATAGCTAAAGAGTATTCATTGGGCACCACGCTTATCGTAGCACTGCTACGCGTTTTTCGTAGGACAGCAGCTACGTGGTTTCGTAGCACTGCTACGCAACCGTAAGCCAATATACATTTTTCGGCTACTTCTCACAACCTTTTCTAATTAAACAATGTAATTGAAATACTTCTATCACAACATTCGTTTTGTTATTTATTTATTATGAAAAGGTTCTACAGATCCATCAACGTTAACTGGTCTATTGACCGTTTTTTTTAAACAAGTTTTACTTAGTCTATGAATTTATTATCAGTATCAAAGTAATTATTTAAGTATCAACGTGAGTATTCAATGCTTTACCGTGATCCATAAAAATTACAAAAATCGGGAACCAATCAATCTTGCCATAAAAACGGGAAAATTCCCGACATCAATTCTCAAAGTAGAACTATGCACATTTTTCCCGACGAGAAAATTAAATCCAGCTCGAAATCCAAACAAATTGGAACTTTTTATAAGGTTTAACCGTATACGCATGTATTCATTCGCCTTTAGTGATTGTCATTTTATTATTCTGCCTACAACAGTTACCTACTGTTCTAAGTCATAAAAGAGACCTCGAAAATTGGAATTAGATAATTTTATGCAAACTTACATTACGATTGTATTTTTTATCTCATAAGCGTCTTATTAGCTAGGAAAAGGTCGCTTTTCCAGACTTCTAGCTTTTTCTATCTTAAAATCATAGTTAGTTTTACTAAAATATACCTTACCTTATTCATTTTTTGCTACTAATACCTACATGTCATATAACTGTTAAAGTGGTGTCCGGGTGTTACTAAGAATTATAAGAATGTAGGTATTCACAAAAAAAGTATGTATGTATGTAAGTATTCTGTAAGCAATCTAGTTCCCATATTATATGTTTTGCTTAGTTTGGGACAAAAAGGCGGTGTGTGAAATGTCAGTGAATATTTTATATTTATTTATTTAAAACTTTTTGACAGCCATGAAAGGCGAACGAGTGCTGTGTAGCAAGAGCTGACCCGAAAACGAATAGGAAGTTAATTGCAAATTAATTGATTCATTGGCTTTAGGTTAATTAAAGGGAGAGTGGGGATGACAACTTTTATAATTAAATAAATTACAATCTTTTAAAAGAAAGGCGATTTCATTTCTTTTTAAACTAAGTAACTTCATAGTTTTATACTTATAGAAATCCAAATAAAGTAATCTCAAATGCCAGGCTGTTCATTATTCGGATACAACAAAAAGTACAGTACGCACAACGAATCTTTATCCCTCTGAAGTTAGGTGTGCCTGTAACTATCGTCCACAAAAATTCGCTTACCTAATTTGACCAAAAAAATCGGTTTTGCGCAGATAATTCAGAAGGACAAAGATTCGTTGTGACTATACCTTTGTGGAAACCAGGTGTGAATGTATTTTTGAAGAATTTTAAGTGCTTTTGAGGTTCTAGGTAATTGTGCTCACACCGGTGTCTAAGCACAATATCATTCCAATTTTATAACTTCAGTTAAACGCGTACAAGGCCATGTGAGTAATAGAATGATGCATTTCTGCGTCATTCAAAAACCACTTGTCCCACTAAACGGGTCATCTATAACCCTTCCCGACAAATCACTCATTGCATGTAACTTTAAAGTTGCTTCTAAACGATTGTAATTATTTCAAGTTTGACTCAAAAGATTTGCGAGGCAACTTTTGAAAAAACATTTTTTGCGTATTGATTTTTTATACATATCCTTCTTTACTCTGTATTTTAAATTGAAAAATTATATCAAACGACATAAGCTTAAAAATGTACGTATAGGCAATCTCAACACTACAAAGAGTTCTCTTCAAGCAAACCTTAGAATGAGTAATATCGATTGCATTATCTGTGATGCTTTAAATATTTGTAATTCAAATCCAAACAATTCCCTTATTTATGGTTAAATTTTTTTCCACGAAAAACCAATATTCTCTCTCAAACGTTGGCGAAAAACATCGCAAATTGTGCGTTAGTGAAGTGAAAGCATTTCGTTTGAACGCTACCGTTTGCAGTTCTAAAATAAACTGAGTTTCCGAAATGCTACAAAACCACGACCAAACATAACCTCTACCGTTTGTGAAATAAGGTTCATTTTAAAGATCGACTCATGCGGGATTGAGTGAAACCCATTTGTCATCGAAGTGATTGAATTCGGAGCATTTTTGATTTATTACCATTATTATCTTTGATTGGATGATCAGAATTTAGATGTTCATTCGGCCTAATGAATTACATATATCCTTTTATCAGATAATAGGTGTATATCTGTTTGTTTCGCTCTAACAAACTACATAAAGATTTTTTAAGAGTGGCTATTATGTCCAATACAGGGTGTTAAAAATTACAGAAAAATTTTAGGTTTATATATATCGTCATTAGATTAAGTATTTTTCTAAAAAGTTTTAATATTACTATTTCGTAATAAGCTTCACAGCATTACCGTGATTCTTTTTACAAGCAAATGTATTCACGGACGCAGACCATTCAGACATTCGGACAACAGGCGGCGGTACTCCTCATTTTGTTGAGAATTCTTTTGAGTGAAAATGAAATTGTGGAAAAACTACAGCAAATGTTTGGATGTGGCATTTATTTTATGTTATCTGTCTTACTAATGAAAAAATTGTTGATAATTACTTACCCACCACTCAATTGAATCATTCTCAATACGACGTTGATGTTTATTTCCTTAAATTTACTCAACTTAATTGTTATTTACTAAACAATAACTATATACAAATACTTAAGAAAATAGAATTTTTAACGATTTAATTTTAATTATAATTAATACGACGTTTAATTTTTTTTTTAATTCTATTACCTTCTCAACGTTGAGATAGTTTATGGGTGAAAATATAAATGGTTACGTTTATCAATTTCTAAAAGTCGTTTGAGAGACAATTCTAGGAAAGACTTCTCAGTGACTTGTAAAAATATTCAATGGCTTTAAGTATTTTATGAGAGTAAAAGTGAAAAACATGCGCATAGTCTATTTTAAGCAGTTGCGTCCACTGAAGAAATCCTGTGCATTGCACTGCATTCAGCACCTAAGACGTAAAGGTATGCCTGTGCCGGCACCACCCTTCAAATCAGACACAGCATATGCGAGCATCACTGTTTAGCGGCAGATATAGCGCTGATACCACGTTTCCCAACGAGCTCTTCACAAAGAGCCCTTCTACACAACTGTATCAAGTACCTACTGAAGTTGATCAAGCATTAAGGGCCAACGCACATCTATCGACAAAACTGTTTTGTCGCGTACTTAGTGACGTGAAAATAAATTTTCTGTTATAACGAAAACAGCATATGATGAATGCTTCCTCGTCATATGCTGTTTTCGTTGTAACGAAATTCACATGAATTGAATAGCATTGTTTAGTACCTACCTATTAAACATTGCTTTATACGCACATACCTAGAGAATGAACTGTGCTTTTTTAATAAATAAGAATATAGTGTAATTATGTAGTGTACTTAATAATATTATTAAGTACTTAGCATGATTCTCATTAAATAAGCAAGTAACGAAAACAGCAAATAAGACGAAGCATATTGTGACGAAAAAAGTTATACTGACAGGGTTTGTCACGAAATTATGAAGTTTCACATCACTAACTGTTCGACAAGACGTTTTGTCTTTGGTTTGCGTTCTCCCTAAGCGATATGACCCCATTGTCCGGATTAATTGGGATTACAATGATGCCTGATAGAGCGTATATCTGTGTTATAAAGCAATTCAATCAGATTATTGCAATAAAATGTTACATAGATGTTTGTTCTATGTCTAGGTTCTATGTATTAGAAGTATGTATTTACAAAGTATATAAAAGTATTCTAACAGCATCTAGTTCCCATATTACAAGCTTTGCTGAGTATCTTTGCATCTCAAATGATGGACGAAGTGCAATGCATCACAGGGCACGTCCTTGTGGTACTGACCACAAGGACGTGAGGCATTGCACTAGGCAAAAGCTACTGCCACCTGCATGTAGAATACTTAGTGAATGGAAGCGTTAGTGCATAGCTGGTTTTGACAATCTTCACCAATTTATCTAAGTTAAGCGTTCTGCGCGTTCACGATTTTTTAATTCGATATTAAATGTTTTTAATTTTATTTTAGTAGGTACCACTGATTAACTTAACATAAATAATATAATATTAATTTGCATGCCGATGTGTTTGGTGAAATATGTGAAACCTTAGATACTGTAAGAACTTGTAACCATATTTGTAGCAAATAAACCATTTCATTTCACTATTTGGATGGGTGACCGTGGCATTTACGTCTGAGCGTAATCTTCTGTCTTCCGTGCTTTGAAGGGCAGTCAGTCCCGTTAAAACTTCGTCATCAGAGTTAGCCACTAACTCCTCAAACGAACGAACGAGTTGAACCTATTCTCATAAAAAATATATTCTTCCGTCTTGTAAAATGCACTTTACCAAAAGAAGTATATCTAGGTGTCAACATGCAATACAGCTTTGTAAACACGACATGCGACTTGAACATCTCCTGGGAAATATGTCCTGTTTGTTTGACCTTCCGCTCAGGTGCTAAGACCTAGGTATTACCTCCTCGTATAGTGCTAAGGTTGGTCTAGACTTTCATGTATTCAACTTACAAAATAGCTTTGAGTTTGGTATTTTCTTTACCAGTCTTAACATTTTATAATACCCTTATGAATCTTGAGTAGGCATCTAAGAGATTCAAAGGAGTATTTACCATAATTACCTAAATATTCGAAATAACTTTATTAGGACCTTTAAAAATATATAAATTATTAAAAACACATCAATATCATATTTTGAAGCCAATCTGCAATAGTATGCGATATTAACATGCGAACGAATAATTGAATTTATTTTGCATAATAGTGGATACGAATAGCGATGTTGAAGTTAAACTGTGAATTCTGACATTTTACAAAGTGTAAAATAAGTAGGTGACGGCTAACATGCAATAATTTTTATGCAAACGAAGTTTTATATTGAGTTTCCACTAAAAAACGAAATATTTGTCATGATTTGAGAGTTTTGTTAGTTTTGTTAGTTTTTTTGAGATTTTTCCCGATATTTTGACACTATGCGCCATGATGATGAATCGAACTGTTACTTATTACAAGTGTTTTTGTATGAAAATTAAATAAATAATAGATCGCTGTTGATTTGTTGAACCCTCTACTTACCCTATTTTTAATTTTTTACATAGTAAATAGGTAGGTACCTAAAATTAGATTTTTGATATATTATTGAATGAATTATAATAAGTAGGTACTAGGTATGCAAGTAGAGGAAGACCGAAGAAGAAGTGATTGGATTGTGTGAAAGATGACATGAATGTGAGAGGAGTAGATTCAGAGTTGACGAATGATAGGAGTGAGTGGAAGAAGAAGACATGTTGTGGCGACCCCACCTAGAGTGGGATAAGGGCAAGAGAATGATGAGTTTTTATAACGTTAACACTTTGGTTTGCTGTGAGCCCAAATTGTGTTTTTTAAATCAATAAATCTTATTAAAGGATGCTGTTCATGTAACTGATAAATTTTAGTTAGAAATTTCATAAAATAACTGGTTTTCAATTCGACAGCAACGTAACTTAATATGCGAAATTCGAAATTACCGCCCTGGGCTGAAACGCATATTGGTAACATTTTTACATATTTGGATAAAACATCCAGCAAAATTAAGGGCACGTGTGGCTTACAAATTGATGTTTTCCAACACAATGTGATTTCATTTGATTGAAAGCGACGGGCAAAAGAAAACATAACTATCAAATTTTTCTGTTCGTCTGTTTGTAATATCACAAAATATTTTCGAGGATTTATCTGCTCAATTATTTTATTACCCCATTATTCATAATCTCCTGTTAATTAGGTATTAATTAATAATTAATCGACACTTTTGTCGCTGACTGTATTTCACTTCATGTTTGTATTAAAATAAATTTTGAGACCAAACCGTATGAGAAATATTAATAAAACCGAAAGGTGGGTAGTGTTTCGGCTCAGTGGGACGAGATACCGATTATACCGATAGTCCGAAACTAGAATAACTCAAATTCACGTTACATGTCAAATAGGTTGATATTATTATAAAATGATCGCAGAATAAGAATGTAGAATGACATGTACTTAGTTATTGATAATGATTCTGTAGTTGTTTAACCTCGTGTTGGTTCCAAGCGATTCTCATTATTATTTTACTGTTTTCCGCATTGAACGCATTAACAGCGAACCCGACCCAATGCAGCCATTTTAAAATATTTAAAAAGCAAAATGGCTGCCGTAAACTGGCAACATTCAGACTCCAGCTCCCGAAGAACTGATACAGGATGCATAAAATCACTGGATCACTACATTAACTCGAATTAATAAGCTGAGGCCGAACAGTTGATAAACCATTTAAACCTGCATTGACCATTGCAGCGTAGCGTAGCATTGTCCCTGAGTCTGCATCTACAGAAGCATCAACCTACATCGTTTATGAATTCGAGAATAATAAGGAGCAGTTTATAGTGGTGGAAAAATAGCGAACACTAGAATCGCAATTTTTTCCCATCACCTACTTTTTCAATCTTCAAACCACTTTTTAAAACTTAAAAAAAGTAAGGTGCTAACTTAGACTGATTTTTTTTATGTTTGTTTGTTAGATTTAGGGTAAGTACTCCAAATAAAAATAAAATAACTTAATAAGTACAGAAGATACAAGAAAAACTAAAAATCGACTACTCTACTTAACAATCTTTTTAGATTTTTTGCTACCAACCTCATTAAAACCATAATTATTAATAATCAAAAGTAAACCAGCTGTTTTCAATAGACTGTGTTGACGTATTTCGAAGTACCCCTTAAAAATATCATAAAAAATTTACGCACTGACCTCCTTCAGAGAGAGAGAGGTAACATAATCGGCCCTTGTTAAAAATTTACGACTGCAATTTAAAATAAACAGTTAAAATTGCTATTTAACCTATCTAGTTTACAAAATTCCAACTACGTATAATTAATTTACTCTCAAATAAAAACAAAAACACCCCGTAAGAGAAGATGCAAAAAGATCCTACTTACCTCATCATCATCATCATCATCATCATCAATCTTCCAGTTCACTGCTGGACGTAGGTCTCTCCTAAGACGCGCCATTAAGACTGGTCTTCGGCTCTTATCATCCATTGTTTGCGCTACATTCGCAGATCGTCGCTCCATCTTGCCGGAAGGCGTCCTACATGGGCCAACGCACATCTATCGACAAAACTGTTTTGTCGCGTACTTAGTGACGTGAAAATAAATTTTCTGTTATAACGAAAACAGCATATAATGAATGCTTCCTCGTCATATGCTGTTTTCGTTGTAACGAAACTCACATCAATTGACACGACAGTCTTTTCTTACGTTTTTTTATTAATAGGTTTGCAAACCAGCCGTTAAAACAATTTAATTAATTAATTAAATTGGCCGAGCGGCCTTCAAAAGCAAACATGCATGTGTCATAGTCAGTAAATAATTATGACGTATATAGGTACTAATCGTCACGGTTATTTTTCTTTTTAATTTAATGATAACACTATATAGTAGTAATATCTCTGTAAGTCTTTATATTAGTTTGAATTTTGTAAAAGATAAGCTAATAACGCCGGATGTGGAAACTGATTCTCAAATAATATTTAACTTTGGTTTAAAGTCTTAAAATTGTTATGATAATTCATTATTTTATTTATTTAGAAATAATTGTTACTGTTTTTTATTTTAAGTATTTATTTTACGATGCAGTGATTTATTTTGTTTTGATAAATGATTATTTCAATAATATTCAGTTTGCAATGTAATTGCTTCAGATATTGCTTTATAATTCATTTTGTAATTTTAAATGTATGGTTCGACATTAGTTACAATTTATTTAGCAATAAATTGGTAGTCAGAAGTGATGCAGGGCGAATGTAGGTCAAACGATATCTACCCGACGCCATATTGAAATGGCATTCCAGTGTTGAGGCTCGAGAAGAGCACATTACAGTTTTCGCTCTGCACCCTGGTGGTCATATCCATCACTGAGTACTTTATATACTTCTGTCGAATAAGATAAGTAGTTTGTGATATTTGTAGCTGTCTATTTTTAAAGTGCTAAAGTTTTCCGTGTAAAATAACGTTGCTTGTCGAATAAAACTATAATTGGCTTAGAAAAGTGTAATCAGTTGTAGGATATTTGTTAAATATACGATTTAATTGATATTAAAATATTTGCTTTATTTAGAAAGGTACCCCTTTTTGACACATGCATAAAATTATGTTATTATGTAATTATGTTTAAGGGAGAACGCAAACCAAAGACAAAACGTCTTGTCGAACAGTTAGTGATGTGAAACTTCTCAGTAAAACTTTTTTAGTTACGATATGCTTCTTTTTATTTGCTGTTTTCGTTACTTGCTTATTTAATGAGAATCATCCTAAGTACTTAATAATATTATTAAGTACACTACATAATTACTTTATATTCTTATTTATTAAAAAAGCACAGTTCATTCTCTAGGTATATGTGTATAAAGCAATGTTTAATAGGTAGGTACTAAACAATGCTATAATAGATAGGTAAACATAATTTTATGCATGCATGTTTGCTTTTGAAGGCCGCTCGGCCAATTTAATTAATTAATTAAATTGTTTTAACGGCTGGTTTGCAAACCTATTAATAAAAAAACGTAAGAAAAGACTGTCGTGTCAATTGATGTGAGTTTCGTTACAACGAAAACAGCATATGACGAGGAAGCATTCATCATATGCTGTTTTCGTTATAACAGAAAATTTATTTTCACGTCACTAAGTACGCGACAAAACAGTTTTGTCGATAGATGTGCGTTGGCCCTTAATGCGGTCTCCACTCAAATACATAGTTACATTCTTTTAAATCTTAAAAAAAACATTGCTGTGTTAGCTTTTTCAATTTTTATTTAAATTTTGGGTAAAACAGTCTTTCTTTTACAATATTTTGGAAAGCTTGCTTGTGAAAGTCGGCCATGATTGATGACGTATATTTGCGAGGGCGCCCGTGATTGGCTGATTTGATTTGCAGGAAGGCGTTCGATTCTTGAATTGAGTGTCGCGTCGTAATGAACGTTCTGAATTCATGAATTGAATTTTTATGTCATTGTTATTTTTAACCGACTTACAAAAAAGGAGGAGGATTTATGTTTTTTTCAATATAATAATATGGAAAAAGGGCGTTATTTTTGTCGTCCTTTGATTTATTTGTATACGTGCGCGGAGTGGACGTTTTAGGCCTGATCCAAAACAAGATCAAAATTTCAAAAAAAAAACTCAAGCGTAGCTGCTCTGTTTCCATAGCTTACTGAGCGATTTTTAGCCTGTGGACCAATCAACTGTCAGTGTCCACGTTTTAGCATCTTAGCAGGTGCCGTACCTACCTGAACCTACTACCTACCTTATTGTTTAGTCTAAATTTCCATTTTCAATAATACTTCTGTGTGCGGAAAAATCTAAACATGTTCCTCCCATTTCATCCCCTCTCATTAACTAAAGTATCTAAAATATCGATAATATATTTACTCCACTGAATCTGAGGAAAGCTTGAGTGAATAACGGCTTACAAAGGAGTTTTCCTTATTTCCTTTAACATAAGGTTGATTATCGCAACATATTAAATGTGTGAAAGCTCAGAGACAGCTATAGAGGTTACAAAACTTATTTACGCCGAATCTCTTTTATTATTTTCCACTTGGGTCTTGTACAGAATGTGGTGTGCAAATGGATGCGCTATATATAAAAAATACTAGGTCCTGCCCGTTGCTCAACGCGAAAAAAATACTAGCTTCACGTTACTTTTATACCCAAATAAAGTGTAGAGTACCGGACCAGTCGGTAATAGCTCTTCCTTCCGTGCTGTGGGTCGTGAGTTCGATCCCGACCAAGAACAAACATTTGTGTGTACCAAACATAGACGTTGGTTCTATGTCTGGGTGTTACTATATATTATTAAGTTGTATTTACAAAAAAAAGTATATAAGTATTCTATCAGCATCTAGTTCCCATACTACAAGCTTTGCTTAGTTTGGGACTAAAGGGCGTCTTTGTTAAATATCCATGAATATTTATTTATATATTGATTTATTACTAAATCACGTCACATCACTATCAGTGAGACGGACTACATAACGTGTAGTGTAACATGGCTTTTAACTTCAAACTTGACTAAGAACCACATCCACAACTTACTACTTCTCTGCCAACGTTCCCTTACGCAGTTCACGCCCAATTTGACTGCCTCTGAGGGTAGGCAACAAAAAGTTTAATGCTTTTAACGCACCGAGCGTTTTACTTAACTCGATTCTTTGGAAAACCCTTTAAACGTCGTTTCCTTCGAGTGGTGGATTCACAAGATTTGCGAAAGGGTGTAGATGGCTTTCAAGTCTTTCGTATGGGTAGATGAGTAGATTGGAACAAAAATGAGGGTAGGTTACTGTCCTATTGCGTACTCACTCGTGCGTCTTCGGCTTATTCCGCTTATTTGAATTTGAGAAAATGCTGTAGAAAAATGTGTACGTATAAATAGATTTTTTTAAAATGGTAGGTTACTCTCACTACAAAATACAAACTCAGTCTTGCTTGCGTCTTCGGCTTATTGCGGTTTGTGAAAAAAAGAACAACGCCTGCAAATATTATGTAGTATGGGAGAACGCAAACCAAAGACAAAAAGTCTTGTCGAACAGTTAGTGATGTGAAACTTCTCAGTATAACTTTTTTCGTCATAATATGCTTCGTCTTATTTGCTGTTTTCGTTACTTGCTTATTTAATGAGAATCATGCTAAGTACTTAATAATATTATTAAGTACACTACATAATTACTTTATATTCTTATTTATTAAAAAAGCACAGTTCATTCTCAAGGTATATGCGTATAAAGCAATGTTTAATAGGTAGGTACTAAACAATACTATAATAGATAGGTAAACATAATTTTATGAATGCGTGTTCGCCTTTAGAAGGCCGTTCGGCCTATTTATTTAATTAATTAAATTGTTTTAATGGCTGGTTTGCGAACCGATTAATAAAAAAAACGTAAGAAAAGACTGTCGTGTCAATTGATGTGAGTTTCGTTACAACGAAAACAGCATATGACGAGGAAGTATTCAGCATATGCTGTTTTCGTTATAACAGAAAATTTATTTTCACGTCTCTAAGTACGCGACAAAACAGTTTTGTCGATAGATGTGCGTTGGCCCTAATTGAATTTTTTGATATGCTTACAAGTTCTTTCTTCAAATTCTTTTGTTTTGTACCATTGTATTTCCATTTATTTTTTAGTTGTGATTGTCATTGAAATCTAATTTTAATTTATTGTCAATTATTATTATTAAATATGAAATTACTATTTATTATTACCTACTTATAAAATTTTTTCTTGAGAATTAATTAATTGTAATAATTATCTCCTATTGTATACCTACTTTACCTGTGCTGTGTGTTTTTTGTGGCCAATAAATAACTGTCTATGTCTAAGTTTTGGTCAACTTTTCTTTTTTCAAGATTGGCAAATTAACAACGAGCTTTTGAGACCTTTTCACGTTTGAAAAATGGGTGATATCATCAGAAACATCCTAATAACATCATCAGAGAATGAACGTCATTTAGTCGTTGGCTTTCCAGCCTAGCCCTCGCTCCCCCCATATCTAGTACATGACTTTATTCACAAAGAAAATTATGACTAATACAGTATTTACAATATTTATAATATGTACAAAATACAAATATATAAATATCTATAAATCGTTTGCAACGGTGTGTAGATAGCTCAACTGCTTCTAGGACATTAAATCTTTGTAAATCTCAATTCTGATATTTTCAAAATTTATATTTTGAGATCGTTTTTAAGTGATAAGGCCGCCCATTGTATCCCATTTTCGTTATTTGAATGTTTCTCTTATTTTTGTAAATTTTTGTGGTGTACAATAAACTTTTATCTATCTATATTTTGAACTTAGTCATGCCAAGCGTCCCTCTCTCCATTAACTTAATCTTCATTTAGATAAATACAAGATAAGTACCCCATACATTTGACCATATTGTTCTTTTTGGATTAAAATTTTCAGCGATAAGTTTACTTTTACAGAATGCATTGTTCAGTCAAACATCCACAAACAATTAAGAACACTCGCTTTCTCATTCTTAACTAAACCGAGATCGTATAAATTCAAGAAGAAATCGCGAGTTAAAACACCTTTCGTTGAACGTTGAACTAACTGTTCCGACCGTGAGATATTTACGAGCTGAATGTAATTAAATTCTAGAATTTGCTTCGGAAAATGTTGAGTTTGTTTACTATCTTTGAATCATCTTTTCTCTTCAGTCGATATTATATGTATATATTATTTATTTTTAAGGGATGGATGGAGAGCCATCCAAAGATTGCCTGGCAGAGATCGCTATTGAGCGATAAGGCCGCCCATTGTACATCTCAAGCTAAACCTGGTTTTATTCCGCTTTGTTCTGGTGTACATATTGTAAAGTGTTTTTAATTTATTCATTCATTCATTCATCATCATTGTCATAGGGCGTCCCCAGATTTTTTTAAATAAATTTATAAGCAAGCTTTTGACCACAATCTCATCTGATGTTAAGTGAAGATGCAGTCGACGATGTCTCAATACTAGGTATGAGTCAAGCAAGATGAATAATGATATTAGACTTTCCTCTCCCACAGAAAACATTCCCTGAATTAATGTTCACCTGTAAACAGGTAAAGCATAAAGCACTTGTTGCATAAGTATATTTGAAATCAATTTGAGCACACAAAAGATCCAGACTCTATACAAACAGTTTAGAAAAGCTCCTGGGAAGAAATAGGATGAAAATGTTGATTAACCTACCTCTTCAGACCTTTTAGATCTTCACTCACAAAACCAGCGATCCGCAACCTGTGATTTAGGCACACAAAAGGCTAGGGATGAAAAACCTTTTCCCGAAAAAACTACAAAAACAGGGTTCTGTCAAGTTGTAGAATCGCTTAGCGGGTCCCGTGGTACAAATAGGGCCGAGGTTATCGACAGTTTGGTGCCAACAAAGGATGCAATTTGTCAAATCAAACAGTTCCTAGTGATAACATATGGGATAGTGTTGCGTTCGCGGTATCGTTTACCAACCTTTTTGAAACGAGATAAGAAAATGAAAATACTCCTTTTAGGGAGGGGGGGATAAAACGATATGTAGGCTAGGCACCCACCATGAAACTAATGATTACTTAACTGGCAGAAAAAACTCATAATTTTGTTAGTTACACAGAGATAATAAATAATAATAAATATTCATGGACATTTCACATGATGCCTCTAGTCCCAAACTAAGCAAAGCTTGTAATATGGTAACTAGATGCTGATAGAATACTTATATACTTTTTTTTGTAAATACATACTTATAATACATAGAATACATAGTAACACCCAGACATAGAACAAACATCTATGTATGGCACACACAAATGTTTGTTCTTAGTGGGGATCGAACCCACGACCCACAGCATGGCAGGCAGAGCTATTACCGACAGAGCTGTGACGCCTGTCATATAGATAGAGAGATAGATAGAGATAGATTTATTTATTCGACACACAATCACAACACAGGTACAGCACAGAACAAGCATAAAAAAAGAAAGAAAACAAAAAGCACCTACACAATTACCAATCAATAGGTAGGTAGGTAGGCTGGGCAGGTGTGAGTGCTGACCAGCGCGTTTATGTGAGTCAAAAAGGTCCTGCCGCTGTTGTAACAGCTGTTGTAATTGTTGTAATACTTTTTAAAACGAGTTGGTTAACACTTTATCAAGCAGAAGTATCTACCACTGCTAGATCGAGCTCTTAATAGATTTCTAACGAACACTTTGAAAACTTTTCACACTTTAATGTTTCAATCATTCATAATATCAGCTTGTGTAAATCCTCTGCTGGAGTTATGTCTCCCCAATTATATAACAAAAGGAGATTTTCAATATTTTAATGCCCGCGTTTGCAAATTTTTTCCACTTAAATTCCCGCGTTTTACCTTTTTACCCACCTTTACCCGCCTGAAATATTGTCTCGTGTGTTTTCTTTTAGATCTAAATTGGTGTGCCATCGTTTGAGAAGTCGACGGGTAGTCAGGATTTATTTATAGATCTGGATCTGAGAGATTGGTTTCGATCGTATTATGATGCGCAGGAACTTAAACATACCTAAAGCTGTCTCGAACTACCCTCAAGTTTAGACTGCATAAGTAAAACAATAAAAAAATTGGAAAATAAACTCGATTTTCTTTTAACCGCCGAGTTCTTCTTTTTGACTGTCAAAGATAAGCAAACAGAACAAAAAAAACCCCGTTATTCGGGTGATTTCTTGTGGTTTTTTTGTCCTATTGATGGGACCACGAGTCAGTTTGGTGACACTAACTAAAACAGCCACTAAGTCTGTCCTGTTTTTTTGCACTGTCATACAGAAGATCTGCCCCCGTATGCCAATCTTTTGCTGTCAAGTTATATTTCACTGCCCAGTGTAATTTCTTCAGGTCACGTGGTACAATTATAGAGACGATATAAATTTTACTAAAAACTTCATCGTGTCGGTCTATCGCGTATGGGGGCTGACTTACGCTTCGCTTTCCAGTTTGTGACAGATATTTGATCTAATTGAGTAATTCCCCCACTGGGATTCTGCAAGTTTAAAGTCATAATTCAAACAATTTCAAGGAAGCCAATTTAGTTGTCAGATACAAGGAAGCTCTTATTTCCCAAAGGAAAATGGAAATCTGAAGATTTATCGCTTTGGAACGGCATTGTTCGATCGATTTGTAAATAATAAGCAGCAGGGGTATGCCAATCAAAGTTAACTGCAAAGTTTTAAATCATGGTCAGTTTATACTAACTCATAGTTATTCTGTGACTAAATAGTGACATTATGACGTCATTTGATGTGTTTTCGCGCATATTTTGCTGTCAAGTGTCTAAAAAGAATGAAGAAATTACACTGGGCAGTGAAATATAACTTGACAGCAAAAGATTGGCATATGGGGACAGGTAGGTAGGTTTTTTTATTTCTCATTATTCTGTTGGAGATTTTATTTTGTTACATCTCACTTGAAGACTTGCTTTCGTATAATGAACTGATTTCATTTTACTAAACATCTAGAGAAATTGTATTAGTGGAACCTATACTGCTGTCATATAGAAGAGGGTCGCATCTACAAAAATATCTTCTTCTAACTTAAGAGCTATGCTCTTGTCGGCGTAATGTATGCATTTCCCGCCAGGTTCTTCTTTTCAGTGCAGCTTCCTTGACGTCTTTATACGACATGACATCTATCTTCGCCTTCACTTGGCTCATGTAGCTAATACGCGGTCTTCCTCTTCCTCTCTTTCCTTCTACCTTCCCTTCAATGATATTTCTGATTAAACTGTCATGTCGTATAAGGTGTCCAATCATCTTTCCTCTCCTGTTCTCAACAACTTTTATAAGGGCTCTCACCTCGCTTACTCTACTTAGTACTTCTATGTTAGTTACTTTCTCTGTCCAGCTAATCCTTTCCATTCTCCTCCAACACCACATCTCAAATGCTTCTAAATACTCTCTATCTTTTTGTGTCATTGTCCATGTCTCACACCCATACAGGGCTATGCTCCAAACGTATGTTTTAATAAATTTTTTCTTAATTGTTTTTGAAATTTTTGAAGTGAAAATATGTCTTTTGTTATTAAATGCCTGTTTTGCTATTGCTATTCTGGATCGAATATCTGGTGTGCATCTTGAGTCTGTTGTTATAAGGCTTCCTAAGTATCTGAAGGTGTTAACTCTCTCTATTCTGATGTTATCTAATGTTATTGTTGTGACGTTAGGGGTTTTAGAGAGAAACACTCATCAACACGATAAATAATTTTATTAATAAAAAAGAAATCTCAAGGTCGTGGATTCTATGGCCCGCCTAACTTTTGCTTGGGTAGAACGGCACTCCCCTTAATGCTAGCGTGACGTGAAGAGACGAAGGTCAGTCAGCGCAGGTAGGCAGAGGAGCTCGGCAGGTGTTCGGCCAGGTAAGCAGTAGGTACTTCCAAGATTGGCGGTTGGCGGCAACGGCGCAACAGGCGGGCTTCACCCAAAGCACTCCTTAGTAGTTGGAGTGGTGGCAGCGGCGAAGCCGTAGCGTGGACATAAAACCCTGGAATGAGGTCCAGATTAAAATCTGCCTTTCACCTTATGCATGACATGACCACCTCGGGAGAAGCTACTAGCTAGGAGGATGCCTAAGCTTATAGAGTGAGGTGGATGGATGAAAAGCAGAGCGAGTTTACATAATAGCAAGTGAAATAAAGAAAATATCACAAGTAGGTACACGTCTTTATGTATTAGATGAATACATGAGGCGTAGGTACCTAAGATCCCTGCAGTGGGAAGACTAAACGTAGCTTAAGGCTAGCTTTATTGAAATACATGACATTTATAATAAGTTAGTACCAAAAGTTGTTTGAGTGTAGACGGCCTCTTAATAAAAAATTTACAAGTTTATAAAAATTAGGAATTTAAAAACAAAGTAAAACATTAATATAGCAAAATAACAATTTAAATACGAATATTTAGATATTCGCAAGTAGATGCCTAGATGTGACACGTAGGGTAGGTAACAAAACTTGTGTAAGCCGACTCGCGGCGTTTGCGCTTGTAAAACAACAAGTAGGCATGAAAATACGAAGTACGATACAAGCGTGAGATGAACTAAAATTGTCTAGGTACTATGAGATGAATGCGCAAAGCTAGATGCATAAAAATTACTGCTCAACACTTACCCAAGATGGGGGTTACACTGAATTTAATACTTTTAAAAACACCAACTGAGTAGGTACGTTTGGTAAGTAGTATTCTTTGGATTTTACAAATGTTCTAAGATGAGAACTAGGGCTTTTAGCGTCACTTAAAAAAACCTAGGTACTTTGACGTCCTTATTACGAGGAGGTACCGAGATATGTGAGTGGCGTTCGCCCGGCGCAATGATCTTCAGAATGACGTGAAGGTCATGATCACCGGTTAACGCCCCACCCAAAGAGCGAGAAAAAGCTATTCAAACGAGAGGGAAAGAAGACAGTGGAAAGTTTTTACATTTTGAATGAAATGCGACGGTTTAGTTCGGTAAAATAGGTCTACCTACGTATTTAAAAAAAACGTAAAGTAATATTACGTTACAATACCCCGACGCTTACCAAGAATTTTATTCCTAAGAATAAAATTCGAAAACGTCTTGCGAAGCTATTTACATTTCTACATTCATTCTTCAATCATTCACACTGAACCTTTCATACAATCACCTTTAAAACTAACATCAGTAAATACCTAATCAATTTTGGTTAAAATACTGATGCAACCTTGCATATAAAGAGTTTATAGTTACGAATAGAATCTAATAACTCATGTAAATACTTCAATTAGAAATACCTGACCTATTAAGAGGGCGGTGATTTCATTGGGCGTAGATAAAATGACCTACAATCTGGATGGAAAAAATAAATTGCCAAATACGCATGTATTTGAAACAATCTGTTAAGAGGACGTCGACATTATGTCAAGTAAAAGTAAAAAAAAATACCTACAGTTTATATTAAGAATTTCAACTCGAGATATTATTTGTATTTTAGAAGCATCATCATCATCATGTACCTATTTTATGAAGGTGGAAGAGAAGAAATTTAATAATTACTTACCTATTTATTAGTTCCTATTAATTTTAAATCTTTTATGTGCCATGCTCCCAAATTTTTTCCTGACATGTCCTCTAAAATATAAATGAGAGGAGTTTTGTTTATTTTGACTCTGCATTTAATGAACTTTGGGGCTAGCTTTTTACTAAACCTTTTGTCTGCATTACTAAGAAAATACGTTCTTTTCATAACTGTGTCTCCCACGTTAAATTCGGCTGGTTTACGACGAAGATTATAATGGGATGCATTTTTTGAGTGACCCTGCCACAATTTAAACTGTACTTTATCGAAAATTGATGAAAGACAACCTAAGTTTTCAGCATAGACATCGCGTGGTAAAAATACTATCTCTTCGCCTAAGTCAGTATCCGTGTAGTGAGATCCGCAAACTACCATTTCTCGACCGTATACTAGGAAAGAAGGAGTATAACCGGTGGCTTCATTTACAGAGTTGTTTATGGCAAACTGTATTTTCGGAATGAATATATCCCATGTTCGGTGGTCGTCATCTACAAAAGTCGAAATGCACGTAATAATTGTTCTGTTGTGTAACATATACGTTATCGTATGTACATATATACAATTAAAACATCTAAAAAACCTACCTATTCTATTATAAATAAAGATCTCGACATAAATTCTAAAATAGTTACGAGTTTCATTGACACGCACTTTCGTCTCTGGTAGTACGGTCAACCTTTTTCTACTATGACTGTACCAGTGGCCCGTCCTTTGTGTTTCAAACTCAACGTTTTTTATAACGGCGCCTGCGCATTCATCGGCCGCAGCCGGCGAACGTGACCGCAGTTGCCCTCTAACCACTCACACGATCGTACGCGCCATCCTTCTCGGCAGCGCGTCTCTAACGATTACGTGAATTTTATATTTTATTCCAAAAATTGAAGCTTTACTTACGAGATACTTCTCATAAGCCCTAATAAAGTTTAAATTCAGTTTTTTCACCCGTAAATCGGGTTCGTTGCTACGGCTTACTAAGCCGACCTTGAGGCTGGGTCAAGGTCACCCGCTGCCGCTACCTACCTCGGCTCGGCTCCACTTTTTACCTGATCGGATACCTACCGACCTGAGACCACCGCAGCACCCTGAGCACTACTTCTCCGGCTGCGCACTTCCTGGACCTCCGAGGAGAGTACTTGAACTACAACTCGTTTAAAAGCAACCTTAAACTCAAGTGACCGGGGAACTGAAGAACCGTTTAATAAATTTTGTATATGACTGTGTTCACCTTTGTTTCACTCCTAGTCGTATCACTGGCGCCCGAACGTGTTCAAAGGTCACTGAGCTTGCTTTTGAGGGGGTTGTTGTTTTTTTTTGGTGTTGGTGTGTAATTTTTTTTCTCTCTTATGTAAAACGTTATTTCTTTTCTAGCTTTATTTCTTTTGGTTGCCAGCAACTAAGGTGTACGTAACACTTTCTTTTGTGTCGCTAACAAATTTTTTTTTTTTGGTACAGTCGGCAACAAAAATTGGTATTTTTTTCTTTAAACTTGTTATTTTTTGTATTGCATATTGACTGTTATCAACATTTATGTAATTTTTATTAGTAAGTACAGTTAGCGCAGAAAATTACTGTCCAAAAATTTTTTTTTTAATTTTTTTTGTGGGTGGTTCGTACACATTAGTTGCACTTAAACACTTTTTTTTTTATTTTTGTTGCGTTACTTTTATTTCTGTCATTTTTTAGTGATTAGAAAAGAAAACAACCAAAACGTTACTAATTTTTAGCTTATTTTAATGTAACAGACGGAGTATTTTCGTAAAATTTTCGTCGCTCAACTTTTACCGATACTTTTTTTATATTTTTTGTTTGTCTTTGCAAAACCTTATAGTCCCTTAAGACCTTACGTCACAATGTATTTTTTTTCTTCCGTAGCGTGCTTTCCACCTTATTTGGAATTAGTGTTTGTTGGGTCTCGAGTTCCTATTAACTTGACACCCCTGTATGAATGGACGCGACAGTAACTTAAACTAACAGTAACTGCCGCCATTTTGTAAAGAGATGTATAAAAGGTTAAGCGTGATGTATGTAAGATGAAGAAAAGTATGGAAGAGGATGTATGAACGTGTAAAGCAAATACTCACTTATTTTCCTAAGTGTGGATTATTATTATTTAGAATAACCTCAATTCGCAACTTTCCTTCTTCTTAAACGATGCTAGCTCTCTATACTGGGACCCTATTTTTCTGGTAAGCTAGTGTAGTTTTTTTAAGGATGGTAGACTCTTGATTTTGTCTTGCAACCCTACTCTTGTAAGTTTCAAAGTCATCCCTAAGTTTACCAATTTTAAATGCGGATTTTATTCTCTCTAAAATAATAAAATCCTTCACTAAGCGCGGGGGTATTGTAACATATACGTTATCGTATGTACATATATACAATTAAAACATCTAAAAAACCTACCTATTCTATTATAAATAAAGATCTCGACATAAATTTTAAAATAGTTACGAGTTTCATTGACACGCACTTTCGTCTCTGGTAGTACGGTCAACCTTTTTCTACTATGACTGTACCAGTGGCCCGTCCTTTGTGTTTCAAACTCAACGTTTTTTATAACGGCGCCTGCGCATTCATCGGCCGCAGCCGGCGAACGTGACCGCAGTTGCCCTCTAACCACTCACACGATCGTACGCGCCATCCTTCTCGGCAGCGCGTCTCTAACGATTACGTGAATTTTATATTTTATTCCAAAAATTGAAGCTTTACTTACGAGATACTTCTCATAAGCCCTAATAAAGTTTAAATTCAGTTTTTTCACCCGTAAATCGGGTTCGTTGCTACGGCTTACTAAGCCGACCTTGAGGCTGGGTCAAGGTCACCCGCTGCCGCTACCTACCTCGGCTCGGCTCCACTTTTTACCTGATCGGATACCTACCGACCTGAGACCACCGCAGCACCCTGAGCACTACTTCTCCGGCTGCGCACTTCCTGGACCTCCGAGGAGAGTACTTGAACTACAACTCGTTTAAAAGCAACCTTAAACTCAAGTGACCGGGGAACTGAAGAACCGTTTAATAAATTTTGTATATGACTGTGTTCACCTTTGTTTCACTCCTAGTCGTATCAGTTGTAACGTTCGACGGTGTTTACTTGAGGAGTATATTTAGGCGTTAGATGAATATTTGGAATTTTATATTTATTAAATAAATTATTGATTTCCTTACTAATAAATTGACTACCATTGTCCATTAAAATTGTTTGCGGAATACCGTGTACGAGAAACACTGAATCCTCTAATATTTTAATAATTACGTCGGACGTAGCTCGTCTTATTGGGAAGATAAGGCAGAATTTTGAAAAGCAACATGTTACTACAAAAATGTAATTATTTTGTTTTCTACTTACTGGCAATGGGCCCATTAAATCAATAGAGATCATTTGGAAGGGGCGGGTACATTGTTTAGGTCGTCCCATTTCACCTAAAGTCATATGATTTTGAGCCTTGTACGATAGACACTTTGTACAAACGCTAATAAATCTTACGACATCCTGAAACATACCTGGCCAATAGTAACGTAACGTAAGACGACGATACGTTTTATATGTACCTAAATGACCAGCGGTAGGTTCACTATGATTTTCGTTAATAATGTCATTACGCAATTCTTTTGGAACGACTTCCTTCCAAGAGAACTCCGATGTTAGTTCATGTTTATTTTTGGATAATCTGTACAAAGTATTGTTTTTAATATTAAAATTTGGATAAGATTGTGGTGTTGTTAAGGAACCGTTATAACACGATTTATACCATGAATCGTTAGTACTGATGAATGAATCCGAAGTGCTTATAGCACTAACGGGGAGGGCTCGAGAGAGTGCGTCTGGAATTACGTTATCAACGCCACGGCGATGTTTAAATTCTACGTTAAATGCCGACAAACGAACTCCCCAGCGCGCTAACCTACCAGTGGGATTATTAAGAGACAGAAACCATTTAAGGGCACTGTGGTCTGTGTATACAGTAATCAACGTCCCGTTCTCTAAATAACACCTCCAATGCTCTAAAGCGACTACAACTGCTAAAGCTTCCCGTTCGGTGATGCTATAGTTCTTTTCTGCCTCTGACAACGATTTACTCATATACTGCGACTGGATGCTCTTTACCGTCAGTGATCTGTGTTAACATCGCACCAATTCCGTAATTGCTTGCATCGGTATGGACTTCAAATGGTTTACTGTAGTCAGGACAGGAGAGAACCGGAGCGGAAACTAAACACTCTTTCAGTTTTAGGAAGGCAGAATCAGCTTCAGATGACCATCGAAAAGGTGGTGCTCCCTTCTTATGTGAAGTTAACTTATTAAGAGGGCCTGCAATCGTACTGAAATTGGGTACAAAACGACGGTACCAAGTTGCTGTCCCGAGGAAACGTTTTATGTCCTTACGACAAGTAGGTGTCGGATAATTAAGGATCGCTTCTACTTTATCGGGATCAGTCCGTAGACCACAACTATCAATAACATAACCCAAATATTTTAGCTGACTACGAAAGAAATTACATTTTTTTAAATTAATTGTCAAATTAGCATGTTTTAATTTTTCGAGAACCCTAAGCAAGAGTGAGACATGACTATTAAAATCATTACTGACTATAATAATGTCATCAAGATACGCAAATACACGCAATTCGAATTCACCAAACAACATATCGACTAGACGTTGTTGAGTTGCTGGCGCGTTAGTAAGTCCGAAAGCGGTTCTTTTAAAACGTAGGGTTCCGCGACCTGGAACATAAAATGCCGTTTTGTCCCTGTCTTCTGGAGCTATTTCAATTTGCCAGAAAGCTTTAGACAAATCTATGCTACTAAGGAAACGAGCATCGCGAAGATTATCTAGTATCTCAGAGACATACGGTAAGTTGTATGCATCACGAACCGTTACTGAATTTAATTTGCGACTATCAAGACAAAACCTAGGTTCTCCGTTTTTCTTAGTTACTAAAAGGACTGGCGATGACCAGGCACTTTCGCACGGCTCAACTACGTCGAGTGCTAACATTTCATCAACTTGTTGAGTTAAAATACGCTGTTTTTCAGGAGATATTCGATAATAACGTTGTCGAATCGGTTGAGCATTTCCTGTATCAATCCTATGAGTTACGAGACTAGTTTTACCTAAGCCATTACGTTCAGACGAAATATCTTTAAACTGATCAATGACGTTGTCAGCCAGGCATTTCTCTGAATTACTTAGAGTATCATAACTTTGTACGATAGGTTTTTGTGAAACAGGGTTACAATACGTAGGGCTATCTACGGCAATGGAGTACAAATATTGTAAGCAAATCTTGAATGTGCGCCAGAAGTCAATACCAAGAATAAGGTCATTGTCGACTTCTGGTATTACAAATCCCTGTACTATGTGAAATTGATTATCAAAATTAATCGGTAGGTTAATGTAACCAATACTGCTCATTTGTTGACCCCCTGCAGCGGAAACGGTCATTCTGCAATCTTTGATTAACGTTAAACCCAAATTCAATAATGTTTTATGAGCGTTATTACCTATTATGGTCACGGCTGAGCCAGAATCAAGAAGACCGGACATAGTAATTTCACTAATAGTAACGTTAATAAAAGGACGATTATCATTACTCTTATTTAGAATTGTGCTGGTTTTGTACGAGTTGAAATATGTACTAACAAATTTAAGCCATTCCTTCCATTCATCCGCATCGACTTCTTTGTTAGCATTAGCAACACAATTCTTCGCTATTAGTTTTTTGAATTTGACTGTTTTTTCTTTAGGCAATCAGGACAATCAGGTGTCTTGACGTTTTCTCGGCCACAAATAAAACAAACTACTTGACTCTTATCAGCTTGACATTGACGCAAATTGTGGGTGTTGACACGACACCTAGGGCAAAAACGTGACTTATTTGGTGGTGCATCAATCGCGTGGACATAGCTTTGCGTAATGTTTTGATGTGACTGTGGTTTATTCGCAGTTTTATTATTATAACTGTTGTAATAGTTATTCTGACCTTTTGGCTTCTGATAGTTATTATTATACTGCCTCGATTCAAATTTATTTCTATTGCCTGAGTAAGCGAAGTCAGGTGCTAACGTATCTGAAGAAACTCTTGGAGGTTCGTGAAAATGAGCTAAACGAGCTTGAACGTTTTCGTAGTTTCTACAAACATTCTTGAGGTCTGCGATAGTCTTAATATCTGAAGAAGATGCTAAAATGTTTGCGTAGACAGGGCGGATATTGTGGAGAATAATCTCTAGTTTATCCTCTTCTGAAGGAACTTTTGACAAACGTGAAAACAAACCCGACATGATGGACAGATAAATTGTAATGTTCTCTGTTTCTCCCTGAGTTCTTGAGCGGATTTCAGAAAGCAATCTGTAGTTATAATCTGATTGATCAAAATCTGCTTTTAAAAGTTCCACAAGATTCGTCCAGTCTGTGACCTGATCTTTTATGGATCTGTACCAATGCAACGCGTCTCCCGTGAAAATTTCGGTGGCATGAGACAAAATTTTAGCA
The DNA here is from genome assembly GCA_947859175.1 of Gandaritis pyraliata. Taxonomy (NCBI): domain Eukaryota; kingdom Metazoa; phylum Arthropoda; class Insecta; order Lepidoptera; family Geometridae; genus Gandaritis; species Gandaritis pyraliata. The sequence goes on along the minus strand of OX401867.1, from coordinate 1,792,337 downwards.
TTCGAAACCTTCCTAGCTTCGCAAAATTCCGACACGCGCTGGATAAATGAGCGCACACAAGTGTTTCCGTTAAATTTTAATTTACCTATTTCGCTTGAAATCCCTCGATCACAATGTACGGTGATATTAGTGGGGTCACTAGAATCTATAGGTTCGCTTTTTGACGAACTAGCCATGAGGTTATCGACAGCACTATTATTTGCAGATTCAAAGTTTTTTAAGAAAGCCTTAAATCGCGCCTGACATTCGTCATAGATAGGCTGTGTGGTTGCGTCACAAGAAATTCTATTCAGTCGATGGTAGACGTGATGAAGTAAGTTCTGAATACGGAGAACTGCACTTCTCTCAAGAGGTGACTCTAGACTGGAACTAACTTTATTGAGAACTTCTTTCACTCCCGTTAGGTCTTCTGTTACCGGTAAGGGGCTATATAAAATATCTTCTGAGGGAAATGCTAATCCTAATTTAGCTATTTGCTTACGCAATTCTTGAACAGTAAGTGCGGGTGTTGTACCTCGAATAGCTACCTCATACTCTAACTCAGTTTTTTGAAGTGATAAAAATTTTACTGGAAAAGCCATTTTTTAAGTGTTGAACAGTAACGCAGTACTAGTAACTTAATGAGTAACGGATACTCTGCTCTGTTACAAATTCAATGAAATGATGTAACGTTTCTCAGCAAAAGAAAAAAAAAATTTAAAATATTTAACAGTAAAAAAAAACAAGCGAAAAGCAGCAAAATGAAATAAGTAACTGTAACTAGTGTGTATATAGATATGTGTCTGTAAACAATTAAAAAAATCCCTAAAAAGTAGTTATTTAAAAGAAAACTATACACACCCTAGCTACAAGACGCTGAAAAAAACGTTTTACAGTTTACCATGCACACCAACACAATATAGCTACAAAAGCGAAAGTTAGGCCATAGAATTACCACGTTAAGGGCGCCAGTGTGACGTTAGGGGTTTTAGAGAGAAACACTCATCAACACGATAAATAATTTTATTAATAAAAAAGAAATCTCAAGGTCGTGGATTCTATGGCCCGCCTAACTTTTGCTTGGGTAGAACGGCACTCCCCTTAATGCTAGCGTGACGTGAAGAGACGAAGGTCAGTCAGCGCAGGTAGGCAGAGGAGCTCGGCAGGTGTTCGGCCAGGTAAGCAGTAGGTACTTCCAAGATTGGCGGTTGGCGGCAACGGCGCAACAGGCGGGCTTCACCCAAAGCACTCCTTAGTAGTTGGAGTGGTGGCAGCGGCGAAGCCGTAGCGTGGACATAAAACCCTGGAATGAGGTCCAGATTAAAATCTGCCTTTCACCTTATGCATGACATGACCACCTCGGGAGAAGCTACTAGCTAGGAGGATGCCTAAGCTTATAGAGTGAGGTGGATGGATGAAAAGCAGAGCGAGTTTACATAATAGCAAGTGAAATAAAGAAAATATCACAAGTAGGTACACGTCTTTATGTATTAGATGAATACATGAGGCGTAGGTACCTAAGATCCCTGCAGTGGGAAGACTAAACGTAGCTTAAGGCTAGCTTTATTGAAATACATGACATTTATAATAAGTTAGTACCAAAAGTTGTTTGAGTGTAGACGGCCTCTTAATAAAAAATTTACAAGTTTATAAAAATTAGGAATTTAAAAACAAAGTAAAACATTAATATAGCAAAATAACAATTTAAATACGAATATTTAGATATTCGCAAGTAGATGCCTAGATGTGACACGTAGGGTAGGTAACAAAACTTGTGTAAGCCGACTCGCGGCGTTTGCGCTTGTAAAACAACAAGTAGGCATGAAAATACGAAGTACGATACAAGCGTGAGATGAACTAAAATTGTCTAGGTACTATGAGATGAATGCGCAAAGCTAGATGCATAAAAATTACTGCTCAACACTTACCCAAGATGGGGGTTACACTGAATTTAATACTTTTAAAAACACCAACTGAGTAGGTACGTTTGGTAAGTAGTATTCTTTGGATTTTACAAATGTTCTAAGATGAGAACTAGGGCTTTTAGCGTCACTTAAAAAAACCTAGGTACTTTGACGTCCTTATTACGAGGAGGTACCGAGATATGTGAGTGGCGTTCGCCCGGCGCAATGATCTTCAGAATGACGTGAAGGTCATGATCACCGGTTAACGCCCCACCCAAAGAGCGAGAAAAAGCTATTCAAACGAGAGGGAAAGAAGACAGTGGAAAGTTTTTACATTTTGAATGAAATGCGACGGTTTAGTTCGGTAAAATAGGTCTACCTACGTATTTAAAAAAAACGTAAAGTAATATTACGTTACATTGTGTTTGTTGTGGTGTCTTCTGTTTTGGATGTAACTAATGTTTTCGTTTTGTTAATATTAATTTTGAGAGAGCAATCTTTGAAGATAGTATCCATTATGTTTAGCAGTGTTTGTAAGTCATTCTGAGTATTCGCAACAGCTGCTATGTCATCTGCAAACCTTATAAAGCTTATAATTTCTCCATTAAATTTAACCCCTACAGTTGATTTTTCTTTTATTAGTTTTATGGCTGCTTCTATAAAAATGTTAAAAATGAGTGGTGAGAGTGAGCATCCTTGTCTTACCCCTTGTCTTATCTTAGCTTTTCCCCGTTCATTTCCTACTTCTATAATGGTTTCTTGATTTTTATATAACTGGTATATTATTCTTCTATCTCTAAAATCCAATCCAGTGTCTTTTAATAATTTCATCATCTTCTTCCAGTTAACTTTGTCGAAGGCTTTTTCAAGATCAATGAATGCTATGTGTGTATTTAGTCCTATGTCCATTCTCCTATCTATTATTAGTCTTAAGGCTAGTATTGCTTCTCTCGTTCCTTTATTTCTTCTAAATCCATATTTATACAAAAATATACAAAACTTTTTTTGTAACTACAATAAAATAGTATTCTTGCTATTTTATAAAAAAGAGTACAAGTATAAAAAAAGTATTACAATCTAGGCTATCAAATATCATAAAAATACTTTTTGCTATTCATCTCAAAACTACAAAACGTAAATACTCTTTCTATCACGACATTATGTTTTGCAATTTTAACCCCAACGTTTGTACGTTTGAAATATAAAAGGAAATAAATAAATAAAAACATTATTGAAAACTACAGTTGGACTTTACAGTTATTTCATAAACTAAGTATATATTGACGTTATATAGCGGTCTCTGGATTCCAAAAACCTGAAATTAAAGTTAAAGAGCCTGACAAGGGTTGATGTAATTAAGCTAACTAAATTAATCGAGGAGTATGAGAATAGGTGGTGGATGGCATCACCTGCTAGGGTCGTTCGACTAGTACGAGAGAGCCTTAGAGGTTGGTTTTGGAAAATTGGTGGGAAGTCCTTACTAGGCTCTGTTAGTTGTGGAAAATAACACTTTTATCCAACAGCAGAGAAAAACATATAGTAAAATAAGTTGTAACATTATTTGAGTGTTCTTTTAAGTTAGTTTTGTGATATTTTTTTACACATTATAGGCAAACATTTGACCGCAATCTCATAGTGACGATGCCGTCGAAGATGTAGCACATTTGCCTAAAATATACCTCTCCTCTTGAAAACATCTAAATTGTATGTGGTTGGAAATGCATACGGTGGCAGAGTTCCACTCCTTGGCAGTTCCTCATGAATGTTGGGGGTAAGCGCTTGGTACGGACAGGTGGTATCTCGACCATGTATGGATGCTGCGTGAATATACACATGTCTAGTTTTTTGGAGGATCTAAGATTTCTCTTCTCTTCCAACGCTCGTAGCTTGCCGTGTCAATCTTCATCGATTGTCTGTTGAGTGACGTTCAGCGCGGTCACTATTTGAATGGGTGACCGCTAGTGGCATTTACATCTGAATGCTTCCTTACTTATTGGTATTTTACCTAAATGCGCAGTACTTATCTCTCCACTGCATTAAATAAATAAATTCATTTAATTCAGGCAACACATTAAAAAATTACAAGGCCCATATTATAAAAATACATTTTTCTATATTTTTTAAAATTATTTATCTTTGTTTAATTATTTATTTTTATTTGTATTGTGTGTAAATCATCTTGCACAGAGCCTAAACAATGAAACTCCTTAAGCATATATAACGCACAGTGTAAAACTACTTGTACAACTGCCCCAACCGGCGTAATTGCCACCCGGTCCAGAGGGGTAATCACAAACAAATCTGACAGTCGCCGCGTTACGTAAACTTAACGTATTCGAATCATATTGCGCGTCAACGCCAGCTCGACTGCCGAACGTTGTAGTGTCACCGCGCAGTGTATCTCAGATACGCTCGTTTACGATTGTCACATATTCGTAATCAAGGCACAGAATGGTTATTGAATTTAATATCGCAGAATACACTATTAATTTAATACAACCACTATAAATAGTAGCTTGTGTAGCTCCGATTGTATGCTATGGTTTTCTGAAAAACGGTGAGTGTCATTTGACGGGGTCAATCTCAGTTGTACAAAAAGTATATCGGTTTAGAATCACCCCCTAGTTAGTAAGCGTGTAATTAGAATAGAATACTTAGAATAATTTTTATTTCTAAAAATAGAACACAGGATGTAGGGTAAACAGTATTAGGACACAGTCGTTACACAAATTATTATGTATGATAGAAACGGCGAGGCCCAAACTAGGCAAAAGCCTGTATCTTGGGTCTCAGGAATGCGATTTACATTTTTCGTTGAGTGAGTGCGATACTATTTGGCGGTATTTTTGCTAATAATATATTTTTTTAATAAATAAAAAAGAGTTTTTTAAATGTAAAATAATAATAAACCCTCTTGTTTTGTTACAATTCACCCTTTTTCACTTCAGCAAATTCATTTCCCTTTCGGAATTAAAGCCCCCAGTTAAACTATAAAATCTTTTTAGGGTTCCTTAGACAAACCAAGTTCAACAAATCCTTAGTTTGAATTTACATTTTTTAAGATAAGTATGTAATAAAATAATAAGCAGATAGTCCACCTAAATGCGGTAAAATCTGTCTACAGCAATGCATTGTCTCACTGAGCACGTCCACTGAGGACGTGCCCTGTGATGCATTACACTGCACCCATCACTTTGAGACATAAAGATGTGTGCCTGTAATTACACTGGCACCCATACCCTTCAAACCGGAACACAGCAATGCGAGCATCACTGTGCGGCGCACGAACAATGCATTACACTGACCTAAATGAGCACATCCATTGCGGACATGCTATTTATCAAATAGTTAATAACTTCAGCCCCCGTATTCCAATCTTTTGCTGTCAAGTTATATTTCACTGCCCAGTGTAATTTCTTCAGGTCACGTGGTACAATTTTGTACCACGTGATCATTCTTTTTAGATACTTGACAGCAAAATATGCGCGAAAACAAATTAAATGACATCATAATGTCTCTATTTAGTCACAGAATAACTATGAGTTAGTATGAACTGACCATGATTTAAAACTTTGCAGTTCAACTGAGATTGAAGTACCCCTGCAGAACTCACAACACCACTCAGAATACTAGCAAAGTTATAAAACCTAACAATGCGTACGCACACTTTCAATTACAAAAAGCTTAGAAAATAGGCACAAAAAAACACAAAGTGAAACTTATCTTGTTTGTATACATTCCATGTTTACGACTGGCTATAAAGCTAATACCCACCTTTTGTCCCTCTTGGGTAAGGGTAAGTAAAAAAGGCTCTGCGGCTCTAGAATGCACAATTCTGAGAGATTTTTAAATGCTCAGCATTGTTAGATAAGATAAGGTTTGCTTATTTTTTAAGGAACCGTTGTTTTTTTAAATAAGAAGGGTAAGTATAAACTTATAAAGAAATGTTTAGGGACCACATGATTAGTGGAAGAAAAATCCAGAAATCTCCACTGTTACACCGTAGCATGCTACGACGTAGCCAGTGGAATTTCTGGAATAGACCGAAATTATTACCAAAGTGTTTTTATCGGCTTATTCCTGACAGATAACCAAGACCAGATAACTGGTTACCTCAGAGGATTTTTTTCCCTCGTACCACGTTAACCACGGTTATCTGTTAGGAAAAAAAATCCTCTCAGATAACCAGTTATCTCAGAGGAATTTTTTCCTCATAGATAACCACGGTTATCTGTTAGGAAAAAAATTATCTCGTGTTTTTTTTCTTTTTTTCACTTAGTACTCAAACCACACACTACATAAGACTAGTATCATTTAAAATTTTTACATTCCACGTTCCAATTTCAAAAAGACTACATAAGACTAGTATCATCTAACAATTTTACATTCCACGTTCCAATTTCAAAAAGATTACATAAGACTAGTATCATCTAACAATTTTACATTCCACGTTCCAATTTCAAAAAGATTACATAAGACTAGTATCATCTAACAATTTTACATTCCACGTTCCAATTTCAAAAAGATTACATAAGACTAGTATCATCTAACAATTTTACATTCCACGTTCCAATTTCAAAAAGACTACATAAGACTAGTATCATCTAACAATTTTACATTCCACGTTCCAATTTCAAAAAGACTACATAAGACTAGTATCATCTAACAATTTTACATTCCACGTTCCAATTTCAAAAACTAGTACAGTTTATTCCTCTTATGGTCTCGTAAATACTGTCTCACTACACGCCACCGTTTGTTTATCCCCTAGAGTGTGTACTCTAGTATTTATAAGCATAGGTAAATAATATACACTCGAGAGCAATTAATTCGGGAGAGCTTTATCTTTGGTTTATCGAAGGCTAAAACTAGATTTAGATGGTTTTCCGTAGACCGCTACAATAATAATTACGCTAACGCCCAACGCTAGTAATTTAGGAATTTTTATGAAAAGATGGATGTTAAATCCAAGTTATTTGGACGGATATCCAAACGCTTAGATATCCATAAAAAACCACCATTTTATCCCAACAATAATTTATAAGTTAAAAAACTGGAAAAACCGACTTCAATTCGACTACCAGCTTCATCATCAGATGATGATGATGATGATGATGATGATGACAGTTCATTGGGATTGTTCTAGTCACTATAAACACCACATAAAAGTCACAGGAAAGCAAAATACGCAATTTCGTGCACGTGGTTGGTTTGATTCTTTAGAGGAACTATTGGTGGGTTTTGCTTTTCTCCAATTAAATGCGATTTGAATGTACAAACTGGGTTTATTGACAAATTTAGAAATATGTAAAAATTTAGGTGTGCACTGTACAATCGTTGCTAGCAGTAAAATGGTAGGCGCTACGCCACAACTTGGCATATTGCATTGTTGCTAGCAGTAAAATGGTAGGCGCTGCGCCGCAACAGTAGGCATATTTTCAGTTATTTCTATTTATAATCCAAACTACTGAACCGATTTTGATGAAAATAAAATGGGACCAATCTGGAAGTATATCCTTTCAGATATAAAAAGAATTTTTGAAATCAGTTCATAAATGACGGAGTTCTGAGGTAACAAACATTTAAAAAAAAAAAAAAAAAAAAAAAAACATACAACCGAATTGAGAACCTCCTCCTTTTTTGAAGTCGGCTAAAAATATTTGCAATGTAAAATTGTAGCTAAGTGTAAATAAGGTAAGTACTAAGTTAAACATTTTCGAAGAGCGTTTCAATTTTTTTTTATACATTTAAGACAAACGTTTGACCACAATCTCATCTGATGGTAAGTGACGATGCGGTCAACGACGTAGCACATTTGCCTAGAAAAAACCTATTTACTCTCCTCTTGAAAACATCCAAATTCTAATTTCAACCTAAAAACCATAAATCTAATTCATCATAGACAGCAAAAATGACGGGGTGTTATAAGTTTGGCGTGTCTGTGTGTGGCAACGTAGCTCCTGAACGGATGAACCGATTTTGATATTGTTTTTTTGTTTGAAAGGTGGATTAGTCAGGTGTGTTCTTAGCTATGTTTGATGAAAATCGGACCAAGATTCGGGTTTTTTTTTAATTTTTAATTTAATTACTTGACATTTCAAATTCATTTTTGGTTTTTGTTATAGTTATTGTAAGTGTTGGTGATCCGAATTCGTTGCTCTTGAGTGTAGTGTCTGGGGAATAACGGTACAGTGTCGGTAAAAGTAAGTTTCCTGACGCTGAACAGGAAAATGTTTACTATATTGGTTGTATCTATTCATCGATTCTATTCATTTTCTCACGATTAGTAATTCTTTAGGACTAATAGAATCGATGATCTAGTAACTTTATACTTACTTCTGCCTATGGCTTCGCGTGTACTGGATCACTTCATTGTAGTAGTTCTACGATTGGTAAATAAAAATGATTAATTATTTTATTAAGATTATTATACTGGGTGTAACATAAAGTCCAAAAGAGGGGTATTCTACACGTTATGGCGAACAACGTTTAATTTGGTACTTTAAATATTTCGTGAAAAGCGTCTTAAAGTTTCCTTAAAAATAGCATTGCACACGTGTTAAGTGTCTATGTGTGGGTGCGACGTGATAGAAAGGTGCGTGAGCATGTGTACTAACAGGCTGGATACCTACAATATTACGCAAGTAAATAAACACTCGGGGTTGTCGCAAATATCTAAGTAAGATAAAAAAATAAAAATTTCAAACATGTTGTATTTAACTTTTGCACATGCCAATCTATTCACGTGTTTGGTCTGAATAAGCCTCTTTTCGGCTTATGAGGACAATAAGTTACACGTTGTATATTAGGTATACAGCATCTTAAATTCAAGTGGTAATATTTAAAAAATAAACAGTCGAAAACCATTTTCCTATTTTTTTTTTAATTGAATTTTCTACATTTTGGGCAATTTTCGATCTTCACACATTTGCCATTCTTCACATTCCTCACAGTAGGGGTGTTGCAGAAGCACTGTGGGATGCCACAAGCGCTGGCAACTTGTAGATCGTGCACCATAGGATTGTCACACGTGGGCTCGGCTTTTTGGGGGCAGTAAAGAACGGAGTGCTCGCCGGGTGGGCATTTTTCTAAAAAGATTAAAAATAAATAAGATTTCTTCAGAATACATACCTACAATACTCACAACGGATCTTTGTCCCTCTGCCCCCGTATGCCAATCTTTTGCTGTCAAATTATATTTCACTGCCCAGTGTAATTTCTTCAGGTCACGTGGTACAATTTTGTACCACGTGATCATTCTTTTAGACACGTGACTGCAAAATATGCGCGAAAACACATCAAATGACGTCATAATGTCACTATTTAGTCACAGAATAAATATAAGTTAATATGAACTGACCATGATTTAAAACTTTGCAGTTCAACTTTGATTGGCATACCCCTGCTGAAGTATCTGCGCAGAACCGAGTTTGGTGAATTTTTCCGCACAACAGTACATGCGTAATCGTTTGTTGCACCTAACTTCAGAGGGACAAAGATCTGTTGTGCGAGCGGTGTTATGCAACTAAATGATGGAACAAGCCAACGCAATGACCCATACCACTGCTTATAACGATGCACTGTCTCACTAAGCACGTCCACTGAAGACATGCCTTGTCTTGCATTGCAATTAAGTTGCAGATCATACAAACAAACTTACTTTTTGGAAACCCTTGACCTTGAACAAGACCGCACACCACGAACACACTGATAAGAATAAACAGCAACTTCATTGTAAACCCTAAAACTGCTGAATAAACAAATAAACACAAGTTTTGAGTTCACAATTTCGTTTTAACACTTGAATATTTTACTTTGCTCGCTTGAACACTGTTTTATCAACACATTTGTTTTTCAATTTATAGTCGTTTTATTCTTTGTCTTTAATCCTCAGTTACACCAACCCGGGTAATGATAATCTCGCGTTGAACACTTTAGCCAATTTTTGAAAAAAAATATGCCCTATATAAGCTCATCTTTTCTGGCATTCCCACTGTACGGTTATCGAATTCTTTATTAGATTGGTTTTGCATGTTTTAAGGGTAGTCATAGACGCGTCTATGCAATTTTGTTGCAGATTACGTCCACTTTTTGCAATAACGAAGTGCTCTTTTATAAGCAGCAATAACCAGCTAAATGTGGTTTTAATAAATTTTCACGGTTACTTCACACAACGCTCTCTAGTCCCAAAGTAAGAAAAGCTTGTAATATGAGAACTAGATTGCTGATAGAACTCTTTTGTAAATACATACTTATAATACATAGTAACACCCAGACATAGAACAAACATCTATGTTTGCCACACACAAATGTTTGTTCTCGGAGGATCGAACCCACGACCCACAGCACGGAAGGCAGACCTATTACCACACTAATATTAACGTTTGATTTAGATGCATACACAACCTGCACATCCGAATAATCCACATTTTATAAAAGATAAAAATATTAGGTACTTATTAGGTGCAAGGAAGCAAATACGGTCTCTATACCGGCGTAAGTAAACTGTAGGTTTCTGAGGTTAAGATAACTTTTGGTGTAACTCTGGTTCTGAGGTGGCAAAGGGGATTCACATTTTGTACTAAGGATAAGAATTTTAAAAACTACGAATGTGTAGAAGGTTAGTTCCCTAAAGGTGTAAACAGGAAAACACAAGCCAGTAATGTGTAACCGGCAATGAATTTAAAAAAAAAATCCGATAACTGGCTGAACACAGACAAGATATTATTTAGCGTTAGAAACAAGGGGGGCGATTCCAAACTCAAAGTTGAACTGCAAAGTTTAAAATCATGGTCAGTTCATACTAACTCATAGTTATTCTGTGACTAAATAGTGACATCATGATGTCATTTAATTTGTTTTCGCGCATATTTTGCTGTCAAGTGTCTAAAAAGAATGGTCACGTGGTACAATTTGGTACCACGTGACCTGAAGAAATTACACTGGGCAGTGAAATATAACTTGACAGCAAAAGATTGGAATACCTACCAACGAAAGAATAGAATATATAATATAATATATAGGGGGAAGATACCTACATTACACATGTAGAGTTGGTCTATATTGGTCTATGGTCTATATTAACAACGTAAAGTTTTAATTATAAAATCTTAACCCCCCCTCACCACCTTATCTTAAGTACCTACTTACGTCATAAATTAAGTAATTCCCAGTTTACGACAACTCGGTGACGAATTAAAGTTGCTCGCTGAGCAATTAAAAGTTTATTGCTTACTTCTTACAGTTAACGATCACTTTATCCTTGTTTCAATATAAAAAGGTAAAAATGTTTGTCGGTCGATGTTTCCGTACGAAAATAAGCATAAGTGTAAAATAAACAGCGACATCTATCTCAAACGTGTTGAAATCTTTTTATATAACATGGTGCTAATGAAAGGCTAGTGGTTCTTGTGAAAGATGTCGTCCGGGGAAGTACTACCACCTCACCTATTTCTGCCGCCAAGCAGTGATGCCAAGCAGTGATGCCAAGCAGTGATGCCAAGCAGTGATGCCAAGCAGTGATGCCAAGCAGTGACCAAGCAGTGATTTCAAAAATATTTTTTTATCTGAATACAGACCTAGTAAGGAGGCTCAAAAGGAAAAAACCTTTTGAGCTAGTATAGTGTTAAATAATCCGTAATAAGTGTAGTGCGAGTGCAAACTAGTGCCACCTATAAAGAACACAAAACCAAAATAGAGACAATAAGAAAAGTGCCAATGGACACATTCTTAGATTAGTTTATGATAAAAATTTAGGTCAATGTAAAATTACTAATTAGCCTGCATTGTGGCTAGATCGTAATATAATTAAGGTATTAGTATTATTTATTAGTACATGTACACTAAATTAATAAAAAAAAAACTGAAAGAATATACCTACTTCCAGATTGATCCCATTTCATTTTCATCAAAATCGGTTCAGTAGTCTATGTTATAAATAGAAATAACTGAAAAAAAATATGCCAACCACGTGCACGAAATTGCGTATTTAGCTTTTCTGTGACTTTTAAGTGGTGTTTATAGTGACTAGCTAGAACATTCCCAATAAACTGTCATCATCATCATCATCTGATGATGAGGCTGGTAGTCGAATTGAAGTCGGTTTTTCTAGTTTTTTAAACTTATAAATTATTAAATTCCGACTAAAATATCTTTGTTTGCGAGTGAATCAAGGTGTAACACTGCAGTTATGTTATTTATAGTTACTTACATTATCTTTGCAATAGATCATTAAAACAATAAAGCTTGTAAGTGCGAACGTGACCTGAATTTAATTTTAAACCATTATGTACTCATTTGACAATCATTATTCGTCATCACCTTCGTCCGCCCTTTAACCAAATTGAGATTCTAAAAAAGATAAATAGCTTTACTTATTTTATTAAATTAATAAATATTTATGAACATTTCACACAACGCCCTCTAGTCTCAGACTAAAAATAGCTTGTACCTAATATGGGATGGGAACTAGATGCTAATGGAATACTTATACAGGGTGATTGGAAGGTGGGTGCAAAGCTGAAAGGGGAAGGTAGTCTAGACCATTTAGAACCATTTAGGCCATAGTTATGTTCTACGAAGTCTGACTATTTTTTTTTTACCGATTTTTTTATCTTTTTCTTGATAAAACCCGAAATTTCACAGTTAATTGCTAATACTTGCCAGGTTTCTTGATAAATGTTTTTTTAATTTTTTTTTTAAATTAAAGTAATGTGTAAGCAATGTAACAAAACGTGGTTCAAGCATCTGTGTCATCAGACATTTTTTTGGCAGACACTTTAAGCTACGAAAATTTTCAAAGATTAAAAGAGACCGGTTTTTGACGCTAAGTTAAAATATAACGGATGGTGCTTTCTTCGTTCAAACTTTTTGAAAACATGCTAGGTTATTACTCTTTTATTTGAGATATTATTTACGTGGTTATGTTACAAATTAACAAAATTGGGACCTAAAAACCAGATTGAGGGAAAAAATTTAAATTTTTAGGCAGACTAATAAAACAGCATTTTAATTTAAATTAATTATTTATTGGTGCTCAAAATGATTTCCGTGATTCCTTACACAAGCACACCATCATCACATTAGGCAAACAACAAAACATACTTTGTGAGTTCAAAATGATAACAGAGCTACTTAATTCTAAGAATTCTAAGAACCATATTGACAGTATTCTTCAGTTAAAGACCGCCGCGCGCGGTGCCATAAAGCGTTTTTCCAGGTACCAATGCCCAATGAATAGAATAGAGAATAGGGAGGGAGAATGCATTGGTTTATTTTACAGCAAAGTCGACTTAGTTATTAAAGCACCAAGGTCGTGTTTCTTTAGTCAGGATCTGTAACTATGAAGGGATTGTCACATCTTATTTAGTTTTTTTTTCGTTAGTCAATTAACAAGTGCCCTTGTGACTTGACGTTATTTTCGTATTCGCGCTAATTCGCAATTAACCGTGTCCAGTTGTAGCCCTTAGCGCTCCTGCATGTTTTGATATCTTGTGTATTGGATAATTTTGTTTCACCGTGTCCAGTCGTAGCCATTGCTCTAGCTTTGCGCTCCTGGACGTGTTGATCTCAGACTATTGTGTTGTGATTAAGTTGAATTGTCACTTTTTGAGTTGACATTTAGTGCGCTCCTACGCTGCTTTTGAATTGTGAAGCGAGTATGGCTACTTTTTCCAATGAAGAATATGCGGATATCATCTTTATGTACGGCAGAGCAGATGGCAATGGTTCTTTAGCGCGACGGATGTATCAAGAGCGCTTTCCGAATCGCAGGGTACCGAATGTGAGAACTTTTTACAACTCATTTCGTCGGCTTGCTGAAGATGGGCTACGCCACAAGGAACCTGGAGTCAACCCCGGTAGACACAATCCTAGCGTCGAGGAAGACATTTTGGCAGCATTCCAAGCGGATACTCATGCCAGCACCAGGGAAGTAGCTCGAAATCTTAACATTTCGCAATGGAAGGTGTGGACTACAATGCACCATGGTGATAAATATCCGTTTCATGGCACTGGTGTCCAAGGCCTGGAAGAGCATGATCCCCAAAGGAGAATTCAATTCTGCCGCTTCCTTCTCAACAGAGACATTGAAGATGGATGGTTTTTGAAATCAATTTTGTGGACAGACGAAAGCAAATTTTCTAAGGATGGGATAACAAATTTTCACAACCTCCACCAATGGGCCGACAAAGGCAGCAATCCGCACTGGAAGAAACGGGTCTCATCACAGAGGAAATTCTCTGTCAATGTGTGGGCTGGAGTAATTGGCAGGACCATAATTGGACCCCACTTCTTACCAGATACTTTAAATGGGAACAATTATTTGGAGTTCCTACAGAATGATCTTCCAGTGCTTGTGGAGGAATCCGGTGCTCCGATATTGAACACAGAACGAGAAGTAATCTTCCAGCAAGATGGCTGTCCAGCTCATTGGACGTTAGTTGTAAGGGAACACCTAAACAATTGCTTCCCACACAGCTGGATCGGTAGAGATGGGCCAATCCCCTGGCCCGCTCGGTCACCAGACCTGACCCCATTGGACTTTTTTGTGTGGGGTCGTGCCAAAGAACTTGTTTACAGTAATGTAGAGATAAATACTAAAGAAGAATTAAAAGAACGAATAATTTCAGCGTTTCAAACGATGAAGCTGGAGATGATGTTAAAAATTACAACAACAGAAGTAAGACGACGGGCCCGTGCTTGTGTAAGGAATCGCGGAAATCATTTTGAGCACCAATAAATAATTAATTTAAATTAAAATGCTGTTTTATTAGTCTGCCTAAAAATTTAAATTTTTTCCCTCAATCTGGTTTTTAGGTCCCAATTTTGTTAATTTGTAACATAACCGCGTAAATAATATCTCAAATAAAAGAGTAATAACCTAGCATGTTTTCAAAAAGTTTGAACGAAAAAAGCACCATCCGTTATTTTTTAACTTAGCGTCAAAAACCGGTCTCTTTAAATCTTTGAAAATTTTCGTAGCTTAAAGTGTCTGCCAAAAAAATGTTTGATGAGACAGATGCTTGAACCATGTTTTGTTACATTGCTTACACATTACTTTAATTTAAAAAAAAAAATAAAAAAAACATTTATCAAGAAACCTGGCAAGTATTAGCAATTAACTGTGAAATTTCGAGTTTTATCAAGAAAAAGATAAAAAAATCGGTAAAAAAATAATAGTCAGCCTTCGTAGAACATAACTATGGCCTAAATGGTTCTAAATGGTCTAGACTACCTTCCCCTTTCAGCTTTGCACCCACCTTCCAATCACCCTGTATACTTATTTTTTCTAAATACATAGTAACACTTAGGAAAATCATCTTGAAAGGGATCGAACCAACGACCCACAGCACGGAAGGCAGAGCTATTACCGACTGAGCTGTGACGCCTGTCAATTGATAACAATGTTTTCTTTGTTCTCAGAAAGTCTAGGTACTAGCTTCTTAGTTCTTTTTAGCTTTCTATTCGAGAAATATAAATACTAAGTAGAGTAAACGAGGAGAGAGCCCTTATAAAAGTTGTTGAGAACAGGAGAGGAAGAATGATTGGACACCTTATACGACATGACAGCCTAATCGGAAATATCATTGAAGGGAAGGTAGAAGGAAAGAGAGGACGAGGAAGACCGCGTATTAACTATATGAGCCAAGTGAAGGCGAAGATCGATGTCATGTCGTATAAGGACGTCAAGGAAGCTGCCCTGAAGAGAAGAACCTGGCGGAAAATGCATATGTTACGCCGACAAGAGCCGTAGCTCTTAAATTAGAAGAAGAGATTCGAGAAATCTGCAACTATCTCGTGACTGAAGGTAGACGTTGAGACTAGTCAATTAGACACGCTCGGAACCAGGAAGTTTGTCTAAGCCTGCCAGAAACGGAAGTTCTCTGTGATTCGAATTCACACGAATCGGCTGAAAGCGCGCAGACTTTAAGGTAGCACGCAAAACTCGCACTGAAAATCTTTAAAGCTTTAAAGTGATTACAGTTTTCTATTTACCAAAAACACAGATTTATTATTATAACATAAACCAAGTATTAAAAAAACTTTTTATAATTTATAGACAAACGTTTGACTGCAATCTCACCTGATGGTAAGTGACGATGCGGTCGACGATTTAGCACATACTAAAAAGTGAAGAAGATAACTATGCCACAAAACTTTTCAAAGTAGTTTTAATAATGATAAAAGTGAATTCAATTATTTACGCATAAAGTCAAATGATTGTGCTATTTTGTAAAGATAATGCCAAACCAAAACCACATTTAAAATCTTTATATTGCACGTTTCCAAGTAACCGTTTTTTAACTGTATTTTTTTTTTACTGCCAATCTAAAACCTGTACACAAACCAAACGTGCTAACATAAAAAAAACGTGAATTGCGAAAATTAAACTGGTATAAAGATCGAAAGCATGACCGAAGACTATTTTACAAAAACAAGTTCGACGGTTGAATCGAACGGTCTCGAATCAGATCACTGGTCTAGTGTTACTTTGCTAACTTTCATCTAGTGTATGTAGGTATAGCACGTTTGCTTAGACCAGGCAGTTATTTAGAGCATCCGCATCTTGTTTCTCTCACTGATTTTCTTATTGTGCCTATTTCACTATCTCATGACTACATTGCTATCGATTCTGTTGTCGCATTTTTTCTAAACTAACCTAATTTGACAGCACAAAAAATGTTGCCGTCCCTTTCTCATACACTGAAACGTCAAAGACAGCTATAATTTTAGCGCTGTCAAATTAGGTTAGTTTACAAAAATGCAACAGAATCGATAGCAATATCCGTCAGTTATACTTAAATATCTCCGTCTCTACTTTAGACTTGACAAAGACAAAGATGGGTATACTTTTATTAAACTGATTGGGTTACTCGGAGATGGTGAAACAGGCCCTAACTCTCGAATATATAAATGACTAGCAGTTACCCGCGACTTCGTACGCGAGTACCGTTTCCGTGTACATTATATTATCTGTGCGTGTACCGAGCGGATACTTCTTTGAGAAACTTGACATTACACCGAACCCGTACTCGAATGTCAAACGTTAGTCGTTAGACCAAAGAGGTAGTACTACGTCCTGTCAAACTGACGTGACATGACATCATCCTCTTGCTAATAATTGGCGCTGCTAATCCCGTTTTTTTTATTTTATCCTGTAGATTCTGTTAATTATTCGGGATAAAAAGTAGCCTATATGTCAATCCAGGCTACGAACTACATATATGCCAAGTTTCATCCAAGTTGGTTCAGTAGTTTCAACGTGATTGAAACACAATTGTGTTTCAACATCCAAACATCTAATCTTTCGCATTTATAATATTAGTAGGATAGGATGCAGAGCTTGGGTCCAAGATGGAGAGACTCGCTAGACGAATGCGATTTTTCAAGGGGTGCAGGATGTAACATCTTTACATCACCAATGTTAAAAACAAGTATGTTTTTATACCTACATCACCCGAACTTGCCTTTTTTTTTAAAACGGGACACGTGTACGAAGTCGCGTATAACAGCTAGTCTATGGTATTATAAATTAATTATAAAAATGAAAAATGTGTTTACACAATATCGACGTTTATTGAGAGAAAGCAGAATGAGTTCTAAGCATAAGTAGACAAAAATATTAAATTTTATAAATTAATGTTTCTGCAGGGGTATGCCAATCAAAGTTGAACTGCAAAGTTGAACTGCAAAGTTTTAAATCATGGTCAGTTCATACTAACTCATAGTTATTCTGTGACTTAATAGTGACATTATGACGTCATTTGATGTGTATTCGCGCATATTTTGCTGTCAAGTGTCTAAAACGAATGATCACGTGGTACAAAATTGTACCACGTGACCTGAAGAAATTACACTGGGCAGTGAAATATAACTTGACAGCAAAAGATTGGCATACGGCGTCTGACATGTTGATTGTGTCACAAAAGAATATTTGTGTGTGTCACAAAAAAATAGATATTCTTCTTCTTTTTCTCCTGTTCTGTTCATTATCCTCTTTCCAGGTTATATTATTAACAGGCAGATCTGTAATGGATACTGAAGAGAATCAATTAAAGTAAGCACGGTGAGCGGTAATCAAAAGCAGCCCCATCGCCAGCCCTCATTAGCAAATAACTCAGACGGTTAGAGAATTATTATCATCGGGTTTGTTTCGGCTGTGGTCCATGTGACGTGGTTCTAGCGGAATATGCTGAGAGTACAACGGCAGCCATTTTGACCGGACACCAAACGTTTTGGATCTACGTTCATTATGCGAACTGTAAAATGGAACTCGTGTCGTCTTCTGTCTTTCCTGATAAATATAATCTGGGTCTTTTCAAGGCAAGAGTGAAGGTGTCTTCTAGACTGTCCTGCTTCATCGTCGGCCTCATCGTCACTTACCATCAGGTGAGATTGTGGCCAAAGGACGTTCTATATTATATAAAAAAAATAAAAAAAAGACACTGTAGACTATGGGGAGTTCATAATTTCAATGGATAATGAAATACTTTTATAGGGACCACATACATAGTAAGGATTTCTAGATTTTTTTTTTTTTTCTACATTTCTAGAATATATACCCATATTATGCCTGCTACCAGCTCACAACGAAAATGCTCTGATTCTTATAAGGTATACATAATAGGCATAAGAATTTAAAGTTATCTCTCTATTTTTCATGTACTTATAATGAGCTACATTTCACTTAGCATAATCACTCAACATAGTTACTTAGGGTTTAAAAAAATATACGGGATTTGTCAGTAGCTTTATCAAAAATACTGATATTTATATTTATATTCCATAAATTCCACTAAGAAATCTCCAGATTTGTGGGCATGTAGTCGGTGCAGTGCTGCTCTCAAATAGCTCTCCAACGATATCGTATGGGTGTCGTGTCGGTTGCAGTATGAACACTTCTGATAGTCCAAAAGTCTATAGCTTAAACCACAATGTCCTCCGGGAAATTACAGTTTCGACCAATTAGAACCGGCTTGGATGAATTGCAACCTAACACCCTGAATATTTTTTAATTTAAACCCGTATTTGAATTTAATTTCTGATATCTTTCTCTCGAGAAATGAAAGGATTCAATTGCTAACACGTTCTGAAGTCGGAGTTAATTTACTGTAGAAATGTAAATCCAGATAAAAAAATGTATTTATCTATGTTTTCACGAGCTTCTGGATTCTGAGTTTCATTACTATAATTTTATTGTAGTTTCATGTGGTTACCTCACAATTTATTCCTAAAAAATATGATTTTATGATTGAATCAATTTCAAAAAGAGTTAAGTTCTACCGTTTTGTGACTTTTATGACATCAATCGCAATGATTATTTTTACTAGTACTTAGAATAAGCAATAGAACTAGTGAGAACAGACCTATTTTACTAAGAGAACAACACTCTGGTATATAGGTTCAAACTCTCTCATGCAACCGCTGTAGGAAATTTTGCTTGGCGAAAATTTCATTAAACTTTATTAAAATACTTTGCTAGCTGTTAGCGTTAAAGTGGACATTATATTGTCATCTTCCTAATTTCTTCTTCAGTAACTTAACTTCCAGCCACATAGGGGAAGGGAGTTTTTAAACCAAAAGACTTGAATTATATGAAAGTAAATCATAAAAATAACATAAACAACAGTACCTACTCATATTTGGCGGCAAACCGCGGTACGAACCCCGTGCAAAATATATTACCATGATATCCTATGTGGGCGCATTTCTTGTGTCCGGCTGGCAAGTACAGTTTTAAAGGACTTTCACACTTTCAGACGAGACAACACAGAAAATGGACTCTAAAAAAAATTTACAGAGACGCCGCGCCGGCTTTGTAAACAATTTACAGTGACGTGTAAAGCGGTTAACGTATCCCGTATGGGTAATGTGTTGAAAAATTAGGAAATATAAGGTTCTAGACTGTTCCATGTCTCTCAGTGTTTTTTTGTCTCAAAAACATGGTCTAAAATAACTCCTTTGCACCTAACTTCAGAGGGATAAAGATCCGTTGTGGTTACTGTATCTACACTTGGAAAAGTATCACTAAAAATAGAGTATATCGTGTCGTACCTTGAAAAGGTGCTCGTCAGGCTCTTTATACGGCATACATTCGGTTTAGTAGGTTTCCGTGTAGACTTGTGCATAAAATATGTTATTTTCTCTCACACTTTGCTGTCGGCTTCAGTAGTATTATTTGTGTTAAGGCTCTGTACCTGTCTGGGCCAGCGTAATACTAACTATTGTATAATCTATGTTTGTACACGGTACAGTCAGCCTCAAAGTAATGCTCACATTTATTTATCTTACTGGCACCTCTGTCTTAACCATATTGGATCATTCAAATCACACCAGAAATTTGGACAATTGGCCGTAGTCATTTTATTCGATATTTTGACTATATATATTAAAAATCCACTGCATAACCCCCATAGATTTTAAGAATGAATAATTATGGACTTTTTCTTCACCGACACCCTGCAACTTACGTTAGGCCTTCCAGTTGGTGGACGTCATTCGAAAACCTTAATTTTATTTACAGTGACAATATTCACAAATTATTTCACTATCCTGAAACAATAATTTTTCAAAAAATAATGTGAATTCGGTTTGAAACCAGTGATCTTCAATTTCTCGAGTCGACTGTACCTACTTCCAAGTCGAGTGCAGTTGTAATTCATTTTCGGAAATAGCTGCTTTGTCTCTTGAATGTTCTGTTCCATTAGATGATTGAATTTCCTGGACTTTATCAAATCTTATAGCTACATTTTAGTAAGTAGTTATTTGCTTACCTACTTAACTAGATAAATAGACAAAAACTTTATTGCACACACAGAAAAAAATAAATTACAGAAAGAGATAAACATAAAAATAGAGAGTACAATCTAATCTTTTATTTCAATTTAGTTTGTATCTAGCTACATTAACTTATAATTTTAGTGTACTTTTATAGTTTTAAGTAGCTAGGTTAAGTAAAATCATCTGAAAAGCATGAGTCAAAAAAAATGCATGAA
This sequence comes from Gandaritis pyraliata, assembly GCA_947859175.1. NCBI lineage: Eukaryota > Metazoa > Arthropoda > Insecta > Lepidoptera > Geometridae > Gandaritis > Gandaritis pyraliata. Next base: position 1,771,459 of record OX401867.1, on the reverse strand, counting down.
CTATTTGGATCTAGGTGGCACCGTGTAATAATAGTACTTTTTGATATCATAGCCTTGAAGAGTGATTGCTGAAGTTAGTGAAGAAATAATAAATCTCATGTGGTTCACAAAGTACATTTCATCATAATTTTAATATGTAGTAGACTTTTCATCCAATGCTTTCAAAAAACGAAGGAAAACATCGTGAGGAAACCTGCGGCTTAGTCAGCTCCGCACGTATTGACCTTGTCTTTCGTGTGGATAAAGCCGACTAAGTTGAGAGGATGGTATAGGTGCTACAAGCCTACTCCATCTAAATCATGTCCCATGCACTGCAGCCTCCCGCACATCGGGGCATGGGTCGTGGTTCCTGACGCTGTATAAATCATCTAGATTAGATGCAAAGACATAATAATATGATTATTATGTCTTTGCATTATAATAGTCTTTACAGAAATAGTTATTAGACTAAAATAAAATAAAAAATGCAATCGAATTAAATCACAACACGGACCGTGTCCATTCATTAGTAAACATTATTATCAGTTCATTATCTAGAAAAGATTACCACTCCTATACGTGGCTAAATCTAATCAGATCACGGCAATTTGCCTTACATAACTCCTGGTTTATCATTACAAAATGTATTTTCACAGAACAGTGCAGCAAAAATGTTCAGACTGCTAGTGTTTTGTTTTTTTGGGGTGGTAGGAGTTGTCTGGGCTAAAGAGCCGGACTACAGACATGTGACCTTAGAAGGTTTAGGGGAAGTAAAGGGAGTGAAGTATTGGGATGGAGAGTTTCATGAGTTTTATGGGGTGCCTTACGCATCGGCGCCGACAGGAAGAGACCGGTATAAGGTGAGTCTATTTTTGATTCTTTCTGATTCATTTTTGTTACAACTTGATATGGTGCACTTAGTTTTCAGTAATTTTTCACTGAACCTACCCTACCCTATTGACAGGTTTTCTATAATTTGCTTGATTTAGATAGGTATCTACCTAGATAGTGTAAAAAAACTGAGAGATAGTAAATATAGACGTACCTTAAGTCTCAACATTGTTCACACAAATAAAATTGAAAACCAACATATTTCAGGCACCACTGCCTCCAGCCCCATGGAATGAAACGATGAAAGCCAATAAAGGGTTGCTCGTCTGCCACCAAGTCTTCTACTCGGGAGAATCATCAAATAAAGAAGAAGAACACCTTGATGGTAGTTCAAACTGTTTAGTGGCCCATATCATGGTCCCGGAAATAGGAACAGAAACCAATCTCCTTCCAGTCGTGGTTTTCATCCACAGTGGAGCTTTTGCAGGTGGTAGTGGAACCATGGTCAAATACCATAAAGTTGCCCAACAAGATGTTGTCGTTGTAGCTCTGAACTATAGATTAGGAGCTCTTGGGTTCGCCTGTCTTGGCACAGAAAACGTTCCTGGAAACGCAGCCCTGAAAGACTTAGTTGCTGGTTTGAAATGGATCAATAAGCATATCAAAAGTTTTGGAGGAGACCCTGACAAAGTAACGCTAGCTGGATACAGTGTAGGAGCTACGCTAGCTGAGCTGGTAGCGTTGACTAAAGAAGCTGACGGACTCTTCAATAAACTGATGCTCGATAGTGGTTCAGCTCTTATGCCTTTTGCTGTGAACCGAGACCCAATCAATACTGCTAGGAATATTGCTAAAGCATCTGGTTTTGAAGACAGTGGAACCATCGAAGATTTGGAGGAGTTTTTACTTGAATCTGATATCCAACCATTGCAAGCTAATAGTAGAAATTTCTTCTTGAAAAACAGTACATTTGGATTTGCTCCTTGTATCGAAAACCCTGAGCTGCCGGGAGCTCTTTTAACTGAATCTCCTCACGATATTTTGAAGAGAGGTGATTACGGAAAGTTCGATGTTTTTACTGGGTATAGTAACATGGAAGGCATCAGTCGAACAAGTCAGTTTGAAAGCTGGAAGGGGTTAATGAATGAAGATCTATCTGATTTCCTTCCTGTTGACTTGAGATTTGCCGATGACAAAGAGAAGGCTAGTTTTATCACAGAGATTCAGCAAAAATACTTCAAAGGTGAGGATATTACTCTCGATACGTTGCAAGGATATATCGATTACTACTCTGACTCAATGGTTAAATACGGTTTGATGAGATCTGCAAAACTGCATGCAGCAAGAAGACCCATTTACCTATATGAGTTTACTTACGTCGGTAAGCTCAATACTCAGCATATGTACATGGATAGAATTTTCGGAGCTAGCCACAGAGACGCGATTGCGTATGTCCTGGATTTCTATGACTGGACCAGAAACTACACAGATATGGATCAAAGAGACAGGATGGTGTTTATGTGGACTGACTACGTGAAATATGGGTAAGATTTAGGTTTTTAAAAAAAACAAAGATTTAATTGATTTGGAGTATTTTAGAGATAAACAGTTGAAGTGTTTCTCAACTACTATAGCAGTTAGTTCGATATCTTAGAAACCAAAGCTTGAAATCGTACAGTGAACACCCAAACTAATAATGAATGGATAGTAACTTTGTTTTGTTTTAATTTACAGAAACCCTACCGCCTTCGAGAGTTGCCTGATCAAAACCAAATGGCAAAAATACACAAACGAGCAGCCAAACTATTTAGACATTGGCTACGAACTGGTAAATAAAAAGGATCTATTCGCAGACTCTTATAAATTCTGGGACAAAGCTTACCAGAAGAATTACTGGAATCCTACTGCCCCTAACCCTAGAGATTATAAGCCTACGATGGCAAAATCAGCTAAACCAATGATCAAGCAAGAAACTGCTCCCAAAGCTGAGAAAACGGAAAAAGAAGTACCAGAAGGAGCTTCAGATATTAAAAAGAAGACCCCTGAGGAAGCTCCACCTACTAAAAACAAGGTGTCTTCTGCTGGAGAGAAAACTTTTCAAAAAGATCAATCAGAAAAGAAAGATGCTAAAAGTATTCCATCAGTAAACGCAGCTAATGTTCAAATGCCCGATGCAAAGAAAATTGAAAAGGTACAGAACAAGTAAATAACAGTTTTTTTTGTGAATAAAGTATTTTCATGAAAATTGTAGGGCCATGTTTTTAATGCTAGCTAATACAGTTATTTAAAATTCAAATAAGGAGTTAAGTAGTAGCTAAGAATTTTATATCACAAACAATATATTACCCATTGTTAATCGGAATCAATGAAGCAAGGTTCACCGGATTATTTCATTTATATATTTTTCGTACCAAATCTTTTCAAACACCCGATATAGAAGGAAATTCTCCGAGGGTGCATTTTCTATTCCAAAAGACTACCCCTGGGGCGAAAAAATATTTTCAACACTTCGTGCATCGAACGGAATCGCGACTTACAAAGGAATGGGGTGCTCTTGTTTAGAGGTGTCAGTCACAGTGTGTGGTGTCAAAACTTACAAGAAGGCGAGTCCAAAATTGTATTATTTACTTTATTTTCACCACCGGTCATTCTACTTCGTGTTAAGGGAAAATCCATCATTTTGTCTTCAAAACAAACGACTTGACGTATGACTCGACTTGACTAAACTTATTTCAAATAATCCACTTGACACTGGCAAAATTGTCTGTCGAAATGACGGACAGAGGCCATATTATATAAGAGAAGAAGAAGAAGAAGCGTGCCTGGCACTTGGTTGTGTAACTTCGACAGTAAAAACCCTTTAACTTGAACCACAAAACAACATGGAGGTTTTGCATTGGGGTTAAGAATCTAACCTTTAGGTTTTTATAAGCATTGAATTGGAAGCGAGTGTGTCAGACGTTTGGAATAGCTGTCTGTCTGAAGTAACGGCTTCAGTGGTAAATGTAGTCTATTTATTTCGTTTTGTTTATTGCTTTGAGAAACAAAAACCATGGACCAAAAAGAAAGAAGAAAGAAAGAAAGAAAAAGCTTTATTTGACAACACATCGTATTACAAACATAAAACAAAAGTACCTAGACTTGTTGGGAAACCGTGGAAAAGCTTTTTTAAAAACACAAGAAATAATTGAATTTAAATTATTTAATGGTTATGACTTTTATGTCTAATACAAGCAGTGGCAAAAATCAGAATGAATCTTAAACCTAATGAACATCCGTTGCTCGAGTTCGCTGCATCAGCAAATCGTCCGCCGTCTGGACGCTGGAATGCGCGTGGGCGCTGATGCACAACAGCAATGTTATGCCTACTAGATATTAAAGACTGGGCGACTGGTTGATACAGGCAGCATAACTCCTCCCTCCGTAAGTTCGAGATTACCCGAAGGATGAGGGTTATCTCGAGTTTTCCTCGCAACACAGGATTTCTTAATTCTATGCTTAAATGCTAACAAAAAGAGACAAATTATAATAAAGGCGCAAAGCACCATGTTTCCTATGCTAACACTTTTATAATCTAGAGCACTATAACTATTTTCACTATCACTATTTTCACTTCCACTTTTCTGCAATAAGTAATTCAGGAACTGGACGTCGGCAAGATCGATTCCGTTGAGGTTGATTGGTTTTCTCAGCATATCAGATGGGCTTGACATTATTTTAGGGAAACTGATTACTGGAAACTTCATGTAAACTACATCCTTTCCTTGACTCTGGTGTTTCTTAAACGTCAATTCCTTAATCTTTACTTCACAATTATCATCCATAGTTAACAAGTAAGTTCCACAAATCGTTTCTTGTGTTATATCGTCCTCGCAATACTTGGTAAGTAGCGTATCGGTTCTCGAGTAGATAATCCAGCGATTGGGCTGTATTAGATCAGCTCTTACATCGTTGATGGTAATGGGGATCGGGTGACAGCTCGAGATATTTGTAGAAAATTTCATAAGTCCGGTAATACAATCGTCTTCGATCAGTGGCGTAGCGTCGTTCTCGAAGCACAGGAAACGGGCTTCGTCGACTTCGCGGCATGACTGGGAGAGCGGCCTCGCTTTCAACCCTTTCACAAGGACGTAAGGGTATTTGGGAAGGATCAGAGAGGTAATGTCATCGACTCTACTATGAACAGGTAAGGGAACCAATTTAAAATAGTTAAAAACTTCGTTTGTAATCAAAGGAATGTGCATAATTAGTTTTATCTGATTTTGTTTTATATACGCCTTCATTTCTATACATTGTTCTAATTTTAATAAATTTTCAATTTTTGCTGGAAATACTAATCTATCCGTTTGTTCAATTTCTTTTAACAATAATATAAACTCATCCGTGTCTACAATCGATTGGTGTAACAATTTAACCTTAGCGAAAGCAAGAGCCGTTTCAATCTCATTCAGTCTGATGTAGAGTGTTTGAAAGTTATGTATATAAATGTTATAGATGTGAATAATTTTGTTACTAGTTTGTGATAACTTCGATCCATTTAAGCTGCGATTAATATCTTGAATACTTTCCTCAATCTGAATGAAATTGTTTTTGGTAGAGTTCGCTATTTTCGTGAACGTACCCATCATTTCGGTAACGATTGTTATTTTATTTGATACCGCGTCTTGTTTAGTCTTTACCTCATGAATTAACGTTTCGTACATTACAGCATCGTCATTGTCAAGATTACCTGTAATTATCTTAATCAATGAACCAAGTGGATTTAATAAACCACGCTTAGATCTTACCGATGGAATCAATTGCTTATATTTTTCGATAGTTATATTCATGGTATAATCTGTTTGTGACTCTACTCCAATAAAGTCAGAGTCGAAAGCTTTGGTGTTGAATAAGTTTTCTATTTGTCTTTTCAATCTTACATAACTATTTATAGTTAACTCTAATTCCTCATAGATATATTTTAAATCTAGGATCTTAACGACAGTCCATGAATCATGGCTGACAACAGCTTGACCTTCCTTTACAGGTAGCAGTCCAGGGTTCTTGTCAATCGGCTGCAGATGAAGGGCCTGGCTTCGGATCACTTGGACCGCCAGAAGTATTAACCTGTGGAGGACGCCTGATATCTTTAATAGGAACTTTGGTATTTCTACTATTCGTTATAATTGGTACAACGTTTCTCTCTATAGCTCCGGTAACCTGAGCTTTCTGGTAACGGGGTTTATCTTTACCGCGTCTAGTGTTTACTCCTTTTATGAAGACCGTGTCGCCTACGTCTATGTCAAAATCTTTCTCGCCTCCACGTTTCTCTATTACAGCTTTCTTTGCATCTATTATTTTATCCGTTAAATACTCATATAAATGTTTTGTCCTGTTTACGTGTTCCTTCACTAATTGTTGTGTAAAATGTTTATTAAAATCTACGTTAAATGCGCTATTGGATTCTGTGTGGCCAAAAACTACTTCAAATGGAGTGAGGCCTGTAGTAGAGTGAATCGTGTGGTTATACGACATAACTGCATAGCTCATGACAGATGCAGCATCCGTTATCTTTTGTTGGTACTTAGCGATTCGGTATATTTCTATAATAGTCGAGTGAAACCTTTCGACTATTCCCATAGAGTTGGGATTATGAGGGGTACCGATGTGAAGGTCGATTTTATAAAATGCTAGTGTTTCCTTCATGAGTGTATTGTTAAATTCCGTGCCGGGGTCTGAACTGATCCTAGAAGGTGTTCCGTACAGAGAAAAGTATTTTATTAGAGCTCTGACGGCTTCGGGTGTGGTTTTGGCACTAATTTCGAAGGCTTGGCCTAATTTGCTGAAGGCATCGACTATTGTTAAATAATGTTTTCCGTCAATCGAAAATGTGTCCATGAACAGTTCTTGGAATGGCTTACTTTGCGTCTGTGATAATTGTAATTCCGGTTTCAATGGTTTACGGTCATATTTCATTTTTTTGCATAGTTCACACGAATTAATAACACTAGCAACTGTCTGGTCCATATTATTCCAGTAAAAGGTTCGTTTTAGATGGACTAACGTTTCTTTTACTCCCCTATGGCTAGTTTTACCCACGTGATATTTAAGTATCACGTCTCTTTGTTCCTGTTCGTTCTCTACATAAACTACTCTCTTCGTACATTGGTAAAACTTTACAGTTCCTTTTTGAAAGAGCAAGATAGTAGCTTCTGAAAACTGCTTTCGATGTAAATCGTCTTCAAAATAAAAGAAATATTTGACTTTTGGCCTAATATATCCTTTAAGAAACCTTTTTACCAGCTCTAGATTGTTTAAAGGTAAGTGAACCTCTAAAACCTTTTGTTTGTCTCTAGATAAGTCTTTAACCGATAGTTCGTCTCGATTCCAGGTATGCACGAGTATCTGATTCGGTTTGGTGTCTACAGCCTCTTGTAATATCAGCATACCGTCGGTGTCTAAATCGTGAGCTGAGTGTACCGTGCCTATACTAGGGTCATCGCGTCCTTCTGACGCAGATCCGGTGGTACTGCCTACAGATGGTTGTGAGTAAGGAGACCTGCGACCTTTGCCAGCTATTGATGGATTGCTTTTCTCCGAACCGGATGAAATTAATATCGGAGGTGGCGTTCGCTCGCGTGGTGTAGAGGTGCGAGAGGCACTTTTTGGATCTTTACTTAACCTTACTATTTCATCTGTCAATTCTACAATATGACGTTTCAGCTTCTGTTCCTTCTTATCTAAATTAACCTTCATCGAAACGTCATCATTTTCACCTAGGGCGTTGAGTTTTATTCGCGACAAAGCATCCGCATTGCAATTTTGCTTCCCCTCTTTATGTTCAATATCGTAATCAAATTCCGATAAACGCAGTTTCCAACGTGTTAACTTACTATTCGGCTCTGTAATTGATTTAATCCAAGTAAGTGGCCTATGGTCCGTGTAAATTTTAAATTTCTTTCCGTACAAATATGGTCGAAAGTGCTTTGTAGCCCAGACTATCGCTAATAGTTCTTTCTCAATAGTACTGTATCGCGTTTCGGCATCGTTCAGGGTACGACTTGCGTAAGCTATCGGCTTATCACTACCAATGGGTCCCTGTGAAAGGACAGCGCCGATTGCGTAGTTGGATGCATCCGTCGTAAGGACGAATGGCTTAGTAAAGTCGGGAAATTGTAAGAGCGGTGCGTTGGTTAAGAGCTCTTTACATTTTTCAAATGCGTCTATGTACTCCTGTTTTGTGTGATCGATCTTATTTTTCTTTTTCAGACATGATGTTAGTGGCTGTGTAAGCTTAGCAAAATCCTTTATAAATTTCCTGTAATAACCTACTAAACCAAGAAAACTCTTGATTTCAGTGGATGTTCGTGGTATCGGAAAATTCAAGACTGCTTTTATCTTGTCATTATTGGGCATAAGGCCGTTTTTGGTGATAGTGTGACCAAGATAGAGTACTTCTTTTCTCAGGAATTCGCATTTGTCGAGTGTTACTTTTAAGTTCGTCTCTCTAAGCCGATTAAATATTTTACGGAGTTTCTCGACGTGTTCCTCTAGACTGGATGAAAAGACTATGATGTCGTCAAGACATACCAAACAGTGGATACCCTGAAGACCTCGCAGCACATTATCCATAGCCCGTTGAAACGTTGCAGGTGCCGTCTTTAAGCCAAAAGGCATTCTTTTAAACTCGTAATGTCCTGACTGCGTAGTAAATGCCGTCTTTGATCTATCCGCCTCATTTACTTCAATTTGGTGATACCCGCTAGCAAGATCTATTGTGCTAAAATATTGTGACTTGCCTATCTTATCAAAGAGATCAGATATATTGGGCAACGGGTATTTGTCGTCGACTGTGATTTCATTGAGGCGCCGATAATCGATCACCATCCTAAATTTCCTTTCACCTGAAGCATCTACTTTTTTAGGTACCAGATGGACCGGTGCACTCCAAGGTGAGTGAGAGTCTGCTATGACGTTATCTCTCAAAAGTTTATCTACTTGTTTTTGTATTTCCTGATTTATGACAGGTGGGTGTCGATAAGGTCGGATGTAAATCGGATCCTCGTTTGTCGTCCTGATGTTATGTTTCACTTGATTAGTGAAAGACAAGGGCAGTTTATCGCAATAAAATATATCACGATATTCGTGGCATAGCCGGAAAACGCTATCACGTTCTTCTTTATTCATGTGGTCTAATCGCAATTTTCCTAAATTTTCTTTCAAAACCTGATCAATCATACCATCATCTTTCACAAAGTTCACCTTACATTCTTCATTTTTGAATACAATAACATCAAACGGTTCCTTAAACGTGATAAAAGTTTTCTCATTGGTTACGTTTTGTACGATCGTTTCTGCGAAGTAGTTCTCACACCTAACAAGAGCGCTAGGCATACGAACACCTTTCTTAAATTGCAGATATTTTAATATCGCATCACCATGTTGTAAGTTGGTGGGAATCCTAACTCTTGTTTCAGACCGTGGCGGAATACAAATCTCATAAGGTGGATTGTAGATGATCGGGATTTCCGCATTATGTGTACGTAACAGATGGTTACGCATGTCGATATTTGCTCCTAACTTCGACAAGAGATCAGATCCTATTAAGCCATCGTATCGTCCATCAACATCATAGATGTAGAATTTATGAGGCAGTGTGCTTTTAAAGGTCTTTAACAATGGGATGTATATTATTTCATTGTGCATGCTTTGAGCATGTGTGCTAATCACCGTGAATGGTTCATAGTATTTGAATTCGTTGAAAAATTCATTGGCTTTAGCGGGGCTTATAAATGATCTGCTACTTCCAGTATCGATGAGAAACTTGGAATTTATTTCAGGAATCACCACGTGAGGTAACTTTAAAATACTGTCACAGTAATTAAGGCTTATCACTTCACCGCATCCTTGGAGGCTGTTTCCTGAAAATTTTCCGGCTGTACGATTTCCGGACAGATGTTTTCCGGTTGAGGGTTTTCCGGATATGCGGAATTTGTCTCATCGATGTTTTCCATGTAATGACAGTCACTCTCTACATTATCGCCGTATGTATAACCGTAGTCATAGTTGTCATAATCGGTGCTATATTCCTGATAAGGTGTTAGATCTTCCATATAATACAGATCGTTCGCGATCATATTTTGTCTTACCGGCGCTGTGCGCATCGTGACGTCAGAATCTTTTAGCCTAATGTCATGTGGTATGCCAAATTTATAATTATTGTTTCCTGATTGAGGTTGGTTCTGAATACCGAACTTATAACCTTGCTGCTGGGGAATACCAAACCTATAACCGCCATACTGGAAAGGCGCGCGTTGCGCGGGGGCCTGACCGATATTAGGTCGAGGTACGTTTTGGGCTGTCCCAAATCGATAGCCATGCGTGGGCGGCGCGAATCTCATTTGTTGGATAAAGTTTGGTCTAAACCCTCCTTGTTGATTTTGTGGAATCCCGAATTTGAAATTTGTCTGAGGCATTGCCGGTCTATAGTTGTTATTTTGCATCGAGAAAATTGGCCTAGGGCCTAGAGATTGAGGCAATGGTGCTGGTGGTGGTTTCGATGCAATTTGTGAAGCTTGGGAATTTGGTACTTGTGCCGAAGTATTTTTTTGAATTTTATTTTTAGCATCATATTGGAACTTGAAATTAACCTCTTCAGTAACAATGCTTAAGGCATTTTCTAGAGTAGAGCACCCTTTCAGACGCACAATACGAATCATATCTTCGGGGAGGTTGTACAAGAAGACATTTAGGGCGGTGTTGTTGTACACTATCATTTTAGCTGCCTTGATTCCTTCATCGGTAAGTCTATTTACTTTCGCAAACAAAGAACTTCTGACATTTTGAATTCTATGACAAAACTGTATGTATGTTTCACCTTGTTTCAGCTTTAAAGTTTCGAGTTCGATCGCAATGCAATCTTCCGATCGAGGGTCACCGAAATGTTGCGTAAGAAGGTCCTTAAGCTCATCATATGACTTAATATTCGGGTGGTCGCTAAGTAGAGTCGCAGCTCTACCAGTGAGCTTACTCGATATCGCATGAAATAAGTACAGATTCTGAGCTACATCCCCTTCGATTTTACTGTTACTTAGTATATATTCACACGTAGATATAAATAAGTTTAATAGGTTTTCTTCCCCGTCATATTTAGGGATAATTGCCAGAGTTTCCTTGGGCACGGCCTTAAACGCCATCTTTTTTAATTTATTTTATCAACTTAAAATTACACTGATTTACCTATTGATGTGCAAACCAGTTTGCCTATTTTAGTGCAACTAATCCTATTTGATTTACCAATGGGTGTGTAAACCAATGTGCCTATTTGTGTGCAACTTATTCTATTTGATTTACCTATTTAGGTGTAAATCAATTGCCTATTTAAGTGCTTCTTATAACTACACAAATTAATTACGTCTAACAAATCTGCCTATTTATGTGCAAATTAGTTCGCCAATGTAATGCAAACAAAATCAGATAAACGCAATTAATAAGCTCGACAATTTGTGTTCGAGAAAAAGGTTGGAAAAGACACAGGAATATGAAATACAGGAAGTGAAAAAGTTTACTCACAAGCTGCTCGATCCCATGTCCTCCGGAAACTGTTTGCCACTTTAATTCACACGCTTTACCAGAGTCAAATTTATTTGGTTCGTTTCCACATCTGCTTAAAGTCAGTTTTCGTACGAATTTCTACTTCCGTGAGCTGTACACGACCGTAGATTTTCGGGAAAATCGTGGAAATCCTACCGGCTGCGCCAGACTTGTTGGGAAACCGTGGAAAAGCTTTTTTAAAAACACAAGAAATAATTGAATTTAAATTATTTAATGGTTATGACTTTTATGTCTAATACAAGCAGTGGCAAAAATCAGAATGAATCTTAAACCTAAAGAACATCCGTTGCTCGAGTTCGCTGCATCAGCAAATCGTCCGCCGTCTGGACGCTGGAATGCGCGTGGGCGCTGATGCACAACAGCAATGTTATGCCTACTAGATATTAAAGACTGGGCGACTGGTTGATACAGGCAGCATAACTACCTAGAACTATAATAATATGTTGCCAAAAAGGTGGCAGCTCAGCATAATTGTTGAGTTGCTAAAAAAAAAGCAATTCAACGCTGATTTTCAGCTGAACCCAATCGAGTGATGTGTGAAAAACATGTTGGTTCGTTCGTTAGTGGCCAATTCTGGGAGCTTTTAGGCCACTTTAAGGCTTCCGTCGTGGTATAACGACTGCTAAAACTGGGAACGACAGCTTAACGTGCCTTCCGAAGCACGGAAGTGCTCAGATGGAAATGGGTACCCATGGGTACACTAGCGGTTACCCATCCAAAGGACGTGAACTTTTAAATTATTAATTGTAGCAGTATCTACGTACCTAATTACTTCTAGCACAGTGTAGTCGGCTTGAAAATTTAGCAAATATGTAGTCATATCTAATTATAACATGCTTCAAGTTTAACTTTCATGCCGAGGACTAGTACACCTCCAGTTAACCCTCGGAGGAATGTCACTACCGCCACGTCCAAGTCGCGTCGCATCGCTCGGCATTCGATATTGACGTACCGGGACATCCCGGAGGCAGCAATGTATAGGATGCTCTTATTAAATACTTGCCCACTTACTTATAGATATTAAAAATAACCTTTACCTAAGTCAGGTAGGGTTAAAAACTGTGTTGGTACCACAATAAGTAAATAAAAATAAATAAATAAACATTCATGGACATTTCACAGAACGCTTTCTAGTCCCAAACTAAGCAAAGCTTGTAATATGGGAACTAGATGCTGATAGAATACTTATATACTTTTTTTTTGTAAATACATACTTATAACACAGTAACACCCAGACAGAACAAACATCTATGTTTGTCACACACAAATGTTTGTTCTCAGTGGGAATTGAACCTACGACCCACAGCACGGAAGGCAGAGCTATACCGACTGAGCTGTGACGCCTGTTTGTCAAAAATGTTTTGACTTGATGCATATGTTTGCCGTGATCTTTTTTTTTTTATTGACATAATGTAGTACAACAGAGGTACTATCAGCAAAAGTTCTACCTTACCACCTTAAGGGTGCATTTCCTGTAAACCGACTAGCCGTTAACTTTTGAATGCCAATAGAAGCAAATTATTTCGAGTGTAAAAGTTATGAAAACAATGGGCCGTCATAAAAATAAATAGATGTTTAGGTCTCTGGTTGGTCAAAATAAGAAGACAAAAGAATAAGGCGGGGTCAGGTAGCTAACTGCTTGCAAGCGAAACAGTTTCAAAAGTGGTAAGGCGGAAATTTTGCTGATGGTGCTATTTCGGTATTTTCAGTAGTAGTAGAGCTTTTTGTGAAAGAGCTCGTTCGGGGAAGTACTAGCACCGTACTTATTTGTGTCGCCAAGCAGCGATGCTCGCATTGCTGTGTTTCAGTTTGAAGGGTGTATGTGCCGGTGCAATTACAGGCACATGAAACTTAACACGTTTATGTCTCAAAGTAATGGGCGCAATGCAATGCATCACAGCGCTTGTCTAACATCAGATGGCTCATCAGCTTGTTCCATCATCTAGTAGTATAAAAAAATCTCTGCTGTTATTTTTTTTAATTATTTGACGTGCCTAAAGTATGCCTGCTAACGATAGCTTATACAGCAGCACCTACTTATTAGCTAGGAATAAAATGACAACAATATCCTATATTTATAACATCCTGTATATTTTATCTGCTCAACACTGCATTCCGATGTCTTGCTATGCAAATCCGAGCAGCATTGCTGACGTGCCACCTCATATCTGTTAGTATTAGCTGGCTTCAGAGAAATCGACGATATTGCCTAAAATAAACAGTAAAACAAACCGACACTCACTGGTTTTATTTTTCATTGGCATTAAAATACCGACTCTTTACTTGCTAAGGACAAAAGAATTTGAGAAAAATGTTGCGAATCAAGATTTCAGCGAATGAACTCTGAACGAACAAGTTAAGTTTTTAATATGTTTACTTAGTACGTACGGCTAAAAAAATTGTCTTTTAAAGACAAGTTTAAAATAGAAACGGAGATATTTATAACTGTCGGATAGCTTTATCATGAGATGGTGAAATAGGGGCTTTTTTTTAATTTATAAGCAAGTGTTTGACCGCAATCTCACCTGATGTTAAGTGACGATACGGTCGACGATGTAGCATGCTTAGAGGTGTAGATAGAGTACCTTGAATTAGATAGAGTATTTTGTCACATAATCTTTAAAAATGTGTGGTCTTTCCAGTGTTTAAAATCAGACCCTTGCTTTTTATAAATACTTATATTGAAACTTGTTTTGTAAGACGATGAAAAATAATTTTCACTACAAAAACTTTTCAGACACTGACATCGCAAAAAAAATTGCCAAAATGCTCGCAAAAAGTTCCCCCAGCATAAATCTAACCCCTGATTTTCAGTCGGATGACTGTGCAATTATCAATATCTAACTGCGGCTCAGCCATGCAACCGCCGTATTCACAAATACCTCTGAGATAAATGCAAATTATAAGTGCAAAACCAAGGACAGGAAGGAGAAGAGTCAGTTGTCCAGCGGCGAGATGGGTTGACGACATTGCTAGCGTCGCAGGACTTGGACGAGACTGGCGCAGAACTGTGGAGGGTGGCACAAAGAAAGAGAGGTCTATACCCAGCTGTGGGTGATGTCGGGCTGCGGATGATAATGATGATGTGCAAATTTTATTACTGTGGCGTAGTGACAGAAAGATGTTGGCAAAATTAATGTCTGCAGTCTTTCCCATTATTTGAAGTTATACTAAAAAACTAATAAAAAAAGTTAACTAATTTAGTGTTAAGTAATACTTATTTTATGCCCCACTGTTTGTGTTTCGTTTTTCTATAGGTGGGTCAATCTGTGTGTTTTAATTTAACCTGTATGTGTTGTGGTAATAAATAAAAGTTCTTCTATGTCTAAATTGTGATAAGAATTTGTTTTTTGTAAAGACAAAAAAAATTACCTAAAGTTTCACTTAGGTAAGTGTTATTTCTGAATACGGGTCCCTATGGTTCACGGGTGGCGGAAAATTTCTATTTCATACCTATAAATCAGTTTTCCTTTATTAAAACACCCCTTGGCACCTTCGATCTTCAATCGCATTAAGAGCCTTATTCTGGGCTGAATAACTCCAGGGTCTTTTGTTGTCAATAAAACATGAAATAAAACGAATGTTGGAATCCTATTAGGTATATATCCCTCAAGTTGATACTCAAGTTTTTTGCAATTTTACTAATATCCTAACTCAGCAGCGGCTATCAAAAAAAATACTAATAACTTTAGCAAAATGTAGGTATGATGATTTTTTATATTAATCTTTTTGCATGTTAATGTACTTTATCAAAAATGTAAATCTTTTTAATACTTCGTAGAAACAGAAAGTAATAAACAGAAAGTAGAGAGGAAATAAAGATTAAGTACCTATTTCATTTTATTTTTCCACTGTATGTGGTCCCACTGTACCTATGTGGTCTGGACTGTGCGATGCAAACACCATTTCAACTTTCAGAATACACCTCCCCTATCCCTTGGGTAGAGCGTGTTGTCTTTTTAATCTGCGCTACCCTCTTTGTAATCGCGGAAAACAACATCAGGGTAAACATTGTTTAATGTTGTTTAAAAAAAATATGACCACGATAAGGTTAGGTTAATGGTTTCAATTTAAACTGAATGAAGTTGGGTGTCCTTTTTTGTAGAGATATTTTCAACCGACTTCAAAAAAGGAGGAGGTTCTCAATTCAGTTGTTTTTTTTTGTAATGTGTGTTACCTCAGAACTCCGTCATTTATGACCTGATTTCAAAAATTCTTTTTTGATCTAAAAGGATGTACTTCCAAATTAGGCTCATTAAATTTTCATCATAATCGGTTCAGTAGTTTGGCTTATAAATAGAAATAACTGGAAACATATATGCCAACCACGTGCACGAAATTGCGTATTTTGCTTTCCTGTGACTTTTTAGTGGTGTTTATGGTCACTAGAACATTTCCAATGAACTGCCATCACCATCATCTGATGATGAAGCTGGTAGTCGAATAGAAGTCGGTTTTTCTAGTTTTTTAAACTTATAAATTATTATGAAAAAACTAACAGAACCAGTAAATGTCTCCATTATGTTCAACTGTCTATACCAATGCATTATCTCACAGAGCACAGCCACTAAAGCTCGTGAAACATATTGCGTCCAAAGTTTTTAGGTTTCATATAATTTCACCGACTTCTTTCTGTTCAAACTTGAACACAGCAACGCAAGCGTCACTGCTTGGCGGTAGAAAATTGGTAGTAATTTGGGAGCCAATGCGTTTTCAACGTTTTTCATTCTATCCCTCTACCAATTCTCCCTTATACCTCTAGAGTTCTACCTATTGAAAAACACACGTCCATCGACCTCTATTATCAGCACCCATGTCAAAATTACCACCACAATGGTGAATCAAAATTAAATAACACTCGAAAGACGGAGTGCTCTTAAAAAGCATTCAATTTCACAACTGTCAAACACAATACACTTGACAAGTGTTTGGATGTTCGGTGCGTAAGCTCCAATAAAGCGTTTGCACACCAGTACGATACGATACCGATATGTTAGTGGCTCCAAAAAAGGATCTCCGATGGCGACACGATGTGAAAACATCTAACATTCATTTTGTCGTGTTGGTAGTGTAAAAACAGCCATTTTCGGCCGCTTATTGGGAAAATATAATACGTCATTTCTGTGACGTCATTTTACAGACAGTAGATTTGGAGAAATGAAATAAAACTGAGCGCAGAATTGCAGTTTCAGCTTTACAACCTGAAGTAAGTTAAAATTTTTCCTATTTTTTAGAAAAAAATAGCTGGCATTATTTGTATAAAAATATGTAGTAGATAAACCGACTAAATATATAACCTAGTATTTTTTTAATTCAAATATAATACAGCCCAAATAAACAAGTCAGAGTTTTATACCTATCTGTCAAACAAAGTATTTCTTGGAACGACCTGTGGATTTTTTCAAAGCTTTTTTTAAGTCGAGTTTTATGTACCTATATAAGTATTTTTTAATATTATTTTAAGTACAACAACAAAATACACTACACACCAGTCTCCAGCACTTGGGAAAACGCGACGTCGGTTATTACCAAAATGGGCACTGCCGCTTGAATATTTTAATTAAATTCAGCATGAAAGATATTAATATCCGTGTAGAGTTCAATTTAAAAACATAATATTCAAAATTAATTTTCAACGACAATAATAATCTAATTATCTTTCCTGGAAATTAGGTATTTTGTTAGTGTTTATGACAATATCATGGAATTGTTATTATTTATGTTGGGTGTCTGGGTTTTCTCTACAATGTAGGACTAAGCAAAACTGCCCATGGTACAGTCGAAGACACGTTCACCTATACTGTTTAGACTTGAAGTATTAGAAGTTGAACGATGCGAATCGTGCGAGAGGGACGACAGTGTGTTTGTGTAGGACGGGCTGCGAGCGCGGCGCGCGCCCTAGCCTATTGCGCTCCCTTTCCAACGATTCTCTGCATTGTATGTAGCGTAGTTATGGTTGTATTAGGTGTATAACCTGACCTGTGGCCGCGTGTACATACACGTCGCTTTGATACCTAAAATTGCGTACTAGGGCTCTTTTACTAATTGCCAACAGTAAATGGTAAATTTGTATTTCCAATGGCCGACGTTTCCATTAGTTCCCACTATGGTTTGATCGATCATCCGCATCATGTGCAGCTGGATCAAAATAGCCAAAAATAGTTGGAAAAACTAGAGTACTCTAGAAACTAAAACTAAAGTAGAGTACTGTGTGAGTGTGTTTGTTTTCAACTATTTTTAGGCTATTACAACTGCATTTCAGCTGTCAAAGTTTGATAGTAGAATAAGTATCTAAACACAGATGAAAAGCTACGGTTCAGTTGTGTTTTAGCTGACAAGTTTGTTATTAGAATTAACCCTCTACTTACCGTTTGAAAAGATTAGGCTCCAATTATACCTATTAGACAAAAGCATGTCCAAGTGCTGTTTGGCCTTACAGCTCAGGGGAAGCTCAGTCATGGTCGTAGCTCTGGGCTGTAAATTGTAGGTTCGATTCCCATGAAAACAATTTGTTTGGTAAACCATCGTTTTAATTAATTTAGACTTTTTTTGTATCCTCAATGGGTATTTACACAAAATCCACCATTTCTTTAAAGTTAAACTAAGCTTATCTTAATTTAAGTGGGGTTAACCTCAAGCACAACCCCATAAATAGTTCACGGCATCCCATTAGTAGGTACTATTATAATTTCCTTTTAAACTACTGAGTAAAAGCCTGTTGGCCCTCGAGGCTTTTCATTAAGGCACTGCAATCCCTTTTTCTTATTAAAACCATTTACAGCATAATTTAAAAGGACCTTAAGTGCCGCCACGTGTCTTTGAGAGACGTCGGTGTGTGAGGGTTAGTTTTTTTTAAAGTCTGGCTTTAAAAACTTAGGAACATTGTCAGATTTATGCGCAAAAAAATACATTTTTGCTGCAAAAAAAATGTAAAACAAGGGTGTTGTTTTTATGAGGATAAGACAGAGATGAACAAAGAGATGTTCCACTTCATGTGTACCTCTGCCTATATTAATTCATTGTCTCACTGAGCTTGTCCAAACACAACAATGAATTATAGAGTGGACACAGTGTGATGCCCTAGACAGCACATCCTACATGGTTAGGATGTGCAGTCAGGATTTCAGTATATAGAACCTCGTCGGGCAAAATTTTTGCCAAAACAACTGTAATAAATAACCAGTAGTTAATAGTACGTGTAGAGGTGATTATTGTGTGGCACGTGGATTCATACATTATAGTCGGCACGTATGCAAATAAAATAAAATTCTCGATTATTTTATTTCTTCACAGTTTCTACTAGCGCGGAAGGTATGTGTTCTTCTACTGTTTGTATACCTACCCACAAAATTTAATTAAATAATAACTTTGATTTATATAACGTTCACAGGCATCTTATACCTAAGTAATTAAAAGTGTAACATATTGGCCTAAGTAGCTACCTAAAAAACTGTTTATTTAAGGGTGTAAATAAATTATTCTTTATTCTTTATTCAATTTGAATAGTTGTATGGATTTATTTGATTTTCAATTTCAATTTAAATAATTCATAAATGGTTGATGGAGCAGTCATTACATACTTTATTACAATACTCAATACTTTATTGCGTTCATGTTGTACAAAAGGGTCTTAAATATATTTATGCTACCAACATGAGCCCAGTTAGGGCACGAAAATTTAAAAATGGTCACTAGGTATTTTAACCATATTACTAACATAATTATTAAATAACATTTTTATATTAGTTATATAAAATAGTTGCATACATGCAATAGTTGCATCTTGCAACAGAAAACCAAAAGATTTTACAAATAACACCTGAGCACATGAAGGTACTGAGGCAGGGACGCCAAACAGTTTTTCGATAAGTTCAATTTGAAACAGAATAGTGTTGAAAAGAGAAAAGTTTTGCAGACAGCACGGATCGTCTAGACACCGGCTGGTGACATCTGCTGGGGAAGTTTTAGTCTCCTCTCGCTAAAGACCTTGGATTTGACATTCAAATTTTTCTGATAACGTATTGCTTCCTTAGTCGAATGCCAATAAAACAAACGAACTACTGCAAACATGTGGTAGTATGATCGACCACGTAAATATTCGACACTGAAACAACATTTCAAAATCGAGTCGAGCTCATTAGTTATTTAAGACTGGATTAATTATCTCTCAGGGTGGCTTGCACCAGAATCACTAAACGTGTTTAACAGCTAAATAGATTTAAATCTGACGTATTTATATGACTTGACAACTCGCTAAATACTATTTAAGAGTTAAACGCGTTTAGCGATTGTGGTGCAAGCCGCCCTTAAAGTCTGTCTTGGTATTAAACTCTCTGTCCTCAACTAGAACGTCCAACACCGCTATCAGTTAACTGATAAATATTCACAAGTTATACCACGAATTTTAATTGAACGCGTCCATAATCTACTACCGTGTTGCATATTGATGGATGTTATTATTTTGGCTATTGTTTGTTGAACTCGTTTTGATTTCATCACTTTAGGTATCACTGAATATTTTGCATTGCTTAGATCTCATTGTATCAACGTAAACGTTAAAATTCCTACATAAACTTAACTTATGTATGGGTGCTTCTTACAAAGGTTTTAGTACTTAGTCACAACGGATCATTGTCTCTCTGAAGTATCTGCGCAGAACTCATTTTTAGGTCGAATTGGAGGTAAGCTACTTAATTTTATTTTTTAAATTTTATTTTTTTACATGAAAAACAAACAGCTTATTATATTACAGTTCAGACAGTGGATGTATAGAACTAAAGAGCATAAAATAGTTTCACCTAAAGAACCTAAAAAAATTTCTACACAACAGTTACATGCGCAATCGTTTGTTACACCTAACTTCAGAGGGATAAAGATCCTTTGTGCGTACTGTACCTACCTACTTAAAATTATAAATATTTTGACGTAAACTATTTTGGATAATATGTGTCTGTAATCGCTAGATCAAAAATTCGGCTTCATCCTGGACGTCCACGGTTTCAGACGACCACTGCTTAAAAATACGTAACAAAAAGTTCTGCTGGACTCTTATTTTATAAAAAGTACTGTTGAAAGAAAAGTGCTAGGTTGTTTAAAAATACAAAATATATATTTTTGCTTAAAATTATCACACTTCCCATGATGTTTTTATTTTTTTCATTTCATTTAGCTTAGGCACATTAATACTTTGAAAACCTTTAATAGTATTACACGGTTTATAGTTTCTTGTTTTACAAACTAGTTTACTTACAAAAATAGGTAGTACGTAGGTAGGTACTTACTTACGTAAGCGGTTTGTCAACTATGTAAGGTGTAAAATGACTACCTAATTTTGAAATATGAAGAGGAAATACACTTCCTGGACAATTAACAATTACCTTAATAAATAAATTATTTAAATTTGTTCTATTTTCATATAGGTTCTATGAAAAACACCATCAATATTAACAGGAAAGCCTTCGTGAATTTTTCATAGATATAAAGTTTTCGACTTTCAATTACTAAAGTTTCAAATTATTGAACAGCCAGAAACATTATTTTTAATGATATTTTAAAATTAATTAATAAAGTAATTCTTACTACCAAGTTGTTCGTTTTTCCAACTAGTTCAAAAGGTGCTACAAAAATACCGGTTTAGATTGCTGCTTTATACAAAAGAAATATTTCGGAATAGATAATTTTTTTATACAATATAGACAATTTAGTCGCCCTAAAAAGCGCTGGCGACCAAGCGACCTGGACGCCTTTGAAAGGAGATGGTGGGAGGAGGCCCAGGAGAGAGAACATTGGAAGTCTTTGGGGGAAACCTTTGCCCAGCAGTGGGACGAGATAGGTTAAGGGAAAAAAAAATAGACAAACGGTTGACCGCAATCTCACTGATGGTAAAAGACGATGCGGTCGACGATTTAGCACATTTGCCTTGAAGAAACCTATTCCCTCTCTTGAAAACATCTAAATTATTATTTAAATAGTAGGTACCTAAGCTTATATACTATGACGCAGTCTTTTGTTTTATTTTCTTAACAACTATAGCGGCTGGTATTTCGAAGCATATAACTTTGGTGCTTTTATCTTCCAAACTCCAGTGTACTCTCAAAGGCACCTCTGGATAGAAATGTTCTATGTAAAAAACGTTTGTGTACACGTATTCCTTACCAGCTTCAAGGGGACAAGGTGCTGGTATATGGTCTTCAAAAGTGTACACGTCTTTACAAGCATCAGTGTTGTCTGTTCCAATAAAAGGAAGAGGTATTCCGGCTATATTCGCATGTACATGATTTATCAGACTTTTGACTGGAGCCACTGAAATGCATTAATAAAGAGAAACTTCACTGACTGCTGTTACTAAAATAATACACAATACACAATAAAAACAGTATTTTTGAAAATCCTAAAAACGGAAAGGTAGTTAAGAGGCCTATTACATTTTTGAGATACTCGAATTCAGAGCAGCCACACTACAACAAAGTGCCCATGCACACATTGAAGCCGCTTTACAATTTTATATGTACATTAACGAACCCATCTTGGTACTTGAAGATTAGGAAGGTAAAGTCATTAAATTAAATAATTGTTAGTAATAGCATATAGTGCTATATTTATCTTCTATCTATTTATTTTAAAGAAAATAGCATTTTAACAAAAAAAAATTATAAAAATGAATTCTGAATTCTAAATGCTAGAGATAGAAAACAGAGTTATTTGAAAGATATAATATAATTAGGCCTTTTAGTTTAACGACGTTATGTTTCTGTTTGTTTGTTAACGGGTTTAATTAAAAAAACTTACGTGGCTTAAATTTGAAGGTAACTGTAGTGTTGTACCCTTTAGGTAAATTGCATCTGGTCTTACTGCATGGAACCACTTTGATCCTTTCGCGGAGACCTTCAATGTTTTGCCCTGAAATATATAAAAACCATTGTGTTAGAGAAACTTCGTACTAGAGGAACTAACGCACTTCATTGGCCGCTTTTATACTTTATCGTTAAACGTCACGGCACGTCACGATATTACCGTCACAGCATAATCATCATCATCCTATATCAGTCCTCTGCTGGACGTAGGTCTCTCCCAAGACGCGCCACTGCGCGTGGTCTTCAGCTCTTCTCATCCAGTGTTTGCGCTACATTTCGCAGATCGTCGCTTTATCTTGCCAAAGGACGTCCTAAACAACGCGTTTTCCACTCAAGTATACGGCAGAATAGGGAAGCAAAATGTATATTTATGGACAATTTAGTAGTTCTGACGTGTGGTTCCGTCAACTGTAAAGGCAAGCCCATTAGCTATTAAGCCATCTTAATCATGGCTTGCTTATGATTACGCTGTTCATCCTACTAATATTATAAATGCAAAAGTTTAGATGTTTGTGTTTCAATCACGTCGAAACTACTGAATCAACTTGGATGAAACTTGGCATATAATATATAGTACGTAACCTGGATTTACACATAGGCTACTTTTTATTCCGAATAATTAACAAGATCTACAGGATAAAATGAACGAACGGGATTAGCAGTGCCAATTGACAAGAGGATGATGTCATGTCACGTCAGTTTGAGATTCGAGTACGGGTTCGGTGTAATGTCAAGTTTCTCAAAGCTCGGTACACGCACAGATAATATAATGTACACGGAAACGGTACTCGCATACGAAGTTGAGGGTATCTGTTAGTCAGATATAAATATGTCTGTATGTCTACCCAAGCTCTGTAGCGTTACTCGAGTATGGTGAAACATAATTTTAAGTTAATTGTTTAGCGATTTTAAAATGACGCCTATAAATCCATGCATGTAGCGGTGTAGTAATTAATTTAAAAATCACTGTGTAGCACTAGCAGAAGTCTAGTCTCTGTTGCCAAAGCAGCCGGTTTCTCCAAGGTTAAAAGTAGGTATTTATTTTTGCATTTTTTTGCGAATACTTATTCTGATTGGACATAATTATATAGCGACGGGCACATCTGTATATTATGGCCTATTATGATATTGGTAAGCGCTTGTCTCAGTTGTTCTATTCTCTTCTTTAATTTATGCTCGTAAATCGTTTGCAACTGTTTGTTAGATAGCTCAACTGTTTCATGTGTATTTTGTAAATACTGTGGTAATTTTCTTTGTCAATATATTGTTAGCTTTTTCTTGATATGTATATTTTAGGATACCTCTAATGAGATTAGGATAGATAGCTAACCTTAGTATGCCATCAAGAATGCTATTTTCCACATCATGATATTATAAACTACAAAGCCTTGAGATATTATAAAACAATACTTCTTACCTTCACATTGTTCTGCAGGAGATCCCCAAGCAAGCACAGTCACAGATAAAATAATTGCGAAACAAAATAATAAATTCATCTTGATTTTTATTTAATTTGCAAACGTCCGGTCTCCTTGCAAGTTGGCAAACACTGTGCTAAATTAATATGAAGTTATATTATTTATCTGCCAAGAACTAGTTGAAGAACTGAAGGACGTTTAGGTTTTTAGTCTTATTTTTAAGGTTCAGCACTTCAAAAAGAAGTGATAGAAATCTTCAAGTTTCTTAGAAGGTACTTAAAAAACAATTGATGGTTTGAAATTGAATTTCGGACCAGTCGTCAAAAAAAAACAATGACAAACAACTGCTATTGTTTTATGACTAAAATACTACAAGAAATATCTAATAAATAATAAAATAAATATCTGGGCCAGCAAATCAGCATTACTATTCAGCGCGGCAATGCAGCCAGTGTCTTGGGCACGCTTCCGATTGGTACTGATTTGGATCAGTTGAGCTATCTATAAATCGTTTGCAACGGTGTGTAGATAGCTCAACTGCTTCATGTGTATTTTGTACATATTATATATATTGTATATTAGACAGGAAATTAGTTAAGTTAAAACACAAAGAAGATAATACTAAGTAACTACCTAGAGGCTACCTTTGCAAGCAAGTCTTGGAATGGAAAGTTTTTGCGCAATCCACAATATTATTAATATCAGAGTAGTTAAAGTCCGGTTTTAAGTATTTATAACTTTACTTCTTTACTTCTTTACTACTTATAAATAAAAACGTACGTTTTCCTTATTTGTGCGCGTGCATTTCCATTGACAGAGCAATTATACGTAATCGGAAATTGAGTCAATTGATTTGACAGAGTCACGTCAGGTCAGAACTCTACTTTGAAAATCGATAAACGATTTGCTAGTGACATTTGAAATACAATACAGAGTTAGCTTCCGTGTTGTGCGCGGTCTCTCGTGGAAGGACCTAGTCACCGCGCAGTGTAACACAGAACAGTAAATATCCTGGTTTTGATGTAAGTTGAACTCTTTCGAAACATTAGCATGCTGACATTATCTCTGCAATCTTCAACTTCTTGGTACTAATAATAAACTTCTTGGTCTGCAATCTTGTTACTGACGATAGGTAAGTAGGTAGGTACTGCAAAAAGCGAAATTAATGCACCCAGGTACTTAAAGTTTACTAAAAGTGTAGAAGAAAAAAAAACTTATGATTTGAATAGTTTTATTATCTTGCAAAGGTACTTAATAAAAGAATTAAAAATAAACCTGTTTGATATTCGGATGTTTATCTGGACATTTTATTTCTCAGAAACTTCAACACATTATTTTTGAAGATTACTTGGAACAAAGACCCGTTTTGTGACTACTTACTATAGTTTCTTTTCAAACAATCCATTTTCATATATTACCAAAACTAGCTGTTGTGAATTTTGAATATCTGGGATTTCAATTTAGCTGTATGTAATAGGTACTTAAAGATTTTTTTAAAATAAAAAATAAGCATGATCGACAGGCGTCACAGCTCAGTCGGTAATAGCTCTGCCTTCCGTGCTGTGGGTCGTGGGTTCGATCCCCACCAAGAACAAACATTTGCGCGTGGAAAACATAGATGTTTGTTCTATGTCTGGGTGTTAGTATGTATTATAAGTATGTATTAACAAAAAAAAGTATATAAGTATTCTATCAGCCATCTGGTTCCCATGTTACAAGCATTGCTTAGTTTGGGACTAGAGGGTGTTGTGTGAAATGTCCCTGAATATTTATTTATTTATCGGATGAAAAGACTTTTCTGTCCCACTGCTGGGCACAAAATACTTACCTACTGGTATTTTATACCCAGCAGTGGGAAAGAAAAGTCAAAGCAAAAAAAATGTCGCAACTAAAATTTTTTTTCTTATTTTTCTTCTCCGGTATATTTATAAACATAAAGACGTTTGTTTCCGTATGTATATTCGTAAACCAAGGTCAAACCAAAGCAAAAACTAGTTTTCTATATAAGTAACTAAGTATTTCCTTCCTATCGTTAACAATATTATAAACCTAGAGGAAGTCTATTTTCTTATACTAAAAAATTTTTGCAGATTTATGATAATTTTACACAGAAATTGCTATTTTCGTTGACAACAATTATTGATAGCACCATTACGTGCACAACTAATTTATTGTATACTAGCTGTTACTCGCGACTTCTACCACTACCTACTAATATTATAAACTAGTTGTTACCCGCGTACGCGAGTACCGTTTCCGTGTACATTATATTATCTGTGCATGTACCGAGCGGATACTTTGAGAAACTTGACACTACACCGAACTCGTACTCGAATGTAACGAATCAAGTCAATGAATCAAGACCAACGCTTGTCAAACTGACGTGACATTGACTTGATTCACTTGATTTGTGTCTTATTTATGTACTTGGTTTTACTGAACCCTTGGTGCACGATTTTGACGTGCTTAGCTGTATTTTAATTCTAATTAGCAACGTAGTTTTTGTTATAACTAGGTACCTGTTTTATTCTTATTGTGTGCTTTTGCTCATAAAGATTACGTACTAAGTGTTTTTATTTTTGTTGAGTGACTACGATGTTTAGTATCTAGACTAGGTAGTTAGTAGTTACCTACTTTGTATGTATATCTAGACTTTTATGTTATGCATGAGAGAAAATGTAAATATATCGATGGTCCCCTAGAAGAAACGTGCAAGAGTTCTTACCGATTTTTTTTTTTATTGCAGATTTGAGTGTATATGGTCACAATACACCTTCTAAAATTTTTTCAGATTTTATTTTTAATTATTTTAATATAAATCAGCTCTTCGAATGTTTGTTCTACGGAAAACAAAATCAGCAATCTCACACGAATATCCTGACTATATACTTTACACACCAGTTACTCTCGAACGTTCGTGCAATGTAACTTTACACTATTATTCGTCGGAATTTAAAATGAACACGATGCTCGTAAAGTGTTTTACCGAATTTTGCAGTTTGATTACGGTTGGTAAGTTTTTGTATGATTTTATTCTTCGATACTTTTTAATCCATGCTTTTGTAAAGAACTTTATCAAAACATAGAAGTTATAATCAAAACCTGTATAGTTGGTTTACAGTATAAGAGAGTTAAGTAAATTTTGGTAACAATTATTAGACGCATATTCGCGTATTTTCTTTCACTTGTAGATTAAGTAAAAGCATTTAAATGCTTTGCAGAAATATTATTTTCTCGTAAGTTATGGATACACAATAGATAGTGTGCGCGGGAGGGGGTGCACTAAGCCATTGCATCACAAGGACAAGCTAGTCGAGTGAGCGGTGCGTGCCAGTGACGTCGTCGCACAAAAACCGTTATCTATTTGTTTGTAAACAAGTTCCTATCAGTTACCTATTTTCCTATTGCATTGCATAACGTACCTACATGGTGCTTGAAAATGAATTCATCTCGCTGTAGAAGAATCGAGCTTGCAATGTCATCGGTCCATCATCGTCAGTCAGCTTCCTTCGCCATAAAGGTACCGATACCAACCAATCCTACCTACTCGAGTTGGAATGAATAAAACAAAGAATAATGTTGTGGAAAATTTGGCATTTACTATCAAATCAATTATAATCATTAATAACTACTTAAATACTTACTAAAAACAAGATAAATATGCAAAACAATAATGTTTTTAAAACCAAAACAAAAACTCTGGATTATATTATTATACTTAATATTAAATCAACAACTGTTCACTTTGATTTCGTTCTTCTAATTAACATTAACATTGCACATGATTATAATTGAATCCAATGATTTTGGACGGTACTCTAGAGATCTTCATCTTCATCAATTTCGCCAGTTACAGGATTGTCTGTTGGGACGAGGTTCCTATAAAATGCCTGGTAGTACTCTGGAATCGCACCCGAGTCACAGAGACTAATTAGGTCTTTATTTATGTAAAGGCCCAGGCACAGGCAGCATTCCACTATATGCAGGTTTCAATCTTTCATCGTGCACTGATGCCACTGCTTCTCCTCTTCGTCTCCTTGAGTTGGGTCTGGCCATCTGCATTTCCTGATACGGTTGATCCAAGAAGTACCTAAATTTTATTTGGTCTGGCCTATCAGGTGAGACACAAACTTCTTTAACTTTACTCCAATAGATTTTAGCGCTATTTACATCTGAGAACCAGTTCTTGCCTTTGATTAAATCTTTGAAATCAAATATTTCGGCTTGCGTCATTTGCTTTACGACATACCTGCTTCCAGATACTTTGGCGTTCTCGATTATACCATACATTTGATCAGGAGTATATATGGTGTGATTCTTTTTTGCTCGCTCAATAACTGAATGCATTGAATCTCCTTCTGATTGGCTATGTCTTTTTTCAAAAAATCTGTGAGTTATTTGTAAGTTATATTTCCTGGATGCTAATGCCATCATCGCGAAGACATAGCGATTTCTATTCTGCCCCGTGCATGAGTCTGAATAAAAAGATATTCTTTTTATTCCTAAGCCAACTTGGGTTTGGATATAGGACCATAAGCAACTCGATATCTCAATTGCTCCTCTCTTTGCAATTTGCAAATGCCATACAAAGCAAAAGCCTTTTTTTCGTGTGATGTCGAAAACAGTAAAGTTGTAAATTGGGTAAATACACTGAGTATAACACAACAAGTTGTTTATACTGCAATTGAAAAATTATCGAAAGAATTAAAAGACTTGAGAGGAAAACATTCTACCAGACCAAAAAAGATGCTAGTTGAGACCGAAAGAAGCATAATTGAACACATTAACGATTTTAACAGAGTTGAATCTCACTATGTAAGAAAAGACACCCAAAAAGAATATCTTGAAGAAACATTGAATGTGCAAAAAATGCATCGGCTGTACTTGGAATGGTTGGGTACGAAGCCTGAGTATATTCAAGTCATACCAGCAACTAAACGGCAATATGAATTTATATTTAATTCGAAATTCAACCTTTCGTTTCACAAACCTAAAAAAGACCAATGTGAAATATGTATGACTTATAAAAATGCCGATGACACACGAAAACTGCAATTAAAAGATGAATACGAAAAACATATTTCCGCCAAAAACTTAGTGCGACAAATTAAAGACGAAGAGAAACAAGGATTTGACAAGAATGATAGCGTTGTAGCTTGCTTTGACTTGGAAAAAGTCTTGAGTATTCCGCAAAGTGAAGTTGGGATATTCCATTACAAACGTAAATACCCAATTTACAACTTTACTGTTTTCGACATCACACGAAAAAAAGGCTTTTGCTTTGTATGGCATTTGCAAATTGCAAAGAGAGGAGCAATTGAGATATCGAGTTGCTTATGGTCCTATATCCAAACCCAAGTTGGCTTAGGAATAAAAAGAATATCTTTTTATTCAGACTCATGCACGGGGCAGAATAGAAATCGCTATGTCTTCGCGATGATGGCATTAGCATCCAGGAAATATAACTTACAAATAACTCACAGATTTTTTGAAAAAAGACATAGCCAATCAGAAGGAGATTCAATGCATTCAGTTATTGAGCGAGCAAAAAAGAATCACACCATATATACTCCTGATCAAATGTATGGTATAATCGAGAACGCCAAAGTATCTGGAAGCAGGTATGTCGTAAAGCAAATGACGCAAGCCGAAATATTTGATTTCAAAGATTTAATCAAAGGCAAGAACTGGTTCTCAGATGTAAATAGCGCTAAAATCTATTGGAGTAAAGTTAAAGAAGTTTGTGTCTCACCTGATAGGCCAGACCAAATAAAATTTAGGTACTTCTTGGATCAACCGTATCAGGAAATGCAGATGGCCAGACCCAACTCAAGGAGACGAAGAGGAGAAGCAGTGGCATCAGTGCACGATGAAAGATTGAAACCTGCATATAGTGGAATGCTGCCTGTGCCTGGGCCTTTACATAAATAAAGACCTAATTAGTCTCTGTGACTCGGGTGCGATTCCAGAGTACTACCAGGCATTTTATAGGAACCTCGTCCCAACAGACAATCCTGTAACTGGCGAAATTGATGAAGATGAAGATCTCTAGAGTACTGTCCAAAATCATTGGATTCAATTATAATCATGTGCAATGTTAATGTTAATTAGAAGAACGAAATCAAAGTGAACAGTTGTTGATTTAATATTAAGTATAATAATATAATCCAGAGTTTTTGTTTTGGTTTTAAAAACATTATTGTTTTGCATATTTATCTTGTTTTTAGTAAGTATTTAAGTAGTTATTAATGATTATATTTGATTTGATAGTAAATGCCAAATTTTCCACAACATTATTCTTTATTTTATTCATTCCAACTCGAGTAGGTAGGATTGGTTGGTATCGGTACCGTTATGGCGAAGGAAGCTGACTGACGATGATGGACCGATGACATTGCAAGCTCGCGGTAGGTAAGTTGATGGTTGGAAAAGGCTAGAAATCGTCTAATTCTCCAGGAATCATAGGTTCAAGGAAAAACCTCTCTATAGAAGAAGTGCACTACTGAAAATAGCTCCAGAAGTGGGTTTCTGGTAGTGCACTGATGATGTGATGATAATGGTTGATATCTCGTAATTTTTAAGCCTAATTCTTAGGGTTCCGTACCTCAAAAGAAAAAACGGAACCTTTATAGGATCACTTTGTTGTCGGTCCATCTGTCTATCTGTCTGTCTGACTGTCAAGACCCATTATCTCGGGAACGCGTGGAGGTATCAAGTTGAAATTAAAACCATATACTCAAGTCTACAGTCCCTTGAAGTTGTGAAAAAAAAAACTCCTAAGTTAACATTAAAAAAAGATACAGCTGTTTATACCGAAAATAAAGTATATTTCGACTCTCTCAAGGGAATCAAAATTTATAGGGTATTTTCCGTTGACTTAGAACTATAAAATTTGGCAAGTAATACCGTCTTACACTACAAATATAGGGAAAAATCTGAAAACTATACATTAGTAATTCAATCATAAAAAAACAAGGGCTAAGCAAGGAACGGCGGTCCAAATTTTGAATAGAGTTAACCGTGTCATGTGGGTATCGTACGAAAGGGCTAACAAATTTTTTATAATAACTATGTACCTACAAATTGGTACGGATCTCTCCGTTGGCGAGTACGACTCGCACTTGTCCGGTTTTTCATATTTTCAGTAGTTTCAGTACAAGAAAGCATGCTTTACAAAACATTATTAATTAGAAAGTTACTTGAATAAAGTTGTATTACATTTTTACACATTTAAAATTTTAAAACAATTACTAGAATAACTATGCAACTAACTAATACCTGCAGTGATAAAATCTTAATATCTATAGAAAAACAGGGCACTAGCATGTTACACTTCAAAGGAACTCTAACATTTCCCGCGAATAACCGTGCATGTGTTGGATACGCAAACGTGCCTAAGTTTTTATCGCCAGAATAAAAATTTAAAAGGGTTTTTTATCAATATCTTAAAAACTAATAACATTTTAATAAAAAATAATATACCAAAAGATAGAGTATTTTTTTCTTTTTAATTTTGTTGTACATTATGGTAACGTATATTTAATGAGCAAGGAGTAATATTTTTTTTTGCGTATTTTAATTCTCCTGAATAGTTGACGATTTGAAGATGCACGTTTCTTCTAGGGGACCATCGATATCATGCCTTTGTGTTTTATACTATTTTACAAAACTTTAATTTTGAATTAGTTCTCAAAATTATTCATATTTTTACTCATGGTACCTATAATTTTTTATTGTTCCGGTCCAGTTTTAGAAAAAAACAAGATTTCGCAGTGTTTTTTTTTAATTTTGTTCAAATTTACTATTGCAAAGTAGTAGTTAACAGTGAACGTTAATTTAAATATCAGCTCTATAGAGCTGATATTTAAATTAACGTTCACTGTAGTCAAAGATCTTTTATTCAGTAAAATCACAAGAATCATTTAGAATCGTCTTATATTGCTACTAGCGTGACCAAGTAGATATATTTTTTTAAAATTGATAACTAATTCTTTTTGTAATAGTGATTGTGAATGAAAGTTGGTACAGAATGAAATAATGTAGTTTTGTTTTATGTTGATACAATAATTAATTATGCAAATCATTTAAATAATATAAATTAACGTGACTAAACTGTCGATACCGGTGAAACTGCTTCTTCTTTGTTTCCTGTAGAGGTAACAAATCAGCTGGTTTTTTTTAATTGTTTATTTATGATAGTTTTATGCAAAAGAGTTTTTTGGCGGATGAACGGACGGTGGAACACAATAGCAAATAACTATTTTGGAAACACAACAGTTTGAATTTAAAATTAATTAAT
Organism: Gandaritis pyraliata; assembly: GCA_947859175.1. Taxonomy (NCBI): domain Eukaryota; kingdom Metazoa; phylum Arthropoda; class Insecta; order Lepidoptera; family Geometridae; genus Gandaritis; species Gandaritis pyraliata. The sequence goes on along the minus strand of OX401867.1, from coordinate 1,739,486 downwards.
TAGTATTCGCAGAATATTTAAATTAGCTAACCTATAAAGTATCTTCTAATAAACATTTTTCATTGTTTTGTTTCATAAATAGGTGTGCAAAAAACACAAAAAAAACTCCGAATTAACAGACAGACTAACGCGGAAAGAATCTTTTATACTGTAGGTACATATTTTATTCAGTGGTAGGTATACGTTTTTATACTAGTTACTCTAAAATAGATACAGTACGCACAAAGGATCTTTATCCCTCTGTAGTTAGGTGCAACAAACGATTGCGCATTTACCTACTGTGATGCGGAAAAGTTAGCTTACCTCCAATACGACTCAAAAATGAATTCTGCGCGGATACTTCAGACCAAGATCCGTTGTTGTGACTACTATACCTAAGTTTGTAAATAAATTATTTTACTATACAAAGACCAAACTATCACCATAACTTTTTAAAATACATGTTTACGCATTGATTTCATAAATTATCTAGCTCTGAAACACGGTGATTACACTACAATTCGAGCGACACGAAAACCAAAAAAGCCACCATTACGTCATTACAGCACTAAGAGATTGATACATTTTTCACCCAGAGTTTTTCATTTATCTGTAAATTTAAATTGTTTAGCTCAAATAAGTGAGTTTATTGATTGTTGGCCTCACATGTTAGTCGACCCCGACGACGATGCAGAGTTTACAGTCATTTGCAATAATTAGCACATATTATTTTAACACTGTTATGTCCACAGATAAAGTTTTATTTATTTTTCTGTGGAGACACAGAATGCCTAGTACGCGCAAACTAGTTGAACCTCCGAAATAATTGTCTTGACTCTACCTACTGTTAGGAGCGGTTCATTCGCAGCAAATCTAGAAACACTTTGTGAAAAATAGCCACTTTCGAAAATTACTTCGAAGGTATGTTTACACGAATTCGTCTAGATACCTACTGATTGATGCAGACCTCTGGCCGCTAACACTAAAAAACTGGCTCTCACTTCGGCAGAGATTTTACTCTAATAGGGATGACGTCAAAATGACGTTGAAAACTCCTGTCACTAGTGGGTGAAACCAGTTTCGACCGAGATTTGACGGCATCCCTATTAGAGTAAAATCTTTGCCATACCCCCAGAAACACCCCCCTGGGCTGAGGTATTGTTGTGGTACAGCTCGGGGGGCTGTAGTGAGTCAGATTAATACATTTGACAGGACGTAAAACGAAAAAAAAAGCCATACGAATTCCATGCTACAAGTACCTACATTATTATGTACTTGTAGATGGAGTCTTAAACACATTGAACTATATAACACAAAGCCATTATTTCATTGCGAAAAACGTTTTTAGACATTTTCGAAATGTCTTGTTTTTAGCCCCTGACGCAAAAACGACGGGGTAATAAGTTTGACGTGTCTGCGTGTGTGTGTGTGTGTGTGTGTGTGTGTGTGTGTCTAAGAACCCTCCGTCTTTCGAGTGTTATTTAATTTTGATTCACCATTGTGGTGGTAATTTTGACATGGGTGCTGATAATGGAGGTCGATAGACGTGTGTTTTTTAACCCACGACGCAAAAACGACGGGGTGTTATAAGTTTGACGTGTGTCTGTGTGTGTGTGTATGAGGCAACGCAGCTCCCGAACGGATGAACCGATTTTGATTTTGTTTTTTTGTTTGAAAGGAGAATTAGTCGGGAGTGTTCTTAGCTATGTTTGATGAAAACCGGTCCAAGATTCGGGGGTTTTTAAAATTTTTAATTACACTTGTTAGTAGTAGTATTTGTCGTGCATTACAGATTGGCGCTCTAACCCTATAAAGTGATCGCTGATCAAGCCGTTAATGTTTAACTAAGAAATGTGATCACGCTTTCGTCTGAGCACAATTTATTGTACTGTCCCATTTTCAAAGCGCCAATTTTTATTTATTTTTATTTATTTTATTTAGAGCATCCAACAAGGAAATCACAATTATCAAGTACATTCTTAAATCTAAAGGAAATGCTTTGTGTTTGATGCCAATGTAATGTCCATTGTATAAAATATAGTAAGTACCCAGATACCCATATTGTCACGCTAAATCCAGCTATGAGAGAGTTTACCGCTGTCAAGTGGATGGAGTGGATCCTCGTTAGATACCAGTTGACGTAGACAGCTGTCTAAATGTGTCGATTCGCGCGGACCTCTGTCATGGCGTCGTCTGACCCCTAGCCTTGAGGATTTGGGATCGTGCCACGAGGCTAACCAAGGTCAAAGAACCTTTTAATTATTCATCCGGTAGTTTTAATGTTCCGATCCAGCCCCGGTATTCCAATCTTTTGCTGTCAAGTTATATTTCACTGCCCAGTGTAATTTCTTCAGGTCACGTGGTACAATTTTGTACCACGTTATCATTCTTTTTAGACACTTGACAGCAAAATATGCGCGAAAACAAATTAAATGACGTCATAATGTCACTATTTAGTCACAGAATAACTATGAGTTAGTATGAACTGACCATGATTTAAAACTTTGCAGTTCAACTGAGATTGGAATACCCCTGCTGTTATATAATAATATCGTTTTTAAACTTGCCTCCTTTCCTTTAGATCTGTAGGTTATATTTATTTACCTTGTGTCCTTTCTATGTGTACACCTACCCACACTACAATCAGCTTTCTATAATGTGTTTGTACAATAAAGTATAAAAAAAGAAGTGTTTTGTTTTTCCAAAACTGGACCAGAACACTATCAAGTAATTAAATTAATAATTTTAAAAAAACCCCGAATCATTGACTCATTTTCATCAAACATAGCTAAGAACACTCCAACTAACAAAAAAAAACAAAATCAAAATCGGTACATCCGCTCAGGAGCTACGTTGCCTCAGACAGACACACAAACACACACGTCAAACTTATAACACCCCGTCGTTTTTGCGTCGGGGGTTTAAAAATACCGGATGAATAATTAAAAGGTTCTTTGACCGAATATTTATATTTATTTATTTATAAAAGCTGATCGAGTCCGTGCGAGGGGTGATTTATCAGAGGTCAGAAGGTCAACCTTTAAAATTTTGACGTTGAAATGCGGACGTTGTGAAAAATTGCTTGAAAAAGAAAAAAGGAGCAGGTAGGTATGAAGTTAGATTTATGGATGTTTGTTTATGAAGGGGTTACACATTTTTATGATCACAATGCTTACAGCCTACAAAAACCTTCATAGCACTGTATTAATATTTAGATCAGTGAGAAGCTTTTGTTATTATTTAAACAAGCGTGATAGGGATATGTAAAAAATAATGTAGTAATAAGTAGACGTGGCGTAGCAGACACTAAAAGTGGCGTAGCACACACGTAGGCATACGTAGCAAAGCGTAGCGATGTCGTAACAAAAGCGTAGCCGTCTTAGCAGGAAGCGTAGCAATGCCGTAGTAGATGCGTAGCTATGTCGTAGCATAAGCGTAGCTATAGCGTAGCACTACGCAGAGTAGTAAGTAACTTTAGCTCTTTGTACCTATATGTCAGTGATAAAAGGTAGATAGAGAAAACCGGTTTTTATAAAGATTTACCTACGTAAGTATGTTTGATTTTTAGACTACTTGTACCATCAACTTGTAAATACGTAAGATTGGATTCATGATTAAAAAGTTAAGATCTGGGAAATTATTACGTTAAAATGGAGGTAATGTTTGAGTTTCAAATATTAGAAAATATTTATCTCCTTCTAAAACGATTGTTCAAATAATCATCTTTATCGAATCGTTATATATTTTACGATAAGAACTTTGTATCTCAGTCTGTCCGTGATTATAATAATTATCTACAAATTCATTTAATTCTTTTTTTAATATATGAAAAGCCAAGACAATAAGTGAATTTCCTCAAGAGCCATGAAACAATTAGTTTTAGTATTGTTTATTTGGTTTTCTTCAACATTTGCTCAAACAGGTATGGTTTTTTTGTAATTAGTAGTTCTATGCTGAACTTTCCGAGTCTCATTACCATCTTCACAGCCTCCTATCCTAAAGGCTCTTATACCAAAGACTATTCTTGCTTGAGACACAGCATCCACTCAAATATTCGTCTAAAGATGGTCCATTTAGATGGCCAATATGGTTGGTCCACCACTTCCACCAGTGTTCAACGGTGATACATTAAGATTAGTTGGAAGAAAATGCTAAATAGCATTTAAGCTCGCCTCTGTACGATTTTATACAACGTGTAACATACTGTCCCTTTAAGCCGAAAAGGGGCTTATTCAGACCAAACACCTGAATAGATTGGCATGTGCAAAAGTTGAATACAACATGTTGGAAATTTCCATTTTTTTTTTATTTTTTTTTTGTCTGAGATGTTTGCGACTACTTTTAGTGTTTATTTACTTTGCGTATGTATTCAGCCTGTTAGTACACAATGCTCACGCACCCTCCTATCACATCGCACCCACACATAGATACTTTAACACGGGTGCAATGTTTTTTTAAGGAAACTTTAAGACGCTTTTCATGAATGAAAAACTTCGAAATATTAAAAGTCGTAGAACAAATGTTGTTCGCCATGACGTGTAGAATACCCCCTTTCAGACTTATAGGGACATTATGTGACACCCTGTATTTGTGGGCAATAAAGAATTTTCTAAACTAATCTAATATCTAGTCATCATCATCATCAACCTATACTCATCCACTGCTGGACGTAGGTTACTCCCAAGACGCGCCATTGAACTCGGTTTTCGGCTCTTCTCATCCAGTGTAATATTTAGTATTCAAACATAATATATTTTCAGTTAACAACGTTCGTGTCCTCAACCACACAGAGTACGTCTTAACAGTGATACAGAAGACCATAACAGAAGTGGAAAACAGAGAGTGGTGCAATCTAAAGGTGCCTAACATCGTCGTACCTATAAAGTAGGTACTTGCATCAGTTTTGCTATCTGTAGATAATTTGCCTTATCTCACTAATATTATAAATGTCAAAGTTTTGATGTTTAGATGTTTGTATATCAATCATGTAACTACTGGTACGATTTGGATGAAACTTGGAATACATACAGTTCGTAGCCTGGATTAACACATAAGTTACTTTTTATCCCGGAAAATCAACAGGATCAAACTGCGGGCGGAAGCTAGTAATTTATAAGTTTAAAAACTAGAAAAACCGACATCAATTCGCCTGCCGGGCTCATCATGATGATGATGATGATGGCAGTTCATTGGGAATGTTCTAGTGACCGTAAACATCACTAAAAAGTCAGGACAGCAGAATAGGCAATTTCGTGCACGTGGATGGCATATTTTTTTCGGTTATTTTTATTTAAAAGCCAAACTAATGCACCGATTTTAATGAAAATTGAATGGTACCGACCTGGAAGTACATCCTTTCAGGTAAAATAAAAGAATTTTTTTAAATCGGTTCGTATATGACGGAGTTTTGAGGTAACACAGATAAAAAAACCGAATACAACCGAATTGAGAACCTCCTCCTTTTTTGAAGTCGGTAAAAAATCTATGCTTGATCAGTGCTTTACCAGTAAATGACGAATTGTTTTATTCTGGTTACAGTGAACACGTCATCGACCGTCACTACGAAGGCAACGTCACATACTCCAACGGTTTCTTAGTATCCATCCAGCAGGTGGATGTCCTACAGTCCAGCGTCCAGCAGATCTGGGCCTGGACCAGCAGTACCCGGAATGGAACTGTCTCCTTGCGAGGTAAGTGTGGAAAAACCACGATGATCCAGATCTCCTCATTGGAATGGCAATATTGCAAATCCACGAAACCAGTGGATTGTAAAGGTTCAAAGTCTTTCTGGAAACCTTAGGGAGAGGTCTTTTTCTAGCATTGGCTAAATGCTGATGTTTAAAAACGGTACCTACTAAAAGAAACCCACAGAAAATCAGGAGTTGTTTTATGCTAAGGCTAAAAAAGTGGGAAAAGCGTTCCACAGTTGATTCTCCCAAAGTGGTTTGTGGAACTCCTGGTTTTTTCAATACTCCTTCAGTGACTGAAATCATAGATCTTTGTATTGTCAGCTTATGTAGTCCGTCCGTCCGTCATCGGACATGTAGTAGGTAATATTATTGTGTAGGTACTAATACTGCGCTGGTTTTAAGGCACACTGCAAATGACGGATATGACGCTGGGCTACGATGTGTTGGCGGATCTGGTGGGCCAGCAGCATAGGTATACCACGACCTTCACGCATCCACTTATCAGCTTTGCTTTTAGTGTAAGTTTTATTCTACCCAGAATATACATAGTAGATTCTAAAGTACCTAGTAGTAGGTAGAATAGCCCTTTATGAAAAAGCTTGTACGGGGAAGTTCTACTTCTGAAGTCGACTATCTTGACGGGCATGGGTGTAGGAGTAATTGACAATTGACGAGCAAATGACAGGCGTCACAGCTCAGTTGGTAATAGCTCTGCCTTCCGTGCTGTGGGTCGTGGGTTCGATCCCCACCAAGAACAAACATTTGTGCGTGGAAAACATATATGTTTGTTCTATGTCTGGGTGTTACTATGTATTATAAGTATAAGTATGTATTTACAAAAAAAAGTATATAAGTATTCTATCAGCCATCTGGTTCCCATATTACAAGCATTGCTTAGTTTGGGACTAGAGGGTGTTGTGTGAAATGTCCCTGAATATTTATTTATTTATTTATATTTTATTTATATTTAATTCCAGGCATGTGAATTTTAATCTCAGAATGATGGACACTGAGTAGGATCATTGGGCAGTTCGCTTGTTCCGTCCACAATCAATCCTATAAGCATTACTGTGCATTGAAGGGGCTTTCTATTGAAGCAGGGACTTTAGCTTTATTAAATCTAATTCATTTGCTTTCCAGATTGACTACAGCTTGGAGAATGAAGAGATTGTCCGCGTAACTGTAGTTGGAACAGTACCCAGGATCTCAACTGTCCTTCCAAAAATATATCCAAAAGACATGACCAGTGATGTATTAACGGTTTTGGTAAGATCTTCAATTTGGCTAGCTATCTTTTAGAACTCGCTCAAAAAAGACTATATGAGCGATTTTTTGAATCCAAAGCGAAGTGAAGGATCCTAGAGTAGAATCCTGAACGTAGCAAGGGAAAGTACGTCACTGGCACCGTGTGGCACACTCTGCCTTTCATCCCCCTCTATGAGAAAAATAAATAAGTAGTTATGAATTTATATTTACATAACATAGATACGTTTTCCATGTAATAAAGTTTTTTTTTTATTACATGGTGTTGGGTTTTGGATATTTTTCTCTCAATTTGTTCGGTAATAAATTGTATATGACAGTTTCAGTAAATCTGTATCGTACGTAGGTACCCCGTACGTTTAGCTTGAGAGTTAGTTTGACTAATTTGTTACTTTGCATCAAAGGATGTTCTTCTGATTCCAGTTTGATCCAGAGCAGACTGCTGCCGGTATCACTGCATGGGGAGCTGATGTTTTAGAGCCGATAACCAGAGATGTCGTCACGAATGTGGAGTTCCCGAGGATCTGTTACAACTGTCCTGTAGCTTAGAACTTTCTTTTGCATTCGGGCAAGCTTCGGGAACTTTGACGCTACTATGATATTTCTTTTGTTTTTATAAATAACGGAACAGTGCTGTCGATTCTGTTGTTGCATTTTTTTAAACTAACCTAATTTGACAGCGCTAAAATTATAGCCGTCTTTGTCATTTTCGTTTATAAGAAAGGGACGGTAACATTTTTAGTGCTGTCTAATTAGGTTAGTTTAGAAAAATGCAACAACAGAATCGACATCAGTGCCTATTATTGTAAGCAATTAAAAAAACCTACTTTTCGTTTATATTAAAGTATACGTTTGACAAAATTATTCTGATTTATTTATTCTGTATTCTTTTCCAAAGTAACTCTGCTTGTATGCTAAAAAAAACTCTAATTAACTCGCATAAAAAAAAGTACCGGGAGGTACCCGAAGAATCGCCCACACGATCTACAAATTAAGGAGTAAGGGATCACGGGGTCACGTGATACCTACCTATTCTATAATCCGTAGACTCTAGCGTAAGGGAACGTACCCATACTACGTGACCCGTTTAGGGAGGGGTGGGGGGGTTCTTCAAAATACTACGCTTGGTCAGAGGGGGGACTGTTCAGGTTTTCGTCGTAGGTTCGTTGTAGGTATCTAGGTAGGTATTAGTGTCGATTCTGTTGTTGGATTTTTCTAAACTAACCTAATTTGACAGCGCTAAAATTATAGCTGTCTTTGTCGTTTCAGTTTATGAGAAAGGGACATCAACATTTTTAGTGCTGTCAAATTGGGTTAGTTTAGAAAAATGCAACAACAGAATCGACAGTATTATCTAATTGGTAAAATAATACTACGTACGACGAAAGTCCTCAATAGGTATTAAACGATACTATCAGTCTATGGGTATAGTTACTTATCGATAAATAGAATAGTTATTAAGATATTGGGTAGGCATGGTACATACTTATTGAATCTTATCAAATCTTGTCATCATTTTGTAGCTAATTACATTTTGCGATCAAGGTACTTACTCGATACTCGATAAGATGGCTCGGTGAAGTAAATTAAAATGTTGCGATTAATTCTAATTTTGTTTTTTAGTTTTGGAATTGTTTCCAGTCAAATAAACTGGGGTGAGTTATAAATTAAATATTATTAATCAGCCTAGCAGCTCTACCTACATATAATTGTATTACCTTTAACAAATAAAAAAACTTCGCAAGAAAAAAAAAACTGTGAAGAAAATGTGGAACCATCACTTTTTCGAATACAACATTTCGAATGGTTAAAGCTCCTAAAATACATTTTCAGTGTCCAGAGGCCAAGTGTCAAATGCTTCAAACTACTTCAAAAATGTGGTGCAAGAGCTGGTGTACGATTTGGAGAACATGGAATGGTGCAATTTGAAGATGGAAGACTATTCCCAAACCCTCAAGTAGGTTCTGCTGCGAGACTGATACCTACTGCTGACGGGCAGGAAACCGATGCAACTAAGACCTGCAGCCTGCAAATAAGCTAGAAATGTTTTTAAGACAAAAGATATAAGACATAACATGCAACATAAAAGCGCAATAAAGATTTTGAATTTGAATTTAAGATAAAATAAAATAATATAAGAAAAAGTTTATTTCGAGTAACTAATAAAATAGTTACGATAATTTATGTTGGCTTAATAATAAATTGACTACAAAAAACGGTCTTTTTTGTAGTCACATTTTTTGGTACCAACCTTTACTTTTTTTTAAAGTGAGGCGCTCTACCAGTGGCACGTTCAAGGCACGGTGAGATACACCAACGGCTTCGTGATCTCCATCCAAGAGCTGGACTACAACAATGTTGAACAATCCGTCTTTTCTAGGACAGGTGTGGAACAATGCAATAACTACAGGGCTAACTGTCAGTGTGATGGAAACTGTAGGGCTAATAAAGCTGTCAGTGTGATGGAAGCTGTTATATAGGGTTAATAAAGCTGTCATTGTGATGGAAGCTGTTATATAGGGTTAATAAAGCTGTCAGTGTGATGGAAGCTGTTATATAGGGTTAATAAAGCTGTCAGTGTGATGTAAGCTGTTATATAGGGTTAATAAAGCTGTCATTGTGATGGAAGCTGTTATATAGGGTTAATAAAGCTGTCAGTGAATGTCCTCGTATTTCAGTTGATGGTGAGGCAGTTCCACACGCATACGTGCGCGGGTATCTGAACATGAGAAATATAAAAATCGGCTTCGACGTACTGGTAGATCTGGAGGACCCTGAGCCACCTCACGAGCCTCACCAGCGGTACACAGGACACTACACGCACACGCATATACAACTACAACTGGATGTAAGAAAGCAATGGTACCATCACACGTGGTCTCGTCAATAGAACCATAAATAGGAGACTAAGAACACGAGAAAACACTTGAAATATTCTATTTTTATGAGAAAATATCCCAACAGAGCAAGGCAATTGAGTACCTAATGCTCTGCGTCCATCATCTTGAGACGCAAAATTGTTGGCGTACTTAATCGCACCAGCACCCATACCCTTCAAACAGAAAAACAGCAATGAGAGCATTACTGTTTGGTAATCGGTATGTTGCTCATCATTTTTAGTCTGTAGATTTCCAGTCCTGGACATGGACATAGACTTCTCCCATAGATTTTCAGGAAGATTGACAGTTCTGCGGGTACTAGCACAGAATAGCGAATAGGTACCTAGGACCGATCTGTGTTTTGAATTATGTTGATGCATCCCCACCTTACCGTGGTTTCTCACTATTACAGGTGACGAGAAACCTGCTCACGAAGCAGATGACGTCATCACCAAACTGGCTCAGTATCTCCGGGGGCATGGGGATCAGAATGATCTACATGCCAGCTAATAACATGACGGAAGTCCTGTCTAGACGGGTAAGCAAGCTGTTTTACCTACTCCTGTTGGATCGGTTGTCGTTGGCAGCGGCGGCGCCGCGCCGGCGCAGCGGGTCGCGGTCCTCTTTTGGTAGGGTAGGGCAAACTCTCATCTCATTGGATAATGCTAGGACAGCCAATGACTGGCCAATGAGAGAAAAGTATTAGGACGGACAGGTACCCTACCCAAAGAATATGAAATACTACCCTACCTACTTATTACCTCCTACAAGCGACAACGACACTTCGCAATAAACGTACTATGGAGCGATATTTACCTACCTAGTCCATGGCATATTCATGATTGCTCATTAGCGATAAGACCGCCCATTGTAGGTAGGTAGTTGTAATCCCTAGGTTATGGTGTGCAATAAAATATTTTCTATCCATCTATTCATACCTATCTACTTTCGTTCGTGCTACTAACGGAATTTACCCTAAACGGAATTTACCCTAACCTGAACATGAACGAACATCCTCCTACCTTCTTCATTTTCCCTCCAAGTTCTTTACTTTTAACGCTCATATTTTTTTGCCGTTGTGCCCGGGCTAAAGTCATGTCATGACCATACTACTTCGTTTACTTCCGTTTACCTAGTTTCTGCACCTTGTATTCTGTTCGTTTCAGTACTTGCCGAGCCTCAACGCCAATTCTGTTGACCAATGGTGCAGGAACATCATTGGACCGATGCTTGTCGATATCTCTACTAATCGGATCGAGTTCCCAGAAATTTGCTTTCATAGTTGTACACCGTAATCTTTCCTTTCGTAACGAAATAAATATGTAGTGCTTTTTATTTTACCTTTTTTATTTTCTAGTTATTCTGAACATAAAATAGATAAGATAAATTTAAAGTTACGGTTTGACTATTTCTATGGGTTTGACTGTCCATTTTATTGTTACTGTCAATGCCAAGTTTTAAATTAGATGTCAACGTCAAACCGTCACAATAAATAGTGATGTGACGAATTGAGTTATTGACCCGAGTTATTTGAGTTGTACTATTTATTGACTCGAATCTCAACTCGGTCTGGTGTCATCTAAGTACATAATTAGAGGAATTAATGCTAGTTTACTTTTGTTTCATTATTGAATTCTAATAAACTCAACACTAGGTTTTTTTTTTTCAATCTCACCTGATGGTAAGTGAGTGAAGGTACTCTCGAATTAACGCATACGAACTACGAACACCCGGATCCAAATTATATTGTGTTGTTAATGTAATATTTTATAGCGGAATTAGTACCGAGCAAGAGCAGTAAGCGTGTGGATTGAATCAATTCGAGTTACAGAAAATTCAACTCGAGGTATTCTATTTTCGAGTTAGATAACTAACTCAACTTGCACACACAACACAAGTCGAGTCGCGTCGTCGTCGCTCGCACGCTGGTTTGTTGGTATTGGTACGTCACTATCAAAAATTATTTATAAACATTTACAAAGCTCTATATTTTTCGGTGTAGTCAATATATAATTTATTTCCTTCCTTCCTATCGCTTCTATTCATTTTATTTTTGTTGAAACAAAATGAGTGATGAAACTAAGGAGGAAAGGCAAGACAACGAATTGGCCGCATTACAGGTTAGATAGCTGTCTATTTTTTTTGTTGTTTCCTATTTACCTAACATAAACTTCCTAACTTTGTAAAGAAACTAGGTACCTAAGTACCTAACTCCAGGCTCGCTTAGGTATAGTTTGCAGACTGATTGTAAATTCAAAAAAAAAATCAAAGTGATTTAGGAGCATGTTGGGTTTACAAAGTCAAACTGCCTTGCTTAAGTTGAAGTCATAATTACTTTTCGTATCCACTAGAGGCAGCTGAGACGCTCAAAGGTGCCTCAGCGTTGCGTTTATTGGAGACGACTACTATATGCGCGTCTGATACAATCGTGTTATTCTAAACTGGCTCACGGTGCCTCACTTTGATTTTCATTACGTAGCTTGTTGTTTTGTATAACTTTTTATTGTATTCTCAATCAGTTGACAGGCGTCACAGCTCAGTCGGTAACGGCTCTGCCTTCCGTGCTGTGGGTCGTGGGTTCGATCCCCACTGAGAACAAACATTTGTGCGTAGAAAACATAGATGTTTGTTCTATGTCTGCGTGTTACTATTTATTATAATTATGTATTTACAAAATAAAAGTATTTAAGTATTCTATCAGCCATCTAGTTCCCATATTACAAGCTTTGCTTAGTTTGGGACTAGAGGGTGTTGTGTGTAAAGTCCATGAATATTTATTATATTTATATTTATTATTTAGTGAACTTATCTTCTTATGAGAAATAAATAATCCTGAAAATACTTTCAGGCAATATTTGGAGATGCTGTTGTGGATAACAGAGAGAAAAATCCTTGGAAGGTATGGAGACCACTAGATTTGATGCTGACACTCAACCCACTACACAACTCCGATATCCGAGGCGTCCACTGCTCTGTGACAATACATTTTAAGTGCTGTCTTAATTACCCTTGTGTGTGAGTATCGTCATCATCATCCAAAGCTGAACTACTGCTGGATATAAGCTTCCTTTCGTCCCTCAGATGTGAGAGGAAAAATTCAATCAATAGAAACATCTACCTAGTTGTGTTTTTTTGTCTTCAACTATTCTTGTACCTCACATTCTTTGGTGGATATGCAGCCTTATGTTCAAGTTGGTTTCAGACCACCCACAATGTTTATTATCAAGGTACACGGCCTCTCAACTGAGAATTCAAGAATACTATTGGAAGAATTGAAATCTTATGCCGACACTCTATGCGGAGAAGTTATGATATACCAACTGGCCATGCGTACTCAGGTAAATTAGACACATGAACAAGCACTATTTTAAGATACATCTCTCCTGGATTCGTATTTAGATGGGGGAGTCTAGTTAATGTGTATAAGTAATGCATAACGCACAATGTTATCTGTAGATAATGTCAAGTTGACACGCATCACAGCTCAGTCTGTATTGTATGCCTTCCATGCTGAGGGTCATGGGTTCGGTCCCCACTTTGGCAAACAATTTTTGTTGGGCAAACGTAGATGTTTGTTTCATTTGTGTTACTTATGTATTATAAGTATGTATGTACAAAACAATTTATTTAAGTATTTTATCAGCAATCTGGTTCTCATATTACAAGCTTTTCTTAATTTGGGACTAGAGGGCGTTGTGTGAAATGTCTATGAATATTTATTTATTTAATTACAGCAATTTTTGCATGACCACTACAAGCCAACATTGTCGTTCTACGATGAGATGCTGAAAGAGAAGAATGAAATGGAGCAGATGAAGCTTCATGAAAGCCAGACCAAAGAGAATGAAGAGGTAGGTAGGGACACTATTGAGTGAAGGATTTGAATTTTATTTAGCTCTGTTCTACGTAAACGAAAAAAAAAATTAAAATCTGCCTAGATCCTTTTCATTATTGCATCTGAAACTTGAGCTGGGAACTCAAAAAAATTACAATTTATTATAAATTGTACTAAGTTTTTAATTCCAGCGTCAAAAAATAAAAGATGAGATACAACGCAGGCAAGCAATGCTGCGCGTTGCTGGAAAAGAACGAGTGCGCAGAAGTAGCGTCAGTCAAGAAAGCAGTGCTGACGGACAGGGCGACGTGCCAGAACTAGTCTAGTAAGTTGGCCCCTTGTAGTGACTTGGCCTCTAGTGAATTAAGCCTCCTAGTGATTCGAGAAATCAGGATCAATAGATTACCGGAACTAGTCTTGTAAGTTGGCCCCTTGTAGTGACTTGGACTCTAATGAATTAGTAAGTTGGCCCCTTTTAGTAACTTGGCCTGTATAAAGAGTAAGAAAGCAGCAGCAATGGACACAGTGTCGTATGAGAACTTGTTATAGTAAGTTGGCCCCATTGGTGAATTGGCCTTTAGTGAGTTGACTCGCATCCAGTAGTGAGCAGGCCTTTACTAGAACGACATGATAAAACATTAGATTATTAAATTAAAGCTATTTTGATTTTCTAGCTATGCGGACGACAAAATGTCTCCAGCTAAGGTATCTCAGACAATGGAAATACCCTGCACTTGTGCTGGGAAAGGTGTTCAAGTCGTGAAGAATGTCTACATTGGGAATTGTCTGGGTAAGATATCTACATTCTTCAAAGGATTAGTAATAGGGGTTACAAATAAATGTGACATTTACTTTGTAATGCGAGGGTAAATATTTGTCTCTGCACGGCAATCACATTAAAACTAAATCTAAATGATCCTTGTTCTTGAATAAAGAAATTATGACTTTGACATGTTTTTTTATACAATTAAATGATGAAACAATCCGATGTTACCAGGGCACGTCTTAAATGGACGTGCTTAGTGAGGCAATGCATCGTTATAGGCAGTGGTTGCCACTTAACTTCAGGCGGACCATCAACTTGTTCCATAATTTAGTTCTATAAAAAAAGTGAGTTTCTTTTTCAACTAGATGTTTAGATCTACATTGCTTCATTTCAGGCCACTCAATCAACGGCTCCACAACCTACCTAGCAATCGATGGCGAAACAGGCGAGCGTCTCGTTGTAAAAAAGTGGATAATACCTCTCGTGTTAGACTTACCAACGCAAAACCGTCAAATCACCGCCTTACAAGCCAACCAAAAAGCTATAAGCAAAATCAAAAACTCATATCTTATCCCTTATACAGCTTTAGAAATATGCGATAAGACTAAAGAATGGTGTACCATTGGGTTTGCCAGACATTGCGTGTTCTTATTCAGAGTTTTTATACTAGGTTCATCATTAAAAGCTATTATAAATAGGATCAAGTTATATAGTGACCAGTTTGAGGGTTTAAGACTACTCAGGCATGTAGGGATTGGTGTTTTAAGAGCATTAAAGGAACTACATAGTGCGGGGCAAGTTCATAGTAATGTGCGGAGTGAAAACGTGTTTATTGATGACTGTGGGGATGTGAAACTTGTTGGGGCTGCTTTGGATTCACAGCTCACTGCGATGGTGGACGGTGATAGCTTTTATGAAAGGTGAGTAGGTACCTAGGTACTAAGCATAAGACGACAGGTCGAAAAATTTTTGATCGGAAATCTTTTGGATCAAAATGCTGAACATTGTTGAACATTGAAAATGCATTGTTATTCTCTAGATCGTGAACTCATTTATGTTCAGTGATTTTAGATCTTCATAATAGTTGAAATGTGCGAGCGAGAAGGCTGTTGACGTTATTCTGCGGCTTTAATTGGCAGTTCAAGAGTATATACGCAAAAAACAGTTAAAAACTTTTTGATAATGTCTGGTAGTTTTTTTTTTCATTGTGATAAGTTTTCCATATAAGCACTACCTTTTCTCCACACTACACAAAGGTTGGTTGGAAGAAAATGTTAAATAGCATTTAGCTCGCCTTTGTACTATTTTTATGTATGCAATAAAGAATTTTCTAATCTAATCTAATCATCATTTCAGCCATTATACTCCTGAATCTGAATATTAATATACCTACCCTATAAATCTCTAAATCGGGATATCGTATCCCAAAGGTTCCTCTTTTTTAACCGACTTCAAAAAAGGAGGAGGTTCTCAATTCGGTTGTATGTTTTTTTTTTTTTTTTTTTTTTTTTTTTTAATGTTTGTTACCTCAGAACTCCGTCATTTATGAATCGATTTCAAAAATTCTTTTTTTATCTGAAAGGATATACTTCCAGATTGGTCCCATTTAATTTTCATCAAAATCGGTTCAGTAGTTTGGGTTATAAATAGCAATAACTGAAAAAAATGCCAAGTTGTGGCGTAGCGCCTACCATTTTACTGCTAGCAACGATGCAATATGCCAAGTTGCGGCGTAGCGCCTAACATTTTACTGTTAGCAACGATGACCCTTTGTGCACACCTAAATTTTAACATTTTTCTAAATTTGTCAATAAACCCAGTTTGTACATTCAAACCGCATTTAATTGGAGAAAAGCAAAAACCCACCAGTTGTTCCTCTAAAGAGTCAACACCAACCACGTGCACGAAATTGCGTATTTTGCTTTCCTGTGACTTTTAAGTGGTGTTTATAGTGACTAGAACATTCCCAATGAACTGTCATCATCATCATCATCATCTGATGATGAAGCTGGTAGTCGAATTGAAGTCGGTTTTTCCAGTTTTTTAACTTATAAATTATTCCTCAAAAAACTTCTCCTAGCCTTTATTATTATATTTACTTTAATAAAACTATCGTCATAATTTTGAATTTTTAACCGACTTCAAAAAAGGAGGAGGTTCTCAATTCGGTTGTATGTTTTTTTTTTTTATTTTTTTTTTTTTGTTTTTTTTAATGTTTGTTACCTCAGAACTCCGTCATTTATAAACCGATTTCAAAAATTCTTATTTCATCTGAAAGGATATACTTCCAGATTGGTCCCATTTTATTTTCATCAAAATCGGTTGAGTAGTTTGGGTTATAAATAGAAATAACTGAAAAAAATATGCCCGGCGCGGCGCAGCGCCTACTATTTTACTGCTAGCAACGATGCAATATGCAAAGTTGCGGCGTAGCGCCTACCATTTTACTGCTAGCAACAATGGACCCTTTGTGGTGCACACCTAAATTTTTACATTTTTCTAAATTTGTCAATAAACCCAGTTTGTACATTCAAACCGCATTTAATTGGAGAAAAGCAAAAACCCACCAGTTGTTCCTCTAAAGAATCAACACCAACCACGTGCACGAAATTGCGTAGGTATTTTGCTTTCCTGTGGTGTTTATAGTGACTAGAACATTCCCAATGAACTGTCATCATCATCATCATCTGATGATGAAGCTGGTAGTCGGATTGAAGTCGGTTTTCCAGTTTTTTAACTTATAAATTATGTGATCCCTTTCTTGCAATTTTGAACAGACAGACCGCGTCTCAAGATATCTACAGCACGGGTCAGCTTCTACTGTCGATAGTGGCATCAAATATGCCTTATATGGAGATACCCCCAGACCTGCCCAGCTCGGCTAAGGATTTTTTTGCAAGGTACTCTATCTCAAGTCTCGTGCCTGTAAATAGCACTCATACCTTTCAAACCAGAACACAGCAGTGCGAGCATCACCTTAACCTCTGTTAGTAGTAGAACTTCTTCTATTAGAAGAAGAAGTTCAGGGAAGTACTATCACCATTCCTATTTCTGTAGGATTTCTCTATTTTATTGTAAAATAAAACCACAATACTTGGCTTCTTCTCGTATCAAATATATTAGCCAAAACTGATAGATGTCACTAGGAAGGTAATACGTCCGTCATCAAGCAAAACACAAATAAGGTTTTACTTTTAAGAAGAAGGATTGCTATCACAATCGAATACAGATTAGTTTTTGTAGATAAATTCCAAAAATTTCTGCTGCCAAGCAGTCATGCCCGCATTGCTGTGTTCAGTGCACGTGCTCAGTGAGATAATGCATTGTCATAGCCAGTGGTTACCACTTAACATCAGGTAGGTCATCAGCTTGGTCCATTATCTAGTAGTGTAGAAAAAACTACTTGGCGGCAGTAAATGATACTATTTCCCCGGACGAGCTTTTTCACAAAAAGTTAAATAAAATAAATAATAAATAAATATTCATGGACTTTACACACAACGCCCTCTAGTCCCAAACTAAGCAAAGCTTGTAATATGGGAACTAGATGGCTGATAGAATACTTATATACTTTTTTTTTGTAAATACACTCTTATAATACCTAGTAACACCCAGACAGAACAAAAATCTATGTTTTCCATGCACAAATTACTACTAGAGATTAGGGCGCTCATTACTTTTTGACATGTGCTTTTTATATTTCCAGATGTCTGACAGAAGAGGAACAGTCTCAGTGGTCTGCAGAACAGCTGTCCAACCACGTGTTTCTTTTAGACACATCCGCGAAAGAGCCCACTACTAAAATAGATGACATTGGAAGTAGCTCTGAGGTGAAGATTTATTTCTTTCTTATTTTATATGCAACTAGCTTCCGCTCGCGACTTCGTCCGCGTCCCATTTGTGCCTGTTAGTTTTCAGGCATAAAAAGTAGACATAAGTCACTGAAAAAAATCGACCTAAGTAAAATTATTTTTAGAAAGAAAAAAATAAATTAAATTTATTCGCCAACATTAATCAGTACTTACCAATCCATTAAGAACCACAGATATTATTACCTGGAATTATGTACAGATCTGCTTACTTTTGTTTACTTTTGTTGTACCTACCTTAATTACCATTTTAGTATGTATTTTAATGTATATCTTTGCTGTATATTATTGTCAGAACAATTACTCATTAGTTTAGGAGGTGGGCGTTGAGACAGGACAGTTTATAACTTTTGCTGTCTCATCGTTTTAGCTTGTAATTTGATCTATGTACCATCAGCAAAAGTTCTACCTTACCACCTTAAGGGTGCATCTCCTGTAAACCGACTAGCCGTTAATTTTTGAATACCAATAGAAGCAAATTATTTCGGGTGTAAAAGTTATGAAAACAATGGACCGTCATAAAAATAAATAGATTCTTTAGAATAGAAATAGAAATTATTTATTTTACGCAACATACAATAAGGTACATAGTTATTTACTTAATAATAAAACGATAACATGCGTAAAAAAGGAACCCACTCAGCAAATGCGGCAGGTGCACGGTGGCTCCTTTAGCGCTGGTTTTCAGGGGTGCCTTCTGAATAAATTACGTTTGAAAATTATGAAATTATGGGACAGATAGGTACTAGAGGCCAGCGTGGCAAACCGTAAAAACCGTTTAGTTGTAAAAATAAAGGGATTTTTGTTTATAGGATGGTGACACTGCGAAGAAGATCGCGCAAAGCGTGCCAGCCACGAGCGGCCATTCGCGGCTGCATGCAGAGTTTGAAATACTTACGTGGCTCGGAAAAGGCGCTTTTGGAGACGTTCTGAAGGTAATTCCAAAACCAATCGTCATCCACTGTAAATAAATGGCTTTGTTCCTGCCTTTCCATAAATAAATAATAAATAAATAAATATTCAGGGACATTTCACACAACACCCTCTAGTCCCAAACTAAGCAATGCTTGTGATATGGGAACCAGATGGCTGATAGAATACTTATATACTTTTTTTTTTTTGTAAATACATACTTATAATACATACTAACACCCAGACATAGAACAAACATCTATGTTTTGCACGCACAAATGTTTGTTCTTGGTGGGGATCGAACCCACGTCCCACAGCACGGAAGGCAGAGCTATTACCGACTGAGCTGTGACGCTTGTCAATTTCTCTCGTCCATCTTTGGCCTAGCTAGACAGATGGTTCACGCTAATACATTAATTAAAAAAATATTAGCGCTTTTTTTATATTCTCCGTTATTTAATCTAAAATGACGAATGTTTTACACAGCAAAACATTCTTGTCATTATAAATAGCAATTTACAACATAGACATTTAAATTTCAGGTCAAAAACAAGCTAGATGGAGGTTTCTACGCTATCAAACGTATCAAACTGAATCCTGAAAGCGTGAATCTTAACAAGAATATAACTCGCGAAGTGAAACTCCTCTCTCGATTGAACCACGAGAATGTTGTGAGGTACCACAACGCGTGGATTGAAACTACGTTCGAGCAGGTCGAACAAAATGTTGATACTAAAAATGCTACCGAACTACGTAATGATAGGTAATACTAAGTAGTTTCTACGCGCAGTACCCTTGTTTCCACGTTATCCCAGATAAATGTACAATATATAAGTGACGAGTGGCATATATCTTTCTAAAAAACGTAGTTTTGTACCATATTTTTGACTAGGCTGAGAGGGTGATATAAAAATAGGTGCTACAAGCCTACTCCATCTAAATCATGTCCCAGGCACTGCAGCCTCCCGTACATCGGCCCATGGGGAACAAGTGCCTCCTGACGCTGTATAAATCATCTAGATTAGATTAATGATAAATAAAATAAATAAATAAATATTCATGGACTTTACACACAACGCCCTCTAGTCCCAAACTAAGCAAAGCACACTAAGCTAGCACTAAGCTTTTTGATTCACAAAAAGTCATCAGTTATCTATAGTTTCAGCACTAAAATCACAGAATTCCTCAGATGTGATGATGAAAATGTGTTGTTTTATTTTCACAGCCTAGATGGCGTTGTAGCAAAACTGGCTGGCGGCGGTATAAAGATCGAATGGTCAATATCCGAGAACCCAGCCCAAGCGGACTCTCTTTCAGATAGCGAGGATGATGATGATGATGAACAGGCTCCAACGTTCCATATTGTCACGTGAGTTTTATTATTCTTTGAAATGTTGGAGTTTTTTCCACATGTATGAAATCTTACACATCGAACTGTCAAGAATTTAGTCAAAATGGATGATTAACTAAAATATGAGTGACTTTGATAAGTTTTTCTTTACGATGACGTAGCGTCAAGCAACAAACGGCGAAAAAAATTTAAATTTGTTTTTCGTTCGGAGAATATTTTAGTCAATCACCTTATTATATGCGCTATTAAAGTTGTAATTACAACCATATATATTACCAGCATACATTTGAAGATACTTTACAAAGTAACAACTAATTTTGTTATTATATTAAAGTCCAGAAAATGAATCGAGCGGAGGAATAGAATTTGAGCAGAATTCTAACAACCTATCAGAGACAGTTCCGTCTGAGGACGTCGTGGATTCCAAGACGAGGTCAGAAAGGCTGTATCAAGTGCTGTACATTCAGATGGAGTTCTGTGAAAAAAATACTCTAAGGTGAGCAACATAGAGTGCATTTTACAGTCTAGAAAATGAAGAATCGAATAGTTCTCCAAAATACATAAAGATACGGGTTAAATAGTCATTTATCTAAACGCTCCGTGTAGAAGTTAATAAATACAATATTGGTAAATCACATAGCGCCATGTAGCTCCAAAGCAAAGTTTATTTATTCATCAAAGCAAAGTGTGCAACCATTTCACAAAATAAAAAATGTTAATGTAAGCGCCGCCATCTTGTAAAAATGGCGGCTAAAAACAGTTTTTAACAATATCTCTGTGAATACTCATTTTATCATTAACATTATGAATGAATTCAATTCGACTGTCGAAATTATAAACAGCACATCAAAATCTTTCTGTTACGAAAAATACCTAAATTTTGAACAACTAGCGCCACCTATCAAGAAGCTGACACAAAAAAATTGACAGCTGTCAACCTACCAACCTGTCACTGTCATGTCAAGTGGGAGTCACAATTCACGAGTGATCGAATGCTTGATTGATTGACTAACGCCATCAACGGCATATTATATACTGGACTATGCATTGGCGCTCTGAAGATGGAACGATAAAATTGTATTCAGATGAGCGCGTGAGCACATTTCTTAGTTATACATCAACGGCTTGATTAACGGACATTTAGAAGGGTTTGAGAGCCAACCTGCAATGTACTGTACCTACTGAGAAGCGCCGAAACATGACATTTCCAAAGTGCTAAAATTCTGGTGTTTTTCGTAATGTAATGCTGATTCCTTTGTCCAATGAGCGCAAACATTTATTTGGTGAAACAGACTGTATTTGTTCAATCAAGCCACAGCTCGTAACAACAATTAACAAAACTTATCGACAGGCGTCACAGCTCAGTCGGTAATAGCTCTGCCTTCCGTGCTGTGGGTCGTGGGTTCGATCCCCACCAAGAACAAACATTTGTGCGTGGAAAACATAGATGTTTGTTCTATGTCTGGGTGTTACTATGTAATTATAAGTATGTATTTACAAAAAAAAAGTATATAAGTATTGTATCAGCCATCTAGTTCCCATATCACAAGCTTTGCTTAGTTTGGGACTAGAGGGCGTTGTGTGTAAAGTCCATGAATATTTATATTTATTTTATTTATTTATTACTAGTAGTTACCCGCGACTTCGTACGCGTCTACAGTTTCCGTGTACATTATATTATCTGTGCGTGTACCGAGCGGATACTTTGAGGAACTTGACATTACACCTCATTACACCAAACTCGTACCTACTGGCATGTCAAACGCTAGTCATTAGACCAAAGAGGTAGTACTACGCCCTGTCAAACTGACGTGACATGACATGACAATGAAATCCTCTTGCCAATTGGCGCTGCTAATCCTTTTCGTTCATTTTATCCTGTAGATCCTGTTAATTATTCGGGATAAAAAGTAGCCTATATGTCAATCCAGGTTACGAACTACATATAATCCAAGTTGGTTCAGTGGTTTTGACGTGATTGAAACACAAACATCCAAACATCTAAACTTTCACATTTATAATATTAGTAGGATAAGTAACTTTCCAGGCAAAGTTTTGAGCCCCAAACGCTACCCTATACATTGATATTGAATTCCAGGCAAGCCATAGACAAAGGTCTATACCAAGATAACATCCGCGCGTGGCGCCTCTTCAGAGAGATCGTGGAGGGCTTGGCTCACGTGCACCAACGGGGCATGATCCATCGAGACCTGAAGCCGGTCAATATATTCTTGGATTCCAATGATCATGTCAAAATAGGGGATTTTGGACTCGCGACTAAGGCTTTCACAGCGATGCCTGTTGAAGGTAAGTTTACAGAAACAGATGTTTTATACAGTACTAGCTTCAGCCCGCGACTTCGCCCGCGTACCGTTTTATCCTGTTGATTTTCCGGGATAAAAAGTAGTCTATGTGTCAATCCAGGTTTTACGAACTATAATATGCCAAGTTTGTTCAGTAGTTTCGACGTCCAAACATCTAAACTTTCGCATCTATAGTCTCTGTATTTTATTGTATTTGTAGTAAATTATATAAGTATGTATACTGATATTTTTGTTTTAATTTATTAGGTTTAAAATGTTGCACAACGCCGTTCTATATTTTTCATCATTCCTGTCCATCCTAATGTTGTCTGGAAGAGATCGCTTTTAGCGATAAGGCCGCCCATTGTACTTTCTATTTTTATGTTTCTTTCTGTAATTTCTTTCTTCTGTGTGTGCAATAAAGTTTTTATCTATCTATATAATATTAGTGGGATACTAAAGTACTTATACTTTTTGATTGTTCAATTCGTTGTTTCAGATAAATCGAAACCGCAAGAACAAATTGATGGTTCCCTCACTGGCCAGGTTAGAATCTAATATCATTTTATGCTTCAATATACAGTATCTAACAAAATTCAAATCGGTTCATAAATGACAGAGTTCTGAGGTTACAAATATAAAAAATACAACCGAATTTATTTATTAATTTATTATTATTTCAAAAATTACACATGCTTAAAATTATATAGTGCCTTAAAGCCAAGATATGGCTTGTCTAGGCACTAGGTTCTCGTAAGAATAATACTAATCGGTCGAACGAACGAGAAATTGACAACCTCCTACTTTTTTGGAGTCTGTTAAATTTTTTTTTTATCCATTTTTAGATTGGCACAGCTCTTTATGTAGCCCCCGAGCTACTGCAATCCTCAACCAAGATGATCTACAATCAGAAAGTGGATATATACTCACTCGGAATAATACTTTTCGAAATGTTCCATCCACTGACGACTGCTATGGAGAGGTACAATTGCACCATCAATTAGTTCATTTGTTTATTTACTAGCAGTTACCCGCGACTTCGTACGCGAGTACCGTTTCCGTGTACATTATATTATCTTTGCGTGTACCGAGCGGATATTTCTTTGAGAAACTTGACATTACACCGAACCCGTACTCGAATGTCAAACGTTAGCCGTTAGACCAAAGAGGTAGTACTACGTCCTGTCAAACTGACGTGACATGACATGACATCATCCTCTTGCCAATAATTGGCGCTGCTAATCCCGTTTTTTAATTTTATCCTGTAGATCCTGTTAATTATTCGGGATAAAAAGTAGCCTATGTGTCAATCCAGGTTACGTACTATATATATGCCAAGTTTCATCCAAGTTGGTTCAGTAGTTTTGACGTGATTGAAACACAAACATCCAAACATCTAAACTTTCGCATTTATAATATTAGTAGGATTCATTTATTCAATTCAATTAATTAACACGGTGTTAAAACCAATTACATTAATTAATACTAATAGTCAAGAAATAGGTTACAAAATATGTCAAAATCATGTTTTTTGCAAACATTTGGAGACTAGGTCGGGGTTTGTTTAGTTTTTTTTTCATTTACAGATTGATAGTACTATCTGAATTGCGGTCGAGTGCTGTAAAAGTTAATGAAAGATTTGATACTACTGAAAAAAGCAAACAAATTCACGTCGTGAGGTAAGGTTTTGGAGTACTCTGACATTTCACACTGCACCATTTAGTCCTAAATAACTTTTTCATTGTTCTTGCTCAGATAGTAAGCTATGATTAGCTTGAAATACGGACCGAAAGTGCGATTTAAGGCCCAAGGAACGAAAGTAAAATAATTAATAAGTTTAAAAAACTAGAAAAACCGACTTCAATTCGACTACCGGCTTCTTCATCAGATGATGATGATGGCAGTTCATTGGGAATGTTCACATCACTAAAAGGGCACACAAAAGCAAAATACGCAATTTCGTGCACGTGGATGGCATATTTTTTTCATTTATTTTTGTTCATCAGCCAAACTAATGAACCGATTTTGATGAAAATTGAATGGGACCAACCTGGAAGTACATCCTTTCAGATAAAAAGAATTTTACAAATCGGTTCATAAATGACAGAGTTCTGAGGTAACACACATTACAAAAAAACATACAACCGAATTGAGAACCTCCTCCTTTTTTGAATTCGGTTAAAAATGGTGGGAAACTGGAAACGCCAATTTTTTTTTAAATTAGTTTTGTTTTCCTCGCAGTCATGAGGAAAAGTCATATGTACGCTACTCGTAATTACACCCTTGAACTATTTAGCATCCTCGCTCGCATTCTCCTACGCCCAAATTATGTAAAGATAAGATAAGATAAATTTTATTTGTCCCCAATTAGGTATACATGTACAGTAAATAAATATAAATAAATAAATATTCATGGACTTTACACACAACGCCCTCTAGTCCCAAACTAAGCAAAGCTTGTAATATAGAAACCAGATGCTGATAGAATACTTAAATACTTTTTTTTTTTGTAAATAGATACTTATAATACATAGTATATAGTATAGTAGGTAGCATAAATGCAGTAAGTACAGATAAGAACATAATACTTAGTGGTTGCATGGGGGCAAAATGAGGGGTAAAGAGTACCCTACGCTCCTTGGCAAATGTACTGTTTCCAGATGGCTGCTAAACCACGAGCCAAGTCTACGTCCAACATGTGCTGAGTTGCTCTCCAGCGAGCACGTCCCCCGGCCCGTACCGGAAGGCGCATTATCCGGACTATTGTCCCACGCGTTAAGCGAGAGAGGGTCTCGGGGTTATCATAGACTTATAACAGCATGCTTAGACCAGAAGCTGAGCACAGCTGAGGACTACACCTACCATAATGATATGAGGAGCAAGCCGCTGGATTTACTATCCGGTATAAAGGACGTCGTTATCAAGGTTTCTGCTATTTTTAACCCCCGACGCAAAAACGACGGGGTGTTATAAGTTTGACGTGTCTGTGTGTGTTTTTGTGTGTGGGTGTGTGGAACGGATGAACCGATTTTGATATTCTTGTTTTTTTGTTTGAAAGGTAAATTAGTCGGGAGTGTTCTTAGCTATGTTTGATGAAAATCGGTCCAAGATTCGGGGGCTTTTTAAATTTTTAATTTAATTACTTGTTAACCTTATTTCATAGAAGGTAAGATTCTATTGTGTGGCATTTTTGGTTACCAGTGATTGATCAAAAGTTAGATTGTGAACTACATATAACATTTTTGCTAGAAAATAGTCAAAACGCAAGTATTTGATACCATTAAATTACCTTTGTGTTGCTAAATCTCGGGCACCCTCTTATAATCCCACTTACTGTTAAAAATGACAAAGTTTACATTTTTGGATGTTTGTGTTTCAATCACGCTGTAACTGCTGGTCCGATTTGGATGAAACTTGGAATATATTATAGTTCGTAACCTGGATTAACACATGGGCTACTTTTCCCGCTTTTTTTAGGTTACTTATATATTTATTTTCGTGGACGAAGTCGCGTGTAACTGCTAGTCATAAATAAGCCTTATGTTCTATGTCTGGGTGTTACTGTGTATTATAAGTATGTATTTACAAAAAATAAAGTATATAAGTATTATATCAGCATCTAGTTCCCATATTACAAGCTTTGCTTAGTTTGGGACTAGAGGGCGTTTTGTGAAATGTCAATCAACATTTATTTTTCATTTATTTATTTTTTAGATATTCCGCAGTCATGGTGCTACAGAATTTGCGCCGCCATTGCTAACTCCGCGCGCTAAAGCGTGGGATCAATACCCGAATGCTGTCAAAGTGATGACAGCTTCCGGTTCAGTGTGCCATCTGCCGCATGACTTGAGACTTCCGTTCGCTAGGTGAGTACTTGCTACATAGATGGCGCTGTCAAAATTAGGGGTGTACCAAATTTATATTCATGGACATTTCACACGACGCCCTCTAGTCCCAAACTAAGCAAGCTTGTAATATGGAAACTAGATGCTGATAGAATACTTTTATTTTTGTAAATACATACTTATACATAGTAACACCCAGACATAGAACAATCACCTATGTTTGCTACACACAAGTGTTGGTTCTCACTGGGGATCGAACCCACGACCCACTGAGCTGTGACGCCTGTCGCAAAATTAAAAATATACTAGCATCGGACACATTGAATGTTGCGCCATTGTTGACAGGCGTCACAGCTCAGTTGGTAACAGCTCTGCCTTCCGTGCTGTGGGTCGTGGGTTCGATCCCCACTGAGAACAAACATTTGTGCGTGTAAAACATAGATGTTTGTTCTATGTCTGGGTGTTACTATGTATTATAAGTATGTATTTACAAAAAAAAAAGTATATAAGTATTCTATCAGCCATCTAATTCCCATATTACAAGCTTTGCTTAGTTTGAGACTAGGGCGTTGTGTGTAAGTCCACGAGTATTTATTTATTTATTTATTATTTATTTATTTATTAGTCTTCTGTGAGTCTTTATAGTTATCAAGATGGCGTTGTTTGATGCCTAAATTAAGAAGCAATCTATAGACCTTCCGAGCTGAAATGCGAATTACATTGTGTATTCCGAACGCTAGATGGCGTAATACTATATTCCACAACTAGATGGCGCTATTACAAATTTTGTCTACTCTTTTTTCCAGGCACACCGCATATTCAGACATCAAGTATATGCGTAGGTATTGCATAGATCGTGTGTTTGGAGAACGGCACGTCCCAGGATTCCATCCAAAGGAGATTTTGGAGTGTGCTTTTGACATTGTCACTCCTAAAACTGGTGAGTGCAGTGGAAAATGAACTGTATTCCTTTGAAGTATGGTTTAATATGAGTGGAAGCATGAGAAAGATTTTAGTGTGCTTTTGATATTGTCACTCCTAAAACTGGTAAGTTCAGTTTAGGGCTTAAAATGGCTCGATGGCACGATCAACAAGTTTAATTAGAATTTGAGTTGTAACACGTTGGATTTAAGGTTCAATAAATCATGCTGTTATTTAATCCGTTTTTGTAAGAATGTGGTATATGCAGAGATGGGCACTTACCCGGTAAATACCCGATCATCGGGTATATACCCATTTATACCCATTTTTACCTACCCATTTTGAATTTATACCGGGTATTAATTCAAAAACACTTTTTTAACATTGAGGTTTAGTTTTAGTAGGAAATTCATGTTTTTATTGGTTAGTATTCGTTCTGATTTATAATGATTTCGTATTAAAAGTAAAATAAACCAGAAAACAGAAATTAAACCAGCTAGGTAACTATTCAAATTATCGATTTTTGATGAGGTTTAACTATATAAAGTAGTTGTTCTGTGAAAAAAATTGACCTCACGAGCCTTTATGACCATTAATTTTTAATTTACCCTCTTTTCCCCCTTCCACTACCCCTTTTGGGAAATATTTTTACATCAATTTGTCTAAAATGAAGTCTTTAGTGTGCTTCTCAAATTGAAATCCGTCGATTCCTCTTCCCCTTTTCTCCCCTACTTTCCCCCCAATTAAAAAACGCGGTCGATTAACAAATTTAATAAATCAAGGAACTAGTGTGCCGATATTCGTCCAAATCGGTCGATAAATGCGACCTGTAGGCGAGAACTGACAGACCGACGGACAAAAGCATTTTTGGCCAATCCCGAAACTGAGACGCTCGTTATCCTCGTGGCAGACTATGCGGGGCCCCTCCCGCCTCGGGTGGCAGCACTCCGCGGCGGGATACCAGGTGGGTGAGAATTGATGCATTCTTTAGCAGGTTTCTGGATTATTTTGATTTAATACCAAATAACATCTAGACCTATTTAGATTCTGCATAAAATTATCTACTGATTAGGATAATAACTAGTTGTTCTGTAAGAACAGTAGATCTCGCGAGCCATAATAACCATGCAATAACAGACACTTTCCCTTTTCCTCTGGCTAAATCGCATTTCAGGTGCTTCAATTTTCCAATAGGCCTTTCCAATTTACCTATGTAGACTTGAGCAAAATAGGGGTATAAGTTTTAGCGATTACTCACGTTCCTTTGGTCCTAGGAAGTCGAATCTAGTGTCTACGGATTTGTCTCATAAAGGCGGAAAGGACTGCGTAATCTAACTGAAATAGGTGGGCGTAAATTTTCGGAAAAAATTAAAATTAATTTCCCTTCTTTTCCCCTTCTACATTTCTTCCACTATTTTTTGGAATTTTTTATACTTACACCATCTTGTGTAGAAATAAGTCTTTAGTGTGCTTCTCAAATTTGATTGAAATCCGTCGATAAATAACGCTACAGCAAACTTTCCCTTTTTTCTCCCCTATTTTCCCTCCAATCAAAAATCGCGCTCGACAAAAAAATTGAAATAAATCAAGGAACTTGTGTGCCGATTTTCGTCGAAATCGGTTGATAAATGCGACCTGTAGGCGATTACTGACAGACAGACAGACAGCCGGACAAAAACATTTTTGGCCAATCTCGAAACTGACACGCTTCGCTCTCTCGGTCAATTACTATTCCAAATTTCAACTCTCTAGCTTCTACGGTTCAGCTCTGGTAGCGCGTGACAGACAGACGGACAGACGGTAAGTGTAAGTAAGTGTTTCGTTTTTTCCAAAACTGAACCGGAACACTAAAAACAAGAAAAAAAATGTAACTCCTTTACCTCATTGGCGATTTTTAACTCCAAATATCTCGGAAACGTGACACTTTAGGACAATATAATATAGAACATTTTTTGCTTGTATTAGTGTCCGCTACCCATATATACTACTTTCAATGTGCGCGGAAACTTTAAAAAACATTTTAAAATGGCGGGCGGGTCGATATGCCACAAAGGTTCTATCCCCTTTTTGTTAAATACCCGTGCGAAGCCGGGACGCGCCGCTAGTGTAACTATAAAACGACAGTAGGCCTAAACATATTATAAAAATGTAGGTCGTATTTTTATATTATTTTTTAATTTTTACATATTCTACCCTTCCCTTCCCATTTTTACCTACCCAATTTTTACCTACCCGCCCATCTCTGGGTATATGCCATCTTGAGTAGAAAACATGTTATATTTAAGATAAATTCTAAAATAAAGATCTTTTTCACTCGTTTCAGATTCTCTCTGGCTAGACGCTGAACTGCTAGTGGTGGCAAGTCGAGCGGCGTCTGCATGCTCCCTTAAAGTATCACTCCAAGTGAACCACAGCGAGCTGCTGCGAACATTGCTGCTCGCTTGTGGAGTCTCCATAGACAAACATGCTGATATATATCCGGTACTCGTCGACGTCAGTCTGGGTAAGTCTAGTGAACGATGCCATTTCATATCTTCTTCAAAATATTGCATATCGGTTCTACTTCTTCTTCTTTTAATCCGACGGATGTTTGACATAAAACTTGGTGACAATACTCTTAAAAGTAGGCCGTGAAATTATCAACTTTTAGAATTTGGAAAATCGACGTGCGTAGGGCTAAAACCACCCCTGAAAGTTTTTCTGCTAAATCTTATTCACTGAACAGATTGACTTGAAAATCAATATACATATTCTTTGTAACTAGCCAAAAAGCGTATTGGTGTCATTTTTTCTGAATGACACCTGAGGGGTTAATTCTGGCTGTTCGTGGCTAGGGTTGCCAAGATTTTGCCGAATCGGTTAAATAGTCCCTAACTTCGATCGATATTGTTGAAGCATTAATGATGTGCTGAATGCGTATCCGAGACACATTGCGCGATGACGCTACAACGTTTAGCAGTCGAGCTAACGTTGACGAGCAATGTGACTCAAATACGTTAGTTTCACGTAACGCAGCGACTATTTTAATTTACTTGTTTTAAACTATTTCCCACAGGCAGAATAACAAACTTACAACTCGAAACTCATCTCACATCTCTCTGCATAACAAACCACAATATATCCAACCTTTTCCGTCTAATGAAGGATGATTTACCAGTAAAAGATTTAAAAGAAAAGATAACTCCGCTGATCAAAGACGCTAAATGGGCCAAACGGGTGACGCAAGCTATACACGTGCTAGAAGCAGTTTATAGAAACGCTAAAGCACTGGGGTGCAATGTAAGTATCATTTGACAGTAGTGAAATAAGCCATCAGTGAAGTAAGCCATAGCTAGTCGCTAGCGAAGTGGGTAAAACGGGTGACGCAAGCTATACACGTGCTAGAAGCAGTTTATAGAAACGCTAAAGCACTGGGGTGCAATGTAAGTATCATTTTGACAGTAGTGAATTAAGCCATCAGTGAAGTAAGCCATAGCTAGTCGTTAGCGAAGTGGGTAAAACGGATACAGCAAGCTATACACATGTTTATATAAGTAGTTTATAGAAACGCTAAAGCACTGGGGTGCAATGTAAGTATCATTTGACAGTAGTGAAATAAGCCATCAGTGAAGTAAGCCATAGCTAGTCGCTAGCGAAGTGGGTAAAACGGGTGACGCAAGCTATACACGTGCTAGAAGCAGTTTATAGAAACGCTAAAGCACTGGGGTGCAATGTAAGTATCATTTGACAGTAGTGAAATAAGCCATCAGTGAAGTAAGCCATAGCTAGTCGCTAGCGAAGTGGGTAAAACGGATAAAGCAAGCTATACACATGTTACAAGTAGTTTATAGAAACGCTAAAGCACTGGGGTGCTTTTGATAAATGATTCATCTTATTGTTACCTAAAATAGTTCATAATAAAAATAAAGGTAAAGTGAAACACACTAGTGTATAATAAGCTGGATTATGAACTTAAATGCGTTGTCATAAGAATCACTTTACAAGCAAGTGTGTTAAAAAAAGTGATGTTATTTTGTTTGCAGTGTCCAATAACAGTAGCGCCACTTCTAGCGAGCAGTGCAACTCAACATAGTGGGGTGTTCTGGCAAATGTGTGTCGTGAGAGACGAGAAACTAAAAGCCAAACGTCGTTCTGGAGATCTTATTGCTAGAGGCGGAAGGTGCGTTTTTGAGTAACATATAATAAAAATGTCATTTTTGTCTTTGCATCTAATCTAGATGATTTATACAGCGTCAGGAGGCACTTGTTCCCCATGGGCCGATGTGCGGGAGGCTGCAGTGCCTGGGACATGATTTAGATGGAGTAGGCTTGTAGCACCTATACCATCCTCTCAGCCTAGTCGGCTGCATTCACAAGAAAGACCAGGTTAATACGTGCAGAGCTGACTAAGCCAAGGGTTTCCTCACGATGTTTTCCTTCACCGTTTCAGATTACAGGCATTGCAAGCATTAATTTTCCCAGTAAAAACACCATTAGTGTATTTATTTGATAAGAATCTAAGGAGATTACATTTTTGGTGATATTAACTTAATGTTCCGTATTTTAATTCCAGATACGATGCATTAGTAGAAGAATTCTGGAAAGTAGCCCGAACTGAGAAAGACCAGAATAATTCTGAGCTGAAATCCTCTTCAATTGGCTTCTCTATGTCTCTGGAGCGGATGGCGGCCATCTTGAAAAAAATGGACGCGCTTCCGTTTCCGGGGAAAAGGGATATTAAAGAGGTTACTTTTATTTATATTAACTGTATCATTTTTTGCTAGATTTTCTAATCTTCAAGAGCCGTGCAAATACTTTTCCATGTGCACTCTTTAACAAAAATTGTAACTATTTATTACTTAGATTTTTTTTAATATAACTTTATGATAGAACAAGCCTATGGCCCACTTGATGTTAAGTGGTTACCTCGGCCTATAACAATGCATTGCCTCACCGAGCACGTCCACTGAGGACGTGCCCTGTGATGCATTACACTGCATCACTATTCATAGAATATGTTATATACTAGCAGTTACCCGCGACTTCGTACGCGAGTACTGTTTCCGTGTACATTAATTATATTATCTGTGCGTGTACCGAGCGGATACTTTGAGAAACTTGACATTACACCGAACCCGTACTCGAATGTCAAACGTTAGTCGTTAGACCCAAGAGGTAGTACTACGCCCTGTCAAACTGACGTGACATGACATGACAATGAAATCCTCTTGCCAATTGGCGCTGCTAATCCTTTTCGTTCATTTTATCCTGTAGATCCTGTTAATTATTCGAGATAAAAAGTAGCCTATGTGTCAATCCAGGATACGTATTATATATATGCCAAGTTTCATCCAAGTTGGTTCAGTAGTTTTGACGTGATTGAAACACAAACATCCAAACATCTAAACTTTCGCATTTATAATATTAGAAGGATTTTTAACTCAAAAAGATTTTGTTTTTTGCACAGTCAACCCTTATCTGCATCTGTGTTTGGGGCACGGCGGGCAATGGGCGAGATGGTCTAGCCGCTACCAATCGGGCCCAACTCGCCCTGGACCTGTGGGCCAGCGGATATACTTGCGAGGTGTGGCCCGCCCACACGGTCGACACGCACGACTTCAATCGCCCTTGCATTGTACTAATGCAAGATGACAATTGTATGCGGGTGGTTTGCGATGACAAGAAAAGGTGAGGCTTATATCTGTATATTACGGAATTATTCTAAACTAGCAGTTGCCCGTGACTTGGTACGCGAGTACAGTTTCCGTGTACATTATATTATCTGTGCGTGTACCGAGCGGATACTTTGAGAAACTTGACATTACACCGAACCCGTACTCGAATGTCAAACGTTAGTCGTTAGACCCAAGAGGTAGTACTACGTCCTGTCAAACTGACGTGACATGACATGACATCATCCTCTTGCCAATAATTGGCGCCGCTAATCCTTTTAAATAAATAAATATTCATGGACTTTTCACACGACGCTTCTAGTTCCAAACTAAGGATGTATAAAATTTATTGTTTTCATATGAAAGGGATATGAAAACAAATATAAATAAATAAAATAAAATCTATAAATCGTTTGCAACGGTGTGTAGATAGCTCAACTGCTTCATGTGTATTTTGTACATATTATAAATATTGTAACACTGTATTAGTCATAATTTTCTTTGAAAACAATATATTTTACAAAAAGTATTTTGTAATTAATGTGTCAATTGTGTGCCTGGAACCTAGTTTGGGCGCTTCACGCCCGAGAAACTTGTCACGAGTCTTCCCACTTACTAATATCGTTGGTGTTATAGTTGAAAATATTTGTCTTTTATTTCAGAGTTCGAGAACACAAAGTGGCGTACATCGATGTCTTGGACTTCATTAAACAACAACTCAATCCTGATATCACTCGATATCCTGAAGGTACAGTCGAAGACACGTCCACTGTTTGAACTTTGAACTATTAAAAGTTGAACGTTGCGTATCGTGCGAGAGGGACAACAGTGTGTTTGCGTGTTTTTGACAGGCGTCACAGCTCAGTCGGTAATAGCTCTGCCTTCCGTGCTGTGGGTCGTGGGTTCGATCCCCACCAAGAACAAACACTTGTGTGTAGCAAACATAGATGTTTGTTCTATGTCGGCTGTTACTATGTATTATAA
Organism: Gandaritis pyraliata; assembly: GCA_947859175.1. NCBI lineage: Eukaryota > Metazoa > Arthropoda > Insecta > Lepidoptera > Geometridae > Gandaritis > Gandaritis pyraliata. The sequence goes on along the minus strand of OX401867.1, from coordinate 1,705,238 downwards.
GTATGTATTTACAAAAAAAAGTATACAAGTTTTCTGTCAGCATCTGGTTCCCATATTACAAGCTTTGCTTAGTTTGGGACTAGAGGGCGTCGTGTGAAATGTCCATGCATATTTATTTATTTTATATGTAGCGTAGTTATTTAGTTTGGGACTGGAGGGCGTTGTTTCATGAATATTTTTTTTTTCACAGGTTCGAACAGCAGAGCCATGAGTTGGAGCGAGTGCGAGAAATCGAACAGTCCCATAATTTCGGTGACTTTCATCACCGCCAGCGATAAGATGACTAAAAACGCGAAACGGTCTTGTGAAAGTCAGGTAATATCTTAATTTTTAACCTACGACGCCAAAACGACAGGGTTTGACGTGTCTGGGTGTGTGTGTGTGTGTGTGTGGGTGTGTGTGTGTGTCTGAGGCTACGTAGCTCCCGAACGGATGAACCGATTTTGATTTGTTATTTTGTTTGGTTTAAAAGGTGAATTCGTCGGTAGTGTTCTTAGCTAAATATGTTTGATGAAAATCGGTCCAAGATTGGGGGGTTTTTAATTTAATTACTTGTAATTGCTGTCGATTCTGTTGTTGCATTTTTCTAAACTAACCTAATTCGACAGCACTAAAAATGTTGCTGTCCCTTTCTCATAAACTGAAACGACAAAGACAGCTATAATTTTAGCGCTGTCAAATTAGGTTAGTTTAGAAAAACGCAACAACAGAATCGATAGCATTGTATTCCCAACTGTATTGTATTTATTTTTCTTTTAAGTTAAGTTAGGTAGAGGACCTTAATATTTTTGTTTGTTGTTAATTTTTCTTTTTAGTAAGTGCTTAGTGTTTGTTTCTAGTTTTCTTTTTGTTTTTTTTTCTGCTTTGCTGTTGTCTGTAATATTGTTGCGAATGCTGTGCATGCCTGTAATTGACACACATTCTATAATATAATTATTGTTTATAAGTTATTTTCGAAAGTGTATTATGTGTGCTGTTGGCGATGCCTTTTAATAAATAAATATATTTCTAAGGGCGGCTTACACCAGAATCACTAAACGCGTTTAGCTCTTAAATAGTATTTAGCGAGTTGTCAAGTCATACAAATACGTCAGATTTAAATCGATTTAGCTGTTAAATACGTTTAGTGATTCTGGTGCAAGCCGCCCTAAGTATCTGAAAACTCGTGCAGAGAATAAGGGCGTCTTGCACCAGAATCACTAAACGTGTTTAACAGCTAAATCGATTTAAATCTGACGTATTTGTATGACTTGACAACTCGCTAAATACTATTTAAGAGCTAAACGCGTTTAGTGATTCTGGTGCAAGCCGCCCTAAGTATCTGAAAACTGGACTGGACCTGTTTGACAGCAATTTGTTTTTGTATTGTATTTGTTTATGCCTGTGTTTTTCTGTAATGTCTGTCAAATAAATAAATTCTTATTCTTATTCTTAAAACAAATGCAGAGAATAAATGTCTTTTTCAGATTAACAGTAAAATAACGTCGTCGCTGGTATGGCTGGGCCTGTCCCCCGTGCTGGGCGTGGCGCGCGTGTGCGCCGCCGCGCTGGCCTGCGACGCGGCCGTCGTGCGCGCGCTGGCCGCCCACCTCGCCGCGCCGCTGCACCCGCACGACATGCAGCGTGCCGCACGGCACACCGCCGCACTGTTAGTAACACTCACCACACTTGTTAAGGTCTTATTACACACACACACACACAGACAGACACACGTGTCGTTAAAAATTAGCACCAATTTCTCTAACCTCTAATCTCTCTAACGTTGCACATGGACCGAATTGAGTCCACACAATTTGCGGCTCGAGTCAAGATTCAGTTTGAAATAACTCAACTAGTCATGTTACATCACTGTTATTTAAACTAAGTAACGTGTAGTGTAATAGCCCTTTTAACGTGCAGTACGTAACGCAACACATGGTCTTAAGACTTTAGCCTGGTCGTAACGGCCGAAAAAAAAAAGTAACGCAACACTTTCCAAAGCCCAAGTAGTTTCGGTTGATATAACTTCGTGTGTATCTAAATAAAGAAAAATATTCCTAGCAGTTTTACAATATTTAACTTTTTCTTCTCCCCAGGTATCCAAAATGCCAGAACATTCTAGAAGAGGCGATGACAGAACTCTCAAACATCGTCAAACAAAACAATTCGATTCGTTCCTCGGACGAAATACAACTGTACGCGTTGTATTCTATCCCCGACTCTGTTTGTCGGCTGATCACGTGACCAATGCTGGTTTTTTTTTTTCTACATCATCATCATCAACCTATCTGTCCACTGCTCCACTGGTGCTTCAAAAGGTAGTTAGAGAAATGATTTATGGCGTTGATAAAAAAAAATGAGTGTAAGAATAACAAAGATACTGAATTTGCAACCGATAGCATTTATTGTAGAGTTTTTGTGATTTAAAAATTGTATTTAGAAAATAAAATAGGAGATATTGATATAAAAAAAAACATTATTAGGATATCTGGTGCTAAACCGAAAATGTATTATTAATTTTTTTAATTATTTTTAGTGCCAAACAACTAATTCATTTTGTACAAAACGATATTATACTCTGAATAAGTAGCATGTTACTAAAAATAGGAAAGGAAAATAAAAAACAAAACGAGAAAGAAATAGTTACCTACTTATATAGGTAACTTGTTTTGTTTGTAAATATTTTAAGAAATAATTACACTGATTCGATTATTAAGAATTATAATATTTTATTGTATAACTGTGTACGTGGTGTATGTGTGTATGTGTGTAAGAATGAACTATAGGTTTAGGTTTATAGACATTTAGGGCGGCTTGCACCAGAATCGCTAAACGTGGTTAACAGCTAAATAGATTGAAATCTGACGTATTTATATGACTTGACAACTAGCTAAATACTATTTAATAGTTAAACGCGTTTAGCGATTCTGGTGCAAGCCGCCCTTATTCTCAAAAAAGACATAATATGCCACTTACATGAGAAAAGATCTTATAGGTATAAAATTAGGTAAGTATTGACACTACGACCCTACTTAACGTTCAGTATAAAAGTCCGTATCGACATTATACATTTTTAAACTCAAAAACACTGAAAATACAGTTCCTACGGGATACATAATGTGTACCTATGTGAGCAACAACGACATTATTGGTCAGAAATAAATTAATATAAAGCAATTGAAAAAGATGAAAGTATTATCATTACGTTTTATATTTTTTCCAAATAAAGATTTAAAATATTGAAAAACTAATTTTTATTTTATATCACCACCGTGCCTATAACCACTAGAAAATTGTTTACAAAAAAATGTAGGTAATTATTCGTCTTCGTAGAATAATGTTATAATGTAGAAATTGCTTGCGTTTGTCGCAAACCTGTCTCAAAAATGAATAACCAGAGGGCGAATCTCCATGGCGTCGCTCTAGACATTATAGGTAAGTAATCCACAATTGTTGTAACAAAGACAATTAGTAGTAGTAAGGCTCTTTCTGTGCGAGCTCGTCCGGGGTACTACCACCTACCTATTTCGTGCGCCAAGCAGTGATGCTCGCATTGCTGTGTTCCGGTGTGAAGGGTACCGGTGCAATTACAGGCACATGTGACTTAACACATTTAGGTCGAGTGATGGGCGCAGTGCAATTCATCACAAGGAACGTCCTCAGTGGATATGCCCAGGACCGTCTGTAACCTATCAGAGGCCCTGGGCATATTAGGATAGGGGCCCCTATGACTTTGACAGAGCACTATTTTGAAGAAAGTAAATAAACAAAATTACAAATTAGAACGCCTTAGAAATAAAAGTTCAATGAATTAAATAAGTTGTTCGGTAATAAATATCGGTTATCATGGTGGCAGGAACTAGAGGGCCCCTATCCATCGCGGGGCCCTGGACACTTGCCCAGAGTGCCCAATGGGAAAGAGGGGCCTGTATATGCCCAGTGAGGCAATGGATTATTTAAAGGTATCACAGCATCTGCTTGTTTCTTCCAACATTTAGTTGTATAAAAAGATAAATTGAGTCTGTGTTGTAAGGATTGCGTAGAATCAAACGGTGATAAAATTTTCCAGTCTGCTAGACCCCTAAGTAGGTAGGTGTACTTATTAATAAAACTAATAAATAATATGTACTTAATCGCTTATCGCTAGGTCGCCGCGGTCAGTCATTTACACGTAACTAGGGAATCGCAGTAGACTTATAAAAATAAAGCAGTTTATAAGTGGAGTTCTAATATTTATAGTCTACAAATAGTAGGCACTTTCTACTTGCAAGTTTTTTGTGAATTATTCACCTATGACTGAGATAAACGTAAGACCTAACGCGAGGTAAAAAGTCTGTTTGTGTGCAAGTAGGTAGGTAAGTACCTACCTACCTGAAAGTGGTGTGACAATGGATCCAGAAAAACAGCCACTTTTGTGTCCTGTAAGCTCGAATGGTCCGAATATCAGACAAAGAGGATATAATAGGTTTGTTTGTTTTTTTTTAATTTATCTTCTATTAATGCTAATGTAATGAGTATTTAAGAAAATTACTAGTTTCTGCCCGCGACTTTATCAGCGTCCCGTTCTGTTGATTTTCCGGGATAAAAAGTAGCCTATGTGTTAATCCCTACGAACTAATGTATTCAAAGTTTCATATAAATCGGACCAGTAGTTACAGCGTGATTTAAACACAAACATTTATTTGACATTTATATAATATTAGTGGGATGATAGTTTTCGTTATATCTATTACTACCATACCACAGTTACAATATCTATTTAGGTACATAAATAGGCACATTTTTGCTCAAGTTTGCTTTGCAGTAACTCCTCAGTAAAAAACTGAAATACTTAATTTATGCTTCAATAACTTCCTAAACTAGTAGGTAAATGTTGGCTACGTTATCGGACAATCAAGGTCATGTAAAATCAGCTGAGCCCGTGGTCTTGGAGATTTGTTTTGATGATTTGCGAATAGTGAGTCGCAAATTTTGTAAGTAGAAAAGTCGTTTTCGTTTCACCAAACGATTTTTGTTTTGTCCATAAAATAACAGCGACTTAATTTTCGCAAATCAACAAATTAAAATTACAACTCGCTCCGCTGGGTAGTCTGTAAATTTCTAGAGGGTTACGAGTACATACATACGAACATTGACTAAAATAATCAAAATTTTACTGGGTTGCTTAGTATTTGAACTGTAGTACCTAAGACCTACTGGTTTACAACGTGCCCAATGCTAGCTAGGTCATAGATAAGCTCTGTCAACGAGTTTTAGAATGTTTGCATGTTGAGACTAATTTTAAGCAGTATATTTACCTATTACTTATGACCTATAGGTGTTAAGTAGTAAATAGGCTACTAAATACACGCGAGAGCAATGATTCCGGGTCACTTAAAGAATGTTAAAAATCTCGGAAACTAAAAATGATAGGTTAATGCAATAAATTGTATTTAATAGACAATGTAATACTCCTTAAATGAAGGTATTAAAACTTCTTAGTTATTGTAAAGTTATATCTTAAAAAAATCAAATTTGAAAAAGGGCCACTTTCGAAGATGGAACTACGAAATTACAGCATTTGGTTTTGCTTTTGTTTGTAATCTGTCATTTATGTGGGTATATAAACCATGTTGATAGTGCTCTATATTCATTATTCAAGCTGAAATTATGTCGCTTACGCCTGAAGAATGCACCAGAATACTTACAATGCTGGAAACCGGCCGGAGTCAGCGCGATACAGCCAGGACTGTCGGTGTGTCGCTGTCAACAGTACAAAGAGTTCTCCGACGTTACGAAGAAACTGGTTCTAACCTACGCAGACCAGGAACGGGCAGAACCAGGTGTACCACAGCACGAGAAGACCGATACTTGGTGAACACCATGCTTCGAAATCGCTTTCTCACAGGAACTGAACTCACAAATCAGTTCCGACGCCTCGGAGGAAGTAACCCAAGTGCATGGACAGTAAGACGTCGGCTTGCTGAATCTAACTTAAAACCCCTTAGACCTGCAAACGGCCCTAAACTGGAGCGTGGGCATCGTATTTCAAGACTAAGATATGCCCAGAGCCACGTAAATTGGAGTATTGAAGATTGGTCAAAAGTTATGTTCTCCAACGAATCAAAATTTATGCTCTACAAGCACGATGGAAGACACAGAGTGTATCGAAGACCAGGGGAAAGATTCAAGCAAGCATGCATCGAAGAAAAAGTAGCCTACGGTGGTGGGTCTGTACTTGTGTGGGCCGGAATTTCTTCTGAAAGTCGCACAGAGCTGGTGATCATAGAAAACGGCTCTTTAACTAGCGTAAGATATGTGGAAGAAATCCTCAATGATCATGTTGGTCCATTTATGGTCAATTTAGGTGAGGATGCTATATTTATGCATGACAATGCCCGACCTCATACAGGTAGGATTGTGAATGACTACCTTCAAGAGATGAACATTACTCGTATGGAGTGGCCAGCGCGCAGCCAGGATATCAACCCGATCGAGCATGCTTGGGACGAGCTAGGCAGATGCGTAAAACAACGAAACCCTCCCCCAATCACGCTTCGTGAGCTCAAAATTGCTCTCACAGAGGAATGGGAGAATATTCCCCAAAATCGTATAAGGAACTTGGTGTACAGCATGCCAAACCGCGTAAACGCAGTAATGGAAGCACGAGGAGGCAATACGAAGTATTAAAATTCAAGTCAAATCGTAATAAAGTTCAAAAATTTCATGTTTCCTATTTTTGTTTTAAGGAGAGATCAGCAGTTTTTTTCTTTATGTAATTTTGTGTTAATAAAATGTATGGTGACTCATATTTTTTTACTTTCATTTAAGGAGTATTACATTGTCTATTAAATACAATTTATTGCATTAACCTATCATTTTTAGTTTCCGAGATTTTTAACATTATTTAAGTGACCCGGAATCATTGCTCTCGAGTGTAGGTGGGTATACAAAGTGAAACCCTCAGAATAAATATTTGTAAAACCGTAGGCAGAAGCAAATATTTACTTATTTATTAAACTCGACAGGCGTGCTGTGAGTCGTGGGTTCGATCCACACTTAGAACAATTTGTGTGCGGCATAGACGTTTGTTCTATGTCTGGGTGTTCATCATCATCAACCTATACTCGTCCACTGCTGGACGTAGGTCTCTCCCAAGACGCGCCATTAAGCTCGGTCTTCGGCTCTTTTCATCTCTCATCTCATCTTCTCATTTCTTTGTCTGGATGTTACTATGTCATAAGTATAAGTATTTATTTACTTACAAAAAAAGTTATACTTACTTACCTATACCTACATAAGTATTCTCTCAGTAATCTAGGTCCCATAAACACAAGCTTTGCTTAGTTTGGGACAAAACGGTGTGGTGCGAAATGTCCATGAATATTTATTACTAGCAGTTACCCGCAACTTCGTACGCGTCTACAGTTTCCGTGTACCTACATTATATTATTTGTGCGTGTACCGAGCGGATACTTCTTTGAGAAACTTGACATTACACCTCATTACACCAAACTCGTACTGAAATGTCAAACGCTAGTCGTTAGACCAAAGAGGTAGTACTACGCCCTGTCAAACTGACGTGACATGACATGACAATGAAATCCTCTTGCCAATTGGCGCTGCTAATCCTTTTCGTTCATTTTATCCTATAGATCCTGTTAATTATTCGGGATAAAAAGTAGCCTATGTGTCAATCCAGGTTACGAACTATATATATGCCAAGTTTCATCCAAGTTGGTTCAGTAGTTTAGACGTGATTGAAACACAAACATCCAAACATCTAAACTTTCGCATTTATAATATTAGTAAGATTCTGCATTGTCTTGTCTACTTCCAGAACATTAACTCCAGAGGAAGTCCACCACTTCCGTCACGAGATCACCTGGCGCCGAGCGCGGTTCTTCCTCATCGTCATGTTCTGGTCCCTTATGTTTATGATGCTCTCCATCATCATCTGCCTCCTGGTGTCAGCGCCGAAGTGCAATGCTGTCGATAAGGCGCTCACTGGCCACCCTTCTATACCACCTGTCCATCTTACGTTAGCTCCTCTTGTAGCGTTTAGCAGAACTGCTGATGAATAGACCGCCATAGAATGTGAATGGTTTGTGTGGGGAATGTTTGGAGAAAGAAGCATAGAAATGCAATAGCCCAGAATGATACTTCAGATATATGTACAGTCTACAGTCTAGATATGTAGATAGGTTTACGCTGATGAACAATAAACGGATAGGTTTAAAAGTTTTTTTATTGTCACATCCACTGTTGTGAATTATTTGAAGTGGCAATGCTCGGGCTATAAAGCCCACAGAACTGAAAAACGATGGGGACCAAAGATTCTCGATCAGCGACCACAAACCGGAAGGTAAGCGTTGGATGGATCCCAATGCGGGAAATCGGAGGATTAAGGCCTTTCTGGATATTTGAGAGGAGGGTTATATCCAGTAGTGAACTTCTATGGGCTGATATTATGAGACAGTGGCTACCACATTAAGCAACGGCTTGTTTCATCATGTAATTTTATTTAAGATTTCTTTTTTTTATTTTTTATTTTAGTATTATTATATTATGTTTTAGCTTTTTAATGTGTACTCTTTTCTATTATATCTGCTCGCTCTCGCTCTAATCTTAATAGCTTGTTGTCTCTCTCCTGTAACTATTGTAGCACTTGGCATGATTCCTTCCTTGTAGTTTTATTCTATTCTGTGTTTTAGTGTATACAATGTTGGCTACTCAAATAAATAAACAAACAATTTAAAATATTTTTTATAGCGATTATGATCATTGTAATTTTAATTTTAGCTTGATTCTATTCTTTAACTTCCTCAACACACTGGTGAGGTAAGACAAAGTGCCTCAGTTCTGCCACAATAACAGTCAATTAGGAACCAAACAATAGGAGTTCAAACAATGCCACGCGAAGGCTGTATAAATCATCTGGTCGTGGATTTGTCTGACTGGAGCGGCAGAATAGGCGCTATTGTAGGTATCTGTACCTACCTACTATACCTAAGTAGCTAAAGTGGTCCTAGTGTTCATAGATCCGTAGGAACCTTACACAGGTTTCTATTACTAAGTACCTACAGCAAAATTAAAGCACAGAAGCCTAGGCTTAGTAGGCTAGTGAGCTTTGGCTCCTGTGCTGCGGTCTGACCGCCAAGTGTAATGATAATGGAGCTCAAAAACTTTGGTACTCATTTTTACAACCATAATATTAGGCATGTAAGTCACTACTGAAATCCTACTAATATTATAAATGCGAAAGTTTAGACGTTTAGATGTTTGGATGTTTGTGTTTCAATCACGTCTAAACTACTGAACCAACTTGGATGAAACTTGGCATATGTAGTTCGTAACATAGACACTAGTTTGACAGGACGTAAGTAGTACTGCCTCTTTGGTCCAAAGACTAACGTTTGACATTTGAGTATGTGTTCGGTGTAATTTCAAGTTTCTCAAAGTAGGTATCCGCTCGGTACACGCTCAGATAATATAATACACAGATCATATAATGTACACGGAAACGGTAGTCGCGTACGAAGTCGCGGGTAACTGCTAGTAATTTTATAACTTATCAAGTTACTTTTTGGTAAGCTTTGGAAACAAGTTTTAAAAAATTACTTTAGTTTCGAATTCATTTAAGTACCTAAGTCTGGAGCAAACGAGCCAAAACGACACAAGTAACTCAGAGCACTTCCATTGAAGACGTACCCTTTGTTAGGCATTGCACTGCGTACATCCCCCAGCAGTGGGCTGGTTCAGGCTAATCTCATGCCCATCTGAGTAACTCTGGAGCATGAGCATACTGCATAATGTATAACAGAACACGTCCAGTGAGGATGTACCCGTTGTGACATTGCACTGCGTCCATCGTCTGGCAGTGGGTTAAATCTGGATTATGAAACACTTCCTTTTCGAACAGGCACCCTTTGGCTCTGTAAAAAAGTTATTACCAACCCACCTTCTTACGACGTCACAAAAACATGAAAATCGCCACCCATCCACTTCATCTAGGCGAGAAGGGACCAAAATAATATAAACTCGTGTCGGATGAAACTGACTATAAATTGCGAGGCCCCAGGTCTATTCACGAGTCTTACAACTTACACAATACGATACGGGACCGGAACGACTCGATATAATAAAAAAAAAAGCCATAATACTTACCCGTAGCGCGTCACTTAGCACTTGTCGTAGATACCTACGTAAAAAGTCAGATCACCTAATGGAAACATTTTCACCTCTGATTTCATTTTTAACCTAGACGCAAAAATGACGGGGTGTTATAAGTTTGTTGTGTGTGTGTGTTTGTATGTGTGTCTCTGTGTGTGTCTGAGGCAACGTAGCTACCGAACGGATGAACCGATTTTGATTTAGTTTTTTTGTTTGAAAGGTGAATTAGTCGGGAGTGTTCCTAGCGTTTGATGAAAATCGGTCCAAGATTCGGGGGTTTTTGTAATTTTTAATTTAATTACTTCTAGGTCAAGTGTAGCTCTGCGAATCTACATTGTAGGCATTCGTAGCTTTCTCGTAGCACGTAGCACGTACCGTGGCCACACGAATTTTCTGTCCCGTCTCTGTGTCGTACCCGTAACGTCTAGTGTAAACGCACCTTTACCTTGGTAGCCTAGCCACCCTTGAATAAATGTTTAGAAATACCGCATGTATCGTTTTATTGGATAGGTGTCGCTATGTGAGGATAAAAAGGAATTCATTTCAACGTATACTTATTTACGACAGTATTTTAGCTCAATTTAGACAGATAAACTCTATTTTGGGCTTCGAAGGGCTCAATTCCCCTTACCGCAGCGACTGTGTAGTTGAAACCAGAACCCCCTGTACCCTCTAGTGTTTTCCCTCCAGTCACCAGAGTAGAAAATGATGGAGGAGACCTTTGCCAAGCAAAAGGGTAACATAGTAAGTATATAAGTATTCTATCAGCATCTAGTTCCCATATTACAAGCTTTGCTTAGTTTGGGACTAGAGGGCGTCGTGTGAAATGTCCATGAATATTTATTTAGGTTAGCAAAAAAATCTATGTAGGAGCCAATTGCTGTAGCCGACTGTACCTAGATCTATCTCGTTAGGTTAGGTTGAATTTTGGCCGAATGCCAGCTGTTTCTGTTGGTTTTTGCATTTTGCTCGTGTACAGCTTAAGTTATTTTTGCATATCTTTGCACCTACATTACTTGTTAAGGTTTATTTAATATCAAAATTATGTCACCTCGACAAAGACTTATTCACCTCACTTCATATTCGAAAAAACCAGCCCAAAAGGTACACAAAACAGGTATTAAGTGGTTTTAAAAAAAAAATTAATACAAATTCGTGAGAAAGTCAGATGTTTGAGCGAGCTTTTTCAAAAGTTTCATAATAAAATCTTGAAAATTTGTATCGTGAATATTTTGTTTGTAGAACCCGCCATTTCATTATTATGCGTACTTATATTTTGTTAGACCCTGTCTGTATCTTTATGAAGACTTCCAAACTAATCGTTTCTTATGTAAATAATTAAATTTTTTGATAAACATTGAGGTACTTATGTAGGTACCTACTCGCATTTATTAACCTTATATTTTGGTACGAGCCATTATAAGCGCTGGTCCGTAAAATTAATATCACGGACGACAAGACAGTAATAAAAGCTATTTCAAATTATACCCCACCTATCCAATTTAGGTACCTATCATAAGATATCCCGGGTGAAATATAACATCTCTTCGAATACTTTTATAGGAGCATGTAGCACCACTTTTTCTCTTCTAAATGGCTTCTGTCCGTCATTTCGACAAACAATTTTGCCAGTGTCAAGTGGATTATTTGAATAAAGTTTACGTCAAGTCAAGTCATTTGTTTTGAAGAGAAAATGGTAGATTTTCCCTTCAAAACTTGGAAACGAATTCCATCAATTAAACACATAATACTTACACATTTATTCCAATGGCTCACACTTTATGCTATGACTGCAAGTATTATTGGTTAAAATTCCACCAAAATTAATGAACAATACTCACTAAAACACCAAGAAAAACAATTAAAATAAATACATACATAAATACGTAAAATGTTGCTTTTACAAATGACAGAACTCGAATCATGTAGCACCTCCCAAAATCGTTCCCCTGAAAGTCAAATCACGAGAAAAAACCCTGCAACCCGCCGCAGACGTTTATTTCTCACCATTTTATCAGTGTTTCCTCATTTTTTAAAGTATCTATGTTTAGTTTACGATGATTGTTATAAGTATTGTTGATATTTATGTCAAAAGAACAAAAAAAAGTTTTTTGTTTTTAGAATCACTGTCTGTGTCTACGCGTCGCGTCACAGAGGGCGCTGTACCGGTGCGGTTCCATTACGCATTCTCACATCTAATAAGTGTTCTGCAAATCTAATATAATTGCTTTAACTATCTAGGTAGATCAGTGGTAGGTACCACAAGTATTTTATTACCATAAGCTAGATAGCACAGACCAAAACATAAGATCCTAGAATTAGCTAAGAAATAACGACAGATAGGCGTAGGGCGTAAGACTAGGCCGGAACATTGCCGTAGCTAAAACAGTCTGAATGCACTTCCAAAATTGAGAGTATTTTTATTACAACCTGTATAACATCTATTATCCAATAACAACGTATAAACTATCAGAAAGGACAATAAGGACAGATGACGAATGGGATTAATAATTCCTTACGTTATTGCGTTTTTGTTTGTAAGTGTCGAGATGATGGATTGTCCGATATCGCATTCTATAGAGCTGGCAGTTATATGAAATAAAGGCTTCGGGTTTTATTTTATTTCTTGGTTTTTAACCCCCGACGCAAAAACGACGGGGTGTTATAAGTTTGACGTGTCTGTGGACGTGTGTGTGAGTCTGTCTTAGGCAACGTAGCTCCCGAACGGATGAACTGATTTTGATTTGTTTTTTTAGTCGGGAGTGTTCTTAGATTACTTAGATTAGATTAGAAAATTCTTTATTGCACATTTAAAAACAGTACAGAGGCGGGCTTAATGCTAATTAGCATTGTTCTTAGCTGTGTTTGATAAAAATCGGTCCAAGATTCGGGGGTTTTTAAATTTTTAATTTAATTACTTGTTATAAACGTGAAGCATTTTTGTATTTCAATTAAATTTTAACTCCCGACCGAAGCAAAGTGTTACTGTTATAACTTTGACGGCGTTGTCTGTCCTTTCCTTCTCCTGATAGCTTAGACTAGACGTCTACAACGCTAGAGGTATCACAAGGCGCACAAGGCGAGTTGCCGAGACCCTTGGAGAATTCTAAAACGCTCCGTTTAAAGAGCCCTTATACTGTATTCATTAGGAAGAATACTGATATAGAATAAATATACTGTAAATCCTACACATAATTTCGCTTTCATTACAGACAGAGGCGAAAAGCCACATGTGTAATTCCCCAGCTTTTCCGCTCTGATTAAATTGCCTTCCGAACTCATTCATCGTCTCCCAGTTATCCTTGATGTGAACGTGCCTTTATTCGCTCTTGTTTCGTAGGACATCGTGATGTCAATACTATTGAAAAGAACGTGAAGAAATGTCATTTGTTTTTAGAAGAGTTCTTTTTTAAAACATTTCTGCTTATGCTGAATGGTTATGTTTTTATGGAAGACTAGCTGCTGGCCGCTGCTTTATTCGCGTCCTGTTTGATCCTGTTTGTTTTCCGAGATAAAAAGTAGCCTGTGTTAATTGTAAGTTCAGTGCTTTACAAAACTTAGGTAATTCTTCCGGACAAATTCTAATTAGTATTTCTCCACCCTACCCTTATATTCCGAGTTCTAAATCCTTCCTCTACCCTCAAGACTCCCTGTAAAATGATATTCAATTTGCAAGCTTCAATATCGCCAGCTCAGCTCAAACGCGACTTTGATTGATGATATCGGCTCAGTCGACTTGATCATTTAGCTTCAAAATTCAAGTTTTCGAAATTAACTGTTTTTGTTTGGTTCTGTATTGATTCGTAATAGTGCCTACAGACCTGCCGTAGACAGAACAGTATGTAGATAAGGTACATCCGGTGTATGCTTGAGTCAAAACCCGTCTGCAGCACGTACAAAAGTCCTTTATAAAAGTCCTGTAGTTAGGTGCAACAACTATTGCGCATGTAGGTACTGTTGTGCAGAAAAGTTCGCTTTCTTCCAATTCGTCGACCCAAAAATGGGTTACACAAAGAGGGACAAAGATCCGTTGTGACTACTATATGTCATATATATACCTACTTATGTCAAACAGGTAGGTGTTCTGTGTAAAAATAAATATTATCATTTTAATGTATGTCAGAGCCTACAGTGAAATTTCAAAGAACTGTCGTCGCCATTAAAAAATATCACAGTATTTTTTGGTTTTACAATTGGCGAAGTTTCTAGTCATCTTTGGTAGACTTTCAACCACTTCTAATAATTTGCAAAGGTAAACCAGTTTGTCAGTTCTAATCAAATTGAATATAAATATCTACCCATCCTTTGCAAGAAAAGGTCAGTGCGAAATGAAGCTGTAGAATTCCATTGAATAAGGCAACCTTATCCATTGACCCGGGGTTTCATAAAAAGGCCTGAAAACCACTTTCAGCGTGAAAACTTGCGTTCTATTTAAATGGGGATAGTTCCACTTTGAATGTGGGTTCATTTGATACTTTTTAATGGGGGCCAGCTTCATGTTGGATGCCCGAAATAAGTCAAGTTTGTAGATACTTTTTTTTTAGTGAGAGTGAACGAAGCTATTACCTTATTCGCGACAGGTTTTCTGTTAAAACCACATATTACCGTAACATAGCATTCTTTACAGCCGTTACACAAATGATTATTTTTGGTTCCGTTTTTTTAAGCGCTTAATACATATTTATTATTACTGATCCTATACAACTTTTACAATAATTTTATTATTACTTAGGTAGGTACAGTCGGCTACACATCAACCTATACACTGTTTGAACTTTGAACTATTATAATTTGAATCTTGAGAATCAAGGATCGCAGTTAGGTGTAGTGTAGGCACGTGGCGCGCAAGCAGCGAGTCTCACATAAAAACATGATGTGTAGCCGACTGTACCTATTATGATATGACAAGGCCAAGGTACAGCCACTAAAGTACAAAGCCAAATGTCCCATATTGTGTTTCAAATGGTGAATCTATGACTTTATCTGTGACAGGCGTCACAGCTCAGTCGGTAATGGCTCTGCCTTCCATGCTGTGGGTCGTGGGTTCGATCCCCACCAAGAACAAACATTTGTGCGTGGAAAACATAGATGTTTATTCTATGTTTGGGTGTTACTATGTAATATAAGTATGTATTTACAAAAAAAAAGTATATAAGTATTTTATCAGCCATCTAGTTCCCATATCACAAGCTTTGCTTAGTTTGGGACTAGAGGGCGTTGTGTGTAAAGTCCATGAATATTTATTATTTATTATATTTATTTATTTATTATCTATCGATGACTATCTATTCGATTGATGACTGGTCCTCTTTTTAAAATTAAATATCTTCCTTTTAAGTTTCTCTTCATATCTATCGCTGTTGCTACTTTGTAACCGGTTGTTTTTACATATTACCTGCGCTCCAAGGTCCTTATCATTTTTTAAAATTATGTATAAGCTGATTCTTTTGATTTATAAAACTGGTTTACCTTCGGTGTCTGCCAAAAAGTAGGACTGGTCGATAGCGGTTGCAGTCAGCGAACGCGAACAAACAGTACCTAACGTTAATTGTGTTTATTCGATTCGCAAACAAACTGATGGTTTTTCGCGTCGGTTAGATAACTGATGTATCGCTTGGGTGCTGATTTTACCCGTTTTAAAAGGATGGGTTTTTTATGCAGAGTTTATTCTATGGTTATGTTAGGTATATATTACTATTTACTTTTTACTTAGTTTAGTATCTATTTATGCAGTTTAGTTTGTGAAATGTAGTCTTTGTTTTTTGCACCGTCACTATCGTACATTTAAAATCCAGTCCATCCAAAGGTTGCCTGGAAGAGATCGCTCATAGCGATAAGGCCGCCCACTGTACTTCGCTTTAATATAGAACTAAGTCTAATAAATCTAATTTCCGGTGCAGTAAAATAAAGAGTTTTCTATCTATCTATCTATGCACAGACAGTATGATTTTTTGTTGAATTTCCATGTTTAGGTACTTTTGTCAAATAAGAGTTGATGTAAGAGTAATTGTAGTACGCACAACGGATCTTTATCCCTCTAAAGTTAGGTGCAACAAACGATTGCGCATGTACAGGTGCGACAAAATTCGCTTACCTCTAATTCGACCCAAAAATGGGTTCTGCGCGGATACTTCAGAGAGACAAAGATCCATTGTGTCTACTATACCTACCTACACAAAAACTTGCGAATGCAAAATACTCTCTCCCAAGAACAAGAAAACAAAGCAAGCTTTTTCATTTCAACAAACATAATTTAACGATCACTTACTTAGTGAAGAACAAAATAGGTGCCTCTCCATTTTTTCCAAGAACAAAAGTTTGAAGCTTTCTTACTTCTGAAGATTTTCAAGAACCGTAAGAAAAACAGCAAAAATTCAAGAAAGTATTTTCGCCGCTGGATTCATAAATTACCCTCTCCATTTTTCATCAGCAGCTGATATTGTCTGGAGTACGAAAAAACCCCCGTCGCGCTCGCGTCCCGAGATGAAATTCAATTTATAATTTGCGCCAATTAGAGTATTTGCGTTCGTTCATTTGCCGTGGTACCATTAGATAGTACCACTGGATGGTACTGTGGTAATTTTTATTTGCCGTTGTACTACGGAATATTTTTTTTGCCATGGTACCATTGATGGTACTGTGGTAATTTTTATTTACCGTTGTACCATCACCACAAGATCAATACAATTAAATTTTAAATTTTTAATACATGAAATCTAACAAGAGGTGACAAGTTTATCTGTACCACCTACATATCTAATCTAACCATTTGTAATTTGACAGCTGTCAACAAAAATGAAGATCTTTACTGATACTAAAATACCTACTTTGAGGACCGAGAACGTAACTTGTCCTATTATTTTGTGGGAAATAGTTTCCTGCAAACTTTACAATGCCATAAATTGGTCGGTTGGGAAGCTGTCCTACACTGCGTCTTCCAGGTCGTTGTGACAGGTTAGTCTCAAAATCCCCTTTGAGTTTTCCCCCGGGAATTAAGAAAATTTAGAATCAAGAGGATCTTGAGACTAAAAGTCTCAAAATCACCTATGCATTGTCATTTCGCTTACCAATTTAAATATCAAGTAAATCGATTTTATTAGTTATTCTTAAGAGGACCTCAAGTGATCTTCTAAACCTTATATTCTTCTCCATCCAAAGGTTGTCTGGAATAAATAGCTCTTTTAGCAATAAGACCGCCCATTCTACATTTATAATACCCAGATTTCGATAAGACCTTTGGCTCTTTGAGATACAGAAGTTCCAAGACATAATTTCTTAGCATAGCGATAACCGTTACGTTCTCAATCCGGGTGGAATGAAGAAAACTTAATTTGTCCCGGATATAAATCGACGTGGATCTTCTAACGGACAGCGAGACGAATCGTCACTCCTTTGTAAAGGGACAAAAAAAGACCAGTGTACGACAAAAAGGAATGCCCATTGTGCCAGGAGATAATACTTTTACGTGTGTTATCTTTGACAATGAATATCACTCTGAAACGGCAGTTTTTTAACCTTTTTCCAGCCGACTCGACCACTGCAATTTTAATCCCCAAAACAGACAATTTAATTACATAACTATGGCAGCCATTTTGAAAATCCTTTTGGCACAGAGCGTTAATTTGTGAAATGTCAAGAGACACTCAAAATCAGCTGCAATCTGAATTTTACACGATGTAGGTATAGTTTTAATACCATTTTCCGTATCTATATCTATCTATATGTATCTATTTTCCGTATTTGGACGTAAAAACAGTGACTTCTACAAAACAAAAACGTTTATTGCAAGAATGTGGTCAAGGCAAAAAAATAACATACATAGCTCAAAATTTCACAGCCGAACCACCGCACGATTTAAAAAAAATCCTTGTAAAATCGGTGCTGGGGTCAATGCACTCGTGCTACGATTACGAAAGCTCTGCGACTGCTACGAAAATTGGCTCTACGAACACTACGGAAATTGAGTCTAGACGATACTATCCACTTCTAGTAGAAAAGTTTATATACCTACCTAACCCTTATGAACGCCTGGTACTCAGATCAATCACACGGTAATAATAAAAAAAATTAATACTTAGTTTATTTATCAAACTTTTTTTTTAATCCTACTAATATTATAAATGTGAAAGTTTAGATGTTTGGATGTTTAGATGTTTGGATGTTTGGATGTTTGTGTTTCAATCACGTCAAAACCACTGAACCAACTTGGATGAAACTTGGCATATATATAGTCCGTAACCTGGATTGACATATAGGCTACTTTTTATCCCGAATAATTAACAGGATCTACAAGATAAAATGAACGAAAAGGATTAGCAGCGCCAATTGGCAAGAGGATTTCATTGTCATGTCATGTCACGTCAGTTTGATAGGACGTAGTACTACCTCTTTGGTCTAACAACTAGCGTGTGACATTCCAGTAGGTACGAGTTCGGTGTAATGAGGTGTAATGTTAATGTCAAGTTTCTCAAAGAAGTATCCGCTCGGTACACGCACAGATAATATAATGTACACGGAAACTGTAGACGCGTACGAAGTCGCGGGTAACTGCTAGTTTTTAATAAACCAAGAAAACAAAGCCTGTAGTCGGAGTTATTTTGTTGAATTTCAAAAAGTATGAATCAAAAAACTCACCATTTTTGTACGGAGAAAAATCATTTGGTTTAACAATCTCGATTTTTCTCTATACAAAAACGGCGAGTTTTTCGATTTTCACTTTTCGAAAATCAACTAAGTAAAAAAAACCACGATAAAACTCTGACTACGTGCCATGAGAAGAAGCAGAAACGAACAATAATTCACACACGAACGAAATATGATTGTGCATAGAATAAATAAATAAAATATAAATATAAATATTCATGGACTTTACACACAACGCCCTCTAGTCCCAAACTAAGCAAAGCTTGTAATATGGGAACTAGATGGCTGATAGAATACTTAAATACTTTTTTTTTGTAAATACATACTTATAATATAGTAACACCCAGACATAGAACAAACATCTATGTTTTCCACGCACAAATGTTTGTTTTTGGTGGGGATCGAACCCACGACCCACAGTACGGAAGGCAGAGCCATTACCGACTGAGCTGTGACGCCTGTCAATAGTAGGAAGAATAGTAGGAAGTAACCATGAATCTCTGGACTATGTATACACATCGAAAAAATATTATTACCAGCCAGTCATCAACGGTCTAAGTGCAAGTCCACCGCTGGACATAGACCCGAAACCCACGGATGAATAACTTTGAGCCTTTATCCCACATCCTTTACAATATCGTCAGTCATTCGAATAGGGAGCTTTACACTTCGTGATTGCCTTCTCAGAGCCTACCCTAGCGGTTTACCCTTTACACCCCAACAATTTAAAAGTACCTCAAATATCGATAAAACTAAGCGCCTACAAAAATCTTTGCCAACTTTTATGGGTTACTGGCGAACTTCGATACAGCCTATTGGTTTTAAGGGTTGTTATTAAGGGCAGGGGTGTTGCATTTTGTAAGTTATTGGTATAATCCGATGGTGGTTGTCGTACCTAGGGGTGGGGGGTGGTTAATCTAGGTAAATTGAATTAGTGAGTTATACAATACTAGTAGTTACCCGCGACTTCGTACGCGTCTACAGTTTCCGTGTACATTATATTATCTGTGCGTGTACCGAGCGGATACTTCTTTGAGAAACTTGACATAACACCTCATTACACCGAACTCGTACCTACTGTCAAACGCTAGTCGTTAGACCAAAGAGGTAGTACTACGCCCTGTCAAACTGACGTGACATGACATGACAATGAAATCCTCTTGCCAATTGGCGCTGCTAATCATTTTCGTTCATTTTATCCTGTAGATCCTGTTAATTATTCGGGATAAAAAGTAGCCTATGTGTCAATCCAGGTTACGAACTATATATATATGCCAAGTTTCATCCAAGTTAGTTCAGTAGTTTAGACGTGATTGAAACACAAACATCCAAACATCCAATCATCTAAACATCTAAACATCCAAACATCTAAGCTTTCGCATTTATAATATTAGTAGGATAGGATTGTGAGAGCACCGGTGGTCTAGTGGTAGCAAGCACCTTCCGATCCTCGGAGTCGTGAGTTCAAATCCGGTCGTGCATCAATAGGTTTTTCTACTCGGATTTATGTGAGCAACGCCAGTACTCTCAAACGGTGAAGGAAAACATCGTGAGGAAACCCGTGGCTTAGTCAGCTCCGCACGTATTGACCTTGTCTTTCCTGTGGATGCAGCCGACTAGACTGAGAGGATGGTATAGGTGCTACAAGCCTACTCCATCTAAATCATGCCCCAGGCACTGCATACCTATAGCATAACCTCTAGGTACGACCCTGGTGTTATGTACCTACAATAATGTAAAGCTGAGAAAAGGTAAGGATTTTGTGAAGGAGAAAATGGGGTATTTAAGCTGCTTAGATCTGAAACAATACAATGGCAATACGTAATGTTACGTTGTTGTTTTCAAGAAAAAGTAAAATTTGCTCTTTTAGGGCGGCTTGCACCAGAATCGCTAAACGCGTTTAACTCTTAAATAGTATTTAACGAGTTGTCAAGTCATACAAATACGTCAGATTTAAATCGATTTAGCTGTTAAATACGTTTAGTGATTCTGGTGCAAGACGCCCTTACAATACAACAGGTACCTACTTGGTGTGCCCATGACTTCAATAAGTGGGTAAACACATGAGTTCGTAGGAAAATGCAAAAACCTGTTTTGTGTGAGACTGGTGTCTGAAATAGGTTATGAACTATAATTATAGAATTATGTATACAGATTATAATTATAGAATTACGAGTATACTTAATCTGCGATACAGATTATAACTACAGAATATATTTTATAGAAAACAAAACCAAACTGTTTTGTAATTATTTACAGATTACTTGCATATCAATAAAAAAAAATTGCGGCCGCTTCAGCTATATCCTTCAGCAATCTATAAGACCACTGGCCTTCAAAATATGATATGGGAATAACCTCGATTATATTGCTCTAAAGTGTAGCTATTGGAAGTAGGACCATCATTTCCGACATCTTGGATGCTACGTTGTATGTAACTGCTACGATTGAAATACATATTATTTTTCATTGGCAATTACGCTGGAAAGCTATGTTGCATGTTACTGTTTATTATTTTTGAAAGGGGTTATGGCCGTTTGGGATACTCTGTTATGGTATTTGAGGAACCCATGTTGTTACCTATTTCAAAATATCTTAAAATAAAGAGTTATAAGGAAATAAGTTATAAGTTATTTTAAGGGTGAAAAGTGATTTATAACGCTGTGTAAATCATCTCAGATTAAATGCAAAGGCATGATTATTAAGCCGTTAGCATTTGTCTGTTTTAACCCCGACGCAAAAACGACGGGGTGTTATAAGTTTGACGTGTCTGTGTGTGTCTGAGGCAACGTAGCTCCCGAACGGATAACCCGATTTTTTTTTTGTTTGAAAATTGAAAATTGAATTAGTCGGGAGTGTTCATAGCTATGTTTGATGAAAATCGATACAAGATTCGGGGGTATTTTAATTACTTATTACTTGTGTTATGTTGTTTAAAAAGTAGCACTGTATATTATAAAGTACTACTTTTTACCCGTCCCTTTAAACGGGACGTTGCATTGCTTGGGACCAGGCTATTTATGGATGTAGCAAAAAGTTAATAAGTCACCATACTACTAGGCAAATTGCCCATAGGGCAAATTATGTTCATAAAAAATGCACACATGACAAAACACTATCGAGGCCAAATGCGATTAGGAAAAAAAACCTACAGATGAAAAATGCGTTCGAGGCAAACATCTAACAAACCGACCTGAGTTAGACGGAGTAAGTATAAAAAAAAAAAAGGCTTGCCCAGCCTTGCATTGCACTGCACCTATCACTCTGAGTAAAAGGTTATTGAGATATAATTTAGAATATAATGTAGTTACAATAATTGTTAATTACTAATAATAATTATGAAAAAAAACTCTTTGTTTCATTTATCTAATTTTGCCGCTGACTATTCAAAAGCTCACATAGCCAACTATCTTATACTTCAAAGTTCCACAAGTTTGAGATTCATTTTTAATGAGTAAAGCTTTTTATTTATAACTAGTACAGGAGCCGACAGTCAAAACTCCACGCGATCTGATACAATGATAAGCTCCCTGGCACATGATCATAAAATATTCCAACCTTCATATTATAAGCAGAAAGAACAATCTGAATTGGCCGAAAGCACAAGAAAATGCCGAAAGTGTGGAGTGAAAAAAGTCAAACGTGAAAATTATTCAATATAAGTAATTAAATTAAAAATTTAAAAAACCTCCGAATCTTGGACCGATATTCATCAAAATTAGCTAAGAACACTCCCGACTAATTCACCTTTCAAACAAAAAAAAACCAAATCAAAATCGGTTCATCCGTTCGGGAGCTACATTGCCTCAGACAGACACGTCCTTATAACACCCCGTCGTTTTTGAGTCAGGGGTTAAAAATCACAAGGATTATTCAGAATCGTTAGTCTTTCTTTCTTTTCTTATATCAGATAGCGTCGAGTTTTCACTGTCGGCTCCCGCACTACACAGAGTCTTAGCATAATTTCTCGTATTTCGCTATCCCCTTCACGAAGTTTCCTCAAAGTTTGTTCATTATTTCACGGCTAAGTAACACAAGTACCTACACAAGTTTTTTTTTAATAAGCGATGAAGTGTACCTTTGAAAAAACTCGTGCTCAAGTTATAAGATTTTTGTATTCATTGTAATACCCAGATAGAACAAACATCTATGTTTGGCTCTCAAAGATGTTTGTTCTTGGTTGGGATCGAACCCACGACCTACAGCACGGAAGGCAGAGCTACTTACCGACTGAGCTAATATTCAAATAATATAAAATCCAGTATTAGGTAGGGTTTATTTGGTCGGCGTTATCTTTTTAAAAAGGTTTATAAATCTAAAAAGATTAAACATTGTTCTAATACGTGGTTATCCTACCATCTGTCCCAATCTAAATGAGCCCTCCATAAAATCACGTTACAGGGTAGACGTGTGCACAGTAGGTACGTTTTACACAACAAAATGAATGCCCTGGATTTGTAGTGTGACCTATCATTTTGAAAATCCAGGACATTTAGGAGAAATTCTAGTACATCAACTTTTACTGGGCTTGATTTTAAAGGAGAGTCGTGTGACCTATAATATTTATTATTTTTCGCTATACTTACTTTTATTTTTTTTATCTAGTTTTATTTTGTAACTAGCCTTCGCCCGCGACTTCATCTGCGTCCCGTTTGATCCTGTTGATTTTGTGGGACAAAAAGTAGCTTACGTGTTAATCCAGGCTACAAACTATAGTACCTACTTAATTTTGTTGAATGTCCACCATGCTTGGGATACTTTTACCGAAGAATCGTGTCTCAGATATTTCTCAGGCCTTATTACACTACTTATTATCTCCGACGAGATGGGGCGACGATCTGCGAAATGTAGCTGGCAGACACTGGATGAGAAGAGCCGAAGACCGAGCTCAATGGCGCGTCTTGGGAGAGACCTACGTCCAGCAGTGGACGAGTATAGGTTGATGATGATGATGATGATGATTACACTATGCAATCTCAAGTCATGCTTACTGATAGTGATGTGACGTGACGAGTTGAATTATTTCGAACTCGAATCATTTTAGTTAAACTAAACCTTGACTCGAGCCACCAATTGGGTTGACTCAACTAATATTATCCTGTAGATCCTGTTAATTATTCGGGATAAAAAGTAGCCTATATGTCAATCCAGGTTACGAACTATATATATGCCAAGTTTCATCCAAGTTGGTTCAGTGGTTTTGGCGTGATTGAAACACAAACATCCAAACATCTAAACTTTCGCATTTATAATATTAGTAGGATAGCTTGAGACTGATTCAGTTGAGAGATGGTTGAGTAAAAGATCATCGATTTTTTCATAAGCAAGACCGTGGTTGTTTGGTTTTACCATGGCAAGTTTCCTCATGTTCCACCATCTCATTTTTTTATATTTCCGATGTAGCGATATAAGTCCTATGTAATCAGCAAATCATGCTCACCATACTCGCATAGAAGCGGTACAAAGCTGGAACTGTGGTCATTAATCCCGCTAATTGGATCAGCTACCGAAATGTATTGCGACCGGAGTGTGCCACACAGTAGGTACAGTCAGTGGAGAGAATCGGACAACACTAGCGATGCATCCCGTCCCTAAAACATCGTTCACTCAATCGCAGCTCCAACTCATTCATTCAGGATTCATCTCGTCTTTTATTCGCCAACGTCTGCGACTACATCTAATTTTGATAATTTTATAAATTATTTTTTAATTTTCTGCTGTTTCTCTACTCCAATCAATGGTACTTACGCATAAAAGTAAAAGGAATCTTTTATTCAACCCAAGCACGGAGGCAGGCAGGAGCCCTAACAGTCAGTATCAGGATTTTCACAGTATTTTACAGGAATTTTGCAGAAACTTTATCAGAATTTCAAAATTGTGTACTTTTAACTCTAATCATATTTTTTATGAATACTTTTAGGATTGAGTTTATACTTCTTTATCATAGTTAGAAAAATAAATAAATAAACATTCATGGACTTTACACACAACGCCCTCTAGTCCCAAACTAAGCAAAGCTTATGTGATATGGGAACTACTTAGATGGCTGATGGAATACAAAAAAAAAATGGAAAGTTACAATTTTTTATGAATGAACGTAGGCATAGCTTACCTGTGCTACCTTCTAACTGTATATACCTACCTACCTTATGTACCTCTGCAACTGTAACTGGTCTGCGAGCCAGTAATAAACTGTTTTTGAACTAGAAAGGTTGTTTGGTTGCTATATCTAGCATACCTTCCCACAGTTACCACCAATAAAACATTTTTGAAATATCTTTTTATCATTTACCTGCGCTGACTGTACCTACTACCTGCTAATGCTGTTAAGGCTTTGCCATCTAATTCTGGGTTTGGGGATTAAAATAAGGCATACGTAATAGCACTTTGAGATGTACCTTACGTTATAAAACACATGCTCTATTATTTCTCAATTTAAGTAATAGCACGATAGGTACCTATGTTAAAAAGACGTCTCGAAGTGCGGCAGTAAGTACTTATTTTTGAAAAATAATTAAGAACCCGACTTCTGCAATTACGTGCTCTACGTACTGCTCATATCAGTACTAGCATCATCACAAGAGCTGGAGGAACAGTTTCCTCGCAGTCACTGATATAAGAGCAGCTCATATCAGTACTAGAGTACTTATCAGTTTAATTTTTGTTTTTCAGCTCAGACTTTCGTCTTACCTTTTTACCAAATTACCTTTGTCTCTATAACAGAATAATTATCAAGACACCAAAACTCTATATAAAATTACTGGTAAACTAGATTTACGCCTTCCCCCTTCACAAGCAGCTGGACTTGCTTGATTCTTTCTTTAGGTTTTAATAAGTAGGTATTTATTTAAATCTTGTGCATGTATGTAGGTATATGTATATTATTATTCTTTGCTTTGTATGTATTAGGTATATTTTGTATGTTATAAGTATTGTTTGCCATAAAATTATATAGAGTCTAAGTATATCTAAATTTTATTAATCATGTTTCTAAATTTTTTTCTATGTTATCTTTAGATAGCACCCCTAGTTTATAGTTAGTAGATAGAGATCGCTCATTAGTGATAAGACCGCCCATTGTACAATTAGTTAAGTTTTGTTTTGTATGTTATAGTAGTCCCTAGGTTAAGGTGTGCAATAAAGTATTTTCTATCTATCTACCCAAATCCTATAAGTTCAGCTAAACTAAGAGATATTATGTTTTATTAGTTGATTGTTTACTAATAGGATAGGTATACACTCACCTATCATCACCACACCTTAGATACCTGCGCAAAAGAATATTGTAATAGAGATGTAGCGAGATTAGTTATGTCATTTTCTGTTAGTTTGTAAAACGGCGCGTGTCGCAGGGGCTGTGCGCTACTCCCCTCTCGGCACCCCTGAGGGGCGAGTACGAGTTGACAATGTAAAAACTGGTGTCAAACGTCTGACGCCGAGCACACCGGTGTGCGCTGGTTGGTATGGAAACACTGAGCGGATTTTTTGAAAAGCTTGGTTTCGTCAAGCTCCCGCTCAGTGTTTCCATACCAAGCAGCGCACACCGGTGTGCTCGGCGTCAGACGTTTGACACCGTTTTGTACATTGTCAACTCGTACTCGCCCCTCTGAAGACCAGCGCTAGGAGTCACCGTGCACCTTTAGCATTTGCTGAGTGGGTTCTTTTTTTACGCATTTTAATTTTTTATTATTAAATATGTATTTAAATGTTCCGTAAAATAAATAATTTCTTTTTCTATTTCAAAAGTAAACACTGCTCTGTAGGTAACCGCTTTAATGTGAAACAACAACAGACAGGCTAACAAAACTGAAATAGCTACTATTGCAATATTTTATTAGAACACCAGGCTAAAATAAAAAATATCATTCGATCGATCTAAATCGAATTGTGCTTCGAAAATTTTATCACGCCTAAAAAATTGGGTCACACATTGACACGATTCATAGCAATTTCAAAATTCGTATCTGATAATCAGATTGGTATTCCAAAAATGTCCAATTCAAACCAGTTTGTGTATTTTTAGGGGTGTTTGAAAATAAATAAAACAAACCTTTTACAATGCAATGAACATTTTACTAAAATAGTATATATTATACAACTTTATACATTCCGTTCAAAACAGCATTTTAGATTCCACCTGAGTAAGTATGTCAATGAGAAAGTTCGAAAAGTTTATACCTAGTGAATATCCCGCGGTTACGTTTTGCACCATTGATTTGGTGCAGACGTAACTGATTAGTTATGTTTGCACCATTGATTGATAGGAAAAAGAAAAAAACAGACCGTATTAAAACAATTAGAAATGTGTATCTAGTGTTAAAATTCCTTCTGATAGCGTATTTCCTCTTTGCATGTTATAATACCTGTTTGACAAGAATATCACTATCTTCCAAGCGTCGCACTGGTCACTAAAGCACCAATCTGGCCACTGTCCTAATGCAGGACCAAAATGCAGGGCACAAATTAAGGAGATAACCAACAATTAAGCAACAATTAATTAAGGAGATACAAACGTTTGTTTTTAGACTATAAATTCTAGACACAATAGAGATGCTCTGTTCTGTTTTAGACAGTCAGATTAAAGGTGAATTAACACACTGGAATATTGGAGTCAGTATTCAGATGAATCTTAAATCTGTCTAATTATTGTACAAACGAAGGAACTAAATGACCCACCTGATAGTAACGGGTTACCTCAGCCTATGATGCCTCGAGGACGTACCATGTTACACTATACGTGTATAGATAGATAGATAGAAAATACTTTATTGCACACCTTAACCTAGTGTATCATTCTGAGACAACGGTTTTACCAAATCGCCTCTGAAACGTCTTTCAAAGGTCCAAAAATATGCAAATGCTCAGGTAAATTCTCATAAACACGTCTCAACATTGAGAAGCTACTAAGTGTGAAGAAGAAAATTTTACGTCGTATAGCAGCTTGGGAGTGATTTGGTTGAGAGGCGGCAAGTAATGATTAACGATTGTTTTATTAGTAAGCTGCTTGGTCTCATGAACAGTGCCATTCAAACTAGAACAAACAATACAAGCAAAGAATAGTATAAATAGTAGATCAAGAAACAAGAACCTTAATTTTTCAGAGTATCCCAGTTTCAACCTGCTTGATTTCCCGTCGGTACACTTCGTAAAGCCGATCCCAGAAGATCTTTCTCTCCCAATGCGGCTCCTCCAAGACTTGGAGGTCATTGTCAAAGCGGAGGTAGGTCACGTTGTCAGGCTGAACAGCGGGCCAGTGGAGTGGCAGTAGATCGGTTCTTGTTGGAATAGGGTTTCTACAAAAGAATCAGAGGTTAGTATTGTTAAAATCGAATTATGGTGAACACGTTCGGCGTTTCTGATCTATCCTTGGTAGGGATATAAGACATGGAGACTTTTAAAAAAAATTGCATGCTTATCAAAATAATCCTACAAATTGGCTCAATAGTGATTAAATTGCTAAAAACTTTATCTGTTCCAACATCGTAGAAGAAACGATTTAAATGTAACTTACGAAAACTTAACAAAATTCGCAATGATCTTCGCCATTCTATCAACAGCAAGCTTATCATGTTTATCTTCGACGGCTTTGTTCAGAATAACGTGTTTGATCGCGTCTCCATGCCCGGCCATTTTTATATCTTCGTAAAATCTATCGAAGGTTCCCAATTTACCCTTGTGAGCGAACTCCATCAAATAGACTTTATTTTCATCTTTAGTGTGAGTCAAAACTGAATTCAAAAGCCCGTGTAGAACCATGCTATCTCCAAAATAATCCAGGTACTCGATCAAAGTGCTATCTCCGATCGTATTGTTGCCAAAATAGAATGATCTCACGTTTTCCGTTATCTGATCTTTTATCTCCTCTGTATCGAAGATAAGATCAGCCATCATGAAATCTTTGAAGTTTTCCTCCATTCGTTCTTTGTAGTTCAACGCGTAATAACTAGTACTTCTGAGATAGAGTCCTTCAAGGTCAGCAAATATAAACAGCATAGGGATCTTGTTAAATGCCTGCTTTTTAATAATCTGATGAGGAGATTCAGTCATAACAGGTGATGAACCGAACAGCTTCCTCTCAACACATGGCACGAAACCAAAAGTCCCATCAGTAAGGTTCTGGTAATACTCATGATTGGCAACACTTAGTTGTCTAGCTGGTATTCTTCTATAAATATCAAGAAGCATAAACATATTCTTTTTATTGAACCCAAAAGCTTTGGCGAAGTCTGTAGCTGTTTGTATCGGCTTTGCGTCTACAGACCATACTGTGGTAGCTACCCCGGATTCAATAATAGCTTTGTGATAGTATCCTTTTGCTGATTTCGTAAGGGTAAGGAGTTCGACTGATGCACCACCGGCACTCATGCCATAAAGCGTTACATGGCTTGGATCACCACCAAACTTCTCTATATTTCTATGGACCCATTTGAGAGCTGCAACTTGGTCTTTCAAACCAGCGTTTCCTGGTGCTTCGTTAACTCCAAGACATAAAAACCCTAAAGCACCGAGTCTGTAGTTCATAGTCACCACAATGATGTTCTCTTTTATCAATGGTTCGACTCCTTTGGTCTCTCCTGACCCGAGGATGAAGGCGCCTCCGTGGATGTAGACCAGCACTGGTAAGGGGCCATCGAATATTCTTGTTGGAGTGAACACATTGACTATTAGACAGTCTTCGTCACCTCTACCGAGTTGTGGACATTGTACTGTGCGGTTTGCGATGAATGTGTAGTTCCATAGCGGCGGAGGTAGTGGTGCCTGGAAAGAGAATAAAAACAACGGCTTCTTTACTTACTGAGCGATCTATTTGTATCTGTAGGTGTACGTGTCAGTTTAGCTATGTTCTGAATAAGATACAAAACAACAAACAGTTTGTACGACAAATAACATACCTTAAATCTCCGATGTCCTAGCGGTGGCGCTGCATACGGTATCCCCAAATACGCCAAATAATCCCCATCCTCTGCCGCAAACCCCCTCACCACTCCAGACTCTATTTCCACATCTTGATAACCGACCACTTGGTTCACGAGAACACACAAAAGGACCCACACAACTGAACGGCGCATAGTTGACTGATCGAATCATCGATTACTAATGGACCACGTTTAGATAACATTTAATCCGGTTTGTTCATAACCGAAGGTCAGTACAGTAGATAAACGTTTTTCTTCCGCAACTGAAAGATGAACTGATTATATCAAGATTGGAATTTTATCGAATGGAAAATACCATCATTATATTAGCGTGCAGAAGTCCACTGCTGGACTTAGCCGCTCGCTCACGACGACTTCGCTATCGCGCGTCAGTTACGAAGGAAAGGTAGACAGCCAACGATACAGTCGATTCTGTCGTTACAGAATCGACTGTATCGATGCGAACGCGCGTCAGCATCGCTGCAAAAAGTCGTCATGGGCGAGCGCTCTGAGCTTCAATAGAATAGAGCTATTTTAGGCCACATCCATTCATCTATTTCCCGCGATCATGTTGTCAGTTCATCTGGATAGGGCGGTCTTACTATCGTTTTCTGGTTCGTAAACATTTTTCCCAGCGGTTAGTAGTTCTGCAAGCTATGTGGCAAGCCCATTGCCACTTAAACTTACTAATTCTTAGAGCAACTTGAAACCGTTGAGGTAGATACTTACGGCTTGAGTTCAATTCGGCTTCAAATATCGACAAATTAGACTAGTTCTGATAAAATAATCATAAATTAGGCACAATATAATATTGAATCCAAGCGACATCCAATCCAATATAGAGAGTAGATAGTTATCACGTTTGACGATAATTGAGTTTGGATCGGCTCTATCAAGTTTACTAATTACAGTTTTGTTCATTTTATGGATAATTTTATTTATTTTTACTGATGATTTTGTAATTTGCTCACATTTTGACTTTTAAATAACCGCGAAATATTTTCTGACATTACTGACAGAAGATTAGTGGAAGGAGGTGGAAGATGATACAAAACTTCTTTTGCAAATTATTTATACAGAAAACAGAGACGGAAACAGACGTATCCAGTGCCTTGATCACGAATAAATGTGACAGTTGTAAACGTATCGTAACGCTAGCATATCCGAGATACACTGCGCGTTGACGCTACAACGTTCGGCAGTCGAGCTGGCGTTGACGCTCAATATGATTGGAATACGTCAGGTTTACGTAACGCGGCGACTGTCAGATTTGTTCGTGATTACCCCTCGGGTCAAACAAGGCTATGACACTCAAAATTGTCTAAACAGACAGAAGCTATTAAATAAAAATAATTAAAAAAAAGGCTATATCAACATAAATTAAGTCTGAAAGGGGGGTAATCTACACGTCATGACGAACAACATTGAGGGCGGCTTGCACCAGAATCACTAAACGTGTTTAACAGCTAAATAGATTTAAATCTGACGTATTTATATGACTTGACAACTCGCTAAATACTATTTAATAGTAAAACGCGTTTAGCGATTCTGGTGCAAGCCGCTCTAATTCTACGACTTTAAATATTTCGAAGTTTTTCATTCATGAAACGCGTCTAAAAGTTACCTTAAAAATAACATTGCACACGCGTTAAAGTGTCTATGTGGCCAGAAAACCTGAATTACACTGCACCAATACACAAAACTGCAATAAATTTATATTTTAGTGCTTTCTTTCATGGAGTTATGCCTCATCGACTGCATACATTGAGGTTTTAAAGCACTTCTGTTCAAACAAGCTAAACAATGCCTTATAACTCAGTGATAAGGTTTGGAACGAATGGGATAATAGTCTGGGATTTATCTGCAGAATAGGTATTTTGTAAGCCACAGCTTATCGTTGAAATAACTGGTTCACTACGAAATACTATTAAGATCAATGATCATTGTACCGATTGGTACTGATTTGGATCAGTTGAGCTATCTATAAATCGTTTGCAACGGTGTGTAGATAGCTCAACTGCTTCATGTGTATTTTGTACATATTATAAATATTGTAAATACTTTATGATCATTAATAGTGAAATCATTATTTTCGCGGTAGAAAATATAAAGACGCTGTAAGTACTCTTTTTAATTGACGCTCTGACTTTATCATTGTTTCTAAATTTTTAAATTACTCGCTAAAAACTCTGAATTACTATGTATCTAAAACCAAATTCTTGAATAAATAAATAAAATCAACGAGATTATTTCTTCTTCTTAATTCAGCAAAATTTATTGATTTCATGTCCTTAAAATATTTTCATTTAATTATGTAGGTAGGTTTGAGTTTGATAAGAAGGATTTTAGTAATACCATTCATGATTCATTTTTAGTACAGTCCATTCAAGGAATTCTTCATTATCAGCCATCTTCCATCTTAGCATATACCATGTAACCTAGAATCACCTAGTTATATAAGACGATTCTAAATGATCCTTGTGATTTTATTGAATAAAGAAATTTTGACTTTTACTTTGGCTTTGACCTAGCTATCGTATCCTAGGCTGCTACATGTAAGTTCAGTCTAGGATTTGGAGGTTTGCCAGAATTACGGTTGTAGGAAGACTATCGCACATGTTATTTCGAGATAAATCACCGAGGTATTCCAGTTGTGACATGTTGGGTAAACGGATGCGTGTTCTTTGAGATTGGACAGCACAGATCAAGTTGTTCCGTGGGACATATATAGGGTTTGGGAAATGGCTGGATTTTACCGATAGCAGTTGTCAGAGCCATTGCCTAAACTACCTACTAAAAGTTGCAGCGTAGGCATCTGACGCCCGGTCAATGCTCGCTGTCTTTTAACCTAGATTTTAATAATTAGGTGTTTTATATTTTACTTGAATAAACTCAGTTGCCAACTAGCACTCATCGAGTTTGGTTTTCTTCCACCCCTACTACTTTACTCTACTTTACTATTTACTTAACTATTCATCTCCAGGGGACAACTAACCCCCTGACGTAACAGCAGTTTTATCCACAGCACTAAAAAATATCTGCACTGATAATATGCGAGTTTTAGCAGTGTTTGTTTTAAATGAGCAATACCACGTGCGTGACGCTGTTTAATTGCTTTTTAGAAATTATGAGACGATTTTGATGTACAAATTTTACAGAGAACTCTGATGGTAGAGCATGTCAAAAGTTTAGTTATAGTCGAAAAAGCCAGATTTTGGACAGAACCTTAACTCTAAGCCATTTTAGCACCTAGAACTATCTAGATAATCCTAAGACCTACAATTAGGGTTCTGCCCAAAATCTGCGATAATACTCTGCATTTTTTAGCAACTAATTTCGCACGTTTAAAACTTTTCAGAGATAAAAGCCCAAACCACTGCGGCTCCCCTAACAACCATAAAAAGCCTAGTGTATAAAGTCATTCCACAAAACTGGCCTTTTACGCAGACATTGTAAACAAACAAACAGTGTGTCAATTAAAAAAAACTTCGAACGAGATTGTACTACTATTAACAGTCTACTGAAACCTACAGCAGGGTATAGGCAGAGCTACGAGTAAGTACTAATTGAATTGACATGCCGATGTCTAAAAAATGTTTGAACTAAACACCTGTCAAGTCTAATTCACAAAACAAAGCACCTGAATTTAGCTAAGGGTAAGAGGAAAGTGTCGGTTTAGCATGGTTATAAAGGCTCGCGAGGTCTATATTCTCACAGGACCACTAGTTAATATACTGCTTCTCATTTACTATGCCATGTATGGCGTATTAAACAAATGTACAGCGCATTAGCGAGTTTCTCGTTTTCGCTCGCGAACCGTGAGCTCGGGCTGTGACAAACTGCCGAAAACATCGTTCTGTTTGTTAGTGGGACCAGCGTAATTGCTGTTTAAAATACCTGCAGGCTGCGCCCAAGACACAGAGGTATTAATAGGTTTCGATGCGTTGTCCTCCATCTAAAATGGCAAGAGAAAGTAAGGTAATTGCCTGACTTTTAGTCGCTCACCGAGCAGCGCCGCGGAGCTGCACGTCACTACAATTGAGTGTGTATTCATCTCGTTCCAGCAACAGGATTAGCGTATGATGGCTCTATTAATAGGTGCTTTCCTTTTTCCGCAAACTGTATTTACCTATGCGTTTGTATGTAGGTTAGTAAAGTTATATTTGCGTCAATTTTTGATGCAACGATATATAACCTATAATCCGTCTTTTGGTACCATGTCTCTGGTGGTCTCTACCTAGAAAGCCACTCGTCTACGGACAAATTACTTCTGTCTCTTTTTCCGTCAAACAAAAGAAAGGGACGAAGTATGATTGGTCTTCTCTTTGGTAGAAAATGATGTCTAGAGCGCTCATACTAAGCCTCCTGCTAAAGGATTCAGGGGAGAGTGGGGAAACTATTACCGTGGCTAAAATTAATGTATAAAAGTATGTCATTTGACCTCATTTTATGACGTTATGATAACACTACCGACTAAGCGTTTGATGTAAATTTTAGATTGTGTTTCACGAACCACAATTTATAGCGAATATATTTCAAAATAATAGTGAATATTTCGATTTGATACAGTTGCTAGAATAGCTAGCTGTATTTCTAAACTAGCTAGCTTAGTATGCACTTTTTTATCATTTGGCAAAAATCTCCCGATAGTGAGTGAATGAGTTCAAAGATTGACTAGTCTAGAAGATACCTTGAGTGAAAAGAAGAGAGACCAAAATTGTGGTCGTCACAAAGCATGCCTGTCGCTTCCTCATAACTAATTTTGGGTCTATGGCATCTTGTCTTCATTACATAAACATGAGGTCGCCCTGCAGTTCCTTCGGGAAATAACTTTAGGTCTTTAACAACTTGTCATAGAGACTTGAGATGTGCTTAGGTACTTTACTGTTTGCTGGTTTGTAAGGCCTAAGATACTAGCAACATTTCAATTGCAACGGGTTGTAGCTCAACTTTTTCATTGTGTATTTTGTAAATATTATAAACTAGCTTCCGTCGTGACTTCGTCTGCGTCCCGTTCGATCCTGTTGATTTTCCGGGATAAATAGTAGCCTTTGTGTTAATCTAAGTTACTAACTATAGCTATGTTCTAAGTTTCATTAAAATCGGACCAGTAGTTGCAGCGTGACGTGATTGAACCACAAACATCTTCTTCTTCTCATAAATATGGCCTCTGTCCGTCATTTCGACAGACAATTTTACCAGTGTCAAGTGGATTATTTGAAATAAGTTTAGCCAAGTCGAGTCATACGTCAAGTCGTTTGTTTTCAAGACAAAATCGTGGTTTTTCCCTTCAAAACTGATCTAAAATTTGACATCACAGAAAGAGGAGTTTGATATCTATAAATGTTAGTACTTAGGATAGGATTTTATCTGTGTCACATGGTCTTGTCAGTAAAATCTAAATAACATTTTCCGCGATTTTTCCACACATCTGCTGCCGTTTTTTTTTTAAATACCGCTGCTTTCTACGCTGTGAAATTTGTGGTCAGAGCACGTGCGTTTGAATACGGCTACAGACCGCCACCGCACCCACAGGATTTATTTTAGCTTTTGTCCACGGCATCATAAGTTAATTGGATTAAAACTAGGTAATTTTAAATTATGTTCTTTTGTTACCATAGCTTTTTTTTAAATCACTTTTATTTTCCCATGGAACTGCGATTGTGTAGAATTATAAAAGATTTGTACCCATAAATAAATACTCTGGAATTCATCACTTTACTTAAACAAGCATTTAGGTATTTCTTATTTTGATTTTTATATACGTAGATGAGATATTCTACGCGGTTCGTTTACGATTCAAAGTAAGTATTGAAATAAACTTTCGAGATTGTATGCAGTATGAACATAATTTTCGTTCAAAATGGGATATTTTCAATGGTATATGAGTTTGATTACTTCAAAATATTTCAGCACAACTTCATGTAGCAGGGGTATGCCAATCAAAGTTGAACTGCAAAGTTGAACTGCAAAGTTTTAAATCATGGTCAGTTCATACTAACTCATAGTTATTCTGTGACTAAATAGTGACGTTATGACGTCATTTGATGTGTTTTCGCGCATATTTTGCTGTCAAGTGTCTAAAAAGAATGATCACGTGGTACAAAATTGTACCACGTGACCTGAAGAAATTACACTGGGCAGTGAAATATAACTTGACAGCAAAAGATTGGCATACGGGGGCAGCATAACATAACATAGAAATCTTGGCCAAATTAGTTTAAGCCTCGCGTTTGAATTAGAGCCACAATCATCCAAAGTAGGGTTCAAAATGATATCATCCCGACCTCTGATAGTTTAAGTTTCTCTAACTATGTTTAACATGTGTGTGTGGGTGTGACAGATAGCTTCGCTTAATTGTGTTAGTATGACTAAAGGAACGTTTTTAGCAACGCGACTGAGACGTGCGACCTAGCCGCAGTAACATTGGAGACCAAACAAATATATAAATAATGCTCACATTATACTATAATAGCCCCTAATCGGTTATGAATTCGAGATATAACGAAACACACCTTACTTACTTAAACTTTTATAAAACGCAAATAAATTGTATTACTCGTACATGGGCATAATTTTCACTAAAAACCGGATATTTGCATGATTTATGAGTTTGTTTGGTTCTCGATATTTCGGCACAGTTGCATGCGTCATGATCCGGGTCGAACTGAAGTCTTTGCAGGTAAATGTATTAGCAGGCGTACCCGTCTACCCTCTTTCGCACTCTTTTATAAACGATGCTACCGGCCTCATTGAGACGATGGGTTACCGTTACCATTTTTACCGTTACCATTTACGTTACCATTATAATACCGACGTAGTTCTACTCGAGGATGATCTAAAGATGCATTCGTTCGTGCATATGAAAGATTGATAAAAAGATGCATTGATTGATTGGTGGCTTGTTTTTTTTTTGTGTTTTTGTTAGGTATTTTAATACGAAATTATTCTATTTTATTATTTAAGAATTAGATATAAAAACAATAACTATATACAAACACTTAAGAAAATAGCATTTTAACAAAAAAACATTATTAAAATGAACTCTGAATTCTAAATGCTAGAGATAGAAAACAGAGTTCAAATCACCGACTGCAGGCAGGGTGCCCAAACGGCTGGCAACGTTACCTCTTTGTATGGCAATACTAATTCTCTGTCCAAGGTAAGCGCCAGCCAGCAGGTCATTTGTCACGTCCACCAACCTTTTGAATAACTCTTTGAATAGAAGCCACGCCTCTGGACCCCACGGTCCTAACGTTTCTACGCCAAAAGGCCGAAATATGTATCCATCTCCGATGGATGCATATTTCCGCATTTTAGCGTTTTCCGCTGCTGCTAAGGCCGTGCCTGCCATTCTGGAGGTGGACGCCACATGAGAAGGCGCTAACGTGTCGACGCATGTAGCGTCCCACACCAGCGGCTTACCACGACTCCAGGGAATCAGCGACATACCGTCGGGTCTCTTTCCATCGTCACGTGCAATACCGTTCGGCTCTAGGATGGCCAAAACTAAGGATACGAAATTCTGTTGTATTGTTCTGTATTTAGTGAGTAAACTGAGCCACAGTACATTAGCCAGTACTGCACTGTGCGCTGTTAGTTTATCGCGACGGGGTACGCGGAAGTGGTCCACTTATCGCCACTCCACTATCGACGTCAGCTTGTAATTAAGGGCTACTGTGCACACGAAGCCTTAGAACTATTGCACTCGCTTGAATAATAAGTTCTAAAGCAGTGTAAATAAGGTGGAGAATTGCATGGCAAATGTCTTTCATCTTTTATGCACCAGTCGGCATATTTGTGTTTACTAGAGTAGTTTGTGCCTTTTAGTATTAGTGTTGCTCAGGTGGACTCTGGTGACACAATTTTTAGGCCACTGTAAGGCCTCCTTGGTTGCGTAACGACTGCTAAAGCTGGGACCGACAAACTAACGTGCCTTCAGATGTAAATGTCGCTAGCGGTCACCCATCCAAATAGTGACTGCGCAGAACCTGGGTAAATATGGGTTAGTCTCATAATCCCCTTGACTAAGCAAGCTACGAGCCTTGAAACAACATTGAAACTCATTGAATGTTATATCATCTGCTGTTTTAATTGAGTTTCATTAAAATAACTATATACAAATACTAATAAGAAAATATCATTTTTAACAAAAAAAAAATATTAAAATGAACTCTGAATTCTAAATGCTAGAGATAGAAAACAGAGTTCAAATCACCGACTGCAGGCAAGGTGCCCAAAAGGCTGGCAACGTTACCTCTTTGAATGTTCGGGTTAGTCTCAAAATCCCCTTTGAGTTTTTCCCTTTAAGGGGATTTTGAGACTTTTAGTCTCAAAATCCCCTTTATTTCAAAATTTTTGAATCAAGGGGATCTTGAGACTAAAAGTCTCAAAATCCCCTTTGGCAAATTTACACCGTAATAGCATGGAGTTCTGGAACCTATAAGATTGTACCTACCTAAACTAGCATTCATAAAAATGAAGATTTGTCTTGATTTGGAGGAAATTTTAATAAAAGTACTAGGGTAGTAGAATAAAGTAAGAGGTGGTTCTAATTATTAAAACTAACATTGTGCAATCTATCTTTTCATTATTATTAGTGGCTTCTAATAAAGCTATTTATTAAATGTAATAAATAATAAACCAAGAAAGCAAAATACTATCCAACAGGATGGGCTCATTCTGTTGGATAGTATTTTGCTTTCTTGGTTTTGTACTTATTAGCAACTAGCAGTTGCCCGCAAATTCGTACGCGAGTACAGTTTCCATGTACATCATATTATCTGTGCGTGTATCGAGCGGATACATTGACAAACTTGACATTACACCGAACCCGTACTCGAATGTCAAACGCTAGTCGTTAGACCAAAGAGGTAGTACTACGCCCTGTCAAACTGATGTGACATGACATGACAATGAAATCCTCTTGCTAATTGGCGATGCTAATCCCGTTTTTTCATTTTGTCTTATAGATCCTGTTAATTATTCGGGATAAAAAGTAGCCTATGTGTCAATCCAGGTTACGAACTACATATATGCCAAGTTTCATCAAAGTTGGTTCAGTAGGTTTGACGTGATTGAAACACAAACATCCAAACATCTAAAAATCTAAACTTTCGCGTTTATAATATTAGTAGGATTAATCTACCTCTTGACTAGTTCTGCTCTCCTGGTACTTTTCACAAAACCATCTCAATTGATCCGAGAAGAGTTATCTTATATTTGTGTTTTGACTATATTAGTTTTTATTTCTTAACTGGTTGTGGTCTTGATGTGAAAGTGAATTTTGGTACAAATAAATCCTACTAATATTATAAATGCGAAAGTTTAGATGTTTGGATGTTTAGATGTTTGTGTTTCAATCACGTCTAAACTACTGAACCAACTTGGATGAAAGTTGGCATATATATAGTTCGTAACCTGGATTGACACAAAGGCTACTTTTGATCTCAAAAAATTAACAGGATCTATAGGATAAAATGAACGAAAAGGATTAGCAGCGCCAATTGGCAAGAGGATTTCATTGTTATGTCATGTCACGTCAGTTTGACAGGGCGTAGTACTACCTCTTTGGTCTAACGACTAGCGTTTGACATTTCAGTACGACTTCGGTGTAATGAGGTGTAATGTCAAGTTTCTCAAGGAAGTATCCACTCGGTACACGCACAGATAATATGGAAACTGTAGACGCGTACGAAGTCGCGGGTAACTGCTAGTGTGCTATAAAGATAAAAATATATTTAGGGTCCAAATATCACGAAACGTGTGTGTGATTTTACTATTTCTAAACATCTGGGACAAATTTGTTTTTCACTCTATATAATAAGCTATTCAGCGCGGCAATGCAGCCAAAGTCTTGGGCACGGTTCCGATTGGTACTAGTTTGGATCAGTTGAGCTATCTATAAATCGTTTGTAACTGTTTCATGTGTATTTAGTAAATATTATAAATATTGTAAATACTGTATTAGTCGTAATTATAAGCTGACTTATGTTAGAAAACGTAAAATCTCGCACACGTTCCGTAACATTTGGACCCTAAATAGATATTTATCTTGTTTTCAGTTACAGTTTCAGCTATAAATAATGCATACCTGTATTAGTATTGTGAAGTTGCATCAGTTAAATATTTAATGCGAAATTAATCTCCTTTCCGGAGTCAGAATAAAAATCTCATATAAAAAACCTCATTTTGAATGTGACCCGTAGTGGTACTAAAATGTATTGTCACACTAAGACCACAACTAACCCACCAGTCAAGAAATAAATAATTAAGTTGATTTTGTGAAAAGTACCAGGAGAGCAGAACTAGTCAAGAGGTAAACCAAAAGTTAGGTAGGTACTTAAGTACAAGAAAGCGAAATACTATCCAACAGGAAGGACTACTAATAATAATGAAAAGATAGATTGCAAAAGGTGAGTTTTAATTAGAACCACATCTTACTTTATTCTACTACCCTAGTACTTTTATTAAAATTTCCTCCAAATCAATACAAAACTTAATTTTTATGAATGCTAGTTAAGTAGGTACATTTTGTTCCGGAACTCCATGCTAACTAGGTTGAACTAGGCTATAAGAAAAGTAGTACCTATGCTGGAGGGTGAGGTTAAGGTTCCATTTTTATGTAGGTACTGCTATAAAAAATATTTTGATCATTGAAATGGATAGTTCAGTAGCAGTGGACTAGGTATTTAATTCAAAAAGTAGGTAGGTAAAGTAAAATTAAGATACGACTATTTCGGTGTAATTTTACCCAAAGGGGATTTTGAGACTTTTAGTCTTAAGATCCCCTTGATTCAAAAATTTTGAAATAAAGGGGATTTTGAGACTAAAAGTCTCAAAATCCCCTTAAAGGGAAAAACTCAAAGGGGATTTTGAGACTAACCCGAATGTTCTACTGTTTTAATAAATCTAAAAGGCGGCTTCCAAATCGACTGTATAACTTAAAAATGCTATTTTCTTATTAGTATTTGTATATAGTTATTGTTTTGATCAATAAGAAGTATCAAATAAAATTTACTTCAAAATTATAAAATGAGATTTTTTTTATTTTCAAATTTCTCACCGATTTTATTTGTTCAAAACAATAACTATATAAACAAATACAGAATTTTCAACAAAAAAAAATTATTAAATTTGAAATGAGATTAAATGAAGAAAAACTATGGTAGGTACTACTTACTTAAATTCTGAGTAATAAATAGTAACTGTTAAAACTGAATTTCCGACTTTTACGCTTTGTTTGGAGATTATGGAGAAACTTTAGCCAAATTGGTACTTAGGTTTATTTATACAACGTGTAACATATTGTCTCTATACACATATACACACATACACCCTGTAGGGAACTAAATAATTTTAGCCGAGATTTTTTATGCTCTATTATATAAATGAAAGTTAGCTAGAGCTGTGGGGTACTGTTTTAAATCGATTTGATTTATTTTGTTTGATCTGTTATCAGTACTTTCAGATTGGTCTTATAAAAAATTCATCAAAATCGATGCAGTAGTTTGCCTTTTAAATAAGTTTAACTGGAAAATAAGCCACAGAATGGAAAAACATTGACAATGTTCTTTGATACGACTATTTTTAAGTTACCCGTTTATTGAACTGCAAACTCAGCTTGGTCGGACTATACCTATTTATCTCGCACTCAACATGAATAGTAAGAACACTTTGATGATCGCCGTAAAACAGGAGAGTGAATTCGCAGTCTCATTACCTAAGATTAAGGACTTTTATTTATGTACGAAGCTTACACTCGAATTTATTGTCAAGAATTTCCATTAAATGCCAGGCTTTTACTTACGTGGAGACAGTTTTTCGTAAATATACAAATAGGCTCACGACACATCCCAATCCTATCCTATCCTATCCTATCCTACTAATATTATAAATGAGAAAGTTTAGATGTTTGGATGTTTGTGTTTCAATCACGTCGAAACTACTGAACTTAGATGAAACTTGGCATATATATAGTTTGTAACCTGGATTGACACATAGGCTACTTTTTATCCGAAATAATTAACAGGATCTACAGGATAAAATGAACGAACGGGATTAGCAGCGCCAATTGGCAAGAGGATGATGTCAGTCACGTCACGTCAGTGTGACAGGGCGTAGTACTACCTCTTTAGTCTAACGACAAACGTTTGACATTCGAGTACGGGTTCGGTGTAATGTCAAGTTTCTCAATGTATCCGCTCGGTACACGCACAGATAATATAATGTACACGGAAACGGTACTCGCGTACGAAGTCGCGGGTAACTGCTAGTAAACAATATAAAGAATAAAAATGTTCTACAACCTCTACGCTGTGCTACGAGCGTAGCATATCTGCGTAGGCGCTACAGATTCTACAATTTCTACGCCATTCTAAGCTACGCTTCGAAAAAGTGCAGCGCGTAAGTAGAGTACCGAAAATCGAGTCACTACCACACCACACCTTCATGCCGTCTAGATATTCACTAACCAATGCAAACCTATTTTGTGATATCATAGACATTAGTAAAATGTCACCGGAAGTGCGAGCGCTGGCCGGCGGACCGGAAATAAGATAACAAACATGGCGGCACCAGTATGCTAGAACTAGCTAGAATAAAGGAAAAATAAACTGGGGATGAAAACAATGGAGGAGATAAATGTTGTTCATTGTGTTAGAAAAACTGGTATAAACTAAGCTTGACTTATAAACTTTTTCATACACGCCAAATTAAATAAATAAAATAAATATAATTATTCATGGACATTTCACACGACGCCTCTAGTCCCAAACTAAGCAAAGCTTGTAATATGGAAACTAGATGGCTGATAGAATACTTATATACTTTTTTTTTGTAAACACATTCTTATGCATAGTAACACCCAGACATAGAACAAACATCTATGTTTGGCACACACAAATTAAGCATGGACGGTGGGGTCTAAAACTTTACACTTAGGTACAGTACGCACAACGGATCTTTATCTCTCTGAAATTAGGTGGAACAAACGATTGCGCATGTACTGTTGTGCGGAAAAATTCGCTCACTTACATCCATTTACCCAAAAATGGATTCTACGCAGATACTTCAGAGGGACAAAGATCCGTTGTGACAACTATAATTACAAGTATTTACGGTGGTCTAGAGGTCCACAGCGTACTATCAGCAAAAGTTCTACCTTACCACCTTAAGGGTGCATTTTCTGTAAGCCGACTAAGTAGCCTTTAATTTTTGAATGCCAATAGAAGCAAATTATTTCGAGTGTAAATGTTATGAAAACAATGGGTCGTCATAAAAATAAATAGATGTTTAGGTTTCTGGTTGGTCAAAATAAGAAGACAAAAGAATAAGGCGGGGTCAGGTAGCTAACTGCTTGCAAGCGAAACAGTTTCAAAAGTGGTAAAGCGGAAATTTTGCTTATGGTATGTGAAATTACAATACGTTCATCACTCTGAAACGTGTGCCTGTAATTACTTACCCCGGCACCTACACCACGCCTTTCAAATCGGAACACAGTATAAGCACAAAATTCTTCTTAAACCTCAGAATATGGAAACAAAGTATTGGAGTCGAGTGTCGATACACCGACAAGATGTAAAAGTGTACTAAATATTACCCACATACAGTTTGGCAAAAACATCTTGAAACGGAATTAAATATATCATTCATTTTCATACAAAAGAATGAACGAATTAATTTATCGCAAAGACTGTGGGCACTTCAAGTTTTTTTACTCTTTTTTGTCAAGCTGTTTAGACAATGTACTTACGCATTTTAATTTTTACGATTTTACTTTTATTTTTATTCTAGCTTTTAATCAAAATTACTTAGTGCCTACTTAGTTATTTACGCCCAGCGAATTATCTTATGAGACAAGTAATTAAATTAAAAATTTAAAAAACCCCGAATCTTGGACCGATTTTCATCAAACATAGCTAAGAACACTCCCAACTTTT
The DNA here is from genome assembly GCA_947859175.1 of Gandaritis pyraliata. NCBI lineage: Eukaryota > Metazoa > Arthropoda > Insecta > Lepidoptera > Geometridae > Gandaritis > Gandaritis pyraliata. The sequence goes on along the minus strand of OX401867.1, from coordinate 1,661,608 downwards.
CAAAACCTTTCAAACAAAAACAACAAAATCAAAATCGGTTCATCCGTTCAGGAGCTACGTTGCCTCAGACACACAAACACACAGACACGTCAACCTTATAACAACCCGTCGTTTTTGCGTGTCGGTGGTAATATGAACACAGCAAATCTGTTATTATGACCAGACAGCTAGTGGTTCCTAAATTAGTTATGCCAAATAGTACCTCGAACGAGAAATGGGTCCAGATGGGCCATTAATCATACGAAGTAAGGCCTAGGTATCTCGTGGGACTGGTCTAGACCGACGTGAATAGATAAGGGCTTAATTAAACTAAGCTAACATTTTTTTTGGATCTACCTATTGCATTGTATTCTCCTTGAAAAGTCTTCAAAAGATAAAGAAGGGTTTCATTGAGACTTTCATATCAAATACCCTTCACTTTAAGGTCCAGGTTTCTTGAAAAAACGACAACGTACTAATTTCTATTCTAGATCTAGAATTTTGGAGTCTGATCTAGCCCGTAGTTAGTGCGCATGTCTCAAATGTAATACTAGGACGTGCCTGTGACTACTTTTCAAAATTGTGTACCTTGCGTGTTTTCCATTTGAAAGGCAAAGAATATTGAATGAAACTCTCTACCGTGCCTGGAAATAACAACTGTGGATCTCTACCATGCCTGAAAACATTGTATTTCGAAAATTTATATTACTAGGCCATCAAAAACGGTAGTCGTTTTGTAAAATGACGTAGCTTCACTGAGAACACTTTTTTCTACCTTGTAGGTGTTTCAAGCCACTCGACATCCCTTGTTGAGTGCACGGAAGGGTACCCAGTACCACTTCACAGCTGCTTTCAATTCAATTCAAACTTTATGGCCTTGAGTTAAGATTAATTATAGTCCTTGGAAACGTACCTATGTAGAAATGTCAATGAGATTTGACTGCTGAACACACGCACACTGAAAGCACGCGATTCTCAACATTTTTGACGTCATTCTTGGCTATTTTGGCGTTGTAGGTGGTAAAGGTACAACGATGGACAGACAGGCTATAAATAAGAAAAAGAAGAAGAAGATCGTTCACTCACGAGTCACGCACGTGTCACGAAGCTCATCATGTTGTAGTAGGTACAGCCAAAGAGGTAGGAAACCATAAACATGGAGATTCTACTATACAAAATAAATCGACACATAAGCTGTCAAATATTATTTTGTTTCTTTTAAACCAAACAAATACTGAATGTGTTGAAAGAGACAATATTTTGTCCTTTCGAATTTTTTTGTGACGTCATGATTTTATGTTTTCGTAACCAGCGCCGCCATGTTTGGTTCCGAGTTTGTAGTAGATCTGCTGTCAATACTACTAAGAAGGCAGCCGTATTATGTTCCGTAGTATGTACGCTTTTTTGTTGGTAGGCCATATCCATTGGTTTTCTGTATTTACATTGTTGTTTTCTACATTTATTTACTGTATAATCCTTTAATATCTATCTGTATAATCATATAATGCTTTTAAAATGAATTTTCTTTTTTCCTCATTTCTTTATTTCCGTGTATTTTATTCTTGTCTGTTAGCACTAAGTAATCACGTCCTCTTATACTATGCCTTGTACTACATACCTACTATATCCTCAATGGCCTCAACGGAAGACCAGCGCAGGTTACTGCAACCTGCACATGCTGAGTTGGGACCATTTTGCGACTATTTATGTATATCTATTTATTATTTATTTATCTGTTTATCTATCTCTATGTGTTAATTTTAATTTAGAATAGTAACTTTTATTATTTTTCCTTTTTTGTGTATTTGTATGGTCGCAAATAAATCCTTTGATTTGATTTGATTTGATTTGTATCAGAGGGTACAGCACAGTGAAACTGCAAGAGCCAGAACTATCACTTCTTCTTGGCAAAGGTTTTCAGCCTACCAGCAATTTTGGCCGAGTTTCTCCTTTATTGCGGTCTCACTGAAAGACTTTAGGGCCGGTAGTAAAATTACAGGCCGGAAATAGATGAGATAAATATAAATACGTCAGTCGTTATGGCCTAGCTATTAATTTGGCACAATGTGCTCTTTATACGGCTTTGTAAGAGTTTGTGTTACATGAAAATAATTGTGATAACTTGAATTATTTTCTATATAGAAAAGTTGGGGTGTTTTGAGTACAGATAAAATCTGCTAAGTAATTAGATATCGATCGATGAGAAAATATTGAAGCTATAAATAAATAAATAAATATTCATGGACATTTTCACGCAACGCCCTCTAGTCCCAAACTAAGCAAAGCTTGTAATACGGGAACTAGATACTGATAGAATACTTATATACTTTTTTTTTTACAAATACATATTTATAATACATAGTAACACCCAGACATAGAACAAACATCTATGTTAGTCACACACAAATTTTTGTTCTCAGTGGGGATCGAACCCACGACCCACAGCATGGAAGGCAGAGCTATACCGACTGAGCTGTGACGCCTGTCATATAGGTATGAAAATCAGCTTTAATATTTTAGAATGAAATAACGACTTTTCTCTGTTCTGTGGTGTCTTAATTTATTGTCGTTCATACATCTTCACCTTGTATAAATCATAATTATCATGCGGGTTTTAAGCCTGTTAAAAATCTCACTGATTTAGTGACAAAGAACAAACCCGTGCCATGAGTAAACAAGACTACCCTAAAATTATTCCAAGGTCTTCATAAACCGTCAACTTTGCAGATTTATCTTCAGGTTTGCCGAGCACTTAGCGCCCGGAAAATAAGATATTGTTTGCGATCCATTACGACTGGCGTTCGTGACGATGATGACGGCCTAATTACGTTCGGGTACACAGCCGGTAATGGAATGGAAATTCTAGATTTTTCACTTGAATTAAATTATGGGCTGTTTGTGTGAAATATTATACGTTCGGTGCCTACTTGGTGGTAACGTTGAATAAGCTTATAAAATAAATGAACTAAATGGGATGAGCTCAATCTTATACAACATTATCAAAACAGATACAAACACAATTTAATCAGCTATTTGCATAAAAATATATTCTAAGTTAAGGTACCCTGTCTTCTGTTTACGAATAAATTGAAAGATTAAAGAAAGAGAAAGAAAGAAATTAAAGAAAGTGAAAATGCAATTTTTTACTACTTATAAAAATTGATGAACTGAACAGGAGTGAACAGGATTCAAACCCACGACCTTAAGTACCTGGTTCTCAGGTACATATAAGACGTGGTTACTCTACCCTGCTTTTCCAATAAAGCCTTATTCAGAATTATTTTTAGAAAATTATTTTTATTTTCAGGCCTACAAAATGTTTTCCACTCCTTATCGAGGCGTATATCTTCAAATCAAACCAGATGCTAGTAAATTATGATCACAGAACAGACGGGTAATTATTTTATTAAGATCTAGTAAAAATGTCATATTCGTCCTTGTAAAAATGTCATTGGTATTTCGTTTGAATGTCATAAAATGGCAGCCTTTGTAATTTTAATGAAAATTCCAATTATAATTTGATTATATTTTATTAAGAGAAACAACCCTTGGATGCTAGTAAATTACGATCACAAAACAGGATGCACTTAGAGCAAAGAGCTCCGTAAATTGATTACCTTCTGTCAGAGACAGCCATGTTTAGAGCTGGCTCTAGATAACTCTACCATAGACATATCTATGAAATAGGTTAAAGCGAAGGTAAAAGTTGAGACTTTGGAATCTGATGTACGGACTATATTCGCATCAAAAGCTCCCTTGCAGAGTTGAAGAGGTCACGAGTTGTCTAGAACGACGCTTGTAACTCTAATTTTAGGACAATAATAATGGCCGCTGATATTTACGTCAGCATTCACGTGATACCTATCTACGTAAGCGTAATTACAAAATAATAAGCACGTTGTGTTTAGATCTAGAGTCGTTTTGTTGACTAGATTAGGGTTACTGCAGTACCATTGATTATAGTTACGACTTCTTGCAGGTATTATATATCGATCCCAAAATATTTTCCAAATAGTGTAACCTCAAGCGACGGTCATTAAATTATCGCGTGTTCTGCTTGCGTGTGCTGCTACTTAACTAAGGAGTAATCGTCTTAAAACCTCAGCCATTAATGGCGTAACTTACAACGAACCAACCCTCGCCACTTTAAAACTTACTAAAATTCTCTCGGCTTAAAGTTAAAATGCGTGTGAATTGTGAATGTTTCCGAAATTCTTAAGCTGCCGCAGCCGCCGCGCGCTGGTTCCCTGGTTTGAAAAGTTACTTTTAATAAGTTGAGCGGTCCAATACGCGGCGCTTCGAGCTTCCACTTTTTTAATAGCTTTTTTTGTCCGCACGGCGAAATGCTACGGCCAACTTTGCAGTCCGCAGCGGCAATAAAACTCCATCAAGCAAGGTGGCGCGTCTCTGGCGAAGGCTTCGCGGAACGATGAAGGTGGGGCGCGCGGGGGGCGAAGAGAGGCGTCGCGACGCTCAGTCGGGCGCCGGCCTCGTGCAGCGCCGGTCGCCGCGGATGGAGCGCGCCAGGTAACGCGGCATGCGGCCCGCGCTCGCCGCGCTCGCGGTCTGCTGCGCGGTGGCGCGCGCCGAGCCCTTGCGCTCCGCGCCGCGCAACGCCACCTCGCACCACGTGCTCCAGTGCTCCGATGGCTTGATGCTGCCCACCTGGAAGCCCCTCGAAGATGTCCCAACTTTAGAAATTACCCTTCGGGGGATCGTCTACTTCTTGGCGCTCATGTACCTCTTCATCGGCGTCTCGATTGTTTCGGATCGCTTCATGGCAGCTATCGAAGTTATCACGTCTAGGGAGAAGGAGGTGCGCGTGCGACGAAACGGCAGCGAACAGATCATCGTCGTCCGCGTTTGGAATGAAACCGTGGCTAACTTGACGCTCATGGCTCTAGGGTCAAGCGCACCTGAAATTCTGTTATCGGTGATCGAAATAGCTGGTAAAAACTTTGAAGCCGGTGATTTAGGACCCGGAACCATCGTGGGGTCGGCCGCCTATAATTTGTTTGTGATTATGGCCATCTGTGTAGTGGTGATTCCCGATGGAGAGGTGAGGAAAATCAAGCACCTTCGCGTGTTTTTAGTGACGGCTACGTGGTCAATATTTGCATACGTATGGCTCTACCTCATCCTTGCTGTGATTTCGCCCAACGAAGTAGAAGTATGGGAGGGGCTTGTCACGTTCTTGTTCTTCCCAACGACCGTTATGACTGCATACATCGCTGACAGACGTCTTCTTGTATACAAATATCTGAAAAAAGGATACAGAGTGAATGAGAGAGGAGTCATAGTGGAAGGGGAAGGAGATGGGTCTGTTGAAATGGCTTTGAAGCCTAGCGGCGATGACTTTGCTTCCGATGATGAAGAGGGTAGAGAAGTTGAAAGGTCAAGAAGAGAATACGTAGCAGCGTTGAGGGACCTACGCAGACAGCATCCAGAAGAAGATCTTGAAACGGTTGAGCGGATGGCATTGGAGACCTTGATGTCACGCGGTCCGAAGTCAAGAGCTTTCTACAGAGTAGCTGCGACTCGAAAGATGACTGGGGGTGGAGACTTCTCAAGAAAAATATCAGAAAGAGCTCAGAGTGACTTGAGTGAAGTGAAGGCAGAACTGCAAAGGCGTGAATCAGGTTCTATATCGCTTGAACCTCGAGGGCCGAACGTAAGGTTCGACCCTTCACATTACACAGTTTTTGAAAACTGCGGATCTTTTGAAGTCCGAGTGGTTCGTGCTGGTGACTTGAGTGGCGAGATCACTGTTCAATATACAACTGAAGATGGAACTGCTGAGGCAGGTTCCGACTACATCGCCGCTCAAGGGGTTCTGGTCTTTAAGCCGGGCGAGACTGAAAAGACCTTTACCGTCCAAGTGATAGACGACGATGTTTTTGAGGAAGACGAGCATTTCTACGTGCGGCTGTCGTCTCCTAGAGGAGCGTCTATAGCTTCTCCGTCAACAGCCACAGTGGTGATTTTAGATGATGATCATTCTGGTGTGTTCTCGTTCCCTCAGAGAGACTTTGAGTTGACGGAGTCGGTGGGGACGTACGAGCTGCGTGTGGTGAGGACTGCTGGTGCGAGGGGGAAAGTCAGGATACCATACTGGACTGAAGACGGGACGGCGAAGGGCGGCTGCCAGTATGAACCAGCACAAGGCCACATTTTCTTCGAGAACAACGAAACTGAGTAAGTACTTTTTGTTTTCTACTGGCGTTATGAATATGCTTTTATAGACTTTAGCTTGAAAATGGTCTTAGTTTTTATGAGATTTACCAACAAAAACCAGAATAGAAAAGAATATTTTGCGCATAATTTTCAGGATAAAAAACACAGCAAATTCTTACTATAAATACAGATTCTTCATATTGCTACGTTTCAAGATGTCGCAATAAAAACTAAACGATTCGGACTCTGTAACTAAAATCAGAAATCTTTTTAGGGTTAAACAATCTCGGAAAATGAAAAACTAGCAATTTACCAAATGGAATTTTTGTAGACATTTTCCTGATAGGTTCCTAATACCTGCGGAACTTTGAAGCTGGCGCGTTATTTAGAGGTATCTCGTAGTTTAGCCGCAGCAGTGGTCCAAATTGGGTAAGCAAATTATGGAATTACCAAACCAATTACCAAAGCAGTTTGTATTCAACTAGCGTCAATTGGTTTGCAGCCTGTCATAGAATTACGAGAGTGCTAGTTTGACCATAATTATTATTGCTTGTTTTTTGCTGTACCTGTGTTGTGACTGTATACTAAATAAAATGTTCTCTATCTCTCTTTATAGGTACGTAGGTATCTACTGCATAAAACTTTTGAAATAGTTCACGGTTATTAAAATAAATCGGTGAATGCTAGAATCGAAGTAATAGCCGACTGGAAATTATAGGAAATAGAACCTTATTCATTTGAGCCCTTCATCATCTCGTGATTTCAAATACGGAAAATGTTAATAACGTTGTATTTCTAGAGCTTCCTCTGTCGCAGAGGAATAATCACTGAACCCCTATTAGGTCGTTTACGTCGCCCGTGTGTGCTCTCCATTACCGGGTTTATAATCAAGCCTTTTGCATTAAATCTAGATGATTTATACAGCGTCAGGAGTCACTTTTTACCCATGCCCCAATGTACGGGACGCTGCAGTGCCTGGGACATGATTTAGATGGAGTAGGCTTGTACCACCTATACCATCCTCTCAACCTAGTCGGCCTTATCCACAGGAAAGACAAGGTCAGTACGTGCGGAGCTTACTAAGCTTATTATAATCGTAGTTAAGTAAGTAGGGTTGATTAAATAAATTAAACATCTATAAGACACAGTATCTTAAACCTACCTATTTATCAGTAAAAACTTAATAAAACCTTGTAAAAATGTCATTCCAATTTTGGTTTGGTTTAACGTAATAAGTCATAAGATGGCAGCCAAGTGCCAACACACTGACATCCTAATAAAATCGTAATGATAGCTACAATTTTTAGAAAACTCACAAGATGGCAGACATTAGTTATTTTATCTAGCAAAATTGGTGTAGGTACAGTAAGTAACAAGTCGATTAAAATTGAGATTTTTAAAATTTAATACAGTCGTTAAATGTTATAAGCTGTTATATAATTGAAAGTATTACCCGTACAAAACATAGTAAAAAAACTTAGAGAATTTTAAATAGTTTATCAACTTATATTGCTGACTGTATGTGTTCCATTTTCGTAAAACCTTCGTACATTTTTTCAAAACCTGAAGAATGAACTTGAGCACCTCGAGTAGGTATGATCTGTTGGACGTGATCTGAGGGTCGACCCAAGCCACAGTCGGCTGAAGAGTGCCTTATGTATTAAAGTGCCTTTTTTAACCCCCTACGCAAAAACGACGGGGTGTTATAAGTTTGACGTGTCTCTGTGTGTGTGTCTGAGGCAACGTAGCTCCCGAACGGATGAACCGATTTTGATTTTGTTTTTTTTTTGTTTGAAAGGTGAATTAGTCGGGAGTGTTCTTAGCTATGTTTGATGAAAATCGGTCCAAGATTGGGGGGTTATTTTAAAATTAATTACTTGTGTACTTTTGGGATGTTATAAAAAAACTTGGTATTAAGTAACTCAACCATATATTTTTCAAAATGAATCCTATCGTTCTAGGTACTTTGAATAACCACAGGGTGTCATAAAAAAATCCTTAATTACCCAATAAAACTTATCCAATTAGAGTGGCCTTCCAAAGTGGCAACTTAACCCTCGGATTATCCAAACCCGATTATACAACATCGGCAAAGGCCGGCGGCTCTTAGCACCACTTACTCGCGCCATTGTATCTGTAGCGAGTACATCCTAAATGTCAATTGACCAATAGTTAACCACAAATAGTGACAGGTCTCACAGCTCAGTCGGTAATGGCTCTGCCTTCCGTGCTGTGGGTCGTGGGTTCGATCCCCACTGAGAACAAATATTTGTGTGAGCCAAACTTAGAAGTTTGTTCTATGTCTGGGTGTTACCATGTATTATAAGTATGTTTAACAAAAAAAAGTATATAAGTATTCTATCAGCCATCTAGTTCCCATATCACAAGCTTTGCTTAATTTGGGACTAGAGGGCGTTAGAGTTAGAGTGGGGTGTGAGAGAGGGGGTTAGAGGGTGTATAAAGTCCATGAATATTTATTTATTAAATTAAATAATGACCATTTGACCATTAATTGACCAATAATTTGTAGAAAGAATGGTTTGCGCAGCGCAGTAGGATGGCAAAAGAATGGCATTCAACATTTAGTGGTAAATAGAAAGAAAGAAAGAAAGAAAGAAACATTTATTTGCAAAATCACGCTGACACATACAATACATAATACACAAACAATACATTTACAAATTGGTGACGAACTCAGCATGGTGTTGCGTCAAAATGACACAACGCTGGTCCATACCAGTAATACCAGTACCATACCAATATTTACCATTTCTATTAAAAGTACTATTTAAAAGCTAACTTGTGAAAAAATTTCAAGAGAGTGATATCAATTGACCAATAATTTGCCACAATGTGTAGAGTGCGCGGCGTGGTGGAGTGCTAGTCATGATACCTACTCTACTTTTAGACGTAAATATGTGTATCTTTCTCATTTTCCAAAATCTCCATGTGTGAGCTAGACTCGCAAGCGATTCGATACACCACAAACTAGTGCTTAGTTTTAGCAGTCTATTTGACCGTGTAGTTCATTCGACTGCGAGTAATCGAAGATCAATCTACGCACTGCCTGCTATCTATACTGTGGCACTAGTGCGGCTTCGAAACCTTACAACGGGGACTATTTTTGGAGCGCGGAATATTTCAATCCCTAGGAGTTCCGCGTTTCTAAGCTTAGGAACACATGCTAATAGTAATCTGGTGTGGAATTAAGTTATGCAATGTTTATCGCTAATAATATAGGCTCTAATTTCTAGGTACCTATATATTTGCAGCGTCATCGCACGCTAGATCTTTCCTTTTCGTAGGAGAAAACCTGTCCAAGGAGAAAACACATAGAAGTTTTTCTTAATGTTTTTTTATTTATTTTTATTTTATTTTATTTAAAATACACGGGTTTACACTTTAGTATCAAGTGAACTAGTCGAGGGTCATAATAATAGTGCTCCCATACTTATAGGGCGTCACAGCATGCGATGAGGAACAAACAACAACTTAACATTAATGAATGACAAAGAAATCACATCACAGTGCTAATAAAAGTTAAAAATTAATACACAAGCAATAGACAAAAATCAGTAAACAATAGAATTACTAGGTACTTTACAAACTTAGTGCTAATAAAATAGAGGCTACGGTTACGGTTTCTAGATTAGGAGGTATCACGTCGAAACTACTGAACCAACTTGAAATATTTATAGTTCGTAACATAGGCTACTTTTAATCCCGAATAATAAAATTAACAATACTTACCTACAGGATAACATGAATGAACGGAAGTAGCAGCGCCAATAGTTTCACAGGGCGTAGTACGATTTTTGGTGTAGCCGTCTAACGTTTGACAAGCGAGTACGGGTTCGGTGTAATGTCAAGAATCCACTCGACACACGGTAACGGTACTCGCGTGCGAAGTCGCGGGTAACTGCTAGTTTATTATATGTGGGATTACCTTTGACCAGCTGTTATGTTGAATCTAACAATAATAAACTCCTTTATATTATTATCTACGTATGTTTGAGACACAAAGACTTGGCTGACTCAACGCGAAACCCCTTTCATGAGCTCTAATGCGTTCATCGCTTAAGGCTGATGTACACGATTGGAGAATTATACATCCGAAATGGGGAATTATGCACCAAAATTGGGGAATTATGTGTTTGTAATTTGTTAGCGTTGTAAGTACCTACTGGTATAATTTTATGCCTAGTTTTCAGTCATAAAACATTCATAATTTTGTAATGATACTGTCTGTAGTATGTACCAACCAAAGCTTTCATTTTTTTTTTTTTTCAGAAAAAAACTTACTAAACTTGCAAGCGTTTTTAAATTATTTCTGTAAAAAACCTGAATTAAGACTAATACTAAAAACCATAATTTAATATACCAAAACTACTTTCCCATTATTCAGAAAGAGACAGGTGTATGTATGTTTAATATGCATCTTACAAACTGTGACATAAATCGTATTCTAATCGTCTTGGCCGATGCAGGTACCATTCTAAAAATACGCCAATCGATAAAGACTTCAGTGGCCATTATTTATGAACTCTACTGACTGAGCCTAACAAGTGCTATTATTTGACACCATACAGGAAAAGCGACAATTATTACGTAAACAAAAAATATCAAATACACTGCGTAGTTGTCCTGCAACGTTCTGCAATCGAGCTGTTGTTACTGCACAATGTAATTTACACGAATAAGTATGACAATCGTAATTAGCATGTCGTCGCATGTAATTTAAATTACGCCCATACGTCGTCTGAGAACGTGGGATCAAAATGATATTTAACGGATTATTCCCTTCTGTCACCAAAATCTGTCACCCTGAGCGACAGATTGGACAAAAATGTCCCATCTGTCACTGTTTTTATAGCAGGGTAACAGAGTAGTTTTGTAAAAAGGATCCAATCGACACTAAGTTTAAAATCTGTTCAGCAAAAAAGGCCCAAGAAAAATTACTAATACATTTTGGTTTAAGATGTATAATACCATCCCACATGTATGATAGGTCAATATTTTAAAACTTCCAACCGCCGCATCGCCGCCCCGCGCCGCACCGTGTCTCAAAAGTGGCTTGATGTGGGTTGAATCCTTTTTGCGTAACTTCGTCCATTTTAGCTGAACAGCTGATGTTTTGTCGCTGTCTGTCCATAGGATACTACTCTTAACCCCTCGATGTTTTTGAGAATGATCTTATTAAACACGGTACTTATAATGGGATTTTTGTATCGCCCTTGTGTACTATCCCTTACTTACCAAAAGTATTGCAGAGCGGACTCGGGGAGGTGGAAGGAATCATAAAAGGGGTTAAAATATGTTTTAGGAAGTTTGCGGATTGCTTGATCCAACAATCCAACGGTATTGATGTCACTGAATTACAATGACTTTGAAAATAATGATTTATTTGATGAAGTGAAGGGCTATGTCATTAGACTGAAAGGATAAATAAAATATTTAGATGTTTAATAGCGCTCTGAAAATGGAACGCTACAATTGTGCTCAGACGAAGCCGTGAGCACATATTTTAGTTATACATTAACGGCTTCATTTTATCAAACGCTTAGAAGGGTTTGAGTCCCAATATATGTAATGTACAACAAACATTAAAAATCTGACAATGCCAGTATCATTACCCTCTGCTGAAACCGTCCTTAAATGTTTTTAAAAACAGTGTAAGGTCCACTTTTCCATGTACTTTTCACATGATAAGATCTCTTTGCATTTAAAACATTTCGAAGTGAAGACAGTTACAAAAAGTATGCAAAACAAACAGTCCAGTCATTTACCAAGGTTGTTGAATTAATAACTGGAACGATTTGCATTCATTTATGCAAAGTTTTGTACATTATTTTGAATCAGTAAACCAACATGAAAATAATCATTATTACTGGGCACTAGGTATCAACATTTAGGGATAATAAAATAAATAAATATTCATGGACTTTTCACACAACACCCTCTAGTCCCAAAGCAAAAGCAAAGTAGTCTAAGCAAAGCTTGACTGCTGATATTTTTTTTTATAAATACATACATTCACCCAGAGACAGAACCAACAAACAAACAAAAAAACTGTACATTTACGAAAAGAAATTATTACCTTTGCGATAATTGTCTTGTAGGTTTATCTCTGGGCAATAAAAATAAAGAAATCTAATTAATTTTCTATCGGTTTTGCAATAGACCATCGCGCCAGAGCTCGCCCGTAGAATTACACGAATTAATTCCTCCATCGACGGACATTCATCGGCGGCCTTATTCGCAAACAAGTTAATTGTTGACTCTAAAATAACTATGGTTTAAACTCCATTACTACTTATGATGGATGAAGCCTTACAGAAAAAGAAGAACTCACCTTCAATAATTTTATTATTAGTTCAAACTGATTCAAGATCCTTGAGATTGTAATTGATTCAAATCCCACTATTATAAATGTCAATGTTTAGATGTATATGTTTCAATCACGCTGTAACTACTGGTCCGATTTGGATGAAACTTGGAATAGTTCGTAACCTGGATAGGCTACTTTTTCCGCTATTTTAGGTTATTTTTTTTCATGGACAAAGTTGCTACTGTTAAATACAAACGGACCATACCCAATATAACCTCAAGGATTGCCTTGAATGTGTTATAAAATTGCACTGTTATAGCCTCTATAAAATGAACTTAAAACTTTCATCGAAAGCCTTATTATTCCACGCTTATTCAGTCAGTCTATTCAGTTAGTGATGTGGCATGACGAGTTGAGTTTTAATGAGTACAAAGTGGCCCTTGACGCTGTATAAATCATCTATATTATATGCAAAGTTTAAGGCCTGATTATTATGGTGTATCAACATTGAGAGCTTATTCGACAGATCCGTTACGGGTATTAAACCAGGTGTTAGTGAATACGGGGGCGGGTCGAGTAGCATTCCTTCACGTTAGTAGCTCCACGCCAACCTATATATTCAGTAATTGGATTGGTAAAGGGTTTCTCGGTATCGTGCCATCTGTGGAAAATAAATTGAAGATGGCATGTCCATTTTCCTGTCGTAAATTAAATAGGTACGTTTTTTTATCTTCATTTATTTGTGAGGGTTTTATCATCAAGATTATGCCGTGCTTGACAAGGCACCTAAATGATTGATTTCCTGTCAAACCTTTGGATTTTCCCGTTTAGGAAAACCAAAAACAAAACAGTATTCCAGCGTTCCACCATTCGTGCTCTGTGGTCAAAACACCGCCAACTAACAAAAGCCCTTCTCTCTCATTCGTTCCACACACTCCGCGATTATTGAACTTTCGATCAAAATATCCACCACACAGCTTACACGTGGTTGACATATACAAGTATTTATCACAACAAAACATTACATTGGAAAATGTAATTTTCCCAGACTGTTTTCTGGTAGTTTGTCTGGTCGTGTTTGTTTTCAACGGAATACTGCCTTATGTGAGATTGACCCGTCGTACAACCGGTATGTCCAGCTGGTTGTTCGACAAAAATTTTTAAATTATAACCCATGATACTACCGACGATTTATGTTACATTCTATTATGCCTGCTGTAAAAAATACCACGTAATACGGAAGCTTAAAATAATAGCCACCTATAAAAAAGCCTAAATAAAATGCCGTTTATTTTTGCATGAAATCTGTATTGAACCGTTGTTTATTCATAAACACATACCAATAACAATAAAATCACCGACATGCAATCTCGTTGAATACAAATACGCCGAGTTTTTCTTTGCATAGGAAATGCAATATCCAGAATCTCGGAGTTCTTGAGGAAAAAATATTTACATAGCGCGGCAAGATAGGGCGACTTTACCGTACCACTAACACGACACGACACGACACGTCAAGCCACGACGGAGGCCTTAAGGCGGCCTAGAAACTCCATCACCAGAGTTGGCCTCATTCAAACGAACGAACATACACGATTATCGTGGAGAGCTAATTTACCCCTATAAATAGACGTAATTTTCTTTTTGTAAATAAAATTTCTACTTGAAAAAATATACAGAAATAACATTCTAGGTATAATATAGACCATAGACAACAAGAATCCTAGAGTTTATGTCGCCAGTTATGAACCAATTTTTTTTTGTTTTTTTTTTTCTAGCTCTTTCATACGTTTTTGTGTTAGGCTGATGTGAAAGTCGTTCCTCGAAATAGAGTTCGTTTATTTTGTCTTATAAATTCATTGTATTATCACACCTTGCGCTGAACGACTGTTTCGGAGAAAACTTGGTTCTGTGTTATTAACTATTGTCTCGGATAGTAGGTATATGACAACATGATGTGGTCTTTCGAGCCTTTTTGCATCTACCACTGCTTTTGTTTCATTGATAATATTTATTGAGTAAAAGTTGCAGATAAAATCCGCATCGAAAATGAGCCACCAAGCCCTTGTGGTTCGTGGTTTTTTTTAATGAAAAATTGTAAGCTCACCTAATGTTAAGTCACCTCTTCCTATAATAATGCGTTACTTCATACAGCAAGCCCAGCCCCCGTATTCAAATCTTTTGCTGTCAAGTTATATTTCACTGCCCAGTGTAATTTCCTCAGGTCACGTGGTACAATTTTGTACCACGTGATCATAATTTTTAGACACTTCAAAATATGCGCGAAAAGAAATTAAATGACATCATAATGTCACTATTTAGTCACAGAATAACTATGAGTTAGTATGAACTGACCATGATTTAAAACTTTGCAGTTCAACTGAGATTGGAATACCCCTGCAGTAAGGATGTGACCTGGTTAGACTGACAATTTTATCGATTCTGTTGTTGCGTTTTTCTAAACTAACCTAATTTGACAACGCTAAAATTATAGCTGTCTTTGTCGATTTAGTTTATGAGAAAGGGGCGGCAACATTTTTAGAGCTGTCAAATTAGGTTAATTTAGAAAAATGCAACAACAGAATCGACAGTATTGGACATCATTGATAGACTTCAATATTTCTGTGTCATTGTATGTCGATACCTGCACAAATATTTTGTCCAGCTGTGGGACTATAACTAGCACCTCACCGTCACCAGATTAATTCTTTTCTAAATAAAAACTCTTTCGATAAGACCTACTTCGTTGGATTTTAGCCCTCTAGCACAATAAATCTTTAGAAAAAGTATTGTGCCAGCCATTTTTTCCGTTTTTCACCCCTGTAGCATCTCATTAGAGGTCTATTTTATATCAGGGTTCCACTGGTGTTTACGACAAACAGCAAACGATAGTCGTAAGTTTGAATTTAGTTCTGAATGTAATCGTACACCGTGGTCCCAAAGCAATTTGAATTTGGAAAAACTTCTCTTTGTTTTTATAAAAAGGTTGTTTTATATGGCTTGTACCTACTTATTAGAATTGTTTTTTTTATAAAAGATCGCGATTGTCTCAACTTTATAAAGAACTAGCAGTTACCCGCGACTTCGTACGCGAGTAGGTACCGTTTCCGTGTAATTATAAAATCTGCGTATATTGTCTGTGCGTGTACCGAGCGGATACTTCTTTGAGAAACTTGACATTACACCGAACCCGTACTCGAATGTCAAACGTTAGTCGTTAGA
The DNA here is from genome assembly GCA_947859175.1 of Gandaritis pyraliata. NCBI lineage: Eukaryota > Metazoa > Arthropoda > Insecta > Lepidoptera > Geometridae > Gandaritis > Gandaritis pyraliata. Next base: position 1,645,905 of record OX401867.1, on the reverse strand, counting down.
CCAAAGAGGTAGTACTACGTCCTGTCAAACTGACGTGACATGACATGACAGCATCCTCTTGCTAAATTGGCGCTGCTAATCCCGTTCGTTCATTTTATCCTGTAGATCCTGTTAATTATTCGGGAATAAAAGTAGCCTATGTGTCAATCCAGGTTACGAACTATATATATGCCAAGTTTCGTCCAAGTTGGTTCAGTAGTTTTGACGTGATTGAAACACAAACATCTAAACATCCAAACATCTAAACTTTCGCATTTATAATATTAGAAGAATATTGTGGAACCCTTTCTTCTCTGTTCAACTCACGTTTGACCGACTTCCGGGGTGAATGCTAGCTGATGCATAATCAAACAGGGTTTGTTGCCAACTAGACTTGAAATTGTTTTTTAATTGCCATACTATTGAGCTTTTTGTTAAAGAGTTTTCTAATACACGATAAATAAATAAATATTCATGGACATTTCACATAATGCCCTCTAGTCCCAAACTAAGCAAAGCTATAATATGGGAAGTAGATAGATTTTTTTCTAAATTAGGTACCTATAATGTATGGGAAGTAGATAGATTTTTTCTAAATTTCCTATGATGTATACTAACACCCAGACATAGAACAAACATCTATGTTTGCCAGACATTTATTTGTTCACAGTGGGGATCGAACCCACGAATTACAGCACGGAAGGCAGAGCTATTACCGACTGAGCTGTGACGCCTGTCACTATAAGCCGTGCCGTGATGCGCCCCTTGTATAGTCGAGTAGGGAACCTTTAAACTCTTCTTGAACTGAACCCAGAGCAGCTGAGTTAGGGAGAACGCAAACCAAAGACAAAACGTCTTGTCGAACAGTTAGTGATGTGAAACTTCTCAGTAAAACTTTTTTAGTTACGATATGCTTCTTTTTATTTGCTGTTTTCGTTACTTGCTTATTTAATGAGAATCATCCTAAGTACTTAATAATTTTATTAAGTACACTACATAATTACTCTATATTCTTATTTATTAAAAAACACAGTTCATTCTCTAGGTATGTGTGTATAAAGCAAGGTTTAATAGGTAGGTATTAAACAATGCTATAATAGATAGGTTAACATACTTAAGAAAAGTCTGTCGTGTCAATTGATGTGAGTTTCGTTACAACGAAAACAGCATATGACGAGGAAGCATTCATCATATGCTGTTTTCGTTATAACAGAAAATTTATTTTCACGTCACTAAGTACGCGACAAAACAGTTTTGTCGATAGATGTGCGTTGGCCCTTACGGAGTAGACATAGACAGCCCCCGTATGCCAATCTTTTGCTGTCAAGTTATATTTCACTGCCCAGTGAAATTTCTTCAGGTCACGTGGTACAATTTTGTACCACGTGATCATTCTTTTTAGACACAGCAAAATATGCGCGAAAACACATCAAATGACGTCATAATGTCACTATTTAGTCACAGAATAACTATGAGCTAGTATGAACTGACCATGATTTAAAACTTTGCAGTTCAATTTTGATTGGCAGGGTATTTATTCGCTAAAGAGGTAACACACAAAATGCACTTACAAAAGAGGACAAAGAAAATAAAAGTATAGAAAAATAATAAAAAACTTAGTAGTTATGAATGCTGGCAGATGCTTGTGTGCTAACAGCAGCAAATGGGTTTCGACTCAGCATAAAACACCAGATGGTAATTAGGCGCTGTTATTCTGTCGAAACCATCAGCCAATAGACCGGAGTCCGGAGTCACAGATAAATTGGTAAAGGTGTGGAAGCGAAGGCACCCTACATCACCCGAGGTCACACGCAGTATTGACCGTTACGTTGTTTTTGTGAACATTCTTGGCAGTAAGAGGGTAGGATCGCATTTTTACGGCAACCCATGGAAATATCTACCTACGTGGTAAGATTGACTAATATCTCATGAACGTGACCCGAATAAAGTTGAGAAGTAAAATACCTAGGTAGCCTTCGATGGTATAGTGAAAATAAAAACCGGCGTGCTATGGGAAGAAATCCAATTGTAATAAGGTGGGGTAGCCCCTGGTAGCCCCAAACATATTTTTTGCTCTGTGACTTTTTGTAAGAAAATGTGGTGAATTAAGTGATTTCGTCTAAATTCCTACTCAAATATCTGGAAAAAAATGATAGCCTAAAAAAATGATTCTGGTTTTGCATCTAATATATCAATAAATATTCATGGACTTTACACACAACGCCCTCTAACTAGGGTGCTTCCTGTTTCAACCCAAGATTTTTCAACCCAGTAGGGGTCATAATGTCACTATTTAGTCACAGAATAACTATGAGTTAGTATGAACTAACCATGATTTAAAACTTTGCAGTTCAACTTTGATTGGCATACCCCTGTTGTAAGCTTGAGCAACTTTGTGTGTCTGTCGGAAACTTGACTTTCTTTTCTCTAAACCTTCTTTCTTTTTTCTAGAAACTTTAGACTAGACAAAGACGAGTTAGGAAATGGAATGTAAGGAGACTTTCAAAGGCGACTTTTTTTATTTCAGAATACATTTTACAAATTACAAAATATTTTTTAGAGCTCAACATTTACACACAGAATTTCATTGATATTATATACGTTCTACTAAGAATTCCGATCAGCCGTTACAGAATGTACCTTTGTGTGCTTTGGGCAAGCTTATTATAAATAAATAGTTTATTTATCAAAACACCGGTTTAGAAATTAAACATAGACATAGATAACATTATGTAGAAACAAGTAATTTCTTAATTATATTGAAAGATTGGGAAATACTAAGACTGGGTCATCTCCACTAGATAACTAAGTGTAATATTTTATGGCAAAGTAGATAGATAGATAGAAAATACTTTATTGCACACCACACTATAACACACAAAACACAACTTAACTAAACAAAGTGTTGGTGGACGTGACAAATGACCAAAGCGCTGGCGCTTACCTTGGACAGAGAATTAGTATTGCCATACAAAGAGGTAACGTTGCCAGCCTTTTGGGCACCCTGCCTGCAGTCGGTGATTTGAACTCTGTTTTCTATCTCTAGCATTTAGAATTCAGAGTTCAATTTAATATTTTTTTTTATTGTTAAAAATGCTATTTTCTTATCAGTATTTGTATATAGTTATTGTTTTGATCAATAAAATGAGTCAAAGTAAAAAAAAAAAAAAACTAAACAAAGTACCTAACAAAGTATACTACGTTCTACGTTCTAAACTGCATTTTGTAATGCAACCTTGATCGTTTATAAAGGCTTTACAATTGCAGACCCAGCGCGCAGACGGTGTAGATCCTGAACGTGATCTGAATAAAAGATTGCGTTGCAGCAGTTTCCTTATATCAACCATTGTTTCTAAAAGGTATTTTATGCTAGAGACTGTCTAATCTATACGCCCCACTTTTTAGCCTTAAATTCTTCCTACGTCGACGTCGTCGGTCGCTGAGCATCGATCAAACTTACAAATAAACATTCTATGTGGCATTGCACAGCGATACAGGGACTTTTTTCGAATAAATTAATATGCGCGACCGATGCGACATCTGCGACCGATATCAGCGTAAGAGGAATGCCTAAGTCATCAACCTAAAACTCTTTTTATGTTAATACATACAAGGATCACTTTGAAACGTCCGGATATTACGTCAACTTAGAAAACGCAGTCCCTCTAGCGTTTTCTTCGCGTTTCGAATTCAGAGTTTGCTTATTCATCCAAGATTCAGGGAGATCGAGCTGTATTCAGAGCTTTTTTTGTTGATTCGTGAAAAGTAATTCGCATTTTTGTACGGAGTTAAATAGTTTTCGACTAGCAGGTGAATCGAAACTATTTTACGCCATGTGAAAACCGCGAATCGCTTTTTGCGACATATTTAGAAGGACATATGCAGTAGCATATAATATATGCTTTATTTTAAAAGCAGTATAACTTTAATGCATTTTTATTGCCAATTGAAAACACGAACAACAAAAGCTATGTCGATAAAACGTGTGGTTTCAAAAATAGGAGTAAAGACACCAAACTGTATATTATGTACAATAAATAGGTGAATTTGTGCTATAATGTTCATACCAGAACTTTTACAGATTATGTACAAAATACACATGAAGCAGTTGAGCTATCTACACACCGTTGCAAACGATTTATAGATAGCTCAACTGATCCAAATCAGTACCAATCGGAAGCGTGCCCAAGACACTGGCTGCATTGCCGCGCTGAATAGCAATGCTGATTCGCTGGCCCAGATAATCACCAGCCCTCGGGTCACGCGTCGCTGCGACTAGACGCCCTGCAATAATTTTGAAGACCCGGAGGGCCTCGGTACCCCACGGACCCAGAGTCTCGACCCCAAGAGGTACAAATGTGTAGGCCCTGTCGAGACCCGCATACTTGCGCCTCTTGAGATCCTCGGCCGAATCTGCTGCCGCACTTTACAGATTGTGTTACGTAAACATAGCGTATTCAAATCATATTGCACGTCAACGCCAGTTCGACTGCCGACCGTTGTAGCGTCACCGCGCAGTGTACCTCGGATACGTTAGCGTTACGATACGTTTGCGATTGTCATTTATTCGTGATCAAGGCACAGTATAGTTTGCTCACTTAACTCTTCTTCTAAAGGTTATTTTATGAGTAATAAAACGTCAGGGTGCCGGTTTATTGATGCGGAAATAATTTATCTTTCGTTCATTCTCGTCCACCTGATGCTAGTTTGAACATGTCCCAACAATATGGTTATGTTTTAATAATACCTACTCGTATGTTTTATACGGAGGGTAAAATAATGGGTATACCTCATTTATCCCGGAATTACCTAAAATGAAATTCTTTGACTTGACTTCAGCCTCGTTTATTCGAAAAATAACTCGTCTAAGTCGATCGGGTAATGACCATTTCAATATTTAAATATTAAAAATAAAATAGGCTAAACTCTTGTAATTTCCACGCTTGATAAACGTTTCATAAAGAGGCTGTAAGCGTGAAATGATTTCCAAATAATCCCACCGAATCACAGGCCTTAAATTGTTCGCGTTGACACTGTTTCCGGCAAGCAAACTTAGTCTTTATCGCTTCGGAATAAAGACGACAGCACTGTCACGAAAGTAATTATTGTGAGTGTACTTAATCATAAAGATCTTACGCCAGCTCTGGAGATTATCTGTGTTGCGAAATGTTACTTTGTTTTCATTACGAAAGCTCCAGCGGTGTATAGTGTCTGTCTGTGACGCTTGCAGGTTCGATTCTCGCGCACAGAAACATTTTTGCGCGACGTTCACCCACTGGTAAAACGAGCCGGCCGAGATATGACGCCATGCCTATTTAAAGTAACATCTCTGTCGAACTGAGCATAAGGCTCCTGCCCCCGTGCTCAAGAAAGCTTACTACACCATCCAGCTCCCGTATTCCAATCCTTTGCTGTCAAGTTATATTTCACTGCCCAGTGTAATTTCTTCAGGTCACGTGGTACAATTTTGTACCACGTGATCATTCTTTTTAGACACTTGACAGCAAAATATGCGCGAAAATAAATTAAATGACATCATAATGTCACTATTTAGTCACAGAATAACTATGAGTTAGTATGAACTGACCATGATTTAAAACTTTGCAGTTCAACTGATATTGGAATACCTGCATTATGCTGAGTTGGGACCATTTTTGTGACTATTTATTTATATATTTATAGGCTTGGTACCGCCTTATATGTATTTCAATTTATCTAAATATTTTTCTGTTAGATTTAAGATTTAATTTAAAAAATTTGTAACCTTTTATTTTTTGGTAGTCGCAAATAACCTCTTTGATTTTGATATTTATAAGATTACCTACCTTGGGATGACAGGCTCTGAAGTAAAACCGCGGGCGCAAACTAGTCTACTACTAACGTACTATATAATCTCGTTGGGTCTCCAGCCTCTTTATCTCGCCACCAATTACTGAAGCGTTAAGAAAATGAGGGAAACGTGGGCCTTACCCTCCATTCAGGAAGACGCGACTCCGGAAGTATGATAGCACCTTCTTCTTTAATTTTGTAGCTACTGTCTGTCATTCTAGAGACAATAGGATATAGTTAGACAAATAAGTAAAGTCGGCTGACATGATGTTTGTTGTTTAACAGTTCTCTACCCCTCTGAAGTTGCAACAAACGATTTTAGGTATTTAATTATTGCTTGAATTCTACGAGAAAGTTATGTTTTTTCAGCAATAAAGCAAAAATAGAATATAACTTCTATTATACAGAAAAAAAAAGTCTAGTGACCAAAAAAAAAGTATATAAGTATTCTATCAGCCATCTAGTTCCCATATCACAAGCTTTGCTTAGTTTGGGACTAGAGGGCGTTGTGTGTAAAGTCCATGAATATTTATTTATTTAGTATAAAAACTACTTCGTTTACCAAAAAAAAACTAATTCAGGATGACTATTTTAAAATTATAGAAAGAAATAAGTAAAACTGCGACCGCATCCCAATTTCACATATTTTGTTATAAAAATATTCATGGTCATTCCACACAACGCCCTCTAGTCCCGAACTGAGCAAAGATAATAATATGTGAACTAGATTGCTAGATTGAATAAAACATAGCACCGCAATTTTATTTATACTTCCAGTTGACATTTTTGAATATGGTCACGTATATTTGCAGAGTGGGGATTCAGGCCGCATTCTGCTGAAGACTTTGTGAAATCCTTTAAATAAAATCTTCCAGTTGGTTTTGAAGCGCAGCTGCGACTTTTTTTGTTTTATTTGTATTTCTTGGATAAATATTCTTTTTACTTGACGATAAATTACGATGGACATTATTTTACTCTTCTTTTTAGAACTTACAAGATTAATAATGAACATTTTCTTGCTTTATTATAATAATAAATAATGATACATATTTAGAATACCAACAAGCTTGGGACCATTGGGACGAACTAGCTCAAACTAATTCAATAAAAATATGAAAAAATAATCATATCTATGATCTATGATTTCTGGAGTTTTTTCCAGAAATCCCCACTGAATATGAGCATTTCTTTCGAAATGTGTATGAGGCCACCGTGCCAGGGAATTTCACTACAATCATATAAATATTTCATTTAATACTTCAAAACTTTAATTTACAATAGGCTTAAAATATAGTTTGGGCCAATACAAATTAATAGGTACCTATTCTTTGTAAAATAATAGAATCCTGTGTATTTGTTTAACATTTCAAGTAACACTGCGTGCTTTTCTTCACTGTAGAACTATTGCTACCGTACATATCACGCAGTGTAACTGAAAGTGCTACCAGAACCTTCATTCAGAGTAGGTTGTTTAGAGTAGTTTTAGAGGTTCATAAACGACTCTCTTGACACAACACAGCCTATGACACGAGCAAGTAAACACGCTTTTATTTCGCGAGAGATATTGCATACGACCATTCAGTGGGTGAAAATCTCTTGGACCGTGGTATGCAAAAGGAAAACATAAACCTGCAGATAAAAGAACTAAAAACAATTTGAACCTTAAAGGCTGTATTAGACGGTTCTGCTTTCATTTTCGATGGTTCTTCAATGAAGCCTCGAAAATGACAGGTCTAAATTGGACGTTTTATCATTCATTATCGATGCGCCTTTTTAGTGAAAGTCACTAGCAACTTGACGTTTTCATCGGTCATCGTTCATCGAAAATGAACAATAAGTGAACGTGTAAACAGCGGCGCGCTCATATTTCTTTCACAGCTGAGTAGCGGTAGGTCCAGTGATGCCAGATCTCCTGATTTTTCGGGGGATCTATGTTACTTTTTGAGCTGTCTCATGTTATATTTGACTATCTGCCACTGGCAACACTGGAAAAATGCTTGACTTCGTATTCATTGCAAAAACTGCGTCTAAACAGTAAAATGGACAAATGGATAAAATAAACAGTAAATAACAGTAAAATGCATGAAATAAATGAACCGTCTAATACAGCCTTAAGACATATTATTTCATAATTAAAATAAGAAACCCTATATTTTTCCCGCCCTTTTCCGTCGAAAGTCACAGTTTCAGGCCTTTTTATCCCTTCGTGATTTCTTCTGCAATATTGTTTACGATCAAACAGTAAAGGCCTATTTCCCCAGGGTAGACAACGACCGTATTCACAAACTTTTTACCACCTGTACCTACTTATATCTATTTTAATTTCTCGTGAAACGGTGGCTTGACTTTCTGCATTGGTATGCCAATCAAAGTTGAACTGCAAAGTTGAACTGCAAAGTTTTAAATCATGGTCAGTTCATACTAACTCATAGTTATTCTCTGACTAAATAGTGACATTATGACGTCATTTGATGTGTTTTCGCGCATATTTTTCTGTCAAGTGTCTAAAAAGAATGATCACGTGGTACAAAATTGTACCACGTGACCTGAAGAAATTACACTGGGCAGTGAAATATAACTTGACAGCAAAAGATTGGCATACGGGGGCTGAATGGTAACACAGCATAAGTAGTATCTTTAAATAGGTACATGGCAATTTTAAACACTTTTAAACCATGTGTGACTATTATTGGGGCTTCACCCCCCGTGCAGAGTACCAAATTCGTGGGTTCACTTTTGAGGTTTTGAGGTAGGTACCTAGTCGCAGTTGACGCGTTTCGCCTTTTATATTTTATTCATTCATGTAAATAGGTAGGTAAGTAAATAATAGACAATTTCTAAACTGTTAGTCTGTACAAACTTTTATTATTTTTATGCATTTAAAATTCTTGACAATTTTGGTATATCAATAAAAACTCGGTAATTAATTAATCCTAGTTTTATTTATTGGCACCAATGCACACTGTAACTACGTGGAGAACGAACAGGGAGAACGAACGAGAGAACGTATCTCACATTCTCCCACACATATTTATCTCCTCGGTTTAGCTTAATATCTAACTTATCTAAATGATCCTTGTGATTTTATTGAATAAAGAAATTTTGACATTGACTTTTGACTTTAAATCCAGGTAGGTATTAGATAACCTGACCCTTAAATAAAATTAACACTACTCTTCTAGCGCTTGGGAACAAGACAGCATTTGATTAACATGTCGCTTCCACTGTAAACCTTCAACATCTATAATGTAGGTAACCCCAGGTACCGATTCAGCAATAATCAAACCTTGAACCCATGGCTTGCCCCCCTTCCTATAATCCTTAACCATTACTTTTTGACCCAACTCAAATTTGGTTCCCGTTCCTGATTCTCTTTTCTCTAGCTTCTCCCACACAATTTCTGATATAGGTGGGGGTCGTAACAAACTGAACCTGTTTCTGATTTCTCTACCCAACATTAACCGAGCTGGTGATACCCCAGTGGTTCGCTGAGGTGTGCTTCTGTAGTCAAACAAAAATAAATTAACCGCTGATACTATGGTGTGACCGCTTTCTTTTATTTTAGTTACAGCTGATTTAAATGTTTCTACAAACCTTTCGGCAGCACCATTGGTTGCTGGATGATAGGGTGGTGTAAATGTATGTTTAATTTGGGTTGCTTTACAGAACTCTTGAAATTCTTGACTTGTAAATGTACGTCCATTGTCAGTAACTAGGTGGACAGGATAACCAAATTGAGTGAATAATTTCTTGAATATATCTATTGTACGCGTACTAGTTATATTAGACATTTCAAATACCTCTGGCCATTTAGAGTAACTGTCAACTATCACCATAAACATTTTATTATAAAATGGTCCCAAAAAATCAGCATGTATTCTATGCCAAGTAGTTGGGGGAACAGGCCATGGTTTCTGTGTTTGTGTTGGCGTTTTGCTGTTCTGCAAGCAAATAATACATGTTTTTGTTATATTTTCTATAGCAGAGTCTAAATTAGGCCACCAGAAGTAGGACCGTGCAATTTCTTTCATTCGAACGATTCCGAAATGGCTTTTATGAAGTTCTGCCAACACTGCTTCCCTAATTGTGTGTGGCACTAAAATGCGATAGCCCCAAAATAGGCATCCTTTATCTAACGTTAATTCATTTTTTCTAATATATAATGGTAATAGTTCTTTATCTAAATTTTTTCTCTCTGGCCATCCATCTGTCATATATCTTATAATTTTTGATAAAACTAGATCCTTCTTTGTCTCTACTTGTATTTTCTTCCAATTTAATATTTGCAGTTCGGAATCGTTCAAGTAACAGGCTAGACTTTCACTATCACTTAATGAAAGTATTTCTATTTCTTCACTATCCTTCTCTACAGTTCTAGACAAATAATCAGCCGGATTTACTGATGATCCAATATGCCTAACCTTATAATTAAATGCAGAGAGAAATATGGCGTAATGTTGTAACCTTTTAGCAGCCATTTTTGGAATGCTTTTTGTTGGACCATAAATCCTTACCAAAGCTGCATTATCTGTCTCAAGTTCAAAAAACCTTCCATAGGTATAATTGTAGAATTTTGTTATTCCAAAAACAACTGCCATTGCTTCTTTATCAATTGTCGCATATCTTTGTTCCACTTCATTTAATTTTTTACTAGCAAAAGCAATTGGTTTGATTACACCATCTTCATCCCTGTTGGAGAGCACAGCCCCGAGACCTGTATCAGAAGCATCACAAGTTAAAATTAGTGGCAATTTTGGATCATAATGCCTTAAATTTTCTACCGCTGCCAATTTTTTCTTAATTAATTTAAAAGCATTTTCACATTGCTGTGTCCAATTAAACTTATCTTTCTTAGTGCACTCATACAATGGTGTTAGTATAGTTGCCATGTTTTTCAAAAAACGGGAATAATAATTAACTTTACCCAAAAATGATTTTAGCAGTGTTAGATTGGATGGCGTTTTTGCATCCAGTAAGGGTGCCATATTGGACTGTATCACGCTAATTCCATTTTTGTTAACACGGAATCCAAATACATCTAAACTGGTTGTGAAAAATTTACATTTTTCTGGTTTTAATTTGAACTCACACTCCTGTAATTTTTTCAATATTAGACACAAGGTTTCATATGTATCTTGAACGTTTTTCCCTTTAATATAAATATTATCGATAAATACAACTGTGTTAGGAATATTTTGCAACTTTCGCGACATTAAGCGTTGAAATGCTCCTGGTCCAGAGCTAACACCATATGATAAATATTTATATTTGAATGTACCTGCCTCAGTTACTATTGTTGTACAGTTTTGACATTCTACACTAAGGGGAGCCTGCAAGTAGGCCTCTTTTAAATCTAGTTCGCAGTAATATTCGCCATGTTTTAGGGTGTTTAAAATATCATCCACATGGGGTAATGGATAGTGATCAATCTCAAGCCAGGGATTCACAGTTAATTTGTAGTCGCCACATAATCTTACCGAGCCATCTGGTTTTAAAATAGGTACTACCGGTGTGCCCCATTCACTCTGTTCTATGGGAGTGATTCTACCGTTCTTTAACAATCTAGTAATTTCATTATTTACCTTCTCCCTGAGTGCATAGGGTACTCGCCTTACTGGTAAGCATTTGGGTTTGGCATTTGGTTTAAGTTTTAGTGATATCACTTCTCCTTTGAAATTTCCCCAACCTGGGCTGAATACCTCTGCGAACTGGATTTTTACAAGTTGTTGTGCATCTGAAATATTTTCAATCACATTAGTTCCAATACTAAAACTACTACTTACTATTGGAGGCCATAACTTTAATGCATTTAACCAATCTCTACCTATTATTCTGGGAGCATTATTTGTAACTACATAGGTATTTAACTTTTTAATTGCCCCATTAAATTCCACTGTCAAGCCTTTTAACATGCCTAGAGGTTTTGTGACAGTTTGATCAAAATTTTTAAATAAAACATTACAATCCTCTAATTCTATTGTTTTAAAATATGTATTTTTATCATGTATTGACATTACTGTCACGTCTGAACCTGTATCTAACTCAAAAGCTAGGTTATGACCACAAACATTGTGTTCCCGATATGATGTTATTGTAGTGGACTGTATGTTAAGGGCTCGGCTGATGGTATGCCGATGGTGGTGGTAATAAAAGGCCGGGGTTACAATTACACAGCAAGGTTCCGGTCAGGTAGGCTCGGGCAGAGCGACGGCGTTACTATCGCTCGTGGAGCGCGGAAAGCAAGTGAGCACACACAGTTAATGGAGCGTCCACAAATATATATAGTAAAGCCGTCTCCCCCGCTCCCAGGCGTACGCGGCGGGAAGCCCCTTAGATCTTTATTAACAAAATAATACTATCCGTAAATATACTTTGTACAATTGTTTCCTACAATTCTTACCTACTCATTCAAACTAATGCTTTTACAATCATAAGCAGTTTAGTCGGCGCGATTACAGAGGTTGGTTTACGACGTACGGCTTGCCTTGTTAACAATATCCGTGGAACCCAGAGCGTTCCTTTGTCCGTCATAGCGATCCGTCATAAACCTTTGCACGTGTATATCTGTTCTTCGAAGTACATCGTATCTACCTACATTCTTTGTCTAACTTTCCTGCCTTTGTAGGTAGGTGTTCTGTCCCTTACAAAGATTTAACTACCTAGCTAGGTGAGGCATACAAGTTCCTGGCCTGACTTAGCTTTTCAACTCTACTAAAGGGATCTCTACCTACCTACTTAGTCTCTCAGTAAAACACTAGACAATGGAATCGTATAATTTAGCTTATCCTATCTGACCGATAATTATTCTACATGCTTAGGGCTACTAGGTACTCTTATCTCTAACTTATATCCATTCTGTCGTGCACATTCTCCCGCCGTCGCGCTCTCGCGATCAACCGGTAGCACGACAGCTTTTTCCGTGTTCCGCCGTAGTACGTGTCCGGCGCTTGTGATGACGTCCACCACCCGGGTCTCGCCGTCTCGCCGTGGATCCAGTATCGCAATCCGTCTCCATGGCCACGCATTGCTGGGTAGGTTCTCCTCGCAGACAATGACGAAGTCGCCGACCTTCGGCGCGTCGCCAGCAGTATGAGGCTCCCGCCGGTGCTGCAAGGCGGGTAAGTACTCGCGCAGCCACCGGTGCCAGAACTCGATTGCCAGCCGTCGTCGTGTGCGCCGCCAGTGTTGGCACGCCTACTCGTCGTCGTCGTTGAACACCCCTGATGCAGGAACGTGGTCGATGTCCTTCAGTCAGTTGGTTGGGACTGAAGGCCTCTGGATCGTTGGGAGTCACGCCCACATGACTGTGTGAGCGTGAGTTCGCCATGGCTTCTACCTTAGCCAGTAGGGCGCCGAAGGTGTCTTCTATCGGGGTCCTCCCATGAAGCGTCGTTACGGGCGCCTTTTTGTCAGGGCGCACCATACGCTCCAAAGCACCACCTACAGCCGGCGCCACTAGTGGGATGTACCGCCACTTGACTAGGCGGACATTGCCTTCCTTTTCTGTTGCCACAACATTCGTTGTCTGTAGCTCGCGATCGGCAGCTTCGAAGCATGTGGTACTGTCGGTCGACGTCTCTTGCAGGCAGCCGCGCCGCACTGTGTAGCGGCGTGGCACGATAGCGGAGTCGCTCCCGCCGATGGAAACCGTAGGATCCTCGGAGTGAGCCGTGACTACGCTAATCATCGGTTCGTCGTTCGGTGCCCTGCCATGTAGCTTCAAGCAAGCCCGTCGATGTACAAGGTCCACCTTCCTGTTGACTTTCTCAGCTTGTTCTATGGACACAAAACTAGTTAGGTGACAATCCATAAAATTATACCTCTCGAATGCTGCGGCCTCTTCAGGGTCCTCTTGGTTGATGTCTCGTGCGTTCCCGTTCGTCATGACGAGAGCCGTGCATGATGATGATGAAGCCCCCAGTGTGACGGTTGTCATACGGTACTCTTCGGGCGCCTCTTTCTCTCCTTTGTCACCATGCCGCATGAATCTCAAACCATTCTTGCCCTGGGGTAAAGCTCTTACCTGCATAAACATTTCTTTTATGCCAGTTGACATCAATGCGTATTGTCCAAAACGCATTACCACACCCGGTAGTGACCGTAACAGGTCCGGCCCTGTAGATGATGTATCAGTCAGACTTATTCCGGCTGAGTTTACCGCGGTGTTGTGAACCATCCTTTTCTTCGGTTTGGCTAGATTCATTACAGCAAAATGAGACCAACGCCATGTCTTTCTGTTAGTGGGAGGTGACTCAGCGCGCTCCGCGATATCCGAGATAAGCAGGCTATTAACTCGTTCACTGTACTTAGCTTTCTGTTTGCTTTCTCGGTCGAGCTTGCGTTCTGAGTGCAATAACCTTTTCAGTGCATCGTCGTGCAGAGCCGCGTGGTCATTTCGCCGCTGAGGTTCGGTCTTGAATCGTCCATGAGGCATCCGTCGGCCTTTTCCATCTAACGGCCGGACGGCCCTTTGTTCGGAGTGACTCACCGATGTTATCTCCTGTATCGCTAGCGACTCTAACCTGACAAAATACTTCGTGTTTTCCTCGAAGTCGTCTATTTGTTGCACCGCCGCTATCGTCGATACATTTTCACAAAAGGCTTTATCGTCGGATGCGGCCTCTGTGTCTCTGTCATTGTTTGGTACCTGATCTATGTGCGTGAGTGAGGAGACGGCTTGTTCGCTCCGTCCTTGTCTTACCTCATTTGCGCACACTCGTTTTACCTTTTTCTTGGCCGACTGACCCTCGGCATTGTTCTTGGATGTTACCTCAGGTAATGTGTACGCTCCGCGTTTATCCGCTTCTTTGTTCAGAAAGGCGGAGATCTTTCTCAGCTCTGGGACGTCGTCTTGACTCTTGATCGCTGCATAGTCATACCATTTCTTGCTCAGAATGGCTGGTAGTTTATCTACAATACATCTTACCATTTCCCGACTATGTAGGTACTCCTCACGCCCCAGAGTTTCAACGGTAGTCACTGCATTGGCCACTCGTCCAGCGAAGACACATAGTTCTCTCGCGCCATCGCTTACCTTGGGTAGATGGCGTAGCTTTTCTATCTCAACTATCATCGTTGCCTCCGCTCGCCCGAACCGTCTCTCGAGAGCCTCCATGACGGCTCTAAGTTCGGGTTGACTCACCAACAGACTGTTTACAGCCTCGTACGCATCACCCATGAGGTTTTCTTGTACGAGCGCTACATTCTCTGACTTTGAGAACACCGACTCACTGTTTCTAAATGCTGCTTTGAATGCTGACCCACTCACCTGCCCATCGTAGACGGGAAGTTCTTGTAGGTCCCTCAGCGGGTCCCTCTTCGTGGCGATCTGCGATAGCACCTCTGCTGACTCCTCTGAGCCGACGACAGACCTTTGCACGGGGGGCGGCTCGACCACCCGTCCGGGTCGATTCACAACACGGTCCTCCCGCGCTCCTTCGTCCTCCTTGACAGCAGGCGCCTCCTTAGGGATACCCACACGGTCAGCAGGTAGCAACGGCCGGTCCTCTGGCCGTCGCTGCAGCCATATGCGAACGGGGGCGAGCTCTGTCTGCACTCCTCCGTCCTTTTCTTTAGAGTCCTCTTCTTCAGCTCGCCGGAGAGTGATCTCAGCGAGCGCTGTGGCTGCTTGCGCACTCGCTAGTTGCTCACGAGCTGCCCACACCTTCTTACATCTCTTCGACCTATGGGAACGTGACTGCGTGTGCGTAGGCTTATGTCCGGCTTGCACAACTCCGTCAGCAGTCACCTCCGTAGTTGCTGACTTCAACAGAACCGATTCACTGTCTCTAAATGCCGCTTGGAATACTGACCACCCACTCACCTGCCCATTGTAGATGGGAAGTTCTTGTAGGTCCCTCGGCGGGTCCCTCTTCGTCGCGATCTGCGATAGCACCTCTGCTGACTCCTCTGAGCCGACGACAGACCTCTGCACGGGGGGCGGCTCGGCCACCCGACCGGGTCGGTTCGCGACACGGTCCTCCCGCACTCCTTGGTCCTCCTTAGCAGCAGGCGCCTCCTTAGGGATACCCACATGGCCGGCAGGTAGCAACGGCCGATCCTCTGGCCATCGCTGCAGCCATCTCGAGATCTGAACGGAGGCGAGCTCTGTCCGCACTCCTCCGTCCCTTTCCCTGAAGTCTTCCTCTTCTGCTCGCTGGAGAGTAATCTCAGCGAGCGCTGTAGTTGCTTGCACTCTCGCCAGTTGATCACGAGCTGCAAGCACTTTCTTAGATTTCTTCGACCTATGGGAATGTGACTGCGTGTGTGTAAGCCTATGTCTGGCTTGCACAACTCCGTCAGCAGTCACCTCCGTAGTCGCTGACTCGGAGAGCACCGACTCGCTGTCTCTCAATGCTGCTTTGAATGCTGACCACCCACTCACCTGCCCATCGTAGACGGGAAGTTCTTGTAGGTCCCTCGGCGGGTCCCTCTTCGTCGCGATCTGCGATAGCACCTCTGCTGACTCCTCTGAGCTGACGACAGACCTCTGCACGGGGGGCGGCTCGGCCACCCGACCGGGTCGGTTCGCGACACGGTTCTCCTGCACTCCTTGGTCCTCCTTGGCAGCAGGCGCCTCCTTAGGGATACCCACATGGCCGGCAGGTAGCAACGGCCGATCCTCTGGCCATCGCTGCAGCCATCTCGAGATCTGAACGGAGGCGAGCTCTGTCCGCACTCCTCCGTCCCTTTCTCTGGAGTCTTCTTCCTCTGCTCGCTGGAGAGCAATCTCAGCAAGCGCTACGGCTGCTTGTGCTCTCGCCAGTTGCTCACGAGCCGCCCACTCTTTTGTAGAGTTCTTCGACCTATGGGAATGTAACTGCGTGCGCGTAGGCCTATGTCTGGCTTGCACAACTCTGTCAGCAGTCACCTCCGTAGCCGCAGTCTCTATTCTTGTGGCGGCTCCCGTGCTTCCGCTTCCATTCGTGGTGATTTTGGCCGCGGTCCTGGTCATGCAAGCTTCTGCTCGCGCTCGCGCTTCATCGCGATCATGTTTGCTTCTAGTAACCGGCATTCTTGAATGGCTGCTTCAGTGGTCCGACTCGTTAGGACCACTGTTCCCAGTAGCTGCTTCAGAGATCCGGCAAGGACCAATGTTCCCGTAGCTGCTTCAGAGATCCGGCTTCGTAAGGACCAATGTCCCGGTAGCTGCTTCAGAGATCCGGCTTCGTAAGGACCAATGTTCCCGATATGATGTTATTGTAGTGGACTGTATGTTAAGGGCTCGGCTGATGGTATGCCGATGGTGGTGGTAATAAAAGGCCGGGGTTACAATTACACAGCAAGGTTCCGGTCAGGTAGGCTCGGGCAGAGCGACGGCGTTACTATCGCTCGTGGAGCGCGGAAAGCAAGTGAGCACACACAGTTAATGGAGCGTCCACAAATATATATAGTAAAGCCGTCTCCCCCGCTCCCAGGCGTACGCGGCGGGAAGCCCCTTAGATCTTTATTAACAAAATAATACTATCCGTAAATATACTTTGTACAATTGTTTCCTACAATTCTTACCTACTCATTCAAACTAATGCTTTTACAATCATAAGCAGTTTAGTCGGCGCGATTACAGAGGTTGGTTTACGACGTACGGCTTGCCTTGTTAACAATATCCGTGGAACCCAGAGCGTTCCTTTGTCCGTCATAGCGATCCGTCATAAACCTTTGCACGTGTATATCTGTTCTTCGAAGTACATCGTATCTACCTACATTCTTTGTCTAACTTTCCTGCCTTTGTAGGTAGGTGTTCTGTCCCTTACAAAGATTTAACTACCTAGCTAGGTGAGGCATACAAGTTCCTGGCCTGACTTAGCTTTTCAACTCTACTAAAGGGATCTCTACCTACCTACTTAGTCTCTCAGTAAAACACTAGACAATGGAATCGTATAATTTGCTTATCCTATCTGACCGATAATTATTCTACATGCTTAGGGCTACTAGGTACTCTTATCTCTAACTTATATCCATTCTGTCGTGCACACATTGACTGTTAGAAAGTGTGGTGGTATCCTTACGCTAACATGTTTTTCTATGGATTATTTTATGTTGATTCACACTTCACTTTACGCTCCAGGTTCTTAGTCCTCGTCGCCACTTTGGTATATCAATAAAAACTCGGTAATTAATTAATCCTAGTTTTATTTATTGGCACCAATGCACACTGTAACTACGTGGAGAACGAACAGGGAGAACGAACGAGAGAACGTATCTCACAACAATCATCATCATTCCCCTTATCCCACGCTAGGCGGGGTCGGCACAACATGTCTTCTTCTTCCACTCACTCCTACATATCATTCGTGAACTCTGAATCTACTCCTCTCACATTCATATCCTCTTTCACACAATCCAACTACTTCATCGGTCTTGCTCTACTTGCATACCAATACAATATCGAACTAAAATGTGAGAGGAAGTCTGTGATACAAAGCTAATCATTTGGTAGATGTGTACCGAAATGAATCGTTTGTGAAAATGGGTGCTGAGTGAAAAGTTTGGCAATTTTCGGTGTAGGTCAACAAATCCGGGATCGATCACGAAAAAGAACTTAGATAAAGGACAACCAAGTCTCATCCGTTCCACGGGTCCATTGAAAAGTTTTTTAACCCTTATCAAGTGATTTGAAAGTGTTCGGCGACTTGCAGGGTACACCCATCGACCAGGAGCCTGCTTCGCCTTCCAGGTCGTGCACGCCTTTGCATAACAAAAGAAGGTACGAAATGGCGAATAATGGTGCTGCAGGTCGTGGGTTCGATCCCCACCAAGAACCAACATTTGTGTGTGACAATCATAGATGTTTGTTCTATGTCTGGGTGTTACTATGTATTTATTATTAGTATGTATTTACAAAAAAAAGTATATAAGTAGGTATTCTATCAGCATCTAGTTCCCAGAATTACAAGCTTTGCTTAGTTTGGGACTTAGAGGGCGTCGTGTGAAAGGTCCATGAAAAAAAAATACCCATTCGAGAACCTTCCTTATGCATAAAATGTCAAACTAACAATGCACAAACTCGAACTATAAAAGTTACAAGTACTTTTGAATAGTTTCTGTAATTACATTCTCTAGTAGCTATATCATTATCTGTGTCTCTTATCAATCGGTCACACAATTTCGTTATCAATAATAGCCCGTATTTCCCGGAAATAAAGCTGTGAATCGCGTGACCGAACGGTAAAACATTCAACTTTGTAGCAAAGCTAATCGAAGTACGATCTAGCACGAAATTGTGGAAAAGATATCTCAAGTGAAGTCGGGGTTTTATAGTATCGTTAATCGTGCGGTACATTCCTGCTTACATAGACAAGATTCATGGTTGTGAATCCAATCTAGGTAAGTAAATAGGTACCTATACTCAAGCTTGAGAATTTCTAGTTTCTTTATGAGTATTAAATTCCTTCCACACTGACGTCGGTCGCTGACCATCGGCAATCGTACAGTTGAACAAGTTTAAAAAAAATCGCTTGATTCAGGCACGGTTAGTAACAAAACAAAGTACACAGAGGAGCGATTCCAATCTCAAAGTTGAACTGCAAAGTTTTAAATCATGGTCAGTTCATACTAACTCATAGTTATTCTGTGACTAAATAGTGACATTATGATGTCATTTGATTGGTTCTCCTCGCGCATATTTTGCTAAAAATAATGATAACGTGGTACAAATACTGAAGAAATTACACTGGGCAGTGAAATATAACTTGACAGCAAAATAATTGGAATACGTGGGCAGGTCCACAAAAAATAAAACAATTACTAGTAGAAATCCACCAGTAATTTTTATTCTTGTCTTTATGAACTGAAATCCAGTGTCTGAATATAGGACTGGCCAGATAGTCAGACACAGCTCCCAAGATAGTGACCGATGTTAGCGTAGAAGGACTTCAAACCTGTAATTGACAACTAACTGGATAATAAGTATCTGTCGATCATAGACCTCTTTCTTTAGGATGTGACCCGATTTACATAACATTGCGCCCACCACTCACAATGATAGTCAAAGTCAAAATTTTTTTATTCAATAAAATCACTAGGATCATTTAGAATCGTCTTATATAACTAGGTGATTCTAGGTGCCAGTTCCACGCGACCAGAGCCTAGAAGAACGGGCATGAAACTACGGCAAGCGTGATAGCAATTTACGACGCGAAAAAATGCTACCTACTTACATTTCAAATAACTTTTCTGTGGGTTGTTTAATATGAAATTTGTAGGTGGAATAACGTACGTACCTGAGATATGACATCAAAAGATTTACACCTATTACCAAACCACACGCAAAAGCTACCCTTATACCCAGCGAATAGAGCTTTATTTTCCGTGAAGACGCATAAAACTCGTAGAGTAGTTATGTGGGTAGAGAAATGTGAGCGAATGGTTCAGTTCCTATTTACTGAAGACATCCGTGGACATTATGAGAATGAGTCATGATTTGTCGCTTGTAATGTCATCGGTAAACTAGGGTTACCACTGCATTTCGAGTAACTCATGATTTTATAAAGCTGTGCCATAGATTTATCAGTCCATTGTGTAATTTGGTGTAGGTATTGTATTTCATAAGGCAAGCTGTCGCATGTTGGAACAACAATAAATAAAATTAGTTGATGAAGTTCAATAGATAGGTACAGTTCCCTACAAAGTTCTACGTAAGAATTTGGTACAGTTAACTAAAGTAAGTAGATAAATATTCTGAATTCTAAAATTATATAATTACAGGTGCTGGACAAAACAGCAGTGCTGGATACTACAAAATGTAAAGATAAATTTTGAAGGTTTAAAAATAAAAGCAATTATATTCACAAAGAAAATTATAACTAATACAGTATTTACAATATTTATAATATGTACAAAATACACATGAAGCAGTTGAGCTATCTACACACCGTTGCAAATAAAAAATAAAATAATTTAATTAAAATAAAGTAAATAACACCGGTTTATAAAAGACCATACAAACCAAAAGAAAGAAAATGGTCGAACATTTACATCAACGTGACAACATTTTTGTTAATCAAAAACTTTATTATTATCATTAATTTTCATTATTAGGTAGGTACTTTTGTAGCCGCCAGTGCGCGAAATCAATAAAAATCTTATAAAGACAAGATTAATACGTAAAATAAATATCAAAGTAACCTTTTGATATAAAAGTTGAAAATTCTATTAAAACTTTCATTCGTCATCATCTTTCAGAATATTCCGAAGTAATATTACAAATTCTGAGGCTTAAATACCTACTGGTTTTTCTGACATAGCGGTGGCCGTGATATGGCGGAGAAGTGGCTGAAGCTAGATAGTGCGGTAGGTGGATTTAGACATTCATGACATATTTTTCTAGTTCAGATTTTTGAATTCGTTCAAAAAAGCTACATTGCGCATCGAAACGATTAACTTTACGATCGCCTCGATGGATTTTTGTCCAGCCTTGACAAAAACTCACCTAAAAATGTTACTAGCCATAATTTTTTGAGAATAATTTGAATACTTTGGTCAATTTGGACGCTCAGAATACTAAATGGACGTAACCTGATTTTATTGGGTAAAAACACGTGAAAAACATTTTGAGTTCTCAATAACGTTCGTTAAATAACAGCCGCTGCTATCCTAGAGTACTGACTTAAGTTGGGTGCGTGAATGTTAATTTGGTTACCTGAATTAAGTTAGATACTTTACGTAGGTACTTGAAAGTTTCCGTGATTAAAGTCAATTCCTACAATTTGCCGTAACTTGGAAGTTAACTTGCCTACTTAGTTTATTGGAAAAATAACCTTGATTTTGTTCATGAATTAAATAAAGTTAAAGCTAAGCTATATTGAATAATAAAGAACCCAACGCAACGTGATGAACTCTTGGCATGTAAAAGCTGAAAAATAAATAAAATTAGAGTAGTGAAAGGAAGGATATTTTTCGCACTAAAATGAAAATAACTTAAAATTTCACGAGACATGTCAAAAAGCAAAAAAAAAAAATAACAGTAAATATCGTGTCAAAAAATGACGTCCTAGTAAACTACGCTGACGTCGGTCGCTGACGTCGTCGAGTAAACTACGCTGACGTCGGTCGCTGACGTCGTCGGTCGCTGACTGTCGATCGAGTGCACGAATAAACATTATGTTCTATAAGGGACTGCACTGCGACACTGAGGTCTGCGGAACTTTTCTTGAACAAAAACTGTGCGAGCAAACGATATCCGCGACCGATGCGATGTCCGCGACCTAGCGACGTCAGCGACCGACGTCAGCGACCGACGTCAGCGACCGACGTCAGCGTAGGAAGAAATCAAGCCTTAGGTGGAACAGTGCGTGTATTTTTTTTTTCTAAAAGGAGGAATTAAGACTAGGTTAGGTAAGTAATGTATATATGTAAGTAAGGTAAGGTTTCTTTTTTCTTGGTACTCAAACCTCTGGTGAATGTTCAAGAGGCGCAAGTATGCGGGTCTCGACAGGGCCTACACATTTGTACCTCTTGGGGTCGAGACTCTGGGTCCGTGGGGTACCGAGGCACTCCGGGTTTTCAAAATTATTGCAGGGCGTCTAGTCGCAGCGACGCGTGACCCGAGGGCTGGTGATTATCTGGGCCAGCGAATCAGCATTGCTATTCAGCGCGGCAATGCAGCCAGTGTCTTGGGCACGCTTCCGATTGGTACTGATTTGGATCAGTTGAGCTATCTATAAATCGTTTGCAACGGTGTGTAGATAGCTCAACTGCTTCATGTGTATTTTGTACATATTGTAAATACTTTATTAGTCATAATTTTCTTTGTGAATAAATTTTATCACAACCTGAAAAAAAAGAGACACGTTCAAAGTACCTATTGTAATAAAAGTTACCTACAGTGCGTGTCTGAAAGGAGCTTAATACGCCTCTAGCTTTGTAATTTAGCATAACGCGTGAAATATAATAAACCGAGCTTTCTCAAAGAAGTTGGGAAAATGATTTAACATTAGTATTCAGCCGAGATAATAAAAAGTTGTAAAAGATATTTATTTCAACTTTATTATACTTGTAAAAGTGACTGATCAAGTAGCTAGCTCACTGTTTTGATCACGAATAAATGAGACAATCGTAAACGTATCATAACGCTCGCGTATTCGTGATACACTGCGTGGTGACGCTACAACGTTCGGCAGTCGAGATGGCGTTGACGCGCAATGTAATTCGAATACGTTAGGTTTACGTAACGCGGTGATTTGTTCGTGATTACCCCTCTGACCACCGCTGTTATACGAATATCTACACTCTATTGACGTCTCTAAATCACTCTCCCGTAAAGTCGATTTACACAGTCATTTATTAGAAATTTGATTTTATTAGAAATATTTATTTGTTTTATCTTTTCCGGAACTAGCGCACACGTATGACCACGTTTCGTCTTTAATTCTCAGACTTAGGTACGTGATGAGAACCGGAAGTTCAATTCCAGGTACCTACTTCAGCTTTTTTCAAAAATTTTGTAAGGAATAGAATACTTAAGTAGGCTCATGTTCTCCTTGAAACACATGATGAGAATTTTAACAAGACTTGATTTTGTTCCAATTTTAACTCAAATAACCCGCGTTATATTCTGAATAATAAGTAAGGTAGTAATAAGTTTTATTTTGCAGATGTACAATAGGTTTGTCAAAAAATCGGACGATAAGTTGTTACTTGAAAAGTGCGATACACAAAACACTACTAGCTAGATCTTTGAATATGTAAAGATCGATTCGAATGTGTTTTGTTTTTTACAAAAATAGTAAAGACAAAAAAATAGTTTTATTTTCAGTCCCTTTTGAAGATGGTTTGCAATGAGATCAAGGGAAGCAAAGATGAACCAATCATCACAAAGATCTATAATCCTACTTCTGGCAAGATATAGGTAATTTCTAAAGAGCTCGCACGAACGCAAAACCATTGAGAATTATTCGTACACATTTATTCCATTCGTCTCAACGAGTTTCATTTTTCGTACGCACTGCTTTTTGGCTTCGATTGTTCGGAAAATTGAGTTTAATACGTGATTTTTATACTGATACGATAAATAAGTATAGTAAATCCGGTTTCATATTGTTGTGGTATCTACTAATACTATCGAGTGAGGGAGAGCTTTATCGACCTAAAAATCCTATCCTATCCTACTAATATTATAAATGCGAAAGTTTAGATGTTTGTGTTTCAATCACGTCTAAACTACTGAACCAACTTGGATGAAAGTTGGCATATATATAGTTCGTAACCTGGATTGACACATAGGCTACTTTTATCCCGAATTATTATCAGGATCTACAGGATAAAATGAACGAGAAGGATTAGCAGCGCCAATTGGCAAGATGATTTCATTGTCATGTCATGTCACGTCAGTTTGACAGGGCGTAGTACTACCTCTTTGGTCTAACAACTAGCGTTTGACATTCCAGTAGGTATGAGTTCGGTGTAATAAGGTGTAATGTCAAGTTTCTCAAAGAAGTATCCGCTCGGTACACGCACAGATAATATAATGTAGGTACTCGGAAACTGTAGACGCGTACGAAGTCGCGGGTAACTACTAGTGTTTTTATAAATGTTGTTTTTCTTCCAGAATTTTTGTTCGTAATTGAAATACCTAGCACAAGTTCTGAAAACCTTAAAATCGGCTTTTCCGTCCGCAGACGTAAACAAGAGGTAGGTAGGTAGGTAGTTACCGAACTTAGGGTTGTCGAAACCACTCACAAACGCTTTTCTTTAGATAAAAATATTTCCGTCCTTGTTTTTGACAAGTTTCAAGTAGAGACGTCTAGTATTTTATCTGACGGATAACGTTATTCGGAGTTTGTTTAATCCAGGCTCAGAAGAGACAGGTATTTAATTAAATATGTAGAATATTCCATCTTGAAATGGTTAAGGTCTTTATTGTTATCCCAAGGAGTTGCCACAGACGCGCCCAAAAGGCATTAAGTAAACAGATTTGTATTTAGGCCTGAATTATTCAAACTTACAAATTCTTGAGTAATGTTGACAATTCCGTCAAGCGTTGGCTGATTACGTAACTAGCAGTAGCGACAGCGATGATATTGCGAGCCTTGTTAAAATAATTTATAAGTTAAAAAACTGGAAAAACCGACTTCAATTCGACTACCAGCTTCATCATCAGATGATGATGATGATGACAGTTCATAGGAAATGTTCTAGTCACTATAAACACCACATAAAAGTCACAGGAAAATACGCAATTTCGTGCAAATTTAGGTGTGCACAGCACAAAGGGTCCAAAAGTAATGCATTAGCCAATTGCACACGCCAGCATCGTTGCTAGCAGTAAAATAGTAGGCGCTGCGCCGCGCCGGGCATATTTTTTTCAGCTATTTCTATTTATAACCCAAACTACTTAACCGATTTTGATGAAAATTAAATGGAACCAATCTGGAAGTATATCCTTTTAGATAAAAAAAGAATTTTTGAAATCGGTTCATAAATGACGGAGTTCTGAGGTAACAAACATTTTAAAAAAAATTAAAAAAAAACATACAATCGAATTGAGAACCTCCTCCTTTTTTGAAGTCGGTTAAAAAATTGTACCAAAAGAGGGTGTGGGGATTTTCTTATTTTTTTTCTATGCCTCTCAACTATCTACTTCCGTGCACTTTCAAAACAAAATGTTTCGACAGCTAGTGTAAAAGGTGAGCTTTATCCCCTTCTTTATGTCCACGGCTATTCAATTTTTGCACGCGACCGCTTTTCACAGCCAGTTTTATGTTTTTACGGCCGTCGAATACCCGAAGGAGTATTTTATCACAGAATATAAAAAAACCACGTGACACTTTGCCAAGGGACCATTCTCCTCGGGTTTATTTATACGTACCACACCGATTAAAAGTTGTTGTTTTATATTTATTCAATTTTATACTTATTTAATTTAGTGTGCTTGGATAATTAAAAGTAATTGGAAATAATTACCGTTTGCTTTAAAAAAAGGTTAATAATATTATATACTTAGAGAAGATTCTTACAAAATAAAATCTAATTTCAAATCGAAGCCTTATTTTCAGAGCTACGATGGCACAGACAAATAAACTAACAAACAGTCACACCAACGCTCTCAAACTTACACCCCTTCCGGTTTCCGGTTGGTAGTTTTATTTTTCGTTAGGTACATTCAAAGACTACGAGATCGCTGTTTACCAAGAAAGCGTCTTTTATTTTCTACTAGCAGTTACCCGCGACTTCGTACGCGAGTACCGTTTCTGTGTACATTAATTATCTGCGTATATTATATCTGTGCGTGTACCGAGCTGATACTTCTTTGAGAACCTTGACATTACACCCGTACTTGAATGTCAAATGTTAGTCGTTAGACCAAAGAGGTAGTACTACGTCCTGTCAAACTGACGTGACATGACATGACATCATCCTCTTCCTAAATTGGCGCTGCTAATCCCGTTCGATCATTTTATCCTGTAGATCCTGTTAATTATTCGGGATAAAAAGTAGCCTATGTGTTAATCCAGGTTACGAATTATATATATGCCAAGTTTCATCCAAGTTGGTTCAGTAGTTTAGACGTGATTGAAACACAAACATCTAAACTTTCGCATTTATAATATTAGTAGGAAGTAGGATGTTATGGTTTGGAATAAGGTATTCTATATCTATCTTTGCAGGCCATGTCAACCGTGTGGATGTAAGTAACCAGTAGTGGTTACATTTACACTGACCCGTAGACCCGTACCGTAGGGGAGTCCCTACGGTGCTGTAGGGTACGTGTGAATAGGCCTTTACTCGTCACGTGAAGAGAGATTTATTTGCGCATCCGTCGGCATTCGGTAGTGTTCGGGAAAGTTCGGTAACGTTCGGTTGGCAACAAGGGAGTTTTAAATTACCATAACTCGGACTTCCTCTCGATTAAAATCGACGATATGAATCGATATTATTGTGAGGTAAGATTTAAGGGTAGATAGAAACTCTTTAAAAATAAAGATGTAAAACTGAAAAATTGTGTTTAAAAACACTTTTAACTATTTTATCGTGCTCAGAAAAACTTAAAATAAAGTTTACAAAGAATATTGCTTAGATGATACTGCCCGCAACTTTTTGAATTCAATTTACAAATATTGAGATTACGAATTGAAAAATAATATCTCAGTGATAACATTATTGACGAATTTTTTTAAGCAGTTTAGTATTTTTAAATAACCTACGTGGCATAGTGCCGAAGTCAAAACATAAATAAAACGTCGTAAATACATATCTACTTACAATATACACAAACACTTAGTAAAATTAGATAGGATACCTAAATAATACTACATCTAAATTAGGCATCGCGTGCTCCGTACGCTAATTAATTTATTACAGCGTAGTGTAACGTCGGCACCGCCTGGTGTAGACGTGCCCTAAGGGTGCTCTTTCACCAGAGGTAAGCTAAACTATGTAGATAAGGATGTGTTTGATATCCACCAACTAAATACTGCCATCGGCGTGGATAGCCCACCTAATGTTAAGCGGTAAACACTTCCTATAACAATCTATCTTATTCTCAAAACAAATAGACAAAAGCGGTCCTGTGTCAGGTAATCCTATAATGGTCTCGTAGCACTCGTAGACCCCGCGTAGACTCCGCGTAAGAGGCTTAGTTTCAAACTAGTGCTACGCCGTAGCTTGCGTCCTCTACGCAAGCTACGACGTAGTATTTAGAGCACGTTGAAGCCTTACAACGTTGAAAATAATGCTACGTAGAGCATTAGGGTGTTTTGTACTAGAAAATGGTATCTAAGTACATAGTAAACTTTTTTTTATAATTTACAGACAAACGTTTAACCGCAATCTCACCTGACGGTAAGTGACGATGTTGAATAACTTATTAAATATCTCAGGTTCATTTCATAGTGTCAAATTCAGTCAGCCTGTATCTTGGAAAAGACCAAAAAGGCATGAATCTTTATGCCAAGTCACAACGCGTTTCACTGATTGGAGATCTTAAAACTTTTTCCATCAATTTGAAATTAAGCTACGTTCCAACCACTGCGGATAAACGACTAGTTTTCACTAAAGATCGATTCAATGCAAAAGGCAGAGGTATACCAACAAAGCTATATCTGGAGTTAGTCAAAATGGATTTATATTGGCAATAAGCTAACTTCTCAGTAAAACAACCACTAGGACTATAAGTAAACATAATTCCCCGTGGTACAACCAGTTGAACTGTCTGTAAACTTATTTCCCTTAATGCAGCCAGTTGAACCAAACGGTTGTACCACGGAAGGTAGTCCATACTAGTCCACAATGATATCAAAATCAGATAAAGCTTCGCCGAATAAAGCTATTAAAAATATTTAAATTAATAAAATTAATAAATATCCATGGACATTTCACACAACGCTTTCTAGTCCCAAACTAAGCAAATCTTGTAATTAGAACTAGATTGCTGATAGAATACATAAATAAATACTTGTATTTTTGTAAATACATAATTATAATATATGCGAAAACTTTATAAGTGGTCGGTAGTTGTAATTTTAAATTAATCATAGTTAATAGAAGAAAGCTAGACGAGTGCCAACCCATAGAGCAAGCTGGTTTCCGGAGTGGGTTCTCGACCATGGATCATATCCACACTGTAAAGCAACTGATGGAGAAATGTCACGAGTATAACAGGCCCCTTGTCATGGCCTTCGTGGACTATGAGAAGGCCTTCGACAGTGTCGAACACTGGGCCGTGTTCAACGCTCTCCATCGCTGCAACATCGATCCACGGTACATAAAAGTACTTCAAGAATTGTACTCATCAGCTACACTGCAAGTACGACTGCACGAACTAACCAACCCCGTTCCGATCAAGCGGGGAGTACGACAAGGAGACACCATCTCACCCAAACTTTTTACTGCTGTGTTGGAAGACATTGTAAAAACACTAAATTGGGAAACCCACGGAATTAACATAAATGGCGTCTACATGTCGCACTTAAGGTTTGCAGACGATCTCGTACTTTTTGCTGAAAACTTCGAAGATCTCCAAGATATGTTACAACACCTTTATGATGCTTCTTTTGAAGTGGGCCTTAAGATGAATATGACCAAGACGAAGGTTATGACGAACGTCACCAGCGCCTCATTTCACAACGTTGTAGTGGGAAGTGAGGCGTTGGAGGTAGTCGACAAGTATATTTATCTTGGGCATCTTTTATCTTTTGGCAAAGAACATCAAAATAAAGAGATCGATAGAAGAATTCAACTCGGCTGGGCTGCATTTGGTAAATTGGACGACATTCTTAAGTCTGCTGAAACACCACAATGTCTGAAAACCCGCCTGTATAACCAATGTGTTCTACCCACCATGACTTACGGTGCCGAGACTTGGACGCTCACACAGGAGGCTGTGTACAGGATGAGAGTTGCACAGAGAGCCATGGAGCGTACCATGCTCGGCATCAAGCTTATAGACCGTGTTCCCAACGCTACGATTCGAAGTCGAACAAAGGTCAAAGACGTTGGGAATCGCATAACGGAACTAAAATGGAGTTGGGCAGGACACCTGGCGAGGCGAGGTGATGACAGGTGGAGTAAAGCAATAACTGAATGGCGTCCCAGAACAGGATACAGAAATGTAGGTCGTCCTGCGGCAAGATGGGCGGACGATATCACTGATATCGCGGGCAAAAATTGGATGAGACTAGCGCGGGGTCGTGAGAGATGGTACAAAAAGAGAGAGGCCTATACTCAGCAGTGGGTGAAGTCAGGCTGTGGATGATGATGATGAATAGAAGACTGTTTTCCACAGAAATGAAATAAATAAATAATACATAAGTAACACCCAGACATAGAGCAAACATCTACGTTTGCCACATATAAATGTTTGTTCATGGTGGGGATCGAACCCACGACCCACAGCACGGAAGGCAGATAATAGATTTAGGTAGGTAAGATTAAAGTTTGCGCGTCGGTGTGGTAACTGCTTATTTGTTCCAAAAGTCCGAAGAAAAATAGCAAAGTTAAGCGGAAAGCCACTGGGATAAAATAAAAGTTCACCAGTTTTTGACATCGAGTCGCCACAAAGTGGATTTGTCAATAATTTAGAACAATCCCATCCCAACACACTAAGTAATCCTATCCTATCCTACTAATATTATAAATGCGAAAGTTTAGATGTTTGGATGTTTGTGTTTCAATCACGTCTAAACTACTGAACCAACTTGGATGAAACTTGGCATATATGTAGTTCGCAACCTGGATTGACACATAGGCTACTTTTTATCTCGAATAATTAACAGGATCTACAGGATAAAATGAACGGAAAGGATTAGCAGCGCCAATTGGCAAGAGGATTTCATTGTCATGTCATGTCACGTCAGGTTTGACATTTCAGTACGAGTTCGGTGTAATGAGGTGTAATGTCAAGTTTCTCAAAGAAGTATCCGCTCGGTACACGCACAGATAATATAATGTACACGGAAACTATGTAGACGCGTACGAAGTCGCGGGTAACTGCTAGTAATTATTATAAATGTTAAAGTTTGGATGTTTGTGTTTCAATCACGTCGAAACAACTGAACCAACTTGGATGAAACGTGGAATATATACAGTTCATAACCTGGATTAACACATAGGCTACTTTTTATCACGAACTAGTAGTTACCCGCGACTTCGTACGCGTCTACAGTTTCCGTGTATATTATCTGTGCGTGTACCGAGCGGATACTTTGAGAAACTTGACATTACATCTCATTACACCGAACTCGTACCTACTGGAATGTCAAACGCTAGTTGTTAGACCAAAGAGGTAGTACTACGCCTTTCGCCCTGTCAAACTGACGTGACATGACATGACCTACAGGATAAAATGAACGAACGGGATTAGCAGTGCCAATAAAACATACTTTGACACGTGACACGAGGGACACAAGGACGATGTCACGTCAGTTGAATCAGAGGGCCTAATACGAGTGATGGAATTTTCAAGTTTTGAAGGGAAAATCCACTATTTTGTCTTCAAAACAAACGACTTGACTTGACGTAAACTTTATTCAAATAATCCACTTGACACTGGCAAAATTGTCTGTCGAAATGATGGACAGAGGCCATATAGAGAAGAAAAAGAAAAGGAGTATCGGTGTAATAAGCCCTCTGATTCATTGGAATAAGCCGGACGTGTGATATGCGAGTATGAATTCGGTATAATGTCAATCTTTTTAAAGGATCCGTTCAGAAAACGGTAAATCAGTACACGCGTACGATGTCGCGGGTACCTACTAAAAAATAATTATTAATTACGTAGCATGTGCAAATTTAGAAAATGTGTACATTTGTACAGTCGAAGAGTTCGAAGACACGTCCATCTATACTGTTCTGACTTTGAAGTATTAGAAGTTGAACGTTGTGAATCGTGCGAGAGGGATGACAGTGTGTTTGTGTAGGACGGGCTGCGAGCGCGGCGCGCGTCCTAGCCTATTGCGCTCCCTTTCCAACGATTCTCTACATTGCGTAGCGTATTTATGATTGTATTGGGTGTATAACCTGACCTGTGGCCGTGTGTACTAGATTAGATTAGATTAGAAAATTCTTTATTGCACATTTAAAAAACAGTACAGAGGCCCTATCCCGTATGTACTATCCCGTAGTCACCTCATAAAAACAAGGTATTTGATCAGAGATCAGATTACACTCGTAATTCTGTTTCATTCCCAAAAGAAAATACATATTTGACACAAAGTATTCTCAAACAAGACGAAAGGGCCTATCCAAATATTTACTGGAAAAATATTTGTTTGTGACGTCACAGGTCGTGACATAAACTAACCCGCTAGTTAACAATAACTATCACGTATTCTGTGGCTATCGTGGTCAGAATCGTTCACTACTGCCCCAAACCACATCATATAAATTACACTGCAAAAGTTTACCTAACTGAAGCTGACCTGCGAGCGATATTGGTGCTTATATTAAGGCAATTAAAGCTCAATTTCATTTGACAAAATTTCATAAAGCTCGCGCAATTATTCGCCCAACCCATAATGAGCCCTAAATCAACTAGTTTGAGTTCATTATAAATTATTTATCGTTTGAAATGACAAAGGCCTGACAGGGTATATATAAAGCCTTGATTGTGAGCATAAACGATATCTGATTATTTCGTTAACGATGTTTTTGGGGTGAGATAACATTTTATTATTATTTCCCTTGCCATAATTGAGGGAATTTTACTGATTTTGAGTTTAAGCAAAGGAAATCCATAAAATGAGCATGTTTTTAACCTATTATTTAAAATCCAGATTTTATTTTATTTTTTTGGGAAAAAGGAACGTGATACTTAAATGCCCCTATCCTTGGCCTAAATAGTACATAGTAATCGTCACTTAACCTCAGGTTATACGGTCAAACGTTTGCCTATAATTAAAGGATTTGACATTTAGGGCAACTTGCACCAGAATCGCTAAACGCGTTTAACTAATAAACAGTATTTAGCGAGTTGTCAAGTCATATAAATACGTCAGATTTAAATCTATTTAGCTGTTAAACACGTTTAGTGATTCTGGTGCAAGCCGCCCTTAGCATCTACTTACACCATAAGTGCTTTAAAAATGCATAACCGATTTAAAGTTCATCTTAACAGTATACAAAGCATGCAGAGATCGTGGGAAGTCTGTGTCACATCAATCAACAGAATTATAGCCCGTCCAAAAAAAAAAGTTAGTCTATGGATAACGATAGGGCTCAAAATTGTTCTTCCTGCGTGGGGGAGGCAACACAGTGGACATCTTTATGCTGATAACATGATGGTAGATAAGAGTTACAGAGTATATTTATTGCGTAACCTTATAAACACAAAGCGTAGAATAGGTATCCTTAAAACAATATTTTTTTTCAGATTGCCGCACCCGTGCGGATACTTTATTGTACAAACCTTTTTATCTCCACTTTCCCCCAAACGCATTCACGCCTTTACAATCCCATTTCCAAGCGTATTAAGATCTGTTTTGCGTTAACAGTTCAACGTAGCGCAATACAGAAAATGGATCCTTAATGGTGACATTACGCGCTAGGAAAATGATAAGCAAAAGTGATTTGACGCCTTTTTATGATGCCTCGTAAGCAAAGTATCGGTTTCACGTCGTTTCTCGGCTACCGCTCAATTTTGTTGACATAATAAATGAAAACTCAAAGGTTAGGTTGGATTTACATTGATGTGGCGGTGTGACATCATGACAGACGATACCGAGACAGCAATGTGAAGTCAACATTATGCAACGTTCGACAAAATGTCACATTTAGTGCGGCTTGCACCAGAATCACTAAACGTGTTTAACAGCTAAATCAATTTAAATCTGACGTATTTGTATGACTTGACAACTCGCTAAATACTATTTAAGAGTTAAACGCGTTTAGCGATTCTGGTGCAAGCCGCCCTTTAGAGCATAAACAGATGCTGCGCGGCTGTCATGTCGCCGACATTAATGAGATAAAATATCGAACGATTTTAGCATTATGACCTCTCTGAAATAATACTTTTCCAGCAAGTTGTATGGGAATTGGAAACGGCTTTTTCATGTTGATTTGAGCCATCAGTCTCAATCTATCATTGTTTAACTGTCAGTTTATCCGTCTTATTTTCTTGTTGCAAAACAAAAGACGAAGTAAGCGTGGATATCATTTCTTCCATAGCTTCTAAAATGGCAGAGGTAGAATACCCAAATGGTATTGATGAACTTTTCCACATTCCGAAAAAAGAAAAAATAATGACATAGTAACCTTGATGACGTCACATCACCACACTCTTGACCTTGCCGTGACCTCCCGCGTTATTGAACTACCTTCAATAAATAATTTTGTTTATTTCGACTGTCGGTAATTTATTTCGGTACCCTCAAAATAATTCATTCTTAATGATTGGGGTGTCGCGCGATCGTTTACTTGATTTCAATTAATTAGATGGTATTCAATCTCATAATGTTATTGAGGTTTTAAAGTGTTAAAGTTCTAAATTGTGGCGGATAACTCAGTTGAAATAATTACAGTTTTTTATTAAACTACTTAATTGTTCTGTTTTTTTCTGATTCAGATCACTAGGTCGGGTTCGACTAGATCCAAATAACGCTATAAAAAAACGTTATTCTTAGTTGGTAATTAAAGTATTTCCATCCTTGTTTTTGACAAGCTTAAAGTAGAGACAGATAGTTTACATTTGACGAATATCATTATTCGGAGTTGGTGAAACCCGAGCTAAAAGTTAGTTTTAGTAAAGAACAATAATCCGACTTCTGTTTTGGTGAAAATTAAACATACAATTTTCTTATTTTCACAGCTTGTAATGCTGTTAATTTTTATTTTATTTATTTTATTCGGAAAACAGTTTTATAATCCAAACAAAGTATAAATAAATAAATATTTATGGACATTTCACACGACGCCCTCTAGTCCCAAACTAATCAAAGCTTACATTATACATGGGAACTAGATGCTGATAGAATACTTTTTTTTGTTAATACATACTTATAATACATAGTAACACCCAGATTACTTATGACATAATTTATTATTATATAATAGTATATAATATTACTAGATATAATTATGTCCCTCAGGTCTTTTGCTGATGTAGATGATCAGCGTCAGGAGTTACTTTTTATCCATGCCCTGATGAACAGGAGGCAGCAGTGCCTGGGGCATGATTTAGATGGAGTAGGCTTGTAGCACCTATACCATCCTCTCAGCCTAGTCGGCCTTATCCACAGGAAAGACAAGGTCAATACGTGCGGAGCTTACTAAGCCACGGGTATCCTCACGATGTTTTACTTCACCGTTTTCAAAACGTGTCTACTGCTTATAAAATACATCCTGTTTCTAATTAATAAATGACAAACTACTTCGTATCCATAGGCAATTGCTCTGATTAATTTTATTCAGGGCAACGCAGGGCGGAACCGTAGTTCCCAAGTGATTAATATTGTATGACCAATCAATATCGCCTGAAAAATGGCAGCGAATGTTTTTAAAAGGAGGTTGGAGCTTCCATTTTTAAGTCTCTTCTTCCTTTCTTGTCAAACCTATCCCGAATCTTACCTAATATAAATCTAAGCTACGCTCGTGAGTCGTTTGACCAAATGAACGAAAATGGAAAAGAAAAAATAATATGAAATTTCATTAAAACTTGCATAACTTTTGCGATTGCATAAGCCCATAGCACCATAAGGATGTTTTAAAATACATGGGTTTTTTAATAGAAGCTATTTTTATAATATAAGAGAAGAAGTATTTTAAGTCAGTCAATCTAGTCAAGTTGATAGCACAGATAATATATATATAGTAAAGAAGTAGAAACCGAACTCAAGGCAGACTTTTGTGCTTTCGTGGTGAACGAGTGACGTGCGTGGCAAGTTTTCCCAACGAAATGATTTGATTTGAAATGATGAATGGAAGCCACAGATGAAAGAAGAAGAAGCAATTGACTCGGGTGGGTTAAAACTATCTGAAAAATCAATAAAACTATTTATACATGGTTTTGGAATGATATTACATTTAGCAGTAAAACTACTTATTACGTACTCTACTATTTCTTTCATTTTTAACCCCCGACTCAAAAACGACGTGGTGTTATAAGTTTGACATGTGTGACTGTGTGTGTGTGTGTGTGTATGTGTTTGTGTGTGTGTAGGTGTGTGTGTGTGTCTGAGGCAACGTAGCTCCCGAACTGATGAACCGATTTTGATTTTGTTTTTTTTGTACTTGATGTGAGTGTGAAATCTTCAGTGAGGTCGAGTGAAGTTGGGATCCTGTCTCAGAATACCAGAGATACTCTCTGCTTGGTCATTGATTTCGGTACAACACGTAATCAAGTCAAGCCTTGTCCGAGGGGTTCTTGCGAACACTTAAAACTTAGTTAAAACTTAACTGGTATCTTGCACAAGTTGAAACGTCGTTAGCAGCTTACCCCGATGTTTCCAAGTGTACCAGGGATTCTACTCCGAATAATGATTCGTTAGTGAGGTTTGTGTTACACTGCGCAGTGACGCTGTCACATCGCAAGTGCCCGAGTCATCGCACAAGGCCACCGCGCAGTGTAACCATAATGTCACTATTAAATTTTCGTAAATAATTATTCGGAGTAGACTCCCAGGTTTTAGCTGTAAGATACATATCTTATAGACTCATCTACGTACTTTTGTGCCGATGAATAGCATCAGAGCAAACCTTTGTGGTTTTTAGTGTAGAACCTATTTTATGTACTAAATATTTAAACTGTAATAATAACAATTTTAGTAGAACTAGTAAGTTGATTGTTAATAAAAGCTAATTGAAATTGAAATAACAATTAAAAAAAAAACATAAGTAAGTAGGTAACAAAAAGAATCTCGAGACTAGGTACATATCTATGAACACGAAGTCCCAACCCCTGCTATCTGCCATCCAGCGAAGCACTAGCCTATATACGCTTGTTTTCATTCTGTCAGTTTGTCTGTATCCACAGGTATCCACCATTAGATACATGCCGAACCTTATCTACCTACAGAGGGTAGATTTTAGTAAAGTCAACAGTAGAATACCTAATAATGTATAATGTTTTGAGATCTTTTGAGAATTAAAATCAAAGATTAAAGATACCTCAACTGCTTCACGTGTATTTTGTATATATTAAAAATATTGTAAATACTGTATTAGTCGTAATTTTCTTTGCTAATAAATAGTTTATTAAAAAATTTATTAAATAGTTTCCCGAGTTTCATCTCATCCAAAAATACATGGAAACGTGGGTTCGCTGTGACAATCATCTTTTATGCATTTTTTAATTTAAAAAAGTAGCTACTTACCATAGTAAATAGTGGTAGATGGCTCCATGCTTCAAGAGAAGTGGCTCGTGGCTCTGAGCGTCGGCAAACAGACACTTCGACCGCTTTCAAAGCTCGGTTAAGGGGGCGCCTTCGAAAATTTTAACTCCACCTCATTTTTGCTTGTATATGTTATACTATACCCTATGACCTATGTCATAAAATCACTTATGGCGGCAGCTGTACAATGCACTGCACATGATCCCGCAAACATTTTGATTTTATAGATGCCAAGTAGGTATATCTCATATTGACAGGTGTCACAGCTCAGTCGGTATAGCTCTGCCTTCCGTGCTGTGGGTCGTGGGTTCGATCCCCACCAAGAACAAACATTTGTGTGTGGCAAACATAGATGTTTGTTCTATGTCTGGGTGTTACTATGTATTATAAGTATGTATTTACAAAAAAAAAGTATATAAGTATTCTATCAGCATCTAGTTCCCATATTACAAGCTTTGCTTAGTTTGGGACTAGAGGGCGTCGTGTGAAATGTCCATGAATATTTGTTTATTATTTATTATTATATAGGTAGGTAGTAGAAGAAATGGTATAGGTAGATTATCACTCTTCATTACAGTAAATAAGTAATTATTCGTATACTTTATTAGCAATAAGGTTGCGCCTACCTCAAGGCCGGACGGACATTTTGGCTATATCCGCGTGTTTACTACCAATTACCGTTAATGCTCTTTTGAGTTTCAGCGTTATATTAATAAAATATATTTCGGGGCTTGGGGCGGTATTTATAATTATCTAATCTTCTGGCGTTTATAACCATGTGGTACAAATAATCATTATATTAGCCAAAATACTGAAACCGCGTCCAAAAAATCGTTTACATTATATTGCTATTCCATTAATTGAGTACCTACTAAAAGCTGTTATCACCTACACCACAATAGCTCTTAATAATCCCATAAATTATCCCTGGGTGTAGTAAGCTTTCTTGAGCACTTACTACTGAGAACTTCTCATTAATATCATGTACTCGTATTATACAGAGATGGACTTAGGAAAGGATGCGCAACCTTTATTAACACCCTCAACACCATATTATGTGTATATTTTAGGCCTACCGCACTGTGTATCCAAAAGTATGGACATTTATACTTGGTAAAAGTACTGTGTATGTTTTGGACGCACGTTTTCCTTAATTATACAGGGTGTAACATAATGTCCCTATAAGTCCGAAAGGGGAGTATTCTACAAGTTATGGCGAACAACATTTGTTCTACGACTTTTAATATTTCGAAGTTTTTCATTCATGAAAAGCGTCCTAAGTTTCCTTGAAAATAGCATTGCATACGTGTTATAGTGTCTATGTGTGGGTGCGACATGATAGGAGGGTGCATGAGCATATGTACTAACAGGCTAAATATTTACGCAAAGTAAATAAACGCTTAGGGTTGTCGCAAATTTCGAAGATAATTTTTTTTAAAGTAGATATTTCAATCATGTTTTTCAACTTTTGCACAAGCCAATCTATTCATGTGTTTGGTCTGAATAAGGCCCTTTTCAGCTAGTAGGGACAATATGTTACACGTTCTATATTCTATACAGAAACTATAGTAGTCTGGCACCTTTTTTTAGTATAATTGGGTTAGGAAACGGACTTATACGATAAGTCTCAAGTTTTCTAGGTACCGGTTACATATCGCAAGGTAGTGATTCGGCCCAGTGGGACGAGATACTGATAGTCCGAAACTAGAACATAGCTACGCTACAGCCTGTATATAAAAACAAAGAAAATCAAGAAACGAAACGTAGGGTTATTTTATTTAAGGGGATTGTAACTTTACCTTGTTTATCAAAGTTTCTGCAAAACATTTTCAAGGCAAGACGATTCTTTTAAATATTGATGTGAGCCGTTAAGACTGAACCTAACACAATAGACGGGCTTGTCTGCACTGCGAAGTTTCAGGTGCTGAAGAAACTGTGTCCGACATATTAATTTGTTCGTAATGTTTTGTCGTAGTAACGACCCTACTTTGATCTCTACTTGCAGATTCAACAGGCACTATATCTTTTTTATTGTGAAAATAATGCAACACGCTGATGGCCCACCTGATGTTAAGCGCTAATCTCTGCCTATAAATACATTAATTTCCAAAGACCCTAAATTTTTCGAAATAAAATTAGCAATGAAACTCAAACAGCGAACGAAAAAACGAAAAAAACCCGTAGCGTACTTAATTGACTCTGCAAGTTTAACTATATCCTTGGCATGCTTTCTTCAACTATGCTTCAAGGCCCTACCACGTCTTGGATAACTAGTAACATGGGTATAAAGTGGCCCTTCAGGGGTTTTCCAATCTCAGTTGAACTGCAAAGTTTTAAATCATGGTCAGTTCATACTAACTTATAGTTATTCTGTGACTAAATAGTGACATTATGATGTCATTTAATTTGTTTTCGCGCATATTTTGCTGTCAAGTGTCTAAAAAGAATGATCACGTGGTACAAAATTGAACCACGTGACTTGAAGAACTTACACTGGGCAGTGAAATATAACTTGACAGCAAAAGATTGGAATACGGGGGGGCTTGACATGGTCATTATAGTACCTCATAATCCGGATATAGTTTTTACCAAGATGACAGCTGATAAAGGCAAATAAAAGAAAATTACAATGTTTGAAAGATAACTCGGTTCATATTCTTATTACACCAGTCACTTTAGCGGCGACCGTTTTCCAGGAATCCAGAGCTTTTAGTAAAACAAATGTTCAGCGTTTAGTTTTTAGTAGCGTCGATCACACAACTTTTTGCTCACTCTAACAGCTTTTGTTTTCAGCAGTACAGAATAAAATTGTTGTTGCAAACACACGTTTTGCCAACTTTCGTGAAACAGTGGAAATTTTGGTATTTTAGATAATCTGTGGGGTCTAACATTTTAGTTAAGTGATCATCAGAATAAAACAAGTGGCTAGTTTAATTCCGCACTCGAACTATGTGTTTTTTTTTAGTTTTTTTCTGAATCAATTTAGTAAATAATTTAAAGAAATAACTAACAAAATTACCCTATCTGATTATCTGGGCCAGCGAATCAGCATTGCTATTCAGCGCGGCAATGCAGCCAGTGTCTTGGGCACGCTTCCGATTGGTACTGATTTGGATCAGTTGAGCTATCTATAAATCGTTTGCAACGGTGTGTCGATAGCTCAACCGCTTCATGTGTATTTTGTACATATTATAAATATTGTAAATACTGTATTAGTCATAATTTTCTTTGTGAATAAAGTTAACAAAATTACCTTCTATCGATAGCAATGACATTACATCAGGTTAACCTTCCCCTAATCCTTTGCCCGGACTTAGGACAAGCGTTTTGCGCATCACCACTGACATTTGACAAATGGTTGCCGACTCAAGAGGCTTGACGCTGACTTGCGCATCTTTTTAAATTGCCTTTAGCCGTTTTTTCCACTATGATTTACGGGGGCAGAGATTTATTGCTTTTCCCATGGAATACTGGAAGGAAGTTTGAATAAAATCACCCCTTGTCAGGCTGCCGGTGATACTGATGCTGCCCCCGTATTCCAATCTTTTGCTGTCAAGTTATATTTCACTGCCCAGTGTAATTTCTTCAGGTCACGTGGTACAATTTTGTACCACGTGATCATTCGTTTTAGACACTTGACAGCAAAATATGCGCGAAAACAAATTAAATGACATCATAATGTCACTATTTAGTCACAGAATAACTATGAGTTAGTATGAACTGACCATGATTTAAAACTTTGCAGTTCAACTGAGATTGGAATACCCCTGCTAATAATTTAATGTTGATGATTTTCTAAGCCTTGTTTCGTTTAAAAACGTTCTTGGTATGTGCGATTGCTGCTTTTTTCATCAGTTTTTAATATTATTTTGCGGTTTAGTACATACCTACTGAATGTTTTGTTTCGTGTGTTGGTGACATCTTAGTTTATGCTAGAAGTTTGTTAGACCATCGAACACGTTGATGTCGAACTTTAGCCATTGTAACGAGCCAGTGCGAGGTCTGCCTCGTCACTGTTCACAATTATTATCGAGGTGATAACTGATTTATAAATAATACTTGAACTTTATTTATTTGGATAAAAATAGGTATTTTTTGTGCATTGGATCGATAAGAAAAAGAACGTTCAATATTTCAAACAAATGTGACTGTTAAAAGGTCTTTGTTTCTAAGTGGCTAAGCCAGGCTCATAAATTAGATAACAAAAAATAAAGCTTGTAAACGCAAATGTTTGTGGAATTCCCATGATGGAATTCAGGGAAAGTACCAGAATGTGTCGACAATACATTTTGGGCTAGTTATAAAAAAAGGATACGTTCCCTCGCCCCGCGAAAGAGGAGGGTTGCGCAGGCGACGCGAGGCAAAAGGAAGCTTGGCATGGTATTCAGGATTGGGTTCCCAAACTCATAGGACGCGGTCGTTTCTTTTAATATTTTATTATTTTGGTAAATAATTAATTTCGTAATCTGACGTGTTGTTGAATTAGAGTAATGTTTATTTTGAATCTATTGGGGTTTGTTGGGAGGATTTTGATTTTAAAATAATATTTGTTTGTGTAAAAGTGATTTAAAGAAGTAAATTCATTTGTGAGTAATTTAGCATATTTAAAATAATTTAAGATTCATATCTAAATATTCGTAAGTTTTGAAAATATTCATTTATTAATTTTGTTTTGATCAAACGTGTAATATTAATTTTATTAACTAAAATACCTAATAATAATTAAAAATAAATAAATAAATAAAAGTAGATTCTTTTGTAAAATAATATAAAATAATATAATAGCTTCACGCGTCGTATTAGAAATCCAGAAATGGGCTGGTGGAGACTGGAAACCTAACGGTGACAACTAAAGTCTACCTTGCGTTGATAGGTCCAGGAACCTTGGATCGGGCTGGATGTTGATTCTTCCCTTCGT
Source organism: Gandaritis pyraliata (assembly GCA_947859175.1). Classification (NCBI taxonomy): domain Eukaryota; kingdom Metazoa; phylum Arthropoda; class Insecta; order Lepidoptera; family Geometridae; genus Gandaritis; species Gandaritis pyraliata. Next base: position 1,604,418 of record OX401867.1, on the reverse strand, counting down.
AGGGGTCAACACAGATCCTCAAGTTAGTTGATTCTGAAAGCAGGATCATCTAATTTGAACCTCTATTTATTTATGTATCTATTCACACATTTATTGTCTTTGTCCGTCATGAAGCGCCAACCCAATCCCCTCGGTGCTGATTGACAAACACACGGTTATAGATTTAGGACAAAGTCGAGACTTACCAACTCGCATTCCCTTAAGCAGAGTAGTTAGGGAAGTCCATCATTGCACTACGATGGACTACACACACGATTAAATGTAAATAAGAAGCTTGCTTCTAGTTTTGATTAAATACACACATTTAACTAGAATAGGAGGAAGTTAGGTACACATTGTTAAGTAGGGTGGGAACCTAGTTAGGGAGGTAGAGCATTTATTTATCACTTTGTTTTATTACTCTAACTAATGATGAGAAGGTCTAAAATTATTTACATTATCCATTTTAATTTACAAAATACTCATTTTATTTTATTCTTCATTATGTTGAAGATGGTTTTTATACTAACATGAATTAAACATATAAATTGAATTAACATATTTTTATTACAGATAAAGTTAATTATAATATTTATTTCAGAACAAGATTATTATATCTTACTACGGTATATTTTACTGACAGTTTGATAACGACTGTTTGTGATATTTTGGAGTCAATTTAGAACTTGAAAGAATTATTTATCTTTTCTTTTTAAAGGACATGTTGGTTGTTCAATTGAACAAAGTTTTGAAGGAATAACTTTTGGTAAAGCCTACCTACTACTTCAAGAATAAACTTCGATCGTGTATATCAAACTTTGTGAGCGTGTGTCTCGGTATTTATCCGGAATCTATGTAAAGAGGAAGGTATTTACCTGCAGAGTTTTGATTACACCAAAAGTATCTAAAAAGATACAAACTATTTACCAAGTGGTACTCTTTGGTCTAACTAGCGACACAGTAGTTGTCAAGCTTTCCCGGACTTATAAAAGCGAGGGAGGCTTAATCGCGATTAGTTATTATGACCAAATCTTCATTTTTATTTATTTTGGGAAAGTTCCCGAGGCTTTTACATTGGTTATCCAGAGAGACTGGACTCAATTGAAATAGTAATAAATAGATTTGTTGTTTGTTGAAATAGATCGTTTCTGCAGTATTGCAGAGAACCTCTCGGGGCTGTCTAGATTTTGATAAATGATATTATTAATAATGTTATTTATTCAAGATGGAGATAGTTCCAATGTAAAACATCCATAGTTGCACAGATGTTTGAATATAGATTTGATGAACAATAATTTTAAGTTACTTGTTCATTTTGTCTTATTCCAACATCGAATACTCGTAAGTCGTGTACTATGAAGAAGAGGTTTTGTTGCATGTATTTCATTTACGTAACCTTGTGTTACGTATATGTTAGTATATGTAGCAATATGGTGTCGGAAACCATTGGCTGGCACGGGTGTGGGGTGCCTAAAGGAGCCCTAACATAGCAATGTTAGCTATCATAGTACATTGTGTTAAATATATCAAATAAATAATATCATGGTTCAATTATGAGTAATTTAATAATTAATTACTATTTTAATACTGATCCTTAAAGATCAGAGCATTATCTGAGCGGAAATTTAGAGTAAGAAGTAGAATTATTTTTAGAGAGTAGATTCATTTAACATTTAAATATGATTTTAATATACTTAATTTAAATTAAATCAATAACAGAAATCTCAACATAATTCCTTAAGTTCTTGAGTTACTTACGTGTCACAATATAGGATCCTAAGACGAACCACTAGACGATTACATGGCCAATTCTACATCTATTAAGTATATTTTATTAGGTAGGACATAGCTTTGTTTAGGTAGGCCTATCTTCAGATTAGTTAGGTAGTTTAAATAGGTAGGAGTCTTTATTTTATGGGGGGGGTCGTTACAATATAGGTGCCGCGTGACCAGGATGTGAATTTAGATGAATTAAGAGGTGAATTTAGATTAATTTGTGTTTGCTTATTATTTAAATTAATTACTTAGGCTTTATTATATTACAATTATTATAGGTAGGTAGGTAAGTGCGATTAAATTCGCACAATTTGTTGCCGTAAAAAAGGATGGGTCTTATGTTGAGATTTCTAAAAAAGTTATTTTTTTTTTAGATTTAATTCGGTTTTGTAAACAAAAAATTAGAAGATAAATAATAATAAATAATTTGATTCATAATTAACGGGTTGTAGGAAAATAATTTTATATGTTGTAAATTGTATTAATTACTGGCAGTTGCCCGCGACTTCGTGCGCGTCTGCAGTTTCCGTGTGCATTGTATTGTCTGTGCGTGTACCGAGCGGATGCTTTGAGGTCCTTTTCGTTCGTTTTGTCCTGTGGATCTTGTTAGTTGTTCGGAATGGGAAGTGGCCTGAGTGTCGGTCCAGGTTGCGAGCTGTATGTGTGCTGGGTTTCGTCCGGGTTGGTTCATTGGTTTGGATGTGATTGGGGCACAGGCATCCAAACATCCAAACATCTGGACATCTGAACTTTCGCATTTGTAGTATTGGTGAGATTTATTATAGGTTTATCAGTTTTATAAACTGAGGGTCGAAAGTCTATAAATAAATATTCATGGACTTTGCACACGACGCTCTGGTCCCAGGTTAGGCGGGGCTTGTGATGTGGGAACTGGATGCTGATGGAGTGCTTATATGCTTTTTTTTGTAAATACGTACTTGTGGTGCGTGGTGACACCGAGACATGGAAAGAACATCTGTGTTTTCAGCGCACAAGTGTTTGTTCTCAGTGGGGATCGAACCCGCGACCCGCGGCGCGGAGGGCGGAGCTATTGCCGACTGAGCTGTGACGCCTGTCAAAGTTTGTTTAAATATTTAAAGGTTAAATAGTAATAGGATCAGAGGGTTGTTAATTACTATTATATTCTAGTAGGTATTATTTATTGTAAGTTGGAATTAATTGTAGGGCGGAATATTTGTATGAGTATAATGGTTATTTGCATAAATACCAGTGATCATAAGTTAATAGTTGAATTAATAAAGGGACGTTAGTACTTAGGATGGAGTAGATATTTACAGTTTATTGAAATTTAATAGTTACAGGACAGAATAAATTGTGTGAACATAGGGTCGTTATGGTATTATTAGGAGTTATTGATTTTTTATTTATTGGAGTCTTTAATTTAATAATTGAAGAGCAAAATGTTTGTACGAACAGAGGTTATTAGTAGATATATATCAAGGTTTAAATTTAATATTGGAAGGGCGGAATATTATATAATATATATAATATAATATTATATTATATAAATATAATATTATATAAATATATAATTTTAGCAGTATTGTAAATGGAGGGTCGTCATTCAATAAAAATACTCGTACCTAGTCGTAAAATCTTATAGGTAGGTAATGCCGACTGAAGGAGATATCATCTACTTGTGACAATTTGTAGACATACAAAACATATATCAACTAGGTAGGTAGGAACTGTAGGTATTTCAGTTGGTAAATTAATTACAGAAATAGTGATTTAAAACAGTTTGTAGATAGGAGACTTAATTGAGAAAATTTCTATGTTAGATAAAAGTAAACTATTTTTAAATAAGTAAACTTTAAAAAAAAAAAAAATTTTTTTTTTACCTTAATATATATACAAAATGAAAATATTTGTCGAATATAACTGATCTAAAGAATGTAATTAATTAAATTAGTGAAATGAATTGCTGAAATCTATGTACTTACATTTGAATAACTTGCATTTTTACGAATTCATACCATGTAGGATAATAATACATAATATATCAATCATTAGTTTGGATCCAACATAATTTATTTATTTCAGTAGGTATTTGCTTAATTTCAAGTGTGAACAATTAATTACCTATATGTTATTTGGATTGGTAGATATTCAATAATTAAATGTAAAATTTATGAACTCTTATACAGTTTACTAACACTTGAAAAAATCACGACTGATAAACACATGGTCGTATAAGTGACATCTCAAAAGCATTTCTAAAAAACAAAATTAGTTAAGTGTTCTCGGGTATTGATGGCACAGTTAATGATTTTAGCTTGTTTATCAAGGGAAGGATCATGGGACGGAGCCCACTTGTAATACTTTAAAATATTTCTTTTGGATTGATGAAAGTAGATGAGATATGTATTTTTCAATGAGTTCATACTTTATTTGTTTTATCGTTTGTCTATAATTACTTTAAGTTAAGAATAAATATAGACATATTCTGATTCTAAAATAAAAGAACATCAAAATCAATTTGAATATTAATTTCAGTAAATAGTGATTAGGTACAAGTGAATTGAAATATACTTACAGTTTTAATGACGTTTAAAAAGTATTGTGTATTTTTTTACAGTTATTATTATTTTATACAAGGAGCAAATAAAACTGTTAAAGAGAATCATTTCATCTTTAATAGTTAGCGAGGTGCGCAGTTTGAGTAAAAAGAATCTACTTAGCATGATAGTCTAATAAGATTTTCACTTACGTTCGCATTTATTACAGATATTGGAGTTATGGAGAAGTTGATATTGTTTACAAGTTATTAAACTTGTGAACTATATTAACTCTAATATTTTGTATATTTTAATGTTTGAGCATTTGGCGTAAATAATTATTTCATTATTTGCATTTGGCGTAATACGGTTTACTGCATTTGGCATAATCAAAGAGTTCTGCTATTGTTGCATTGCGTTCTTGCATTTAGCGTAAAAATTAATATTAGTTTTTTTTTCTTGCGGTTGCGTAATTAATATGTTTAGTTATACATTTAATTTAATACCCGTAATGGTTTTGCATGATTACTTGATAAGTAGCTGTTATGTTTAAAATATTTAGAATAATAAATAGCATTTAATTAAAACAAAGTTATTTCCTCTTATTTCAAAATATTTTAATAATATTTTTTTTTTCCGAATGAAATAAATAAATAAAATTTAAAAAAGGTATAAATAATTTTATAGTCTCAATTCAAAATGGTTTGTTGATTTTGCGGGTATAATGAAAGACTACGAAAGTTGGAGTTTATGGAAGGGACGTATGGAATTTAATTAAAGTACGACATTGACTGGAAAATAGAGATCGAATGAAATATTGCTGTTAGAACTTAATGGTTTGAGGGGCCTAAGATTTCAACAGAATCTGAGAATGAGTCAATTTTGTTTGTTGTTATTAATCAAATAAACACTACACTACACAATCAACTTGTATGATGGAGATTTTTGGTGTTAGGTTAAGTCTAAGGACATTCATTGGCTTAGGCCAATTTCATACAAGTCACACTATACCTATTAGGCCATGACTAAGCACACTACACATTCTCCGACTTGTAAACATGTTCTTATTTTGAGGTCGATTTTTGACTGAATGTCGCTGTCATGGGGAAACATTTAGACTCGGACGACTGGAAGGGATTTAATCTAAATTGTGAAGGGTGGTGTTTTCATTCCCAGTTCCAACATTGCGGTAGTCAATACTCGGTCTGAAGGAATGCATAACACTATATTACTAGGATACATTTGCCTGAGAACCAAATGCTCTTACACAGTTAGATTGTCCTTGCGAAAGAGTGTAAAATCCCGTGGGGGCTTTCATTTATAGCAAAGAATTGGAATCCGAATAGTAACAGTTTTACACTTCGGTTTAAATACACTACACACTTTTTATTTATTTATGTATTACACTGCATATTGGAAAATATGCTTATTACACAATTAAAGTAAATATTTGAAAATAAGAATAAACAAAAATTTTATACCTTTATTTTTCCAGGAGGGAATTACTTTGTAAGAGTTATTATTTTAGTTTCTGTAATAATTGCGAACATTCATTTTATTTGGAAATATTTACTACGGTTTCAAAATTATTATCAACCTGCGTAAATATTGAGGGTCGACTGTAACGAGCCAGTGCGAGGTCTGCCTCGTCACTGTTCACAATTATTATCGAGGTGATAACTGATTTATAAATAATACTTGAACTTTATTTATTTGGATAAAAATAGGTATTTTTTGTGCATTGGATCGATAAGAAAAAGAACGTTCAATATTTCAAACAAATGTGACTGTTAAAAGGTCTTTGTTTCTAAGTGGCTAAGCCAGGCTCATAAATTAGATAACAAAAAATAAAGCTTGTAAACGCAAATGTTTGTGGAATTCCCATGATGGAATTCAGGGAAAGTACCAGAATGTGTCGACAATACATTTTGGGCTAGTTATAAAAAAAGGATACGTTCCCTCGCCCCGCGAAAGAGGAGGGTTGCGCAGGCGACGCGAGGCAAAAGGAAGCTTGGCATGGTATTCAGGATTGGGTTCCCAAACTCATAGGACGCGGTCGTTTCTTTTAATATTTTATTATTTTGGTAAATAATTAATTTCGTAATCTGACGTGTTGTTGAATTAGAGTAATGTTTATTTTGAATCTATTGGGGTTTGTTGGGAGGATTTTGATTTTAAAATAATATTTGTTTGTGTAAAAGTGATTTAAAGAAGTAAATTCATTTGTGAGTAATTTAGCATATTTAAAATAATTTAAGATTCATATCTAAATATTCGTAAGTTTTGAAAATATTCATTTATTAATTTTGTTTTGATCAAACGTGTAATATTAATTTTATTAACTAAAATACCTAATAATAATTAAAAATAAATAAATAAATAAAAGTAGATTCTTTTGTAAAATAATATAAAATAATATAATAGCTTCACGCGTCGTATTAGAAATCCAGAAATGGGCTGGTGGAGACTGGAAACCTAACGGTGACAACTAAAGTCTACCTTGCGTTGATAGGTCCAGGAACCTTGGATCGGGCTGGATGTTGATTCTTCCCTTCGTAGGGGTCAACACAGATCCTCAAGTTAGTTGATTCTGAAAGCAGGATCATCTAATTTGAACCTCTATTTATTTATGTATCTATTCACACATTTATTGTCTTTGTCCGTCATGAAGCGCCAACCCAATCCCCTCGGTGCTGATTGACAAACACACGGTTATAGATTTAGGACAAAGTCGAGACTTACCAACTCGCATTCCCTTAAGCAGAGTAGTTAGGGAAGTCCATCATTGCACTACGATGGACTACACACACGATTAAATGTAAATAAGAAGCTTGCTTCTAGTTTTGATTAAATACACACATTTAACTAGAATAGGAGGAAGTTAGGTACACATTGTTAAGTAGGGTGGGAACCTAGTTAGGGAGGTAGAGCATTTATTTATCACTTTGTTTTATTACTCTAACTAATGATGAGAAGGTCTAAAATTATTTACATTATCCATTTTAATTTACAAAATACTCATTTTATTTTATTCTTCATTATGTTGAAGATGGTTTTTATACTAACATGAATTAAACATATAAATTGAATTAACATATTTTTATTACAGATAAAGTTAATTATAATATTTATTTCAGAACAAGATTATTATATCTTACTACGGTATATTTTACTGACAGTTTGATAACGACTGTTTGTGATATTTTGGAGTCAATTTAGAACTTGAAAGAATTATTTATCTTTTCTTTTTAAAGGACATGTTGGTTGTTCAATTGAACAAAGTTTTGAAGGAATAACTTTTGGTAAAGCCTACCTACTACTTCAAGAATAAACTTCGATCGTGTATATCAAACTTTGTAAGCGTGTGTCTCGGTATTTATCCGGAATCTATGTAAAGAGGAAGGTATTTACCTGCAGAGTTTTGATTACACCAAAAGTATCTAAAAAGATACAAACTATTTACCAAGTGGTACTCTTTGGTCTAACTAGCGACACAGTAGTTGTCAAGCTTTCCCGGACTTATAAAAGCGAGGGAGGCTTAATCGCGATTAGTTATTATGACCAAATCTTCATTTTTATTTATTTTGGGAAAGTTCCCGAGGCTTTTACATTGGTTATCCAGAGAGACTGGACTCAATTGAAATAGTAATAAATAGATTTGTTGTTTGTTGAAATAGATCGTTTCTGCAGTATTGCAGAGAACCTCTCGGGGCTGTCTAGATTTTGATAAATGATATTATTAATAATGTTATTTATTCAAGATGGAGATAGTTCCAATGTAAAACATCCATAGTTGCACAGATGTTTGAATATAGATTTGATGAACAATAATTTTAAGTTACTTGTTCATTTTGTCTTATTCCAACATCGAATACTCGTAAGTCGTGTACTATGAAGAAGAGGTTTTGTTGCATGTATTTCATTTACGTAACCTTGTGTTACGTATATGTTAGTATATGTAGCAATATGGTGTCGGAAACCATTGGCTGGCACGGGTGTGGGGTGCCTAAAGGAGCCCTAACATAGCAATGTTAGCTATCATAGTACATTGTGTTAAATATATCAAATAAATAATATCATGGTTCAATTATGAGTAATTTAATAATTAATTACTATTTTAATACTGATCCTTAAAGATCAGAGCATTATCTGAGCGGAAATTTAGAGTAAGAAGTAGAATTATTTTTAGAGAGTAGATTCATTTAACATTTAAATATGATTTTAATATACTTAATTTAAATTAAATCAATAACAGAAATCTCAACATAATTCCTTAAGTTCTTGAGTTACTTACGTGTCACAATATAGGATCCTAAGACGAACCACTAGACGATTACATGGCCAATTCTACATCTATTAAGTATATTTTATTAGGTAGGACATAGCTTTGTTTAGGTAGGCCTATCTTCAGATTAGTTAGGTAGTTTAAATAGGTAGGAGTCTTTATTTTATGGGGGGGGTCGTTACACCATCATTCGACACAAATAGCAATGTGCATAAAAACAAAAAAAATATAGTGCGCAAATGGTTTTTTTTATTTTACCAGTCACCATACAACCCAAATAGGTAGAAACCTCGGTACATAGAGGTACCATATCGATCCACACGACCTTCACATCTTTCTGAAATATTTAGTTGAAGATGGTTACACATCGGAACCACAAGGTCACTTATTTTTATCCATGTTGTGTTTACCTTTCATAACAGAAGCGTAGACAAGACAAAAACTAATAACTTTTGGGATGCTATAAAAATCATTGTAACTTTTCATAATGCAGCTCCTTTATAGCTAAGTTAACATTCTACACAAGAGAATAGAAAATGTCAAAAAAGTAGTTATCTAGGTATACGATTATAGTATTCACAACGAATCTTTGTCCCTCTGAAGTATCTGCGCAGAACCCATTTTGTGTCAAATTGGATGTAGCGAATTTTTCCACACAACAGTACATGCGCAATCGATTGTTGAACCTAACTTCAGAGGTATAAAGATGAATCAAACTCACAAATCATGGTAAATATTTCTTTTTTGTAAAAATTAATATTGTCAACTTTAGTTACAAAGGCAACCATCTTACCATACCATATTACAAGCTTTGCTTAGTTTGGGACTAGAGGCGTCGTGTGAAATGTCCATGAATATTTATTTATTTATTATTTATTATCTTACCAAACCTTAATACAATTTCCTTAGAGCATAATTTGCATAAGTTTCACAATAATTCACTTCACGATTGCAATCTTATTCCAACAAACACCACGTAACTTTATGAAAAACCTTGTATCGTGTTCGGCCTAATCTGGGCCTCATTAGGGTCATTACAGCTCACGGTAATAACGGTGCAAATTCCGTGTGAACACCCCTATTTACCGAAACGGCTTATTTCAAGAGAGATATCATTTTGTTACGGAATTTTTGTGTTGTTTAGTTGGTAAAACTGATGTTACCGCTTTCTTCTTCGCCCATAAAACCAGAGACTATTTCGTAAATCAAAAAATAAGACTGAAACTATGGATTCAGTTGTAAACAAAGTAGGTAGTCCCATCCAAATGAAAGTAAATTTCGTATGGAAAAGTCTGAGAACCTACTACCACTGTACCTATTTCTGCCGCCAAGCAGTGAAGCTCGCATTGCTATGGCAGTGCCTGTTCCACCTTGAAATAGCAGCTGCTTTAAACTTTTCCTAATAATCAGATAAGATAAGATAAGATAAATTTTTATATGTCCCCAGTATAAATACAGTAAGTACAGTTATAAACATAAATACTTTGTGGTTATCAGATGTGATTCTTCTCTTAAATACCAATCCAGTCAACGTCTATTAAAAGAAGGGTATCTTAAAATCATTATTTATATGACACACGACGACGCGACAACAAGATATAAGGACTGGCGGTGAGCCAAGCCTGTAAATAAAATATGTAGTTCAGTAAAGTGCAGCTCAATTTGGCATAGTAGTTAGGCATTTGACTTGCCCCTAAACTGCGTCAATTGAAAAATGCAAAACTACTACTACCTATATATGAGCCCGATAATCGTAAAAGAAGGTATAATATTTTATCATATACGAAAAAAATCGTATTCATACCAAAATATTGATATTATTTCATCTCTCATGTAAAATTACTCTTTACAAAATAGTTTCAGATTAAGTACAATAATCATTGAGCTCACTGGATAAAAACTGTCATTGTTGTTAAGATGTATTTATTATATACCTACTAGTGCTAATATTGCTGAATATTACAGTACTTTGCTGGAATATACAGAAAAATAATAGATCTCAAATCAAAGCTCAGTGATTTTAAACATGAGTAGGGAATCCGTTTAACTAAGTAGACATAAAGCGCGCACGTCTGGGAAAACATCAAATAGATGCAATTTCGTTTCGTTGTTGCAAGCAGAATTAAATTATTTTCTGTCGAGTTGAGTGTTTTTGTATGACTGTAATAAAATTATGCTGAATTTATCTAACAATATGTGCTGCAGCTACAAAATGTGTTTCCAAGAATGAAAAATTTAAAGATACCTACTTCATCCACTGATAAGGATCCCTTATTTGATCATGAGTAAAAGCTGTCATTACACGAAATATTTATATAACAATATTGTATATTGCGGTGTTTATGGTCGAATAATAAAGTAACAAAAAATTTAATAAATTTAAATGATCTTGCTTCTTTCTAAGCATCCCCTGAGACACCTAATCCCACTTCAAGCAACCCCTCAAGATCTCAGAGCGTTTCAATGTTCAAGATAAAAGAATAAAAAAATCAAGGTATCTTTAGATCATTAGAGCGATCGGAAGCTGGTATCGCTGGCTCGCCTTTGATCACGTAATTGCGTTGTCCTTGTATCTATAACAGGCACCTAATCCCACTTCAAGCAACCCCTCAAGATCTCAGAGCGTTTCAATGTTCAAGATCAAAGAATAAAAAAATCAAGGTATCTTTAGATCATTAGAGCGATCGGAAGCTGGTATCGCTGGCTCGCCTTTGATCACGTAATTGCGTTGTCCTTGTATCTATAACAGGCTGGGTATCTATAACACGGGTGGGCCGGTATAAAAATACGGAAAGTTTATTGTCCAAAAATACGATAATTTCGAGACCAATTTCGCTGAAGCTTTTTGTATTTTCAGCGGTAAAAAAGTTTAAACTCTCTTTTTTTATTCTACGAAGCTTTTTGTAACGACTGAAGTCCTAAAATATATATTATAAAAATATATCTAGTCCGTATCTGCCATAAACAAGAAAATTTGAAAAAAAAATTGTCTCTTGACCGTTTAGAGAAATTCTCAACCCCACTTAAGTAGAACTTTCGACCATCTTGGGTGGTCGTTTCTACACAGTAAGCCAGCTATCAAGGGGCTGGTCTGAGTCCTTGACATATATGTTTCCTTTAACACTATACCTATATCTTCAATGTTTTCGAATAAAACTCAAATTTGAAAACATTCACATTTTTACCACTCTAGAAATACGTGATTCCTCCAAAACTACAGTTTGCTTGTTTGCTTCGATATTCTCTGGTGTACTTAACCCCAGCTAGATGGTTCACTTTAAAAGCCATTGTGGCTGTGATTGTACTCTAGGATTTTTCGTAGTTGTGCTCGAATGTACTCGACTCGGTTCGTGATTTTGTAGCACATTCCAATAAAGACTTGCGTTAGTTTTTATTCACTGATTTCTTTTCCGTTTTCAGGGATTGTTTTTACCTATTATTGTATTTATTGGCTTTATTGACAAAAAAAATATTTCTTTGTTTCAGAACATTCATTCCACTCCATATCATCGAAGAGGATAGTTACGAGAAGGACATGCTATTTTACGTAAACCTCGGAGAGCCAGAGTTACTTGGCGGTAAGTGTTATCCCTGATTTAAACTACCTACTTTGGTAAGTAGGTACTAGGTATTTTAGTAACTTTAGATACAATTTTTCTCAGTATTTTTTGTATTGAAATAATAAGCAGTATTTTTTAACCCTAAACTGATAACTGACATTTTTAACGTAACGTAAAATAACGTGTAACAAAGTAATCGTAATTAGTCAGTATAGTATTTTTTGGACCAAAGCATAATTTTTCGTTTATTTGTCAACACGCGTGTTGTTGTATTAATCTCGAATAAAATCGTAAAGCACTTTTTTTATATGATTTGATAATAATAAAAATGTAAGCTTAAAAAAAATAGTACCCAAAAAACACAAAGAAAATTAACATCTGCAATATGGAGCCATGAATTGGAGATAAATAACCCCAAATAACTTTACCTAAACAATATCATTCGCACATGACCATCAGAGTCCCGTGATGCGTGACTGGCTACAATGTCTGCTAGAGATTAAATTTCTGCTATTAATCTAGACTGTTACTTAATGCTTGAACAACAATGTGCCAAGCTATCATATATGTTTACAACCACAATACTGATAAACTTTATAGGTATGATCAACTTATCAATATTAAAGAATTACATTAATATAATTACCTACATGTCATACTATATTGTAAATTAGGTAATTTATACAAAAAGTTGGCTATAAAACTTTTAAAAGAGTTTGAAAGATCTGATACAACAACCGTAAATAAAATAACCCAACAATAAAACATTTCATGTCAAGATTTTTAGCCAGTTTCTGTCAGTCTTTTTGTAAAGTACTTAAGTAGGTATATGGGACGTTTTGTGAATTCTAAAATGGACCATAATCCATCACCAGGGCCCAGTGCGGATCGGTTGTGTCACATGTCTGAAAAATGGTTCTAGCAATGCAGAATATTTACTTTCTATAGAATAAGATTGTAAAAGTGTTGAAAAAAATTGTAACACAAACGTAACGTAACAATGTCGTAAACTTGTTTTGTCTAGAGAAAATATAAGAAAGTTAACAACATTATGAAATGAAATAACAGAAAAGCAACATGAAATACAACAGCAATGCCTGTAGCGTTGCTGACGCCAATAGCTAACGATAACCGCTTACAATATTTTTGTAGTAGAAAGTAGTTAGATAAATAAATAGTAAATATTGCTGTGTAATTAGTTGACGTAACTAAAGATTAGCTTTTGCTAATAACAGTCGTGTAATGCGAACGTAAAATTAATAAGGTACTTCAGCAATTTATTTTATATAATTGCTCGAACGCTCTATTTATCAAACTCAATTTCCACGTCTTATTATTATTATTATCTACTATATTATGATAAGTACATTGGTACTATTACTGACTGGCTTTAAAAATAACTTTAATTCTAAAGTCGATTTTTTTTTTCAGAAATCGGTAATAAGAATTAAAAAAAAAACTTTTTGAAGTACTTATTGTAAATATGATGCTTTCCCATTTTTTTTCACAAAGATGTACCGTTCGCATTGCATCGCAATTTTCTATATCGCTTATTTTCTTTGCATGAAACTTAACAGAGGTGTTCGAAACATTTCTGCCAGACGTGTCGGCGACCATCGCTGTGCAATTTCCAGGTAAGCTATTTATCATGCACGTTACTTTTAGGCCCAACATGTATGTTATGACGTAAGTAATCCTTTCATTTTTCAACTGAACCTCCAAGGCTCCAAAAAGGTTGCATTGCACCCCGGTTGAAAACCTTTTTGTTAGATTTTCTTTTTCAAAACGGTTGCGTTGCTGCACCAAATTGTATTAGAATTCATTTGCTGTTTTCTTTTTAAAATGGAGAACGATGCGTTGTTGTATTAAATTGGATTAGAATTTTTAGCATTACCTACTTTTTGTAACGTCGAACCGTATTGTGAAACGATCTGTTTATAAAAACCCCGATAAAACAGTAAATATACTAAGTAGGTTATAAGGTCGGTATTATTAATGATGTATTCAGCTCATAAATGTATCGCTTTTGCGATTGATCTTGGCTAGTATTATCAAATATCTATATTATCGGAGATACACGAGGCTAGTTTTTGAAGGTTGTTATTTTCTTTGTAAGAATGATCATACCAAAAAACATTAGGAACCAGGCCGTAGTTTCGTGCCCGTTCTTCTAAGGTCTGGTCGCGTGGAACTGGCACCCAGAACCACCTAGTTTAGGACGATTCTAAATGATCCTTGTGATTTTACTGTATAAAAGATCTTTGACTTCAAGTAAATAAAAAAAAATATTCAGGGACATTTCACACTACAAATAAATGAAATGAAACAAGTAAATGATGATAAGATAAAGTTTTAAAAATGTTTTATATGACTGAAAATTAAAAAAAAAATTTTTGTCTATGATTAAGAAGTAAAAACTCTATGATAAAAAAAATATTATGATTAGAGCCAACCAGTACACATAATATGTATTTCTACTGAAAAAGTGATCTATTTCTGAAGCTAACTGTACAAAGCCGGGGTAGCTGGTTTAATAAATAAATAACACAGTTATTTTATTACCGGTGAAATAAATAGCTTAGAATGATAATTTACTTATTCATAGGATAGACTTACTTGTGAGGCGGGTGGGTACTTCACACGCTAGGAAATAACTAACGTACACGCCCGAAATAAATAGGTGGTTTTAGGTCATGTTGAAGTCTAGACTAATACTAGAATTTGAAAGACGAAAATTGTATCTAACGCTACGGTAAAAGTTGAGTTTATAGAAAATTATTTACGTTACAAACGTACAATACGCGGATCTTTATCCCTTTGAAGTTAGGTGCAACAAACGTTTGCGAAACTGTTGTGCGAACAAATTCGCTTACCTTTATTTCTATAGAAAATGGGTTCTGCGCAGATACTTCAGAGGGACAAAGATCCGTTGTGCCTACTATACTTATTAAATTAAAGATCCGTTGTGACTTGTGACTACTTACAATACTTTTTAAATTGATGCAAATGAATGCTACGATTTCTCGTAGTACATTAGCCGTAGCGCTCGTAGCAGGGAGCTACGCAAATGTGTAAACTCGTAAAATCTTATTTGATGAAAATCCCATACCTATCTCATGTTATTTAAGTAATGCGACGTATGTTTATAGTATGAATAAAATGCCATAATGAAGTTAGCTATAAATAACTATACAAGGTGGTGTAATCGCTTAAAAGCTCATGTAAAAAGAAGTAATTTTTCATAATGTACCTACCTACTAACTGCACCATTTTACCGCATCCTTATTTACACCGTTAGCTCAAAAAATACTCAAATTCAGTATGATAGGTATTCAGTAAATCAGTTTTTCGTATCTAACAAATGAAGTTTTTTGAGTTACCGGAGTTGTCATATTGGGGTGCGATTTGCTGGCCGCGATATGACGTCAGAAGTCATAAACCATGGATTTTAATAAAAGCCAAGGTTGTAGATAAAAAACGGCTTGTCCGGCTTTAACCGGTGGAGTACGGATTCGTCCGATCCGATCATAAAACTCCGGATTCTTTATGCATACCGAACCGTCCATAAACATTATGGAACTGATACCAAGTTTCATGTAGAAAAGAGAATTTAGATCCTATCGTGTCATGACTGAAATGAAAAAATATTTAAGTAGGTACTTAGATTAGAAATTATGTTTTTTTAGTTAAACGCTGTGTATATTTGGAGTTGTAAAAGTTATAATTTTTTTTAATAAATAAAGCAAAACTAAACTTAACACATAGGTACAAGGTTTGAAACAGCTAATTAAAAACTATGGGGATATTAACAGATTTTCTTACAAAGAACAAAGAAAATTAAAAAAAACTGGCATCTGTCTACCAATATAAAAAATCCTTTCAGTGGTAATAAATCAATTAAAATAAATAAACGTCCTGCCTAATTTTTCAAAAATAATTTTTTACACACTGTGCCTAGATTCATCTTAATTTTTCAAGAGGTACTACTACATTGGCTACAAAACTAAGGTCGATTGTCAATAAAAACAAAAAAGGTCTTACTACCATCTATAAGGAACCCACGTATCGGTCGGTCCCATATCCAGTGAATTCTTTATTTTTATTAGTCACCCTTTTTAGTTAAAACAAATATAATATAGTTGAAAGTTAGCAAAACTTTTTGCTTGAAATACTCAGTAAAATCCCTAATATTTTGACAGGCGTCAGCTCAGTCGGTAGCTCTGCTCTCCATGCTGTCGGTCGTGGGTTCAATCTCCACCAAGAAAAAAAAATCAGCAATCTAATTTTTGCTTAGTTTAGGACTATTTAGAGGGTGTTGTGTGAAATGTCCATGAATATTCATTTATTATTTAGTAAAAACTTTTGACAGAACTTTTTTTAGCAGCTTACTTAAATGTACCTATACTGAATTAGGTTTCGTTTCTAGAAGATAAGTAGGCAAACAGATAATTGCTTGCTATTATTGTTTTTTTTTTAACCCTAAAAAGTTAAAAGTAGTTATAATTGCAAAGTCAAAAGTTAACGTTAGTAAACAGTTTGACAATATTTTTATAAAAAAATGTTGTTTTATTATATTTATAAACAGATTTAAACACATTAATAATGTCAGCAAGCAAACAATACTTAAAACAGGAACCAGGACAACTAAAAATTTGTTATTCAAACGTGCCTGCTGAATTATTTAAACGTACATATTATTTTTACAAAAGAAATTACGCGTCGCGTCGCGTCGCGTCCGTAATCTGTATCTCCTCCGACTGAAAATAACGAAACACGATACCTCACTAGTGTTTAAATTACATTGCGCGGTCGCTTTGTACGTTATTCGTTACCTCTTGCGAAGTAACCGTGTCGCCGCGCAGTATGACCCAAATCAGCGAAGGAAACCTTCGTATTTCAGTTTGTTTAGTGAATCCTGTTTGCATTTCACGGCTTTTGCTTTGACTTAATAATTTTTACAGCAGCGCTGGTATTTTGTGTTGTAAACAGAAACAAATAATAAAATGGATTTTGTGAAACACTGTAAGTAGTTAGGTATTAATTCGAGATTGATACAACACAGCGGTTCTAAATATATAAACTTTTAGTATTTTTATAAGAAATTATATTTTTTATCAAAGCATACTGACATACAAAGAATCGAGATGATATCAGATTTATCCGCTTTTTCGAGTTTTTTTTTAGACTTGATTTTATTAGACCTGCCACTAAGGGCCAACGCACATCTATCGACAAAACTGTTTTGTCGCGCACTTAGTGACGTGAAAATAAATTTTCTGTTATAACGAAAACAGCATATGACGAGGAAGCATTCGTCATCATATGGCAAAATGATGACAACAACAACAAGATGTCAAAATGACAACTTAAGGGCCAACGCACATCTATCGACAAAACAGTTTTGTCGATAGATGTGCGTTGGCCCTTAAGTTGTCATTTTACAATCGCTAGAAAATAGAAAACGCAAGCAAGGGGTTAGTCACGTGAGAATAATGACGTCATTTCAATACATTTTGATCAGTATTCTATAGCACTTGTAAAATGTCAACTTTGCTAGAGGTAGGTATAGTAGCCACAACGGATCTTTGTCCCTCTGAAGTATCTGCGCAGTACCTATTTTGGGTATAATTGGAGGTAAGCGAATTTTTTCCGTACAACAGTACTTACTGCGCAATCGTTTATTGCACCTAACTTCAGAGGGATAAAGATCCGTTGTGCTTAGTGTACCTACAGTAGTCACGAAGATGGGTGGTAAAGTGGTGGGTAGGTGGGTGGATGGGTGGTGGTAAAGGTGGCGAAGTTCTACTCGAACTTCGTCTAGTGTTGTTTTCATGCCACTGATACAACCCCTACTCTTTACTTTTTTCCAATCCGATCCGAGATTAGGGTTTGCGAAGCTACCTGCTGCGAAGTTCGGAGAGATAAAGATCAAATGTGACTATTGTACTGACATGATTTTAGCAGCATTTATTTTTTGCTCTGCCATTTTTCATTATTTTTAAGTTTTATTATATTTCCTTCTTATTTATTTTTGTTTTTTCTTTCTGCTTTCTTCTGGATGTTATCTTCTTCTCTATTATTGGACAAGTAAGAACTTTTACCGGCATTGATATTCATAGGTACAGTATGCTCTTTCTTCTGCTTCTTTTATCATACATTATTAGAAAAAGTTTGGTAGAAAAAGTTCTGACGCGCGCTCATAAGCACTTCTCCCTAAAATTGGGTCGAATCAGAGGGAAGCGAATTTTTTCTGCACAGCAAGTACATGCCCAATCGTTGTTGTGCGTACTGTACCTACCTCTAGGTAGAGATAAACCTCTGCGTTGCGTACAAAAAGTTTGTCACCAAAATGTCTATCTACCTACCTATCTACCAAAAACAACTGAATCTGTTTGAACTCGTTTTTAACTAGAAAATAACAGTTTTTGAAAACTTTGCTACTTTTTCATGAAAACGGTCCCGCCCTATAAGTGTACAAAAGGCGCTTTTCGCCTAGTATTACCAAGTATTTTCACCCAGGTATATCGATTTTGCTATAAAAAAGTGGAATTGGTAACTCTACACTCAATTTATTCCAAACTTTCAGAAATAAAACACTGCTACCTGCGTTTATACACACTGCCCAATACGGAAACCTATGTCACAGACCAGCCCTTAATTTAGAGTTTTATTTTGTTGAATTGCGATAAGTGAGTCGCACTTTTTTAACCCCCGACGCAAAAACGACGGGGTGTTTTATGTTTGACGTTTGCGTGTGTGTGTGTGGGTGGGTGTGTGTGTGTGTGTGTGTGTGTACGTGTGTGTCTGAGGCAACGTAGCTCCTGAACGGATGAACCGATTTTGATTTTGTTTTTAAAATTTTAATTTAATTACTTGTTATGAATATACATCATTTAGTGAAACGAAAACGAGTTTTCTTTATACTTATACAAAAACGAATCACTTTTTGCAAATCAACAATGGAAAGCTCAGAACAAATCGGTGAGCGCGCCGCCGCCGGTGTAAAAGCGTCTAGTAATAAATGTGTGATAACTCCCTGACGATATCGTCTAGTTGTCGTGTCTGTAGCAGTATGAAAACGCCCAATACCTGAATAGATGGGTTCTCAGACGTCTCAGTTACCAAGGGTAGGGCATTAAATCCTACTGTGGCTCACTTTTTCACGTCAGACATCGATGCGTCAAGGGAATGGGCTCTAGAATTCTCAATAAGAGGCTGTTCTGGAGATTTCACACTGGGGCGGCGCCGTCAGGTTTTATTGCTTTATGCTGCCGACAAAAAGTACCGACTAGCCTCACATCTCAATTGGTACACTTAGGTCGATCTTCTGCGCGGCTCGATCCCCACGAAGAATGAACATAACTTTGCTCGATTAACATTTCTTACATTTAGATATTTATTTCACTATCTGGAAGTAATTGCCACCCGCGTTAAGACCGCCGATTGCCGATTAAATTTTTTTGTATTGGATCCTCATTTCTATTTTATTTTTCTTTATTAGCTATCTAGATGTAAATTAAATAAAAAGTTTTGTAGTTAACCGAAAGCTTGTATCTTAGTGATTAGAGTAGAATAAAAGTACTAAGAAATAACCAAGGCTAGTCTTTCTAAGGAAGTGACGTCATAATAGGCGAGACGCTTACCCTAATTGAGTTAGTGACGGCACTGATGACCTCATTTGTCTTATTGATTTTCTCAGAAACTAGAAAACTTGGGGATGCCTTTAGCATAGAACAATACAACAAAGATAACGGAGCGTGGTAGGGATGGGCTAGTTTGCTTACGGTTAATAGACAAATCTGAAAAAAAATAACCTAAAAAAGGCGGCAAATGTAGCCTATGTGTTATCCAGGTTACGAACTATAATATATTCTAAGTTTCATCCAAATCGGACCAGTAGTTACAGCGTGATTGAAAAACATGTAAACTTTGACATTTATGATGATGTGGGATTGGAAAGGCGATGGGTGATGTCAATCAACCTTCTCGCTCACACATTCATCGTTTTTGAAGATATAAACTGACTGAATGTAATTATGCAAAATCCCAAATCTACAGAATAACAATGCAAAGGCTCGGTAAAAAATATCATTCTGATCCAAACCAGATTTCTAACCAGAAAATTTGCACCAATGTGATCAATTTTCTCCACTGAAAATTTCTCAGTGGAGATTTTCGGAATATACCGAACTTAACCGTGTAGGTACTTACAGAATGATAGCGTCGAGATTTGACTGTCAGCTCCCGCACTAGTAGGTAGGTACTTCTCCCTCACGAGAAAACCCATATCATGACATTCCGCACCACACGTCCGCGTAGTGGCACACTCTTAATTTTCGTTTACCAACAGATTGATAGGTGTTTTAGCTAATAGACCGGTATAAAGTTTAAAAAATGTGATGCGATGTGGTTACATATATTACGAACCCCACATAAAATCTGACTCTACAAAATCCATCTTGTAATTTCCCCTCTTTGCCTCAGACGATGAAACTAACCACCCTCCGGGTCCAAATGAAGCCACCCATTTAGCCACACTACCGGAAGACGAAGCGGTGGTCGCCATGATGGGTTTACCAAGAGCTGGAGACATCACCAGAGCACAGCTCAGGGTTAAGGAGAGCAAAGAGTTTAAGGTAAGCAGAATGATGAATAGCATCGTGGTTAGACAAAGCTATGCGAAAATATGGACCATATTTTACACTTACTGACAGGCGACATAGCTCTGCCTTCCGTGCTGTGGGTCGTGGGTTCGATGCCCACCAAGAACAAACATTTGTGCGTGGAAAACATAGATGTTTGTTCTATGTCTGGGTGTTACTATGTAATTATAAGTATGTATTTACAAAAAAAAAGAGTATGTAAGTATTGCATCAGCCATCTAGTTCCCATATCACAAGCTTTGCTTAGTTTGGGACTAGAGGGCGTTGTGTGTAAAGTCCATGAATATTTATATTTATTTATACTCGTAGCTTTGTCTAGCCACGTTTGTTTGACAATTTAATTAAAGGTGGTAATAGTAGTCACAACGGATCTTTGTCCCTCTAAAATATCTGCGCAGAACCCATTTTTGGTCGAATTGGAGGTAAGCGGATTTTTCCGCACAACAGTACATAATCGTTTATTGCATCTAACTTAAGAGGGATAAAGATCCGTTGTGCATATTGTACCTGATACTATTTTAAAACCACCTTTTGTTTATAAAAAGTTTGACAATAGGTACCTAAAAGTTATATTAATAAGTTGAATAAAAGTATTTACTATTATAAAAGCTCACAATACACATAGAAAATGTGGAATTGGAATGGAAGAATAGAATGATAGGATTCTGAGTGCAAGGAAACGCAAGGAATGAGTGAGTGAGATCGATGAATGAAAGGGAAAGGAATGAATGGGATTATGGAGGCAAAAAGAGTAAAAGACAGTCGGTGTAATTTTGCAAAGAAATATAATAAAAGTGTATCCTGAAAATTACTACTGGTTTTCTGTCAGTCCGCTCCCCTGTCCTACAAAAATGTGTACAAAATAGCTATATGGATAATTTATAAGTTAAAAAACTGGAAAAACCGACTTCAATTCGACTACCAGCTTCATCATCAGATGATGATGATGATGATGACAGTTCATTGAGAATGTTCTAGTCACTATAAACACCACATAAAAGCTACAGGAAAGCAAAATACGCAATTTCGTGCACGTGGTTGGTTTGATTCTTTAGAGGAACTACTGGTGGGTTTTTGCTTTTCTCCAATTAAATGCGATTTGAATGTACAAACTGGGTTTATTGACAAATTTAGACAAATGTAAAAATTTCGGTGTGCACCACAAAGGTCATTGTTGCTAGCAGTAAAATGGTAGGCGCTACGCCGCAACTTGTCAGTTGTCATATTGCATCGTTGCTAGCAGTAAAATAGTAGGCGCTGCGCCGCGCCGGGCATATTTTTTTCAGTTATTTCTTTTTATAACCCTAACTACTCAACCGATTTTGATGAAAATAAAATGGGACCAATCTGGAAGTATATCCTTTCAGATAAAAAAAGAATTTTTGAAATCGGTTCATAAATGACGGTTGAGAACCTCCTCCTTTTTTGAAGTCGGTTAAAAAGTAAAACAAAGTGTACATTTCTGGTGATAAGAGTCCGCTCATTTCTTGCACAAATAATTTATTTCGCCGTTCAACACGAGAATGCAGCATTTGGCAAGTTGCCGCACGACAAAGTCATTTGCAACGTTAGATAAGAGGTTTAATTGTTTTATTTTCGTTTTGTATAAATAAATAAAATAAAAGTAGTAGTTATAGGGTTTCTTTGTGAAAAAGGCTCTTTCACAAAGCTCCAAATTAAAAAGCCAGAACAGCAAAGTTTTGTGATTTTTTTCAGAATACAGTAGACAAGTTAGTGCAGCGAGCCAACGCATCGATTATAATAGGTACCTCGTCTTGGAAGGAGCAGTTCACAGAAGCACTCACTGCTAATTCAGGTATTTGATCTTACACATAAGTACTAGTTTAGGGAAAGTATGCCCATACTACATGATCCATTTTTTTCTTACAATTTTTTATATCGCTCCCCCCTCGGTTACCACCCGTGGTATATGTCAAAACCCCCTCCCACCCTCTCTAGTTTCACGTAGTAGTCATAAAATAAATATGGTTGTAATTCATTTGATTTATCTTTGTTTTTATTGATCGAAAAAGCGCTAGATTTTCCTAGAGTACGTGACTACGTGACGAAAACCTAAGCCCCCCCTGTCCCTGTGACCAAGCGTGGTATTTTAACTCCCCCCCTGAACGAGTCACGTGATATGGGTACGTTCCTTTACGGGTCTATCTCATTGGCGATTTGCGAGCTTGTTCAAAACGAGGCGGGAGAGCGCAGTGTGCGCGCAAAATTTTCCCGTTTTGTACTCGAACTCGCTTGTAAATCGCTCGTAGGTATACCAGCATATTAAATAACTTTGCAGTCGGAATGAAAAGCCAGTGCATAACGTTACGCGAAGAATAGAGAAAGGTAGAGCCAAGCTGAAGCTCTCTAGAACTTTAATAATTTTATTTTGGATCTAAACTGCTGTTAGCTACATATTTAGCTACTTGCGTGTTTTACAAATGAACCTGTTTAATATTCCCGGAATAGTATTTATCATGAAAAGTATTCTGACTCTGTCGGAAATTGGTAGAGAATGTACAGCAAAAATTCAGTAGTAGGTATACACCCAAACTACCTCCGCCAGAGCGTCGCCAAAGGTGACACGAAATCTAGCCCCAAGACTCAATTCGTTTAGTAAATTGCAGCGGACATTTTTGGCTGGAAGCCATGCCTCATGTTTCCTGGAGAAATTCGGAATTCGGCGGAAAAAGTTGAGAACAATTTTATGATTAATGCCTGGCACGATACGTACTTGCAATGAAGTTATCATAGCAGTTCTGGCGGATAGAAATGTGAAGGGGTGAAAAAGTTTGTAGATTGAAATGCAATGTGCTACTTTTTTACCCTATTTTATGGATTTTAAATTAAGATTTTATATTAAGATTTTAATATTTTTAGGTTAAATAATTTTAAATTAGGCTTTAGTAACACTCTTTGCTAAGTGCCTACTTCCTATTTCACCATCTTGTGATTGCGTTATCTGTGTCTATTTTAGACTTGTCAAAGACAAGGATGGGCATATTATATTGGCATAACCTTACTCTCTATTTGAATAATAATATCTATCGTTATGTCTGTCGTCATGCGTCAAACTATAAACATTAACTACCCGGCAGTAAGTTGGTATTAAATGAGTATTAACAACGATTAATGAATCCACGAAGATTGCTACACCCTATATATTAGAGCGTGACTCGCAAAACCGGCTAGTTCCCGGTCGTATTTCCAGATGACGCTACCGTCGACGACGACTTAAGCTTCAAGTAGCCGTTAGAGCCAAAGAAACGCCATTAATTTATTTTTGAAATTCATCAAAAATTATGTCCTTATTTTAGAATCTGTAATGGTGTTCATTTATTTAGTTATCACGATTTTATTTCATACTGATTATCTAACATATTTTTCGCCACGCCACCTAGGCGTGATCACCTAGGTGGTCATCAAATTGAAAGATAGTGTACAAATTAATGACATAACTTTACTAATAGGTGGCGTCTATATAAAATAAGTTTTCACCTTCTTGATTTACGGCTTTTGCGACAGGTCACAATTTTGTCAGTGTCTGTTTACTATAGTGTCAAAATTATAATTTGAATTGTTAGTCCATACCGCTCACTCGTTCCCCAAATTCTAGGGTGGCTTTAGCACAGCAATTTAGTCTGTGCATAATATTTGGACTACGAACAAATGAACCTTCTAAATAAAACACCTAGGGCGGCTTGCACGAAATGTCGTTTAAATTCAGCCTAAACACGTTTAACTAAACACGTTTAAATCGTTAAAAGTGTTTAGCAAAATTACGTTTAGTGGCATCTTGCACCAAACTGTTTTGACGATAATTTAACTAAACTCGATTAGTGTGTATATATCAGTACTCTATGGTCGGTATAACCACAGAAAACAGTTCCCCTACGTTTCGTTAAACGTACAAAACGATTGACGCATTTCTTTTCTAAGAAAATTCATCTTTTCCACGCATCAAGTAAGCTAAAACGGAACGGTACTGTCATTTTTTGATACAAAGTGTCATTGGCCTGCGTGTTGTGTTGTATTCTCTTTGACGATTTTATTTACATGTACAATTATTTTTTGTGATGAAAATAGTGCTTCCCGTTATGGACTATAATACTGTTCAATTTTTTAACTCGTTGGTATCGAATTTTAACTGATTATAGATTTGATGCAAAAGTATTTGTGTGGTTTCTTTCGATAGTCTGAACCTTCTTATATATTTTTTTTATCACTCCTACGGTGCTCAGACGTGGTCGCTGACTACTTTGCCAAAGAGTGATGGAGCGAAGTATTTTAGGTGTGAAAAGAATAGATCGAATTCGGAACAGAATACTTCGCTCCAAAACTGGAATCGCCGATGTACGTCGTAAAGTAGCGGAAAGGTGGGCTCAAGGAGTCACAGGCTGGATACCCCCAGGGGGTAGAAGACGTCGCGGCCGCCCGAGGAAGCGCTGGCATGACGACCTGGACTTTCGAGCAGAAATGTGCTATACTCGGCAATAGGTACTGAGGGGTAATCACGAACAAATCTGACAGTCGCCGCGTTACGTAAACCTAACGTATTCGAGTGATATTGCGCGTCAACATCAGCCCGACTGCCGAACCTTGTAGCGTCACCGCGCAGTGTATCTCGGATACGCTAGCGTTACGTACGATACGTTCACGATTGTCAAATTTATTCGTGATCAAGGCACTGCTAATGAGTAGACAAGCCGTTTTACCACCAAGTTTAATGATAAGTCGCAACGCAACTACGTCCTTGAAATTTTTAGAATCCTACTAATATTATTAATGCGAAAGTTTAGATGTTTGGATGTTTATGTTTCAATCACGTCAAAACCACTGAACCAACTTGGATGAAACTTGGCATATATGTAGTTCGTAACTTGGATTGACATATAGGCTACTTTTTATCCCGAATAATTAACAGGATCTAAAGGATAAAATGAACGAAAAGGAAAAATTGAAATTGAAGGGACTCCCTTTTCCGCATTTAGGCTCAAAGTTGGCCCATTATGCGTGGGAACGAAAAGGATTAGCAGCGCCAATTGGCAAGAGGATTTCATTGTCATGTCATGTCACGTCAGTTTGACAGGACGTAACAACTAGCCTCTACGTAACCTCTTTGGTCTAACAACTAGCGTTTGACATTCCAGTAGGTAGGTACACGGAAACTGTACACGCGCACGAAGTCGCGGGTAACTGCTAGTCAATCATATACCTACTTTAGAATATTTATATTGATAAATATACCTATAGGTACCTACCTACCTTCTTCAGACATACCTATTCCATTATTTATAAGTAGGTAGGTAGTAAAACTAGAACAGGATAGCCTAGGAACAAAAGACCTAGGCAACACCCGCAGAAAACTTATTTGTTCGTACCTAAATGGTTCGTAATGTATGGTAATGTTTCAGTACATAACTAAACAAGTACCTATTGGGTGTGATATTTTAATAATATATAATTAAAAGTCTATCTACCTTTTATGTTTTATTTTATCAAGCTAAAAACATTTAAGATTTCATATAATATCATTGTATTTTTTTGTTACCGCACTTGGCGGTAAGGCGTCAGGTTTAAAATCGAAACATCTATTATTTGACTAGCTTGATACGACCAGAGCGCTGTTGCCGCTCTGCATCCAGACTCTATCTCGCTCGTTCGACATTGCATAGCACAAGCTGTCAACGTCGCGCGCGTTGTAACCGAATTTTGGTATACGCTTTGCAAAATTTAGAAATAGCGCCATCTGACGTTTATTTCCGTACTGCTTATAGTGTCAGCGCGCCAGAGGTTCAAGAAAATAAACACCGTTTTGATTTATTACCGATTCGATACACCCAGCGACATCTCACGCCTTTGAAGGTAATCCATTTTCGGGTTACGATATTTTCTAAACGTCTGCTGGTCTATTTTTTTATTTGTCTATGGTATTAAGTACTTACCTACTAATGGTATAATTTCAATAGTTAATTATTATACACTAGCAGTTACCCGCGACTTCGTACGCGCTTACAGTTTCCGTGTACATTATACTATCTGTGCGTGTACCGAGCGGATACTTCTTTGAGAAACTTGACATTACACCTCATTACACCGAACTCGTACCTACTGGAATGTCAAACGCTAGTCGTTAGACCAAAGAGGTAGTACTACGCCCTGTCAAACTGACGTGACATGACATGACAATGAAATCCTCTTGCCAATTGGCGCTGCTAATTCTTTTCGTTCATTTTATCCTGTAGATCCTGTTAATTATTCGAGATAAAAAGTAGCCTATGTGTCAATCCAGGTTACGATTTATTCATATGTCAAGTTTCATCCAAGTTGGTTCAGTGGTTTTGACGTGATTGAAACACAAACATCCAAACATCTAAACATCCAAACATCTAAACTTTCGCATTTATAATATTAGTAGGATAGGATTCAAATTAATAACGTAATTTCTGTTATGTAGATGATCCTGACGAGCCACCATCTTGGTCAGACTACATACTCCATCTTGTGACAGTGTTTTGGAAGATCATCTTCGCTTTCGTACCTCCAACAGGTAAACCTTACGGTCGATCTTGAACTTTTTTAAAATAAATAAAATAAAGGGTCAGTAAGACAGAAAAAAGAGGTCAAGAAAACCTATATACTTACACACGTTTTGTCTATTTACCCAACATGAGAAAGGGTTATTTGCGGATTAGGTAACTTTTTTTCAGCCATTGTAGTTTGAACTTGGACCTTTAGTGTTTGGAAATTACGTACCCACACTCTTCGTTCTATACCTCACACTCAATAGGTAAAGAGACGGTTAAGAAAGCTTTATTTGTCTTTACAACCTTTTCCACGCTTTTCCTATTCCCTAGTTCTTACGCTAAAGAACATTCATCATTATACTCTTAACCACAGATATCGGAGGAGGTTACGTCTGTTTTGTGGTCTCCATTATCTGCATCGGTCTAGTGACTGCTGTCATTGGTGATGTGGCATCCCACTTTGGCTGCACGCTTGGTATCAAGGATTCCGTCACTGCTATCGTGTTTGTCGCTCTGGGGACTAGTATACCAGGTGAGAACTTCGTTACAATAAACGTAGATATTAACTTCATTACAATGTAGATTTAAACCTCGTTCTGCCTACATTCCTGTTGCAATACCCCAGAGCAAAGTTTATATGTGATACATACCTGTAACAACTATATTACCATGTGAAAGCAATAAATGTATTGAGTATTCCTACACAAGCGCAAACGATTTTAGCCTGCAGTCCTAATCGTATAGGCCAAGTGGCGTAAGCACCATTATACCAGAGATATTTTTCCGTACGAGCGAAGATGCTAAATAATTCGAGGGTGTAATGATGAGTAGCCCGAGGATAACTTTTCATCATGAATGCGAGGAAATAAAAAGATTCTTTCAAAAAGCGTTCTCGGTTTTCCGCCATTTTGTTTTCTTTTCGAAAGCAGGCTGTGGTCAGTTCCATTTTTGAATGGAAATAAAAAATTCTCACGGAGATAGTATTTACTCTATAGACCATATAGCATAGACCATAGACTAGAGTATTATAAATGAGCCTCATTTGGTTTTCAAAACTTTCGCCTTGGGTTGTAAATGGCACTTTCGTTCCGTATTTTGAGCTACCTAGCTACTTATGGCCTACTTTCTGAGCATGAATGATGAAAAATAACTAAAACACTTCCCATACAGACACGTTCGCAAGTAAAGTAGCAGCATGTCAGGATAAGTATGCGGACGCATCCGTCGGCAACGTGACCGGCTCCAACGCCGTCAACGTGTTCCTTGGCATCGGCGTCGCGTGGACCCTCGCCGCCATCATCCACTGGAGCAAGGGCGAAAAGTTCCTGGTAGACCCTGGGAAGTAAGTCCTAACCGCCTACAAAAAAGGAGGTTCTCAATTCGGTGTTTGTTACATTAAAACTCCGTCATTTATAAACCGATTTGAAAGGATACTTCCAGATTAGTCCCATAAAGTTTCCATCAAAATAGCTTCAGTAGTTTGGCATATATATATATATATATATATATATATATAATAGGCCTTTACATCTATTGAAGATGATTTATACAGCGTCAGGAGGCAACCTATGCCTACACTTAACGGGACACTGTAGTGTTATTACTATTTATTACTATATATATATATAGTAATAAAAATAACCAGAAAAAAATATGCCATCCACGTACACGAAATTGTTTATTTTGCTTACGATCACTAGAACTTTCCCAATGAACTGCCATCATCATCATCTAATGATGAAGCCGGTAGTCAAATTGAAGTCGGTTTTCCTAGTTTTTTAAACTTATAAATTATCTATAATCTAGATATCTGAGAAATAAATTGAATTGAATAAAAAAGTTACCCCAATATTCGTCAACAGCTTAGCCTTCAGCGTGACGATGTACTGCTCCGAAGCTGCCATTGCAGTCCTGGTCCTCGTCCTCAGAAGAAGGAAAAGTATCGGAGGCGAGCTCGGCGGCCCAAGAGGAGTTAAAATCTGCACTTCCATCTTCCTCTTCTCTCTCTGGCTGGTATACCTCACCATGTCTACTTTAGAAGCTTATGACGTTATAGAAGGTTTCTAAGCTTTTCAAAATTATCACGCCTGTCTCCCATAAAGGTAGGCAGAGGACAAGGTTTCTTACGTGCTACGATTTTTTTTTTACTCATTGTAAAAGACATCGTATGAAACCAAAATATAAGGTCTATAATCTAACAAATAATCATAATTTTTGACAGATAGTGTTGCCACTTTTTCATGATTTAAATAGGGAAGTGAAATAGATGAACAGCTAATACGACTATTAAAACCACTAATAAAAAATTCACCCGCGAGTTTTTTCAGTGACACATAAACCCAGACGTAGCTTAGCTAATAGCTTGGCTAAGCATCAATGTGTATAATGCTAGTGACAGTTTTACATGAAAATAAACTTATCAATATTACAAAAATACTCCTGATTATATTACTAATCTGTCACATCACAGTATAACATTAGAGATTTGACATTAGCGAACTGTCAAATCTTAAATCTGATTACTTGTTGCAGTTTAGCTGAAATTAGACTCAAAACCATTTTAGATTTTAAATTATTTTGAAATGGAAATTTTGACTGTCTAAAGTCAATATAGACGTGGTGGTATTTTGGACACGTTAATAAAACCAAGATATTTCTTTAGTAAAAGCTTGGAGCTATGTTAGACCTAATCAATCCCAACAAATTAAGTTTATGTATAAATCCAGAGCTCCCTTTTCACGCGATAGAAATAATCTTGCAAGTTAACCGAAAAAACGATAATTTTTACAGATCCTAATCAGAAAAACATGAATGAAATTTAAATTTTCTGATGATGATTCGAAGCGAAGATCTAAAAGTATCTAACGGATTTGTAGGTTCAAATCAATGAGATTTCGTAGATATCTCATAGATAGGTAGGTATAGCTGTGAAAAATCAACAGAGGTATCTCTCTTAAATTGTGAAGCAAAAAGTAGGACAGAGACACTAGTCTGAGTTTTAAGTACGGGAATTGTGAGTGTGAGTTGGAAACTCAGACTAGAATCTTAGAGATTATGTGCTCAAATGTACAGATTTGACGTCTTTCGATGTTTCATTTTTCCTCTATTCGCATTTTTCGATTTTCCTAATAAGCTGATAATAAGTTAGCCTTGAAGGCTGTGGTAAGTAAGTAAAAGTATAAAAAACGCTTCTATTTATTATAGTAGAGATACTAAAGCAAAATAAATTATGAAAGTGTGTAAAGATTTCGGTATATTGAGATATTTTAGTTTTTTGTATGAAACTAATTAGACGCAGTATTTTGCAGAAAAAACTCACATATTCCGAGAGACAACAGTTTTTATTATATTTTATAATAAGTTATATTATATAATTGTATTTCAGCTTTATTTAGAACGGGCTAGGTTATTATACACCTGCTATATTTGACATAGCACCTACGTCGTCAAAATATGACAAAAACAAGTTATAATAATGACAAGTAGGTAACTCTTATTTATTTATCTGAGCATTTTAGTGTGTGCATTGTTTTTATCAATGTTAAGTATATTTTATGTTACAATTATATTATGAGTGTGAAAGCTATAGATATAACATAAAAATGACATGTAAATAAGATTTAAATTGTTTTTTAACAATGTTCAGTGCATAGATTCATGAAATAAGTAGTTTGATGTAACTTTAATGTGTTTTTGATTTAACTTAAGTAATTTATTTTTCATCTTCTATCGAGGTACGTCCTACACTGTACTTTTTAGATGTATCCTAATGGTGTAGGTACCTAATTGTTCTTTACTATATTTAAGGTCTATTTTATAAACAGTGGTACCATTTCTAAGTACAGTTTTATTTGTTGATTTTATAATTTGAATCCTGTTAAACTGTTTTTTACATAGAAAGCGAAACAATTACCTACTAAATTAATTCGCGATCAATAAACATGGCAAACACAGATTTTAAAAGCAATATGACAGCCGAAATTGTCTATTTGTTTTGTTGCCACCACGTTCAAATGAAGAAACTACGATTGAATTGTTAAACGTTTTGCAGTAAGGAGTATTTTTATTTAAAAAAAATCGCTGTGCAACGAATTTCAGAACTGAGAAAAGACACATTAAGGTTATAATAAGTACAACTTTTCAAAATAACAGTAGCAAATATAGTTATTTTGTAAATAATAAAAAGTTCAGATGGTTTAGCTTAGATAAGCTTAATATAGGTGCAATTTATAATCGTGTTGATAGATTTTAGAATACCAGTGACACCAAATATGGTTGGTTTGGTACTGCCGTTATAGTAAGCGTTGACGATAGTATTTATTTTTAGATAGCTTGTGTTTTGTGCCATATTACATTAATAATATGTATATTATATGCCAGTTTAGGCTTCAGTGGTGAAAAGTTTTGGTAAAACCTAAGGATTTTATGCGAAATTATATATTATTAAAGGAATTTTAATTTAGGTACTTCTTACTCCATCTAAATCAGGTCCCAGGCACTGCAGCATCCCATACATCGGGGTATGGGTAAGAAGTTTCTCCCGACGCTGTATAAATCATTTAGATTAGATGCAAAGCCCTGGACTGGATTATAATATGCTTAGGTACTCGCTTTTATTACAATCATCATCTATCTACCTACACTTTCTTCTAAATCTTATACATTTTTATCTTTGTATCCTATCTATTCTCAATCTTTCCTAACTCTTTCTGCCTGTATTGGACCAATATTGTTATTTTCGAATTTATTTACTACTAGAACTTTTACGCTTTTCTTCATATCTACTAGTAGAAATAGATTTTTTATCGTAGTATTTATATAAATATATAAAGCCCACGCCTTGTCCCATTTTCATCTTATTATTTAATCTTCCTAAGCTTATACCTAGAATTTCAAGAGCTATTAAAACCACAAATTAACTAAATCTATTTATGTCATCCTTGCTATATATTTATTTATGTATAGCCTTTAATACTCGTAATAAATTTTACCTCTCAATAAATATGCCGAGAGCACTGTTTAGACAAAGAATAATTTAAAAAATTTAGAAACACCGTAAATCTAGATAGACTATACTGTCGATTCTGTTGTTGCTTTTTTCTTAACTAACCTAATTTGATAGCACTAAAAATTTTGCTGTCCCTTTCTCATAAACTGAAACGACAAAAACAGCTATAATTTTAGCGCTATGAAATTAGGTTAGTTTAGAAAAATGCAACAACAGAATCGATAGCAATACCAACTTTGAGATTAAAATAATACTCAACCATGTTCTCGTTTAAGCAAATAAATAAACGAAGAACAACTGAGAACGATAACAAAAGTAATATTCAGTAACAATATTATTGTGTAGTTAAGCAAGTATTTTCTTTACATCTATGTTTGTGGTTCTTTGTAAAAACAGTGCTTCAGATGTTTTTTATACTTCTATCTAATTGTCGTTCGTGTTAGATTCTATGTATTATATTGCTATGTACCTAGTAGTTACGAACTGATAGTGTACATAGGATGTTATATTTTGTAGAGAAATTACGAGCACATACCTAATTTAAACTGAGTCAAAACAAATATCCTAAGTAAAAATGTTATATTTCGTAAACTTGTGTGTGAATATGATATAGTTGAAGTTATAATTATTTATATCGTTAGAACCGTCCGTAAAATAACAATTAATTTCATGAAATTATTTCAATAAAGTACAACTTTTAGCAATTAATTATTAAGGCAATTGATAAGTATTAAAATTTCGTTAAAGTTTTTAATAGTTTTAAATTATTTTATGATTAATACTTTTTTCTGGCCTAAATCAAGAATTTAGAAAAACAAATCTGGTAAAAACTATACTGTTTATAGATTTGTTTTGAAAACATTCCAGTACCTAATTAGGTAGAGCTGTCATTTCTGTGTAGTTCACTAGATACTTGTTAAATTGATGTGTCAAAACTTAAAATTATATTAATTTTTGAGTAAATCTATATTACTCTCGTAAAATGTCTGTGAGCTCTCTGACTATTATTTGACAGACCTGAATTTAAGTTTGGACATCTCAAGAAATAATGGTGCATTACATTATAGACAGCAAATAAACCGAGCGTTATATTTAATTATTTTATTTTGATAGTTATTGTCAAATAAAGTGTTTGTTAAGTATTCATCTGATGTTTTATTGAATCTTATGGCTTATTTAAACACACGTTAAAGCGACCACGCCCGTTCTGAAAACGCCAAAATAGTAAACACGCAGACACAGAACAAACATCCATGTTTGCCAAGCACACAAATGTTTGTTCTCGTTGGAAATCGAACCCACGACCCACAGCACGGAATAGCTATACCGACTGAGCTCTGACGTCTCATATATGATTTCAAGAATGGATATTGGAAAGCCTATCGTAAAACATTTCTCACATCATGGTACCTACTCAAAGTAGTTATTAAATCCTACCAATCCCAACTTCTGCATAGCAATAACGTCCTAATATCTAGTCGTAGTTATAAGTACGTAGAGTTTTACAGCGTGGAAAATAAAGTAAGTAATTATTATTATTTTTACTCTACTAATACAACTAATATGAACATCACTATTGCTGGTATTGTTTTTGAAATAATTACCCACCGTACCACTGGGGGTATGGACGGTGGTACGGTAGTCAGCAGTGCTACATAAAGATATGGAAATATTTAGTTTTGGAACGTACACTTCAAGTCCTTTTATTTGATACCAAACCTGACAAATATTGTAATTTTTTGGAACGTTTCAAATGATCCAAATATTTTTATATTATTTTATTGAGTTTAAATCATTATCTTTTAATCGGAAAGTGTTC
This sequence comes from Gandaritis pyraliata, assembly GCA_947859175.1. Classification (NCBI taxonomy): domain Eukaryota; kingdom Metazoa; phylum Arthropoda; class Insecta; order Lepidoptera; family Geometridae; genus Gandaritis; species Gandaritis pyraliata. Next base: position 1,570,282 of record OX401867.1, on the reverse strand, counting down.
GTTTACTTTCTGTCATATATAACAAACAATGACAACACACAGCGTTTTATCACGGTTTTTATCTTTTCGATAAAAATAGCAATTTTTTTTATCAAAGCCAAACTGTACGTACTCCGTATGTTTACAGCCATAAGAGCGAGTAAACATTTCAAATGCATTCTTAATCCGGCCGAGTTAGAGCGAACTCTCGAGTATTACTTGAAAATTAATGTCAAGTCGTAAAGAAGATGAGAAAAATTGCCACAATACTTCCATACATCAGCTACTAAGAAATACACCCTGTTTGTATGAAGATAAAGACAAATATCCTATTAATCCACATAACGGGGGTTGAACATGATAATCTTTTCTATTTTCCTCTATCAGTCTTCGCAGTAATAGACAAGTAATCTCCATTCTTACCCCTGTCATTCACATAATCCATCAATTTGTTGGAATTTTGTTTTTATATTCCGCTAGAAATCTGTTTCTTCAAGACATGTTGAATTGAGACTCAGCCGTGACTCCAGCATACATTTTAACATTCTCTCAGTGAAATATTGTCTAAAAAACTATACAAAAAATAAATAATTTTGGAGCATACTTGTACCTACTAACCTCGATGATTTTTCTAATTAATAAACTAAATAAATATTTATGAACATTTCACACAATGCCCTATATAATCTCAAACTAAGCAAGGTTATATGGGGACTAAATTACTGATAGATACTGACATAGTTTTTTTTGTAAATACTCACCCACATATGATTAGGTTAAAGCAACGATTAAACCTACGCGTATCAAAGATTAACATCAGACAGCTAAAGGCAGCTGGGAGACAGCTAAAATAATATTAGTATCGTTTACACTTGTAACAACTGCCTTTGTAACAAAGCAGCCCGGACCAACCCCGATAATTTTCGGCTTATAATAGCTACTACGAGTAAATACGAGTAAGTATCTAAATAGGTACCTACTGTAATTTCTACTTCTAAGTTTGAACAACAACCAAGTTCGCGACTGCCGCAAACCACCAGATAGCGACTTCAGCTTGCTATTGATATGTTGCCAAGTAGCTACATACATTATAAGTAGGTACACTAGGTACGTACGCTTACATATTATAATGTATGTTTAAGTTACGGTCCAAGTAATAAATGCAGTTAGTATTAATAATTACCTACCAGGGTAAGGCCAAATAACATTCTCGCTCGCACATTTACAGGATATAAACTCACTGAATGTAAATAGGCGAAATAACAAAGCTTTACGGTCTAGAAAATAGAATGCAAAGTTTTAGCAAGAAATATCTTTTTATGATGTAATGCGTAGAAATATTTTTTTTTTCACGCATTATATAATTATGCGCTTGATTTAAATAAATTACACTGACAAAAACTATCAGATCAACAATTCCTTTCTTAGATTAGGTAAGTAGGTAGGTACATGTTCCTTAGAGGCCCATTTACACGTCCAATCTTACTGGCACAAGCAAATACAAGCGAACAAAATCCTGATTTGTACGCTAAAACAGGAAAACAGGGCACCATGAAAATGGTTTGCTCCAGCAAAATAGCTGCCGAATTTCTGAACAAATCTTTTGCAAATCACTAGGCACATGAAGTACCTTTTGAACTTCAAGCTCTTACAAACTCAAATGAACCAGCGAAAACTGAAAAGGAAAACAATTTCAAAGCAATGGAGTTTTTCATGTGTGAAATTCAAGCAAATAGTCATATCGCGTGCGGGTGATATTTATAGAATGTTTAGAATTTCGGCGTCTTTCGCCCCAGGCACTTTACAGTTCTTTGGGGAACAATGTGATATGATACTAAACTTCCATTTCATCTAAAGCTCAACTTTGTGGCGAATCGGGTTAGCTGCGAAATGGGGTGCGGTGTCGGAGACTCAAAAGGTGGAACTCTCTATCGAAATATCAGAATGCAGAAATCCACTGCTAAACCATAGATAGTCCCTAGGTTTTTATGAAGAAAGATTTTGGATTTTGGAGCTGACTAAGCACCAACTGTTTGAGTAGAAAAACTCCTCTTGAACCCGCGACCTTAGGATCGAGAGGCGAGGTTACCACTAAACCACCAGTGCTCTCAAAAGAATTAGCACAAACTTCGATCCATACTTTGATAATTCCCTCGATAACATTTGCGCCTGCTTATCTCAGAAGCTCCGTCTAATATAAAGGCAGGTTCGCACTGTTCGCATTTTTATTAGACATTCCAGAGAGATAGCTGTGGTGGAAGCAGGGATGGGTGCAGTCATAATCTGAGTGTCAGATTATAATGAAGACGATGACGAAACGTCTACAAAGCCTGGAGATACAGTTGAGACTAGTCTAGTAAATTAAACTAAACAAGGCTTGAGCTTGGGTCTGGTTTTTCATTCAGAATCCCAAGAATTTAATAATTATTTATTGGTTTACTTTAGGCAAACTTTTAGCCTAGCTCGTCACACTAGCAGCGCCAATTTTCAAAAATGGAAGCATTTATTTTTTCTCCGTTTCTTTTGTTTTTTTTGAAAGACTCTTTGTTTTTACTATGTTCAATTCCCCTACTACTGTAAAAGGATGAAATCAGAGTTCACTTGGAACTTGCCTTTGCTCCGCCCCTGGCTTTTGGCAAGAATGGCCTTATCTCTTCGCACCAATGCGCAAGGAAATTTAGTATTGGAATTTATTTTTCGCTCACCGACTTCCCTTGCAATTTTAAGGGAAATGAAAGCTGGCAGTTCTCTCTCAAGGTTACCTACCAATAGTTTAGTATCCAATCGATATTATTTATTGCTGGGCTAGATATGAAAGGTTTAACTTATTCTGGATTTTACCTTTTATCTTTTGCCGCGATTCTTCCACAGAGGTCAAACAAGAGATTTATTATTCGGAAAATAGAGTTTTGTTTAATTAATTAATTTAAGAGTAATTAGATTCGTAGTCTGCTATATTAGGTCCCGTCCACAGGTCACCATTCGAGAGCCCTTTGCTCCAGTAGTAGGTACTACATATCTACCTTCCTTCAGATGAAAGAGGATGTCTCCCGTGCGTCATGATTACGAGCATAATTTTAATTGTTTTTATAACAAGCAAGCATTGATCTAGAAAATGTGAACTAGATTAGAACCTAGAACGCTTACCTCATTAGTCGTTTACATAAGTAACGTTTAAAATTGTTTTTTTCTTTCGAAGCGAGGAAATCGCCATTTTCGACATTATGCCAGTTCAATCCAAGGTTGTTTTAATTTCCGTAAGCCATTTCAGCTCGCTGGCTGCCGATGAGCGAGTGTCGGGCAATTTATCGTATCGATTCGCAACTCGATTTCACAACCGAACAATTTGGCGTTTCCAAATGTTTCCAAGATAAATATGTAATTTTGTTTCTGTTCTGTTTGAGTTTCCATGACATAGCATTTTCAGTTGCTAGAGCCTGGCTTCGTTAACTCTACAATGGAATAGATAAATGGGCAATTCTAAAAACCTTTGTACATTTTGTAGGTATCATCATTCTTTTTATGAATGTATATTGTTTTGGTAGGTAGGTAATTTTAATGGCTCTACCATTAATTTATTTATTTATTAATAGGATCACCAACAGTGTTGTGCACAGAAACAACATTATATTCTTATTCCAGTAGTCTTCTGTCTAGTGCAAACACCAATTATAGGCGAACACAACATTCACAATGCAACAGTTAACTTAAAATTAGGCTAAGTAAATTAAAACTAACATTGAGATCCAGATCTATTCAAGTCCTACTTAAAGTAGACAACAAAATATAAATATTTATATAAATCAAACATCGTGCTGTGGGTCGTGGGTTCGATCCCCACCAAGAACAAACATTTGTGCGTGCAAAACATAGATGTTTGTGCTATGTCTGGGTGTTAGTATGTATTTACAAAAAAAAAGTATATAAGTATTCTATCAGCCATCTGGTTCCCATATTACAAGCATTGCTTAGTTTGGGACTAGAGGGTGTTGTGTGAAATGTCCCTGAATATTTATTTATTTATTTTATTTATTTATTATCTAGTTACTTACTTATATATTATGGGTATCTATGCACTTACATTATAAAATATATATATACCATTAAAATTAATATAGACATAGACTAGGCCTAAAGTATCACCATTGATAAAGTTAGAGTACTATGTATAATCTACAAAGCATGAGTCTCGCTCGCATTTACCAGTTTAATACAATTTCACCGGAAGTCAGCGCCTCTGACAGTGAGCCGGCGGGTGATTATCCCGTTACCCTCCACTTCCGGACTTCCGGTCCGCATTAACACGGAAATTGCACGACATCTTGCTACCACAATATTTTTGGGTAATTTTTATCCTGCCTGGAGGTTACTGTGCGCGGATATTAGATTAATAAGTAGACAAATGAAATGAAATCGAACAAAAGAAATTATGATAAAAAACATACAACTAAAACAAGTATACAGTCTTAAACGAATAAATTGTATCTTCAGTCAGAATGAAAAGAAACAAGTACTTAATAAAATTTAAAAAAACCCCCGAATCTTGGACCGATTTTTATCAAACATAGCTAAGAACACTCCCGACTTCAAACCTTTCAAACAAAAAAAAAACAATATCAAAATCGGTTCATCCGTTCGGGAGCTACGTTGTCCCAGGCAGACACACACAGACACGTCAAACTTATACCCTAACACTCCGTCTTTTTTGCGTCGGTGGTTAAAAATCATAGAATACACACAACGTACAATTAATTGGTGGTCTCATGGGTTAGTGATAAGCGCAAAGGAACCATAATTTTTTTTACAACGCTAAAATGACATCTTCGAATATCATGAAAACATGCTTGTCAGCAGCAGTACTTACTACCTACCTATGTTTGTCGCATTGCAAATGTGTAGGTAGGTAATTAAAAAAAGTGCTGACGCGTTTGAGCACAATTGCACTGTATCATTTTCAGAATGGCAATAAGTCCTTTATATAAAACTAGCAGTTACCCGCGACTTCGTACGCGTCTACAGTTTCCGTGTACATTATATTATCTGTGTATTATTATTATCTGTGCGTGTACCGAGCGGATACTTTGAGAAACTTGACATTACACCTCATTACACCGAACTCGTACTGGAATGTCAAACGCTAGTCGTTAGACCAAAGAGGTAGTACTACGCCCCGTCAAACTGACGTGACATGACATGACAATGAAATCATCTTGCCAATTGGCGCTGCTAATCCTTTTCGTTCATTTTATCCTGTAGATCCTGTTAATTGTTCGGGATAAAAAGTAGCCTATGTGTCAATCCAGGTTACGAACTACATATACGCCAAGTTTCATCCCAGTTGGTTCTGTAGTTTAGACGTGATTGAAACACAAACATCTAAACATCCAAACATCTAAACTTTCGCATTTATAATATTAGTAGGATAGGATAGGATAGGATAGGATAGGATAGGATAATCGTTGGCAATCTTTTTCAACCAACCCTTGAAATTCTAAATCTGAAACTAGAAACATTTTTATCCTGAAAAATACATGAACACAAAGAAAACTACAAAACGAAATGTTAGTAGTTTTTCTCATAGCTGTCTAGCAACCATTCTTTTTGTATTCAAAGATATGAAAGAATAAGCTTCGTTCTGTCTAGGATTAAACTGACATTTTGAAGAATACTTTTCATATTTCTAAAGCTTCTGAGCTTATCTTAAAAACATGTTTTAATTTAAAACCAACGACAGTGTACCTACTCCTATATAAATTGCTATTATGAACAGAGCTGATAATACATTTTAATATCTTTGAGATCTCTTCAACGATATTATAGGTAGGAAGTGTAGGTACCAAGCTACCTAAGCTACCAAGTAGCTTAGAGAAATAAAGGCTAGGTATTAATTATGACTTTTCTATTTCTTGTAAGTAAATCGTATTTTTATCAATAGTACTGTCAGCACTTTATCGATTATTTTGATCGAAAATCCTTGCTATTTTCATGACTCTATTAGTAACCTACCCACCCCTAAACATCAAGAACAGGAACAGCTGACAACCTACCAAAAAATCTCAATCATAAAATAATAATAAAAATCAATACGCATGAGTCAGCATTTTCTTCAAACGAAGTAGGACACACAAAAGCCTAAATACATAAAATACAATAGCGGAAATTAATATTGTACACGTGAGTCTCGTAAATCGAAATTATTTTCGCACAAAGAAACAAATGACAATAGACGTGCGACACACACACACACAATTATTTTCATAAAGGTTTTTCATTATAATTCGAATTTGGAACGAACAAAAGAGCTGTCAGTTACTATTGGTTTAGTATAAACAGGTTTTACTCTGAAAAACAATGCGAAAGAAAATGTAGTTTCACTGCGCGGTAACAACGTTGACTTTATCGACTACGGAACGCTTAGCAGGCAACGTAACTCAAAATGTCAATAAGTACAAAACTTTTCAAAGTAGAAAATACTGGCGTAATTTAGCACCGTCCTAGTTGGTTAAAAGCTCCAATTCGGGCGACAAAAAAGTAAGTATACCTACGCTTATTTTAGCAAACTTTTGGTCTAATGGCCCCACAGCTCATTTGGTGCCTGTACCTGTCTATTAGTAGGTAGCTCTGCCTTCAATGTCGTAAGTCCATCGAGTGGGAGGCCGTCCTACTCTTCGCTTTTTGGTTCAGAGAACCTTTATTACCCAGTAGTTATCAGGGCCTGGGTTGTTTAGACCTCATTTTAGAAAAAATAATTTTAAGCATAGTCGTAGGTACCAAGGGATTTGAATGGATATCTACCGTCCCTAGGGACTGCGCAAACCTATTTCATTAAATTCCATCCCAAGGTTGTAAAACAAGTAACTAACAACCCAATTACAAGCAAATACAGGCTATAACGACGGGATGGATGTTAATGACGTAATTTCGTTGTAATGAGTTCTTTGCCTGTAATAAGCCCGTCCGATATATAATTTCATATTTTTATTATGATAAAACGATGAAGAAATTGCCGCCGTTGGCGAAAAGCGTAAATCGGTAATTACCGCTATCAAACCGCATTTAGTAGGTACCAACAATAATTTTACAAAAATTTAAAAACTCTCGTATAGAAAATCATCCTACATTAGGTATAAACAAACGTCTGACTGCAATCTCACCTGATGGTAAGTGACGATGCGGTCGCCGATGTAGCATATTTACCTAAATGAAACCTATTCACTCTCCTCTTGAAAACCTCCAACTTGTAACTCTACTTATCACTATATTGTAATATCCTCTTCATTATTATGCTGGTCATCATCAAACCTTGGTGTATAGACTCCGTTTCGTCAAATCTTTACGATACCTCTCAAAACTGGTTTTCAGAGCTGATGACGATTATTGTCATAACTTGGAAACGATTGCTCCAATTCACCAAACATTACTAAGAACCATCCCAGATAAATAAGCTTTCTCACAAAAAACTCAACTAAATCGGAGTCCGATTAAAGTCATAAGACAGACACACAAGCCGTCTTATAACATCCCTTCCCTTTTCGGTCGAAGGTTAAAAGATGGGTCCCACTCCCACCCAAATATACTATCACGACCATAATTATCATCAGTTTGATGAGCATTATCTACATCTATTCTTTCAAGAATTTTACTATAGTTTCGCATACCCTCTATAAAACCTCAGTTACAAAATCCAGTTGCCACACATCAGTCTGTGTTGACTAATGCCGTTCGTGAACTCATTTATCTAATGGTGAGGGTAAAGTTTAGCGCATAATTTTCTCGACTCAAAAGCCTTTGTTCGGTCTATAAATAAAGCTTTTGAAGGATCGACCATTTCTAAAGATAGTCAAAGACAAAGTTTACTTATACTCCCCTAATTGTATTTGTTAAATAAAATTACAAGTATTACTTTGTGAGACGTCTTATATTATAGAGTAGGTACGTACACAAATTTAGAAGAAATGGCAAGAATCTTACGGTATTTTCCTAAAGAATTCTTAATTCTTTATTGCACACAACACAGGACATAAACAAAAGACAGAAATAGATGACATGTACAAAGGCGAGCTTAACCCTAACAAGAGTTTTCTTCCAGCAAACCTTTGGGGCTAGAGAGAGGTGACTATAGAGGCAGGTCCAAAATATTATTAATATTGCAAAATAGTTTATTGTTAGTGTATATTGTTGTGCTGTTGTGTGTGTGTTTCAGAATAAATTTTTTTTCTTTCTTTCAAAATATTGCAAAATATCATAGGTATACTATACTATCTTTCCAGTGTGGTGCCATTTCAACTTGGTGATATTTATGCAAGTAAGCTTCTACCGACTAAGTACGTGAAACTCAAAGAGCTAATCAACACACAACTAGGTACGTCTACTAAGTACGTACGTATATTTGAACAATATATGTATGTAGGTATTTTCTTTTCACTTGTTTTCTTACAGAATGATAAATGCCACTTCCACATCACAATACGAACACTAAAGTCAATGAAGACTGTGCTGCAGGGGTATGCCAATCAAACTTGAACTGCAAAGTTTTAAATCATGGTCTGTTCATACTAACTCATAGTTATTCTATGACTAAATAGTGACATTATGTCATTTAATTTGTTTTCGCGCATATTTTGCTGTCAAGTGTCTAAAAAGAATGATCACCTGAAGAAATTACACTGGGCAGTGAAATATAACTTGACAGCAAAAGATTGGCATACGGGGGCTGTATATAGGTAGGTACGGCAAGTTGAAATATGGCTCCTACGGTTTTCAAAGATTTATGACTTCAACCGGAGATACACTTTCCGTAGGTGTGCAATATTAATACTTAGAGACATGAATAATGAAAGGTAAGGTAAGATAAATTACTGAAATGACTGAATTTCATTTTCTTTTAAAATGCTCGCGATTGGTTACTCGCTGCGACTTTATTGTATCGACCTAAACGAACCGAATCCAGTGCAAAGTTATAGAAGTCAGCGACGGGATCTCTGTAGAAGTAAATCAACATAGGAGTATGTCCTACGTACTGAATGTTGACAATGGCTAACTATAACACGCTGATCCCTAAACTATTGTACAAACCCACATCAACAGCCTTTTGAGTAGCCTAAACAAATAATCGCCAGCGTAACCTATAGTTCTATTACTACGAAATAGATTAACTGTTAGTTAGGGGTTAATTTCTATACATTATTTACATAACCAGTACCTAACTTATACCCTTATACTAAAAGGTCAGTACAGTACGCACAACGGATCTTTATCCCTCTGAAGTTAGGTGCAACAAACGATTGCGCATATCGTACTGTTGTTCGGAAAAATTCGCTTACCTCCAATTACCCACAAATGGTTCCTGCGCAGATCCATTGTAAATTGTAACTATTAGAGTATGTTTGACAATCGTAATATGAAAGTAAATGGAAACAGTAACATTGCCCAGTAGCGGCAGTTCGACTGCGGAGTGTAACTACCGTCACATTACAAAGTTCGTAGTCTAGTAGTGACCCGGCCTTCTGATCTATTCAATTTCAAAAATTGATGTTCGCAATGCGACGGTGAAGGAAATTATAGTGATGAAGGCCATGCCTTAGGTCAGCTTCGTAAGTATCAATCTAATTGCGTTTTCAAGGTTAAAGTCAAAATATTTTATTCAATGAAATCACCTCTATATTCACCTCTCTCTAGCCTCAAATGTTTGCTGGAAGACAACTCTTGTTAGGGTTAAGCTTGCCTTTGTACATGTCATCTATTTCTGTCTTTTGTTTATGTCCTATGTTGTGTGCAATAAAGAATTAAGAATTAGGTACCTAAGGATAATTTTATGTGGATAAGAGGGATAAATAGTTTAGTAATTCTATGTTTTCTCTTCAGATTACTAAAACTCTAAGTTTTATTTGGCTATTTCAAATCCATCCGCAAGAGCCCAGTTTATAACAATAAGGTATAAAAACCTGAAATTTTTCAATTGGACATAGGAATATTCCGAGTGTCACGTTTTTGTACTCGAAAGGTAGTTTGCATTTAAACTGGCAGTCACACGCGTCTCTCAATTTTGAGGAGGCGTTGGATTTATGCAGATTCAATCACTATGCAATACCGACACTTGCGGTTGCTAGATTTATTTTAAATTTTCAGGTCATTGTACAAATAATACAGACTTTTATTACATAAAATTGTTTTTACAACCTACAGATAGATGAATAGATAAGTGAAGTAACCTGACCTGTGGCCGTGACTACATAAGAATAATGTTTTAAAGACAACTTATACATTGGGCGGCCTTATCGCTGAAACTTACAGATTAACTGTTATCATTTTTGAGTGTGTAATTTTGCTAGAACAATTTACAGGTTAGACCCCTCTTTAAAAATTTGTAAAGTCAATTTGAAAAAATTCGCTGATATTCAGACGAGGGCAAAAAAACGTTGTTCGTTACTGCTTCATTGTGCAAAGGCCTGGGGTTAAGCCATCAAAATAATTTCCAATAAACATTATGCGTAAAAGAGGCTCCCGAATAACCATAATAAAAAGCCCCAAAAATAATCATTCCACGATACTTCGTACCATCTACGTCGACAGACGAGATTTATCGAGCCCGAAGGCTGTAAGGCAACGACTTTTGGTAAGTATAACAGTTAATAACGGGCAATAAGGGAGTTATGAAGAATACGTTCTAGAGAAAATTACAAACGATGTGTTCAACTCGAAAAGTTTACTACGAGTTTCTTTGCGGATTGGTTTTTTTTTGACATTTCACACAACGCCCTCTACGCCCTTTACGTCCTCTATTTGTTTTCTAATATCCCAAACGAGGTTGAATCTTACTTTATTCATAATTTTTGGGGTTATATAAAAATCGTTGTATTGCGCTGCCAGTTATCTAAATACTTAGGTAGTTATCTAACTACCAAACATTCAAATTATAATAGTTCAAAGTTCGAACCGTTGATAGGTTGATGTGTAGTCGACTGTAGTTACATAGAGAAGTTTCGATGCCTGATTTATTTGCTGTTGAGAGGTGGCTAAGTAAGTAATGATCTTGATGATGAACTTTAACGTCTAGCATGAGAGATTGTTTATCGTAGTCGACAGCACCTAAAATGCATTTTGCTAACAGACAACTAACGGAACCCTTCAGTGTAAGCACGTGCTTGCCCGAATTTATTTAAAACCAGTGCTCAATATCGCAGAGATAAGAGTTTGTGAGAAGCAAGCAAAATGCACTCCGAATTTTCCACGATATCGAATACAGAGTATAAAATTCTATATTGCGAAACCAGATTGAAGCGGAATAAAATAGGAAATTTTATGGAAATCAAAATTCTGAAGCTCTAGTCGTAGCGACCAAATATTCCGACCAAATGTTGTGGATTGATACACTATTTTTGATTCCAAATTGTGCGCAGAACAGCAAGTACCTACTTACTTACCTACTGAACGCAATTTGGAATCAAAAAATACTCGAACGTAGGGTAAATCATCTAAAATTTTTGCATTAGCAATGAGATTGCTGTGCCATGTATGGTGTCAAGCAAAACGTAAATTCAAAAGTAGGTAATGACGAGTAGGTAATGGTTCGCGTCTACTGGGGTAGGAATGGGAGCGTACGAGGCGTCGTCGTCGGTATTTACAATTTAGATGCACAGATATGCCGATCCAGTGCGCGCTGTACCTACCTACAGTACCTACCTTAGAAATCTTTCGCTCCGTAGGTACGCTTCGATTCTGACGCAATGGACGCGTAGCTCTAGAAGTATATAATTTCTGAGCACGTAGTAACTAGATGTTTACCACGCACGTATAAACATGACACTAATAATGGAAATTATAAACTACAAGCGATTTTGAACTTTAATCTCAGTAATAAAGCATTCCATATTCTACATCGTAATGATCATCGTTACCAGTTCTTCTAGCGTTTCTTCTGGTTTTATCAGCCAAGTAAATGGCCAGGTCTGGATAAGCTTGGACCAACATTCTGGCTCCTTGTTTAGTCATCGACCCATTCACGATAATATCTCTAAAGGTGCTGTTCCGTACAAAGTTTTGGTTAAGATCTCTGATATGGTTAATTTTTTTCTGTAACTCCGCGTCGATTTTTATCATATCTCCTTCGTGAATTGCTTTGACCGATTGTCTGTCCTTTTTATACTTTTTTTTCAGATCCTTTACAAACTTCTTCAATTGTTTCGTTCTCTTCTTTCTACTTGTTGTCCCGTTCCTGTACGCTCTGTTTAGTATCTTCCTGATCTCTCTTATGATTTTCCGTATATTTTTCTTGATCTGGCGTTTGCGTCGTAGTCTGCCTCGTTTGCGCCTTTTTCTTTCTCGTTTCTTCTTTCGCCTGTTTCTCTCCTTCGAGCCTTTTCCCCTATTTCTTTTTTCTTCTGAATCGGAGGTAAGGGCTGAGTCAGCGAATGATACGTCAAAGCCTTGGTACATATCGTAGTTGGTGAGTCGGAGGGCACAGCAGACGAATCGTGTGCGTCCGCAGAAGTAATCTCCACGGTATATGCGGTACTCTGATTCACATTCCATAGCCAGCATGCAACTACCCCATGGCATGTCATGCTGGTTTGGGTCACCACACGGGACGCCCCAGGGTCCTATAAAACAATTAAGAGGCCGTTTAATTAATGGGACGGGTATCTTTCACAAGCGACTGAAAGAGATGATAAAAAATCCCTACAAGCTCAGGGTACTGCAAGAAAAATACATGTGCAGTCACAAGGTAGTGGAATATACTTACTGGCAACAACCATATTCACCACATCTCCTCTTGTATCAGTAGAGTTGACCGCCTCAAACTTCTTCTGTAGCCAATGCTCTTTCCATTCGTCTTTCCAGTCCTGTAATTCCACACTGGAGCTTGATGAAATCTCTGAAGAAGAAGACTTTAATACCTTCCTTCTAAAATCCCGTCTCTTCAAGGAGTTGAGAACAGGGTCCAGTTGGTAGTTCTCTTTGCCGATTGTTTTGGTGTCGTCTAATCTGGCTTGTCTATTGGCTGTTTCTCTGGCATAGAGTTCTTTTTTAGATTTTTGTTGGGCTTCATATTCATTTTTTGATTTCTTCTTCAACATCATTGCTTTTTGGAAGAGATTAGCTTGACGCCCAGAAGTGTTTTCTTTGAGATCATTATTACTGTCATCGTAGGATCGCTTTAGGAATGATAGCACGTCTTTCTTGATGTTTTTGTAGACTGAGGAGTCGCTGGTAGCAACATAACATGTTAACACTACTAGATATAAAAACAGCTTCATTTCGCTTCACATGGCTGTGTGCGGTCGTTCAATAATACGAAATATTTACGAGTTATTGTAAAACTGTAAATAATTTTATGAAATCATTTCGATAAGTGGATATAAAATTGAATCCACGGTTTCATTTTGCAGTAAACGCAGCAAGCGTCGATGAATAACATTTAATAGGTATCATACACAGATTATAGAAAAGTACAGATGTACTGTATAGCCATTTTTGTGTCACAGTAAGAAATGCACCATAATGGAGTACTTTGTGTCATTCAGTCTCTGGCCATTGACACCTCCAATGCCAAACATATTTTTATACAATTCTGCCGGCGTGTGTGGTTCCCACTTGCAAAAATTGGCCTGGGTCTAAAAACAAAGTAGATGGGATAACATACATCACATTTGGGTCTCTATTTGATAAGGAATCGTCTTGGAATCATCAATTTAAAGAAAAATTACCATCAATTCAATAATGTTGCAAACAACACCAACATTTTTTTCCCAACAAAATTTATATTAATCTTTATGACTACACATCATTAGGCATAGGTATTTCAATAGGTATTTTTAATCATAGAGCGCTAAATTTGTTATTTTGAAAAAATATTTGTGTAATTTTAGGATTCTTGATGACATACTCAGACGAGAACAATGGACAAAAATCATTCAAAAAACACGTCCTGAGTCTTTCCTTAATTCTATTAAAATTTATAAATATCTATTTCAGTACCTCCTACTTAGGTACCTAATCAGCATTTACAAAAAAATTGGGAAATAGTTTTGTAGGTGCAACATTGGGCTGCGCGAACATCATGCGCACGGGAACATTTTTATAGCATTTTGGTGACAAAATCCTTCATACAAATTATGTCAAATGCGGCTTCTAGTGTTTTCTATATTCTAAGGTATCATATTGACTAACCAAAAATTGTAAAGTCGTTACTAAAACACCGAATAATTAGATAATAAATCAACATAAACTATTTATTTGTACTTTTAACATGAACTTAAATAAAAATATTCTATCCGAGCAGTTACTAAACCCATTTAAACCCTTAGTAGCTATGAAATATTTATACCCCTGACTGAACCATCGATATCAAATTACAGAACAAAACAAAATGGTTGAGAAGGCAAACCACATTTTGATAGAAAGCCTAACCACGTGTATTATGCCTTCAATTGTAGAGGTTGATTAAACGTAGGTACTAAACCCGTGTCAGAATCATCTAGTTACCCTAACCGGCGTACAGTATTAGATTCAACGAGCTTGGGGTATTTAGGTGCAAATACTGGTAAAAGTTGAATTGCATATTTCTTGTTTTTTAAACAACTAAATCATGCAACAAGCCGATGGCCCACCTGATGTCCACGGCCCACTGCCTATTGATTGATTGGACTCCCGTTTCCGCATTTAGACTCAAAAGTTGGTGCATTATGCGTAGAACCACTACCTAATACCGATGCATTGCAAATAAATAGATGCACATATAAATTTTAATTACTCGAAAGTGACCCCCTCGGACTAAACACGGTCCTGTTTACTAGCACAGAATAAAAGATCTACCTAACTAAGTACCCTTACAAGTAGCTAAAGAGGAAGATGTTGCGCGAGACGACGAGAGAATACTAATTCTGTCCCAGGGGACGCTTTGTAGCTCTTTATCGAATGAGCGGATTTGGAGGAATAATCTTCGGGACATTTTGGAACAAGGTAACACACACGACAATGAAGCAAACCTTTTTAAAAAATGATTTATTTAGATACCAACAGCAATACAAATATAATACCTACTTTAATTACAAAATTTTGGATACATAGGATAATATTATAGGTTACCACTTCGGATACAAAGGATTGATTAGAACAATTAAAATAGCGGAAAATACGCTACGTAGGTAGTTGATAACTTAACTCAATACCTACTATACCCACCTAAGCAAGCCACAAGTTGTAAACAAATACACAAAGGTATGTGTGAAACAATTATAATATTTAAGATACAGTAAGTTAGACGGGTAGCATTTCTAAAGTTTAATTTGCTAAATTCATGCGTTGTATTTTTTCTGTGCTAATACCGTTGCTTTACTACACGAACATCCGTTAGTAGAAAAATAGTATCTATGATTATCTGTAATTTTTACATCAGCCAATGAGATGAGCTACCGGCGACGAAGACCCTCCGTGATTTACTGTTCCTATGTCTCTAAGAAATGTGTAAAAACTTCATAAACATGACTTTACTCTCGTCTACCCACATAAACGTAAAAATGTCTAAAACGATAGATTGGCTTACGCAAGTAGAAACAAGGTATGTATAGTAATAATAAAATCTTCAATATAAACATCATAAATCGTACTTTCAAAGCATTTCAGGCCCATTTTTTAGGATCTCCGTGGAGCCTAGTATCAAAGTCGTCAAAAATAAAGCTGTTTGCCCGACACGAAAAATGAACGCATAAATGTAGAGTGGTAGAAATATAGGCTTTATTCCGGTGGGATAGGGCGGTTGGTGATTCAGTTTTTTTGCTTTTATCACGCATCTAGTTGAATTTGATTTATGGCTGGAGTTAGGTTAGTCCGCATCAGCATCCAGTGAGAGTTTAGCTTGGCCTGGCTTTGATCTATAGGGTTTAAAGTAGAATTATGATTATGACTAATTCTCATGATATCATCAGCTCCATGGTAGGTACTCAGAATTTTTAAAGATGTCGGATATGTCGGAGGTACTCCTCGTCAGACATTTGATACCATGTTTTTTTACCCCAGCACAAATAAATGTGACAATCGTAAACGTATCGTAACAGTAGCGTATCCGAGATACACTGCGCGATGGTGCTACGACGTTCGGCAGTCGAGCTGGGGTTGACGCGCAATATAACTCAAATACGTTAGGTTTACGTAACGCGGCGACTGTCCGACTTATTTGCGTTCACTTCTCTACAAGACTATCGTGCAAAAGTGAAAAATAATGAAAAACGCTCAAAGCTTGCTGCGTTAATGGGGTTAATGGTTGATTGCTAGTAACATTATCTGAGTAATATAGAACTTAACATGAACCCGCTGCATTGTACCTAATAATCATAGCAAAATTAGCTCTGTGATATATTTCGTCCGTCTAATCTGATCGTAGGAAGGTTTATGAAAAAAAAAAAAAAAAAAAAAAAAAATAGATAGTGTTGTCCCTATCTAAAAGAAATACAGTCAATACTTGCTAAGCTGATTAAGCCTCAGGTTTCCTCACGATGTTTTCTTTTCTTTCACTGTTTGGAGAGCATAGTAAATATTAGGTAAGCCACAGAATAAAAAAATACGCAATAGAACGTAACTCCGTCGTAGGCAGTCGTAGGTAAATAAGGTCTCATCTGTATTCTGAATAGGTACGTGAAAAAGATCGGATTTCATAAACATGTAGAGAAATTCGAATAACTTTGAATAAGTAGACAAAATTGGATTGAATTTATCCCAATAAATAAGGTCCGAACTTAGCTTGAACATAATATTAATCTGATTTCTGAGATTACCTAAGGGCCTTTGGGTTAAAAGCACAAAACGAAATCTGTTTATAAGTTAGAGAAAATTTCTAAAGATACACATAGGTACAGAAATTATAGACCTACATTTTTATGGACACAATAGTTAAATTATGCTGCGTCATCGGAAATTTCATATTAAACGCGTAAGTAGGTATGTGAACCGCTTGCAAACTTTTTTTAAGCGAAACAAATAATAAAGTAGACTATACAACAATAAAGATTCCTATAATAAAAAAACTTACAAAACTCAACTAATAACATCCACAACTGCGTCTGGCTTCTCCATCCAAGTCCTGTGATCCTTATGTTTATCAGCGGGAAAGCTCCTCGTGGTACCACAAGTCTTGCATAACCATTTAATTATCTTTGACTTCTTTTTACTTTTGATTTTCATCTCGGCTGAGATGTTGTTTACCAATATGCACTTACATTTTCTGCATATTTGCCGTTTTATATCTGGATGACTAAAAAATTAAATAAATTAAGGTACCTATACTTTATGTACTTATTATGAATTGTTCTTATTTTTCATGACATGTGATTTGTGAAACACAAACTGGGATAAGTGGAGAATTTTGGTGAAAACCTCAGCCCTACAGTGGGATATAATAAGTTGAATAAAAGAAACATAATCCATCTCGTCATGAAACCATAACTAAACTAGGGCTTAGACCCAGCCCAGACTTAGTCTACGATTTAAAATCCAACATCATTATGAAGAAGGTTTTAGCAAGGTTTTACAACTTTAAAACTTGACTTTAAAATGTTTAATGAGGCGGAATGTGTTTACAGCAGCTACAAAAACTCAATAATCACACACACTAATCCACAGCATTCTAAGTTAGTTAATTCAATAAATATGTAGTACTATGTAGTAGTGTGTATGTATACTTACATTCTTAAAACATTTTTCTTGCCAATATTTATGATCATATTTCCATAGTATGATGATAATGCAGGATGTTTGTCTACAACCGCTTTGCTGAGCTGAAAATAAATGGCATCTAGGTACAAGATCTCCTCAATCGAAAGCGTTGAAACAAACGCCAACTTACTCCGGCCGAGAGGAAGTACCGGATCAAGCAGACAGCTTTCTTTATCAAGTGCGCAGCAGCTCAATCAGAAGCGTAATGCTTTTGACCACTTCTTTTAACTAGTAAAAAGGACTTCAGCGAGTTTAACCTAAAAATAACTACCTACTCGCCACGTAGAGTTGAGCATGCGTATTTGTAAGGGCACATAGATGCTAAGTTGTTGAGTTGTGGAGGACGCTGTTACTGCGTGCTCCAGCTTTATTGCTCATAATCGTTTGTCGGAGCCCCGAATTCTTATGGTGGCCACCACGGCCACACTGTTGTGATAATACCATACCATTATTAATAATTGTAATGCTTGCTTACTTGGTATAGATAGTTCATCCGATGGAATGCGTCGTTCCCTTGCACTTTTTTCGTTAGTTTTTGGGACATTTTATTCAGAATTCCAACATTTCTTTCGTGCAATGCAATACCAAACAAAAACAAACCCGATTTTTATTTACTTTGACAGTTGGTTTGGTTGAGTGACTGAGTGGACTGAGGCATGTTGAGGTGAAGGTTTTATGTTTTCGTTTTTTTTTTTCAAATTTCAACTAACACCACCGTGCTCCCAATTTGACGTTGAATGATTGTAAATCTTGACTTTATGAACACGGAAATTTGTGATCTGTCAATGTCAGTACTTGTCAGTCAGACAAATCAAAGCAAGTTCGCACGCAAGCATGTGTATTATTGTGTATTATTGTCTTTTTATTATTTTTTGGTAGAGTTTGTTTTGAAGGGAAAATCCACCATTTGGTCTTCAATCAAAACAAACGAGTTGACGTACGACTCGACTTGATTAAACCTAATTCAAATAATCCAATTGACACTGGCAAAATTTTATTGTCTGTCGAAATGACGGACAGAGGCCATAATATATAACAGAAGAAGAAGAAGAAGAAGAAAAAAAAGCAAAGCAAACCAAGAAGTTGGTGTTTTCTTTTTTCTGATTCTGCGAAGATTTCATTTGCTATTCTATTTCATAGTTTATTTCAAAATCAATTAATTAACATAGACCAATTAGTTATCTTAATAGAAGACATTATTTCACAACCTAACTGGGGTGTAAAAGGCAGGCAACGCTTACAAAAAGTGCCTGAAAACACCGGAGTTTATTACTTTGTAAAAAATGCTTTCCAGAAATCGCGTAGTCCTCTCCAAAATGCGAATGAGAGCTCGTAACTACGCCAGATTATTCTCGTCGCAATCTAGTGTCGGTGATATCGAAATTCCGTTTTCTAATGGGTAAGTTGGAGGTTATGTTTGAAGGTTATAATTCGTATCTCTGCCAAAAGAATTTGCCATGTAAATAAGGTCAGCAGTGACAAGAAAATATACTCTTTACACTAAATTTTTCAGGTTGTCACTAAAACTCTCCACGGGAAAGTACGCTAGATTCGCTGATGGTGCCTGTGTGGCTACCTATGGAGACACTAGTGTTCTCTCGACTGTGGTATCCAAGGCTAAGCAGAGCAGCAGTTCATTTCTGCCACTAGTGGTCGACTATAGACAGAAAGCCGCTGCTGCAGGAAGGATACCTACCAACTTCTTGAGGCGAGAACTTGGTAAGTAATTTTTGGTATCTACAGGCTTGTATGCTGCAACAGTGCTCAAGTCAGAATCAATTTAAGACTCAAAGATTTGATATTTGGATAGTGTTCTTTGAAATCTCTACTTTAGCCTATGCTTATGGCTGCATTATTCCGAATATGACCCTTACCAATTACCAATATACCAAAAACTATACGTTGAGTAGAATCTTGTTGATTTCTATATGTGTAAAATACCACAAAAATGTTTTATTGTTACCATTGATGGTATACTTAAACTATCCATTTTTGACACTCCACAGGTCCAACAGAACGAGAGATCCTCACATCGCGTCTAATAGACAGATCTCTACGACCACTGTTCCCTTCAAACTACTTCTATGATACTCAGATAGTGTGTAATATGCTTGCTGTGGATGGAACTAACCTGCCTGAGACAGTAGCAGTTAATGCTGCAAGTGCAGCCTTAGCCTTGTCTGATGTGCCTTGGAGTGGTCCCGTAGGTGCTGTTAGGTAAGTGTTTCCAGTTCTAAAGCTTGACCACAACAAAGACCAAAAAAGTTTTACATTTGAGAGAAATAAAGGTTGAAAGACCATTAAGTCAAGCTGTGGATAGTGACAACAATGATGGGGAAATACACAGACATTTGGGGAAATTTAGAGCCAAAACTTTGTAGATACTATCATTAATTTTATTATACATGATAAACACGTATTATAAGACCCGTGGTCTGATCAACTGGGCTAAGCCATACCACGGACAATGAGTCGAGTGGACTAAGTTTTTAGTTCTGACCTTAAGAAGTTGCTACCTCTAGACTGCTTTTAATTCAAAAAGAATTTCGTCCTGGCCCCATCCCCACGCCAGGGGGCCGTGCGGTGGCACGGCAGCCATCGGTTATCATTTATTTTAAAGGCAATAAGATGGATTTTTCAACTGCAGAGAAAGTGCACCGTGAATGTAGACCCGCGCCGTGCGCTGATAATAGAGCCAGACCCTTTGCGGTCATTACTGAGCTACAAAATACTATTGTTTACAGATTAGGTCAAATAGATAATGAAGTGATCATAAACCCAACTCGCAAAGACCTGGAGAAGTCTGATCTGAACCTGGTAGTGACTGCCACTCGGGGCAACCTGGTGGTGATGCTGGAAGGTGGAGCCCAGGATATACTGCAGCAAGATCTGCTGAAGGCCATCAAAATAGGTAAGGTAAGTCTATCTGAATATTATTAGTTTAGTTGTTAGCTGTTTTTTGGGTTTGTCACCGAAGATTTATTTCAACTTTTGACTGTTTGGTTGTTTGCATTGATATTATTATTGTCAAATTATCAGGTACGAAAGAAGCGCAACAAATAGTCCGCGGCATCGAAAGCCTTCAGAAAAAGCACGGCCGAAAGAAACGGGAGTACGAAACGCAGCCGCCATTAGACCAGAGTATTGTGGACTCGGTGAAGTCGCTATCTACTATGAAGATTAGGGAGATCCTTGGGTACGTTTTTTATCTGTTTTTTACGGAACTTAGCGTTTTTTATGACGATATATGTTGTTAATGTGTGTGATGTTACAGACGATAGGTATGTTTTATATCCTAACTAGCAGTTACCCGCGACTTCGTACGCGAGTACCTTTTCCGTGTACATTATATTATCTGCGTATATTATCTGTGCGTGTACCGAGCGGATACTTCTTTGAGAAACTTGACATTACACCGAACCCGTACTCGAATGTCAAACGCTAGTCGTTAGACCAAAGAGGTAGTACTACGTCCTGTCAAACTGACGTGACATGACATGACATCATCCTCTTGCTAAATTGGCGCTGCTAATCCCGTTTTTTCATTTTACCCTGTAGATCCTGTTAATTATTCGGGATAAAAAGTAGCCTTTGTGTCAATACAGGTTACGAACTAGGTACATGCCAAGTTTCATCCAAGTTGGTTCAGTAGTTTTGACGTGATTGAAACATAAACATCCAAAAATCTAAACTTTCGCATTTATAATACAAATCAATATTATTACGTATATTTTAACTACTACTACTAGACTAGATACACTCATTAGTTATTAAACCTACATGTTTTATTTTTAACCATCTTCAGAAAAAGGAGGTTCTCAATTGTGTTGTTTGTAATCCCGTGACTGTCGTCGATTTTTGCTAATGTTATTGTACGTAAATGCGTTTTCTACCTATGTGTTTTAAAATTAAGTCATCACCATTATTTTTAAGAGCTGTGGATTTTGTTACTCAATAAAATAAAAACTTTAATAATTTAAAAAAGATGTAATTTTATAAATTAAAACTTAATGTTTATTTATTTTTTTGACAGTGATCACACCCACGACAAGATATCACGCGACAACGCCGTCTTAGCGCTCCGACAAACCGTCCTAAACCAACTGCGAGACACGGAGGCTGAAGTCACACAGTTACAAGACTGCTTCAACTCGCACCTAAAACAAACCTTCCGGGATATGATCTTTGAGACTGACGTGAGGTGTGACGGACGGCATCTTGATGATCTTAGGCCTATCTCTTGTCAGGTGAGTTGAGAAAACAATATATTTTTTACTAGCAATTACCCGCAAATTCGTCCACGAAAAAAAAAATAACTTAAAAAAAGCGGTAAACGTAGCCTATGTGTTAATCCAGGTTATGAACTATTTTACTTTTTTAATCAAAACAATAACTATATACACATACTGATAAGAAAATGGCATTTTTAACAAAAAAAAAATATTAAAATGAACTCTGAATTCTAAATGCTAGAGATAGAAAACAGAGTTCAAATCACCGACTGCAGGCAGGGTGCCCAAAAGGCTGGCAACGTTACCTCTTTGTATGGCAATACTAATTCTCTGTCCAAGGTAAGCGCCAGCCCTTTGGTCATTTGTCACGTCCACCAACCTTTAATATATTCCAAGTTTCATCCAAATCGAACCTGTAGTTACAGCGTGATTGAAACACAAACATCCAAACTTTGACATTTAATTCTTTGTGTGTACAATAAAGTATTATCTATATATCTACCTATCTATTTATAATAGTAGTGGGATGACATATCCGCTTATCAAGCCTCTACAGTAGTCACAGTCTTTGTCTCTTATGAGTTATGCATTGCAACCGCCAATCCTCAGTTTTATTCGATTTTTTTATTATTTATAGACAAACGTTTGACCGCAATCTCACCTGATGGTAAGTGACGATGCGGTCGATGATGTACACATTTGTCTAGAAGATACCTATTCACTGTTCTCTTGAAAACATCCAAATTGTACGTGATCCGAGCCAAAAATAGGATCTGCAGAGCTACTTGCGGCTAAGTTCGAAGAGACAACGATCGAGTGTGACTAAATCCTATCCTACTAATATTATAAATGCGAAAGTTTAGATGTTTGGATGTTTGTGTTTCAATCACGTCGAAACTACTGAACCAACTTGGATGAATCTTGGCATATACATAGTTCGTAACCTGGATTGACACATAGGCTACTTTTTATCCCGAATAATTAACAGGATCTACAGGATAAAATGAAAAAACGGGATTAGCAGCGCCAATTGGCAAGAGGATGTCATTGTCATGTCATGTCACGTCAGTTTGACAGGGCGTAGTACTACCTCTTTGGTCTAACGACTAGCGTTTGACATTTTAGTACGAGTTCGGTGTAATGTCAAGTTTCTCAAAGTATCCGCTCGGTACACGCACAGATAATAATAAATACGGAAACTGTAGACGTGTACGAAGTTTCGGGTAACTGATTGTCGTAAATAAATAACATTATTATGAATTGGCAGGTATCGTTATATGACCCGCTCCACGGCAGCGCGTTGTTCCAGCGCGGGCAAACCCAGGTGCTGTGCACTGTTGCATTCGACTCGCCCGATAGTGCACTCAAAATGGACACGCTTACTATGCTCACGAGGTAAATCTAACATAGAGTTAACATTTATTTGTCACACAACACAAGGGTCTAATTAGATAAGATAAGATACATTTTTATTTGTCCCCAATTACTTAGGTATACATGTAGGTACAGTAGGTAGTATAAATACAGTAAGTACAGATAAGAACATAATACTTAGTGGTTGTATAGGGGCAAAATGGTCACCGTCTCAGCATAATACTGCACTATACCCTAATTCTCACTTTGGCAGAGATTTCTTTACGGTAGGTATAGATATAAACCCTACTAATATTATAAATGCGAAAGTTTAGATGTTTGGATGTTTGTGTTTCAATCACGTCGAAACTACTGAACCAACTTTGATGAAACTTGGCATATATAGTTCGTAACCTGGATTGACACATAGGCTACTTTTTATCTCGTATAATTAACAGGATCTACAGGATAAAATGAACGAACGGGATTAGGAGCGCCAATTGGCAAGAGGATGATATTATATGTCATGTCACGTCAGTTTGACAGGACGTAGTACTACCTCTTTGGTCTAACGACTAGCGTTTGAAATTCGAGTACAGTACAGATAATATAATGTACACGGAAACAATACTAGCGTACGAAGTCGCGGGCAACTGCTAGTTTTACTATAAACTGTACTATACACTTTACTATAAACGGTTTGTGTGGGTGAATCGATACAGAAAAAAAATTACTTATAATGTATTTAATTGCTTATTAATATTGCAGTGGTATAAAAGAGAAGAGTTTCTTCCTTCACTATGAGTTCCCTTCATATGCCACCGGAGAAGTGGGACGAACTGGTCCAGCCGGCCGGCGGGAGGCGGGTCACGGGGCGCTGGCTGAGAAGGGCCTGATGCCCATCGTGCCCCATCTAGGCTACACCACCCGACTCACTGCAGAGGTGCTGGAATCTAATGGTAACCTATCTATAGCGAAGTGAACGACGTGACGCAGGCAGAAAGGTCCAACTACGGACGATTGCCATAAAAAAAAAAAAAAAAAATATAGCGAGAGGTGCCTAGCACTATCTGTGATTTCTTGTCATAGCCTGAAAAATTCTACTAATTTCTGATAGAAAAATTTAATTGCCCACCTGATGTCAAGGGGCTACCAGATAATACCATACCATAACAATAGAGAGCCATCAATGATTCATTTCAAGATTTGCATTCTTTCCAAAAACTATTTAGATAAAGACACGATAGATAAAGGTTGGCCTTATGAGAGGTCTACTCAGAGGTAGAGATCGTAGTCATCTATCCACAAAGGTTGGCCATCTATGGTTTAGAAGAAGACTTAGTCTTCTTCTAAATCATAGATGGCCAACCTTCGGCCCGCGGAATCAGCCCGCTGCGGCTTTTGTTCCGACGGCCCGCGGAACGTTTAAAAATGTGCAAGAAAATAAGTTCATATTCTAGGTACACACTGCAACAAGAGAATGAGAGCTATATAAAGCGACAAAACTGATACTTCAATGTCCATTGGTTGTTTTGTACACACAGTCCACGTTCTTCGACGTATCGATTAATGTTTGCTGAAACCCGCGGAAGATAGAGAGTATTTAGAAGCATTTGAGATGTGGTGTTGGAGGAGAATGGAAAGGATTAGCTGGACAGAAAAAGTAACTAACATAGAAGTATTAGGTAGAGTAGGCGAGGAGAGAGCCCTTATAAAAGTTGTTGAGAACAGGAGAGGAAAGATGATTGGACACCTTATACGACATGACAGCTTAATCGGAAATATCATTGAAGGGAAGGTAGAAGGAAAGAGAGGAAGAGGAAGACCGCGTATTAGCTACATGAGCCAAGTGAAGGCGAAGATAGATGTCA
This sequence comes from Gandaritis pyraliata, assembly GCA_947859175.1. Taxonomy (NCBI): domain Eukaryota; kingdom Metazoa; phylum Arthropoda; class Insecta; order Lepidoptera; family Geometridae; genus Gandaritis; species Gandaritis pyraliata. Next base: position 1,545,138 of record OX401867.1, on the reverse strand, counting down.
TGTCGTATAAGGACGTCAAGGAAGCTGCCCTGAAAAGAAGAACCTGGCGGGAAATGCATACATTACGCCGACAAGAGCATAGCTCTTAAGTTAGAAGAAGAAGAAACCCGCGGCCCGCGACTTCTATAACATCCCAAAGTTTGGACCGCAACTTTGCAAAGATTGTACCTGTTCTAAATGTTCAAAAAAAAGTTTGTATATTGATGAATGTATATTAACAGGATCAAGTTCGATGGCCAGCATATGCGGAGGGTCGCTGGCGCTCCTAGACGCGGGAGTCAGCGTCAGCTCGGCCGCGGCCGGCGTCGCGGTGGGGCTGGTCGCGCGACTCTGCGACCAGGGACACATGACCGACTACAGGATTCTCACTGATTTGTTAGTGAGTCCCTTTTCATCTTTTTTTAACCCCCAATCGAAAAAGGAGGGTGTTGGATCTTTGCTCACTTTTAGAGGGTAGATAATTTATGTTTGCCATCCGCTTTTCACAACTACCCTCGTTGTAAGGAAAATATTATATTTAAATTATATAATTATATTAATATAATTGTTGTTTCCTTTGACGGCGTGGTGTGTCTATGGTCTCGTAACTCTGAAAGTAGAAACCAATAAATCGAACCCACGACTCACAGCACGGAAGGCAGAGCTAATACCGATTGAGCTGTGACGTCTAGGCACCTGTTTCTGCGTGTTCCAAGAGTTCCAACTAAAAGTTTTCAAATTCTGCCATATCTAAGCACTGCAAACTTGACGTGGTTGGGCTCTACTAAATAATAAAATGTAGGGACACCTAACATGTCTTGTTTCCACATTTTCTTACTAAAATTATTTTATTTTATTTCCCCAGGGTATAGAAGACTATATGGGTGATATGGATTTCAAAGTGGCGGGCACCAAGAAAGGCATCACAGCATTACAAGCCGATATCAAAGTGTCGGGGCTGCCACTGAAAGTTGTGATGGAGTCTGTACAGAAGGCGTGTGATGCTAAGACCAAGATTATTGACATTATGAATAAATGTATCGACAAACCTAGGTATAGTATTTTAAATAATTTATAAGTATAAAAAACTAAAAAAATCGACTTCAATTTGACTACCAAATTTTTTTTTTCGGCTTCATCATGAAATGATGATGATAGCAGTTCATTAGGAATGTTCTAGTGACCGTAAACCAACACCACTAAACATTCGCAGGAAAGTAAAATATGCAATTTTGTATACGTGGATGGCATGTCTTCCAGTTAATTTAATTTAAAAGCCAAAGTACTGAACCGATTTTAATGAAATTCTTATGGGACTAATCTAGAAGTAAATCCTTTTAAGTAAATAAGAAAAGAATTTTTCAAATCGGTTTATAAATGACGGAGTTAAAACAAACGTTTAAAAAATATTATTTTCTCACATTTCTTATTATATATCTTAGTAATACATGAACCTATGTTTCACCTTTGTCACAGAAAAAATTACCTTAACCCCTTGTAAATACAATTAAAAATCAATTTTCAGAGAGGGTCGCAAAGAAAACATGCCGGTAACAGAAATAATGGAAGTAGAAGCGCACAAAAGAGCCAAACTAATCGGACTTGCCGGCAGCAACCTGAAGAAACTATACGTAGAAACTGGTGTGCAGGTAACGAGATGCTACTGGACTCTAGAACTACACAGTCTCAGTTTTGCTTTGCTCTTTTTATGTGTTAATCCAGGCTACGAACTATATGTATTCCAAGTTACATCCAAATCGAACCAGTAGTTTTTGCGTGAAAGAGTAACAAACATACATATATAAACTTTCGCGTTTATAATATTAGTAGGATAGGACGTTTATCCACAAAGAAAATTACGACTAAATGCGGTATTTACAATATTTATGATATTTACAAAATACACATGCAACAGTTGAGCTATCATTGCAAACGATTTATAGATAGCTCAACTGATCCAAAACAGTAGCAATCGAAAGCGTGCCCAATACACTAACTGTATTGCCGCACTGAATAGCAACGATAAAGTTTAGAGTCGAGAGGAAAAACTATATTTGCCTACTTTTATAGACTAAGATGTTGGTCTTTTCAGCTTAAAAAATTATAAAAATAAACTGGTTGCGCAATTTTCAGATCACACCAATAGACGAAACGAAATACAACGTGTTCGCGCCATCACAAATCGCAATGGACGAAGCGAGATTGCGAATAGACGCGTGGCTCACCACGGAACGTACGCCTGAACTCGAATTCGGAGCTATTTACAAAGCAAAGGTCGTCGAGGTCAAGGATATAGGCGTCATGGTGACCTTATACTCCGGCATGACTCCAGCGTTAGTCCATAACACACAATTGGACCATAGAAAGGTAAAATTAACAGTGTTTTTGTCCCCGGGCGAGCTTTGCATCACTACCGTACATAGATAGATAGATAGACACGTTTATTCAAATCACCACAAAAGTACAATATTAATAGGCAAACATCATCATTTCCCTGCCCTTATCCCGCGCTAGGCGGGGTCGGCACAACATGTCTTTTTCTTCCACTCGCTCCTATCATTCGTCAACTCAGAATCTACTCCTCTCACATTCATATCCTCTTTTACACAATCCAACCACTTCAATATTAATAGGCAAACAACATACATAAAAACAAACAAAGCATAACTTAAAATTAAAAATAAAAGCGAGTAATAACTAAATCAAAAACTAATATTAAGATCTACTCTGTGTGGTTGTGAATCGCCATACTTCTGCCGCCGCGCACTGATGCTCGCATTGTGTTCCGGTTTGAAGGGTATGGGTACCGGTGCTATTACACGCACATGAGACAGGATACGTGAGGCAATGCATTGTTATAGGCAGTGGTTACCGCTTAACATCAGGATCATAGGCTTGTTCCATCATTTGTATATTAAAAAAAAAAACAATTTTAGCAGTAGACTGTTATATTGTGTTTCTTTACAGATAATGCACCCTTCAGTGCTGGGCCTGGACGTGGGTTCAGAAATCCAAGTGAAATTCTTCGGTCGCGACCCCGTCTCAGGACAAATACGACTGTCGAAGAAAGTGTTGACGTCACCCCCGCCCGGTATTGTTAGAAAACTTGACAAAAGTTAATTGCTTAGAGCTGTTTAGATGTGCCTTTGACTACCCCCTTAAATAACCTAACCTAACTGGGCTCATGTTGGTAGCATAAATATATTTAAGACCCTTTTGTACAACATGAACGCAATAAAATATTGAGTATTGTGTATTGAGAAATATCCGGTATATTGAGAATGAAAAGATCTGAGTCTGAGGGTCTTTACAGCCTATTTTTTTCGTCTAGATCTAGATAAATATTCATGGACTTTTCATAGAACAATCTCTAGTCCCAAATTAAAAAACTTGCAGTTAGCATCACAAGTCACTTTCAGAGTTTCAAAACTATGTACTGTTTGGCTCTATTAAATGTTCTATAGGCGTAATTCCAATTAGCACTCAAGGGTCTAGAAAACGATTAAGGAAACCATATAATTTTAACAAATTCTAGCTATGATGATGGGTTTTTATTCAATTCACTGATCGTTCTTGTAAATAAAACCCTTATTGACGTTGTGTTTGAGTACTTTGCTAAATTGAGTTAGGTACTTATCGACTTATCAGAGTGTAGATTATCATAAAGTTTTATGATAACATTATGTTAGGTTAGGAAGTTGTTTGTTTTGTGAATATGCGAAGAGATGTTTTGCATTGTCTAACATTTAGACAATCATTGATTTAATGGTTCATTTTATCTAAATTGTAAATATTATTTTGTTTATTCAATAAAATTATTATTACAACTATTGCATTTTATATTTTCGAACTACCTTCTTTTTCCACTAGAATCTTTGGGAACATAATTTAGTAGGCAAGATGTATATGTCTCAAGCATACATATAGATTTTTCTTACCTCACTGTATCTCGTGCATCATTTTATTTATTTTAAAAAAGTATGGAATTAAAATAAAACATCAATGAATTTAATTTATTTGTATATTGAAAGAAATATCTGTACATTCTAGAAATATATTGGTATCACAAAGGGACGTTTCTTCGAAGGCACTACATTGCACTGGACCCTATGCATAGAAAATAATAGGTATATTATTATATATTATGTACATAATTAGTACAAATACATGACATCCTCTTTGAAGATATCCTCCTAGAGACTATACACTTTGTATAAGGCACAAGCAGTTTATTTTCTAGTAAATTCTATACAAAACTCACAAAGGGTCCAAAAAAACTACAAAGTGATTGTCAAAAAATAAAGGAATTAACAGTATTCCCTAATTTACGATTAAATAAGAAAAAATATACATTACAAATGTAAATCAACATGTCAAGTTCACATCTCGCAGTCTTTGATTTCGTTGTGACTACCAGCAAATAACAAACAATATATTATTACGTTATTAATCATCTATTTACAATATTCGATGAGATAATATAAATTAATTCGAATAGGAATGCTCTGCGCAGAGCGAAATAACCGCGCAAATTAGAGGAGGAAGGTAGTCGGATCTTTCTTTCCGTTTAAAAAGAGAGGTCAGAGTATCTTAACCGGTCTAAAATGCGCAGTGAAAAAAAAATACACCTATAACCGTGCTAAAGAATAATGGTGGCAATAGATTTACATTTAATAAATAAATCCTTACATTTGTTAGTAAATGTGTTATTGAGTAACAAATGCACGTTTTGGTACAGTCCAAAATAATGCGGTAGAGTTTTTGATAATTCTTTTACACAGACATTGAGATCAGATTGACTAACTATTACCACCGGGTGCGACTGCCACGAAGCGAGTAAACAATAAAAAATAATTATCCATACACAAAAATATTGCGTCACCCAAAATATTATGCTGTAACTTTACATATCAATGGCATTTTTTTTTTCACTTAAAGCATTAAAAAAACCATTCTGATTTTGCAAAATCAAAAATAAACAAGTCTAGATAACTTTTAATGTCATGTTAATCTGTTTGGCAATTTTAAGAGGCACTAAAGTTAGATCAACTTATACGATGGCAAGATACGAACAATGTTAGTACCTATTACTAAAATAGGGCGTTTGCGACATTATGAGACAATTTTTTTTCGATTCAACTTATGTCTAAACGTCCGGCGCAAATCACGAACTAACTTTATATATACTCTATTTTACCGTAAATAAAGTTTAGATTTCAATAAAGTGGGACATATATATAGCTGCCTTTAAGGGTTGCCACCACTTCAAATAAAATCAGTTTTTTTACACAAATGTTATGATTTACGCCGGGCGTTATACGCCCTTAGCCTCAATATGCCATTAAAGATATTTATTATAATTCCACAATTAATTTAAATCGAAATGCAATCGTTTTTTTGAGTATTCAAAATGTTCGAGTTATATTATCCAAATTGATTTCGATGACGTCGTAAAAAACCGTTCGTTCGTCAAAATCATCTCGTAGATGATGTAATTGTAAATCTTATAACAATAGACATAAAGCTTATGAAGGTCCACTAATTTAATTATCCCTTTACTGAATACTTTAATTTCAGTATAAAAAGTTGATATAAAATATTTCAATATTTTTATAATCAGTAAAGGGAACCCACCTTTTCCTTGGACGACACGATCCAAAAAATAGCTATCATCAGAGGCCTTAAGGTGGCCTAAAAAACATCGAGCAACAATCAAAACAATCAAATGATATATTTGATTTCGAGTTTGCTAAAATTAGTAACACAGTCGCTTAATAAATCGATCCCATTGACTATTGGAGGGTACTCCTAAAAAGTTTCTAACTTTAGGTCAAACCTTGGATTATCTTCTTTTTATTTTTGCTCAAATGCAAGTATATTTTATATCGACATGCTCTGTGTACTAAACTTTAACTCTCCAAGACAATACTGATTGGATCGCACCCCCACTTAAAGCCGATTTACATTGGACAAGTGTTTAGCGAAGTAGATAAGTAGCAGTGTAAACCGATCGGACACTAGCGAGTTTAACTTTACAGGCGTTCAGAGGGTTTACTTAGAATCGCTTCTCAACTTCCGTTATAAGTAACGTTAATTACTGTTTAAAATAGTGCAATCTCGTCTTGTTTACATAGAAAGAGTGACAGGGAGATTTAAGACCGAAACAACATGCCACTATCCTTGACTAATGTAAATCGATTCTTACTGGCTGAGTCCGAACAGCTTGAGCGCGTTGAAAGCGGTAGCCAGCGCCACGTCCTCGGGACTCTGCCCCAGGAAGCCAGCCACTAGTTCAACAATGGCCGGCAGAGCGCAAGGCTCGTTGCGTTGAAACGTGCAGTAGCGATTCACGAAGTTCATTGACCTGCGAGAAATTATGCCATTTTAAGTAAAACTGGTAGTTATAGGGACGGTCTACCAAGCATAATGTTCAGAGTGATATGCAACCATGGTATTACTCTTACAGTCGCACTGAGAAACATTAGTATTACTTACTAGCAGTTACCCGCGACTTCGCCCACAAAAAAAAAACAAAAAACATAATATAACCTTAAAAAATGCGGGAAAAGTAGCTTATGTCTTAATCCAGGTTACGAACTATAATATATTATAAGTTTCATCCAAATCGGACCAGTAGTTACAGCGTGATTGAAACACAAACATCTAAAATCTCATCTACCTGAATGAAATACCTATTTTTGTGAGTTCTTATGTGCCTACCTAACTTGCTTTCAAATCGTGTTCAAAATGTTCAATCAAATCCAAATTTTCAAATATTAACAAATTATAATGACATGACCGACGGGACGCCACTTTGACTTTGACACTTCTTTGCTAACTGTGTTATGGTTGGATTGGATACTGCCTGCCCTATTATGGCTGGCCACGGAATGCGAATGTAGCCACAGAGTATATCTTTTTATTTTATTTTCATGATTGCGACAGACTGACGACTGACTGACTGAACAATATAATTTATTAATCTTATGAGTATCTTTATGTAATGTGAGTAGTGTGAGAACCAGTCGTTGACCTTACACAATTTGGCTATCTAGGTGTAAATTTAGTACCTATATAATAATTTGTAATGACGTCACCTCTTCCCCCCTTTTTTTGGCTCAGTCTGAAAAACAGCGCTGCTCCGCCTTTTGTGGAGCAGCAAACAAGCTGAGACTAAGCTTTTTTGGCATGCCTAGGCATAGGACCGCTTTTGTTTATTTTTGCTTTGTGTGTTTTGTTTTATTTAAGTTTGTGTCCTAGCTATACCTACCTACTTTGTTTTCTTATTTTATTTTTTTTCTTTGTGTACCTACTTACTTATGTCTTATTTTTTTCTTTGTGCCAAAATAAATTTTTTTTTCATTTTCATTTTTCATTTTTAAAAATTGACATTTATAATAGTAGTGGGATTTAAAATTAGTGGCGTCTCTATTCGTCATTACTTATGTCGGAGTAACTATTGATTATCTTTGGCATACATCTCTCAGTGCGGCTGATAGTTACAACAGGAAACTGGGAAACTTATACTTTTTTTTTTAATTTTTCTTATTATTCAGTACAATTTTTCTTAGCTTTTGTAAACAAACAACCCATCTTTAAAAGTACATTGAAATGATTAGATTAGATATAACTTTTATCTGTTACTGCCCCAAATAGATTTGAGGTGTCTGCGACTATCATACAGATTATATAAACCCACATTATTAAGTTATCTAGGCGCAACCTTGTTATACAAGTTATAATCTTGCCGTCCAATTTTTTTTTTATATCCTACTATCCTATCCTACTATAATACTATAAATGCGAAAGTTTAGATGTTTGTGTTTCAATCACGTCTAAACTATTGAACCAACTTGGATGAAACTTGGCATATATATAGTTCGTAACCTGGATTGACACATAGGCTAATTTTTATCTCGAATAATTAACAGGATCTACAGGATAAAATGAACGAAAAGGATTAGCAGCGCCAATTGGCAAGAGGATTTCATTGTCATGTCATGTCACGTCAGTTTGACAGGGCGTAGTACTACCTCTTTGGTCTAACGACTAGCGTTTGACATTCCAGTACGAGTTCGGTGTAATGAGGTGTTATGTCAAGTTTCTCAAAGTATCCGCTCGGTACACGCACAGATAATATAATGTACACGGAAACTGTAGACGCGTACGAAGTCGCGGGTAACTGCTAGTAACTATATAATGGAACTATCCGATGGCCCACCTATTGTTAAGCGGTTAACTCTGCCTATAACAATGCATTGCCTCGTTGATGACTCATTGATACCTTGTGATGCATTGCACTGCGCCCATCACTAAGACATAAAGGTATTAAGTCTCAAGTGCCTGTAATTGCTTTATTTAAATTACACTAACCTCTCAGTCAAATGATCTTTGACATGCAATGGCAGCTTGGAAGCCCTCATATTTGGGTACATAAACGGCGAATCAGTTTCAACTAGTAATTTATCCAGAGGTAGTATTCCTTCCGACAGCAGCCTCCTGATCCCTCCATCTGATTTATCTTTGCAGATATACCCTGTGATCCCTAAATAGAACCCCTTCTCGATATATTTCAGCCCTTGTTCTACGGAGCCAGTGAATGAGTGGATTACGACTGGGGGTAGTCGAGTGCTGAATTCTTCTAAGATTTTTATTAGGTCTTCTTGGGCATCTTTCTCGTGGACGAATAGAGGTTTTCTAAGCTCGCATGCCATTTCAACCTGGAATGGAATAATCATTTTAGAATTAGAAAGATAGATAGATAACTCTTTATTGATTACTTACATACTAAACACAGTTTTACAAACTTAAAAATATCATAAAACACAAAAAAGGTAGGTAATACAATCTGGACGGCCTTACACAATTTAGGTACAGTCAGTCTCATTAAATTTTTAAATCAACATAGGCCGGTCATTGTTCATTTTGTCTTTTCGTTTATCCATAATTTTCTTTTCTTTATTTGGTTGAAAGCGCAAACTAAACATTAATAAACATTTCCAATTAGAGAACATGCCCGATGCATCTAAAGACAGGAAACGCTGAAAGAATTTAAAAGACGACAGATATCTGAGAATCGTCAGCTATTTTAAGACGCTACAAAACTACAGAAGTTAGATCTATATAAAATGGTTACGGGAATACTGTCTGGCTGGTCACATACCGTCCCGCGAACGGTGTGACAGAACTTGTGCACGGTACAAATTGTGGTACAAATGGACAACAAAATGGACGCCAAATGGGCGCTGACATTGTGTCGAGTCAATCTAAGGCCGCGGATGGTTGTAAAAAAACAACATTATAGAGACTTCGAAAAAAGTACATCTCTATGCACTTACACACGCATTTGACGCGTTTACACCCGGCCACAGGTCAAGTGATACACCCAATACAACCATAACTACAATAACTTATAATTGTTGGAAATAGGCGCAATAGGCTAGGGCGCGCGCCGCGCTCGCAGCCCGTCCTACGCAAACACACTGTCGTCCCTCTCGCACGATTCACAACATTCAACTACTAATAGTTCAAAGTCCAAACAGTGTAGGTGGACGTGTCTTCGGCTGTACAAAAGTCAACTGTTTCTAAGTATGAGCAGGTAGATAAACACGCTTTTGTATGCCCAGTCCGGGTTGTGCTTTTACAACAAAACAAGGCTTAAGTAAATAATTTTCTAATTATGCATTCACAGAATAAAAACGCGTGCTAGAAGAACGTACAAAATAATACTAATCTGTAGGAAAATAACGCGAACGAAGTCGAGGGCGTTCACTAAAAAATAGATAAAACGCAGAGGATTTCTGGACAATGTCCGATGCATCCTTATAGGTTGGGACGGTGCCAGCGACTCTGATAGTTTAGTTTCTATTAGACTATACATGAAATGGGTATCTTTTTATTTCATCTTTTAAAGTGTTCGGACTAAACTGGAGATTTTAGATACCTTGCCACAGTGAAACTGCTGAACCGGTCTCGATCCGACACAAAAATAGCTCAATACTCAATACATTTAATTGTTTTCACATGGCTTACATTTCTACTTAGATTTAAGGTATAAGTAGGTATCTCATGGACCCTGGCATAGGATGTAGCAACATGGAGGCAGACCGAGGTTATACATGTACCTAGGTACTTAGTAGATTAATAGGGTTAGAAGCTCTGAGACTACATCTTGATTCGACTAGATAGCAGTTATGACTACATCGCTCTCTGCCTGAATCTCGATATGAATACATCGCATTAGGCCTACATAGCTGTCCGACTATATATACATACGCCCTGTTATCAGATTGACTTGATATCGATAAGACGTACAATGGTATCTAAAAGTATCTAGTCGAATCAAGATGTAGTCTCAGAGCTTCTAACCCGATTAATATCATATAATCATATAATAGTTTTAAAATGTAAATCGTATTTTAGGTAGGTAGGTACTTTTTATCGCACCCAAACAAAATGTAACTATAGGTTTTATGAAGTAAACATTTTGCTTCTTCTTTCGTGATTTCATCACGCTAAATGTTTGTTGTACTTAAATGGGAACTGAACCCACAAGCTGAAGCTAATAACTGAGCTGTTATTTATAAAATACTTAAGCCAGGAGCAATGTCACGATAAGAGTTGTGTTGTGAATAAGCATCATTCAGGTCATGAATACATGAAGACTTCTGACTCACGGAAACTCTAAATAGCTGGAATTTGTAAGCCTACGTATACAATGTGTAAGAACATTTATGGAAGCTGCGTATGAGCAACTTTTATCTCCGCAACTAGTCTCTCACATCTATAAACAGCACCTCTTATTTATTACCTCGAAGTCCATTCCGATCAAGGTTATCTGGTAGAGATTGCTGATCAGCGTTAAGACCGCTCATTGTATCATTAATTAAGTTTTGTTTTTATTCTGTTGTATGCTTAGCTTTAGGTGTGCAGTACCTATTTTCTATCTTCTATCTAAACCTGCGACGTGCCTTATTTCGTAACATTCTGAGTGTGTTATTCTCTTCAATTCAAGAACACAACAGTTTTGTGAAACAAAACGATTAGGCAGTAATTATCTATTCACACTTGTCGCAGAATGAGAAGGTGGGAAGAAAGTCTCATGGACACACGCCCTAACGTTTATCCCGAAGCGTAGGCAGCATCATATTACAATGAATCAATTTAACCTTTGCAATAACAAATTGCTGGCAACCGAGTCACTCCTACAGATCTATTGACATGACCAGCTCTTTGTAGTCTTCTCGTACCTACTATTGATTCTTCTGTGGTATAATGAATGATACCAGGCTGCCAGAACATTAGGATAACGTAGAAATGTCACCACACTGGTACTTCAGCATTTAAGTATATTTCTTTGTAAAAATGACCATACAAAAAAGCTAGGAACCAAGCTGTAGTTTGTTGCCCATTCTTGTAGGCTCAGAGAAATTGGTCGCGTGGAACTGGCACCTAGAATCACCTAGTTATACATAATCCTTGTATAACTTGTATATTGAATAAAAGAATTAAGACTTTTTGAAACAAAGATGAAGTCGCATGTCAAGAAGCAGGATTTCCATTCCACCAATAAACAGTTCTGCAAATCTTTGCATGCTGCGTTTTTAGGTCTCGCAAGACGTTTGACAATGCTGCTTTGTCTTCTAGTAATCGGTGGTGAAACTGACCTGACGTTTGAAGACATCTCTCTGCACATGTGGCTCGGAGAACTCCTTGCTGTAGTTGAGTCCACACTCGCCGACCGCGACGCACTCCGGGGCGCTCGCTATGTCGAGTAGCTCCGTCCACATCTCATCTTCGATCATTGATTTCGCATCATGTGGGTGGACTCCTAACAAAATAAAATTTTATGTCAAATGAATCATTGGTTTAAAGGAATTATGTCAATAATGAGTCAAGGGTTATATGCTCCAAAAATACTCAAAATTAAGCAATGATTTGAGTATAGATTTCTATTGAAATTTACACTTTATCCCTACCGCATAGAATTTTTTTTTTTTTAATAACCCACGAATAATTTTAATGTATCACATTGCTAGGCTAATGTCACAGATCTCTATTATTTTTTATCAAACTTTTTATTTAATAATTATTTTATTAAGATTATGACAGTTTCAAGGGATTTTGCCATATTTACATGCCCCTGTAGTTCCTGGAACATAATTTTAGATTGATCGAGTATCACCAAAAAGAAAATGTGATGAAGGAGTGAGCAGTTTAAAAATCAGCCTCAATCACCTTTCCTAGGTTTAGAAGAAGTTAAATATACAATAACTTACCTGCTGTTGAATAAATTGTGCTAGGGTAGAGGCGGGTTAACCTTAAGGCTTCTTTACTGTTTCGTACTGACGTGCCTGTGACCATAATCTTTTGGACGCCTGTGGAAGGGGAAGAGAGAAGGATTTAGGTTACTTTTAAGTAACTTCAATACTGGAAGAGTCTTAGGTCTTATTTATTTTTGTTTAAGAACAAGCAGCTTTGCTGATGTTTACATCATATAGTATTGAAATATTTGTGTATTTATCCGGTTCAATGTACACAGAAACAAAAATTTATCAAACTGGAGTCTGACAGTAAATTATACACATATAAAAGTACGAGTTTTAGAAGTATATGATTTAGTGAGAACTTTTATAGTGGACCCACATAACCAGCCACCGGCTTTCGTGTCGTTAACATTTTCCACCATTTGTTGTCCACTTAAATACCTGAAATTGAGCTCTTAGGGTTTTATACACCACTAAATGATGGTATAAGATCTGATATGTAGAGGTATATCTAGTAGACTCACATTTTATTATTCAAATACATACTTACGCAAACTGCAAATATATTTAACTATAATATTATTCTAAAATCTAGTAGACTTTCATACGCTCATTGTGCAATGCAATTATAATTGTTACGCTAAGGTAGCTCTAAAGCTACAATTACTTAGTCCAATTTTTACCAACTATTTATGTAACATCAATCAACAAGTAATATGAGCATTAAAGTGCCGCAAAAGGATATTAAGCATAATTCATACACGAATTCAATGCGTGAATGAATTAGTTATACTGACTACCTACTACCGGTGGCAGGAATTGTATCGTAAAGAATTAATGCCTCGCACGCAATGAAACATTTCTGTATCAAATCATAAGTTCCATGCTTGAGTTTCATACCTGCATCTTTCGCCCTTTGCACAACAGAATCGAGATCACGACCGTATTTCTTGTTAGTTAAGTTTGCGCCGACGTCGATTACAATAAGATTCTCGTAACATCCCTTCAGGTTATCAGATACTTGGGTTTCTTCCGACGTCATCCTCGATTTTGTATGAAGCTTATTGGTTCGGTGTTTACCTGGAATTTATGGCTGTTAGGTGTTTTTTATTTTAATATTGTAAGTATATAATGTAAAACAAGAGAAGGCACTTACAATTTGTATCAAACACTCTTACTAAATAAGCTTCTGGAATATTTATATTTTAGAAAAAGGATAGCCCACTTCACTGAGCTGCCACCATGTTTTTGTGATGCGTTTTCATTTACATTACAAACGTCAAATAATCAGATGTTTTAAAATAAAGCGGTTCCATTGGCCTATATTAAAAATAACAATGAGCTCTATTGGCTGAAAATATTGTGTACGAGAACGTACGAACGTACGTTCTGAAATAATGGCGCCGTTTACACTATCAATATTATTACGCGATACTGCGATCTGCGATCGATTATCAAAGTCTAGTCTGATTCAGGAAAGCGTCCATTAGAGGATGAAAACGCGTCTGCTAGAGGCCCCTACTCGCCTCGCAACTTAACTTTTCCAACAGTCTTGGTCTAGGGGGAAGGTGTGGGTAGGAAACTAGGTTAATTTACTTTACATAAACTTAAACAAATGTTTTGAAGAATGCGTTACCAAAAAAGTCCGTAACATTAAACCCATGCGCAGATATCCAACTTGGTACAATAGCGATATTATTGCCGATATTAAAACTAAATGGACTCTTCATAAAATTTGGAAGTGTTCCAAAGATCCCCATGTATACAGATTCTTTAGTAGTATCAGATCGTCTTTAAAACATAATATTGCAATTGCTCATAGTAACTACACAAATAACATCCAGGAAAACTTGTCTATTAATCCTAAAGCATTTTGGAATTATGTTAAAAGTTTACGTACAAAGGGAGGGTTTGATCCATGTATTACCTATGAAGGTCAAAAGCACACCGGTCAAGCAGCAGCTACGGCATTTGCTAGTTATTTTAGTAGTGTATTCCTTCAACGTATTCCAGACCTCAATGCTGAGCAAGTAAACTCAATGAGTGATTGTCCATTAATAAGTGTTCAAGCTCTCTCTATGGCCGAAGTAGAAGCAAGCATCAGAAAGCTTAAGCCAAAGAGCTCACCAGGCCCTGATAACATACCTCCATATATAATTAAAGCATTCAAATCACAATTAGTACCAGTTTTAACACATATATTTAACATATCCCTATATACATTTACCTATCCGGAAGTATGGAAGCAATCTCGAGTTGTACCTATTCTCAAGGCAGGTGACAAAACATTAGTCGAGAACTATAGGCCCATTGCGATCCTGTCGTCCCTTGCCAAACTCTTTGAGAGTGTCTTACACACAAACTTAAACAAGCAAATCGAACCATATTTAAATGATGCTCAACACGCTTTTAGGAGAGGCCGATCAGTTAATACCAACTTAATCACTATAGTAGACTACATAACAGCAAAACTAGATTCCGGCATTCAGGTAGATGTAGTATACCTGGATTTTAAAAAAGCTTTTGATCAAATAGATAACGATATTCTGTTAAGTAAGTTTAGTGCTTTTGGTTTTTCTCCTAAATTACTGAAATTATTTGCTGACTATCTGAGAGGTCGTAAGCAATTTGTGCGTCTTGGTTGTTATGATTCTGCTCCGTATCATACTAGGTCAGGTGTAAGTCAAGGTTCATCTTTAGGGCCTCTACTTTTCATCATGATGGTCGATGATCTAGCCAAACAACTTGAGTTCGCCAAGTGCCTTCTTTATGCAGACGATCTGAAACTTTACATCGAAATAAACTCCGTAAGCGACTGTTACGCCTTGCAACGAGACCTGAATGCAATACAACTGTGGAGTGAAGAAAATAGACTGCATCTTAATGTCAATAAATGCCAAGTAATGTCGTATAGCAGATCCTCGCGACCATTCAACATGCCATATCAACTTCATGGGGAGCTGCTACAACGCAAACAGAAAATAAAAGATCTAGGCGTACTCTTTGACCCACGATTAAATTTTCACGATCATATGTTCAAACTTGTAGCAGATAGCTTCAAAAGACTGGGATTTGTTACACGAAACTGCAGGGAATTTCATAATATTACAGCTATTAAACTTTTATATACAGCCCTAGTTAGATCAAAACTAGAAGCTAGCGCATGTGTGTGGAATCCCCATCAGACAACATACACTCTTATGATCGAGAAAGTACAAAAAAGGTTTCTCCGTTTCCTATATAAAAAGGTCCATGGTTATTACCCGTTCATGTATCCTACTCAATTTCTACAGGGTACTCTGGGATTCAACTCTTTAGAAACGCGTCGGGTACTAGACCAAATCCTAACTATATGTCGGATATTAAGAGGACTTCTCCACTGTCCTGAACTTTTAAGTGAGGCCAGTCGACTCTGCGTCCCTGAAAACCGCACCAGATTTCGACCTGGGCGAGTGCCTCTGTTTGCAGTGATGCCCGCTAACACCGTTGCTCGTCAACAATCCCCAATATGCAGGGCTCAACGGCATCTCAATGTTCTCGCCGCATCGTCGCAAGCGCACCTTGACGTTTTTGCTGACAAGTGGCCAGTTATTGAAAGACTCTGCTTACAATATTGTGAGCAACTAGAGTATAAATAAATAGATATAAGTGTACATACATTACAAACAACGTGCAATTTATTATAAGATTACCTATGTATAAAATCGTTATTATTTTTATTTTTTAAATTCTTTATCTTGTTTTTAATTTTTAATTGTTTATTCTCTCTGTTATTGTATATTCTTTTTTGTAAATATGTGTACCTACCTTTAGTGACGGTTTAGATGTACCTACTTCCTGTAGATACTAAATTCTGTAATGTTACTTTTAAGGCTGAATAAATAAATACTAAATACTACTACTAAATACTACCTTTTGAGCAGTCAATTTGACATCGACAAATGACAGTAGACTAGACTAAACAAAGAAATAACTCAAAAATTCTCAAAACAAAAAAAAACCAAGTCTGGAATTTTCTATTTTCTAACCAAAACTACATCAAAATGCCGCGTTTCCTCAACAAAAACGCGGTGATAGTGATAATGCTGCCAGTTCTGTTTGGCGCTCACTACGGATGGTATAAACTTCAAACAGTCGACAATCTTGTTCCAGCTGAAGACAGATCCAGGCTACCTGGACCTATTGCGAAGGTAAGCCTGCGTTCTACTATCCATTTACCTCTAACATATAACAGTATAGGGTACATAACTTTAATACTAGTATTACTGTACCTACCTATCCAGTAATAAGAGGAACTACAGGATAGATCTCGCGCGTTGCCTGTGGTCCAGCCAGCTTATTTTGGTTGACCGACCACAGGTCTATCAAAACTGGGCTTCACCAAATAGGTACTAAAACCTTCTCTTATTTATAGGGGGTTCTAGGAGACCCTGGATATCCCCCTGCCTCAATTCTGACTTAGGTAATATCACAGAATATGATTAAGTACCATCCTTATATGTTGCTCATTACAATAAGCACCGGTCTAGTGGTAGCGGCCCCGCCTTCCATCTTAATGTTGTGGGTTCAAATCTGGTTGTGCACCAATGGGTTCTTGAAAAATTTGTGTGCAGTGCAAGTGGTCAATATTTATGAATGTTTCACACAACACCCTCTAACCCACACTAACCAAATGCCTCTTCATGCATCTTGAGTTCATGTATTTGAGTAAGTCAAGATGTTGGAGTTGTATTTCTTATGAAATAATTAGCCGAACTAAAAGTTCTATCATTCTTTTTTTTCCGTGTTGGATTAGAAGGTCTATTTCTATTGCTTCGAAAATTCTAATTCTTCATTGTACAATTTGTTACTATAAAAGTCCAGTTGACCGTACCACAAGTCCTTTTTTTCCATGGCCGAGACTATTCTTTAATTTTGGCATTGTTTGTTTCAGTTACTGGACAAAGATTGAACAATGGATGATATATGTAAATACAACTGTAAATATAAATTATATGGTGATTCAATGTAAGTTATTTTGTCAACTCTCAGTAATATCAGATTAGTCAATAAAATTATTTAGTCCAAATTACT
Organism: Gandaritis pyraliata; assembly: GCA_947859175.1. Lineage (NCBI taxonomy): Eukaryota > Metazoa > Arthropoda > Insecta > Lepidoptera > Geometridae > Gandaritis > Gandaritis pyraliata. The sequence goes on along the minus strand of OX401867.1, from coordinate 1,527,820 downwards.
CTTTAATTAACTTAACATAATGTTAGTTAGTAGGCGAAGGAATTTTGTTCATAGCGAACCAATCTGACTTGGACCTGTAAGAGTTTTGTAAGCAGATGGTGGTCATGTGGTGCCTGGCACCATAGATGCCGTTCAATAAAAACTTCATTATGGGTCAGCTATGAGTAGTCAGCTCTTTTGCTGGCTGCTCTCCTTCTGCCCATACAGCATTCACCACCTTTAGTCTGATAATAATTAAATAGAGGGAAGAGTAGATAATCCAAGATGCTCGTAGCTATGAAAATCCATGGGTCAGGTGTATATAGAATGAAAGTATCAGTTCAATAAATAAATCTTTATTCGTCATCGCTACCTTGGCCTCGGGCCGAGTGGTGCTAGTCATATGGTGGGCAGGTGGCTGCGAGAGTCCCCCGGTTTCTTGCCCTTTGGTTGAGACCGGTCGTTGATGATCAGCGCCGGCAGCATTGGTGATGACTGCACCTGCAATGTTTAAGTTACTGGTTAGCGAACGTCAAAGGTTTATGCCTGGTTCCTGTTCCACGGGCGTCCATCATGCCCAGTTCATATAAACTACGAGTGTTCATGACGCCCGTACGATATGCCCGGTTTCTACGTTTCATGACTGCCAAAGCGTCTTTTTTTTGGTGAATCTCAGCCATCAGCTACCTAAATAGACTCTGCACCTATTTTCTCATGCACTGCACACCCCTGAACATGCTGGAATGGCTATTGTGTTAATTCTGTGAATAAGCTGAATGTTAGGTAGGTACATTTGAAGAAGCAGTCTCATTAATAACTGTTAATTTACCCCAAACCCCTTACATAACTATTAATTTACCCCTAAATCTCCACTTTAAATATTCCGAACCTTCATTACTAACAAGCTACGGAAATTATTTCATCTACGCCAACAACTTTAATTAACTTACATAATTACGTTCACGTGAAACACCTTGGAAATAACCCACCTACTATCTACTCCACAAATCTCTACCCCAACATTAGGTACACTGTACTATACCTACGTCTAGCATTACTTGGCAATCTAGATAGCATATAGCGTTAAAGCACTATTCTAATGACTTAGCAACTCTAATTACAACCTTGAAGGGGTAATTTCTATGGGGTACCAAGTCATTCCACAGGCCAATGCATGGATCATACGTTTATCAAAAAACGTTAGGAATGGCCGTATTTTCTTGCCCGTTCTTCTAGGCTCTGGTTTAAGTTCAGATGCCTTTATTCTTGTGGTTTATGGTGTACCAAACATTCAAAACCTTCTACTAAATAAACTAATTCAAGTATAAGGCTATAAAGGTAAACAAGCTTAATAATATATAGCTGATTCTTTCTGTCTACAATACTGAACTCTGAACAACTTCTCAACGTCACCTCAGAAAAACAACCCCTTCTATTGTTATTGAGCCAAAGCATGTCCAGGTCCAGCTTATTTCTTGCCTTTCCCTTTTGAGGAGGCACTGGTTTCTGTCGGTGCTACTGTGGAAGTGTCTTCATTCGCGCGTTCCATGAATTCGTGCTGTGGTAAAGTGAAGATGTCAAAAGCTACGGTTTTCTATGTGTTAGTGGTGCTTGGGCTTTGCGCAAATATCTCGGTTTATACAGCAGGTCATTGATCAAGCGGAAAGCTTCACAGCCATCAGTCTACTTGCATAACAGCGCAGATTAAATTGACCAACGTAATCAGAAAAAGACTGCTTCGGTGATGAGGGTAACACTACGTGAAAAGCTTTTGCCTGTAATGATCGTGATTGTGAATACCTAGCAGTGATCTTATTCCTACACCGTGGATTTAGTGGTCACCTAAATGTAGGAAAGATTTACCCATGGAAGATAGGCCTAGCCTATCTATCTATAAATAAAGATGGTCTGGAAAAGCTCACCTGTGCCCTTCTAGCCTTTTCATACTCCTCGTGATCAGAATGCGGTACTGTGAATAGAAAGTTTTCGAAGATCGGATGCCGTAAAAGCTGTTCGCACGTCCACCTCATCATGGGGTCTTTGTCCAAACATTTCTGGAACGAACAACAGTTTAATTAGAGGTTTCTCCAGCAGAACCTAGCCATAGTTGGAAATCAGTTTGAAGAACTTGCACCTAGTTCTACTAAACTTAGACATATCAAGACAATGGTTTCGTTGCTGACTTCAATGAGGAGTTTTTGAGGCTCCCTTTGCTTTCTTTATTTTAGTTCGTGATAGGTAGGTACAGCTCTTAGACTGAAACAAAGATGTGTATGACAGCTTACTTGTAAAAAGTCTATAACCAAGTCATTGTTCGTGTATTTCGGCGGTATCTTCTTTTCCAAAGGTTCAAACGTTGTCGGTTCTGGTAGCGCCATACCCTGAAAAATACAATTTCAAAAATTTGTTCCAAGATTTATTCTGATATCATCATTCAGATATTTTTAAAGACTAAGTAAAGAAATTCTTTATTATAGCCTCATGTAATTTTGAACCCTCTCTACTTGTCCAATATCACCTGGTATCTACACAAGCAAGTTTTTTAAAAATGCGTTTAGTTAAATTATCTACCTGAAAGAAAGTGTTTTGCGAGAATATAGTCATATGCCTTGGCAGCAGGTCTCCCAACGTCTTCCGGATCAGGTAAAGCTGGTCAAGGTCACTCTTGCCTGGCCAGAGCGCTTCGGAGGAAAGTAGTTCGGCGAATACACAACCTGGGGATGCATATAACGTAACGTTAGGCAGTCTTGCCTGTACCTATTCTTAGGTATATCCCCAAATCTTGACAGAAAAAGGGTTTGTTCAAGCATTAGAGCGCATGTAGGTATGGTATACCTAACTCTTCGTTATGTGGTCGTTTTATTTGCAATATTTTTGGAATAACGCTATTAGCGATTGTGTTTCCCACATTGTGTTAGGAAGCTCTTCTACTTTGTGACTTCTATAACTAAACCTAACTTAGGGTGAAGACAGCTAGGAGTTTACAAATGGGCCGCTTTCGGGGTCAGAGCTCAAACAATAGCCTATGTTGGTACAAACTTTGACATTCAATACCAACACGCACGCACATGAACTAAGGAAAATAGGACCTGCAATCAATAAATGAGTGCTTTAAAAAACCTAGTTGATTTTTAGAGTAACTCTACCTAACAAGAACCGGTGTATTTACCACGTCTGTGGGTTTTGTTCTCTTGGTTTTGAGCTCCTGGGGAAGTCCTTTCTTGGTGCCGAAAATCATTTAGGTTGCGAATCTAAAGTATGTGTCAGAGGTTCGCCAATTTTAGCCGAGCCTATTTTATCCCCTATTCTGTTATATACCCAAAAAAAATTAAACGATGGTTTAGGTAGGTAGGCCCTGCTTTAGAGGTGTCATTTACTCTGCACTCACCGATAGCCCATACGTCGACCGGCGTGCTATACATAGTGTCTCCAACCAGCAGTTCTGGTGCTCGGTACCACCTCGTCGCCACATAATCCGTGTAGCTCTCACCGGGGCCTGGGCATGTTTGTCGAAAAAGCACTCGTTAGTTACATTACACGTATTTAGAAAGAAAGAAAAAGTATTTATTTTGCAACACACACACAACAGCACAACAATACACTAACACACTAACTTACAAAACTACTTAAAACTAAAACTAACTAAGGGTGCAAGGTGTCGTCGTTGTGCCGGTGTGCGCGGGAGTCAAAACGGGCCGCATCTCAGCTTGATGCCACTTCTATTTCAATCCGAATGTGATTGGAGCGGGTTGCAGACCAAAAGGAAAGCTTAAATAAATAAGTGATTAAAGTGATTAAATAAGTGACATGGGTGGATGATGCCGTAGCTGGACGGAAGACCCTGGAAGAGGCTGACACAGAACTGTGTGTTCTGTGTCTGCCTCTTCCGCAGGGATGGAAAAGAACAGACGATGTTGCAGGCAAGATGGGGAAAGCTGGATGACGCTAGCACGGGAACGTAGGGAGTGCAGACAACGAGAACACCTCATAGAAGTCGGTAGAGTAGAAATACCTAAATCTCCAGCGGTATTTGTGGTTAAATACTGAACCTCGAGGCCTGATATATGGTGGTCATGATTTGATGATGAAGGCAACCAAGCGAAGACAAAGTCGAGAGAAACCTTATAAAGTGCCTGCTTACCTAACGTTTTGGGTGCTATTGACGCCATTACGCGTTACGTAGCGTAAACGTAACTTACATCAGGCCTTGAGGGTATATTTATAGAAGCCGGAAATAGGGGTGGCCACGAACGTGAATCGCAAATAACGTAAATAACTTGATGCGGGATGGAATCGATCAACGCTATCGTAAAAATACCCACGTGATGCGATGTAGTAGGTACATGTGCCTACATGCGCAATTGTGTGTTGTCCTAACTTCAGAGGGATAAAAAACCCGTTGTGCGTACTGTACATTGTTTGGAGTACCACCTCCCAATCCGATGGTATGCCGGATCATCACAAAAGCGTTTCGGAATTCCGACCATTAGGAGTTTTTGACAGTAGGTACTCTAGAAATTGCTGAAGATACATACAGTCATAGTTTATTACTACGGTAAGATTTAAAAACATGTTAGTAGGCAGGCACGAAGCATGATTGTATTTATGTAGGAAAGTAAACATCCACAGGAAACAACAGACTAAGGAGGAAGCACACCAAAAAAAGTCACCTACCTACCTGTGCTTATAGGTAATGTAGGTACACATGTTACGTTTTACTTCAGCATATGAACATGGAAAACAAAACAAACTACCTAGGTACCCGCGAGTACTTACAGGTAATAAGTATCGTTCGTTGTCTGGTAAATCGGCGGCATACCATTATATTTGTCTGAAATTTCCATAAAGAGCTATTTCTGAAGCTCACAAAAATTACATAATCGTACATATTCTACAGTGACCGAATTCTTCCATTCCCATGCTATGAGAATCGATATTTTTTTGTGACTTCGTTGTACAAGGTATGTAAACTAACAAGACATGCTACTGACGCGCCACCCTTCAATACTGTTGTATTGTATGGGGCAATTTTGTTTACAATTTATGTTTTTAAAAGCGCTATCGGAGTCTTTTTCGAAAATTATTAGATCTGATTTTTATTTGTAATGAATGTGCTTACTTCCCTCCCCTCAATACATACGTTATGAAGTCGATATTTAGCTGTCAGCTTATCGGGTTTGACAAGCGGAGTAGCAAAGCGTCCCGGTTTTTTTAATAATTCCATTATTCAAGTTTTTTCTTTAGGTACCTACAATAGGTGTATTCATGTTCATATGAATATTAGCGAGTAAAGGCAGTAAGGATTACCACTCGTTCTAAGTATGAACTTAAAACCTTTCTAAGACGTTTAAGATCGATCTTAGCATTTTCCAATCTTAGTCAAAGTCAAAGTCAAAATTTCTTTATTCAATAAAATCACAAGGATCATTTAGAATCGTCTTATATAACTAGGTGATTCTAGGTGCCAGTTCCACGCGACCAGACCCTAGAAGAACGGGCATGAAACTTAATTATCCTTCACAATCTAAGGTAGGCAAAATTACCTCTGACCTACTAATTTGTACCTCTACTCTAGTAATTTGACTCGTATGCTCAAAGGAAACTCAAACTCGAGAGTGACGTGACATAAAGCATTACATTTTTTGACACAACTTTTCAATGAAAAGACAAAAATCCGCGCTTGAGTCTCTTGACAGGACTTGAGCACTTTTTCACTGACTAGAAACATGGATATTTCACACAACGCTTTCTACTTTATATACTTATATACTTTTTTGTTGTAAATACATACTTAGGTATAATACTTACATAGTAACAACCAGACAGAACAAACATCTGTGTTTTGCCAAACACAAGTATTTGTTTTTGGTGGGGATCGAACCCACGACCCAAAGCACGAAGGCAGAGCTATTACCGACTGAGCTTTAACGCCTGTCAAATTGACATTGACCATGATAATTATACGTAAATAAGTAAATCAGTGGCGCAAGGACGATGTATGAATATCGATTGATTGGCTTGACCCGCGGTCTAACCGCCAAGTGGTAATGGAAATAGAAAACTTTGCTAACCATTGTTACAATACGAGTGAAATCTACAAAGTTTTCAACCAACCGATAATAACTATCCCCTATTTCAGTTTCGATCGTTTTTTTGGGTAATGCTGAGGTTATGAAATTACCAAAGTGATAGAACTCTATTACTACACTTGGTGATCAGACCGCCGCTCCAAGGACTTTCATATCGATAATGACTGTCATAACGTATCATTAGGTTAGCTTTTACATTTCAAAAACGTTTATTGAAATGCACAGTACGCACAACGGATCTTTATCCCTCGTGATGTTACGAGTAGGTGCAATAACGATTGCGCATGTACTGTTACGCGGAGAAACTAGCTTGCCTCCAATTCAACCTAAAAATCAGTATTTTTGAGGGACAAAAAAAATTGCAAACGATTTTTCTCCATACAAACTGTGACTTCTATTTTCTATTCTCACTTTTCCACGGTTAGCATCTATAGTTTTTTACAGTTTTGTATGAAAATCTACTCAAATTTTTGCTTGACTCACGCATCTGAGTTGCGATAATAAGAATCTAGTTTTATCAAGGTAGGTTTTAAGTTCCTTCCTAATCTATATTCATTCATAGTCATTTCTTTTTTTTATTTTACATAATCCACTTCAGCCGCAACGGGGCACTAAAATTTTAAATAAGTATTTAGTTGGTAAATACAAATACTCTTTTTAGAAGTTTCTGATTTACACCACAGACAACGAGACTATTTTCTTCTTACGCTTTCGACTATTTGTTGGCAAAAGAGGCCGATGAGCGATAAAAGCCTATATAGAAACGCTTATCTTCACCTAAATCAGGCGATTTATTAACGTCCCACTTAAACACTAGCTTTGTGCCGATAGCGTGGCACATAGCCTGTTATTTCTACCTGCTTTTGTTAAAAATTTAATTCTTTATTGCACACAACACAGGACATAAACAAAAGACAGGAATAGATGACATGTACAAAGGCGAGCTTAACCCTAACAAGAGTTTAAAATGAAAATGAAATACAAAGCGTATTTTTGACTATAGACTGACCACGGTTAGTTTGCAATTGAACCATTCTTAGGTGTACGACCGGATTTAAACCCACGATCTTAGTATCGAAAGGCGGAGTCGCTACCACTAGACCACCTATTACCAATGCGGTAAACCATTGCATGCAAGCGTGGTTTCACAAATTTAAAAATAGGTAAACTTAATAATACCTTTTTAAATTGATAGCTCAGACTACAGCCGTAGTGAGCTATTGCCTTTAATTTTATATAGATGTTATCAATCGTTCTGTCTAGGTAAGCTATAGTTGTGTCACTTTTATGAGTCATTAATAACATTAAAACAATAGTAATGTTCGTTGAATGACCCATTATAATTGGTTTAATCAATTTGATTCCAATTTGGAGTTCTCTAAGTGTTGGTTTTATCGTCTATGGTTTTATGAAGGGTGTATTATCGATTTGAAATATGTAGTAGGTATACCACACTATTTAATTAGTAGTGCCTGTGGCTTTGGTCGTGTGGTACACGAAAAAGTAGCCAGAGGGCCAGAGTAGAGAGTATATTACGGCGGATGTTATTTTTTTATTTTTTATTTTATTGAGTAACAAAATCCACAGATCTTAAAAATAATGGCGAAAAAACTTATATTTAAAACAGATAGCCAAAAACGTTACATTATAACAATTCGAACCAATTCTTTATTTTGGTAAAAAATTAAGGATAAAGCAGTTGAACCAGCTAATGTCAAGTGGTTACCTTTACCAATGTATTACCTCACAGAGTACGTTCATTGAGGACGTGCTCGGTGAGGTATCGTATTGCGTCCATCACTCTGAGACATGTCTTTATGTGCCTGCAATTGCACCGGCATATCTACCCTTCAAACCAAAATATAACAACGCGAGCCAGAAATAAGTACGGTAGCACCAACTTCTTTGTTCTGATTCGTCAGTACATTAGCCTAAGCTTGTGGTTAGAATGGTTCATTTCATATTACTTAACGTCACATTATGAATTCTAATCTCAATATTATTTTAATAGCTTTATTGCTTTGCAGATACTCAAAGAGGTATTATGCCTGATTCTTATCTTACGTTGCTTATTGGGTCGATATGTTTGTAGGTATTTTTCTAATGTCCCTTAGCTTCTTCCAAGCATATTTCGTAGCGATACATCTACGCTTGCGTAACGGTTCTTCTACGTCTGACTACGCTGCGTAGCGATCCTTCTACGCAATGCTGGGCGTCGTAGTAGTCCTACGCAATGCTACGCGTCGTAGTAGTTCTATACAATGCTACGCGCCGTAACGGTACTTCTACAACCAGTCTACTCTCCGTAGCGATACAGCTACGCATTGTTTCGTAGCGTAGAGACACGTACGCAACGCAGTGCTACGCTCCGTAGCGATACTTCTACGCGTTGCTACGTTGTTGGGACGTGTGTAACAAAAATACTAAGTCGATTTCTTCAGTCAATCCAATCAGTTATTACCTAAACAGTTTAAACCATTTACGAGTCTATAAACCTATGTCACTGAACTCTAGTCACAGTAAATTCTAATTACAGTCCTATTTAAATAAAAAGCTTAGTCACTCCGACCAACGCTATCTAAAATCAAATCTAATCAACTCTACAAAATAAAATTAAAAAATAAACTATAGTAATAGTTACTAGCCCTCCTTCTGACGTCGACTCCGAACGGTATCATGGTGTGTACTGAATATTCTGATGAACAGCTGCCACCTGGGAGGGGAAAGGGGGGTTAGGACAGGAAAGGACTTATTTTAGGAGAAGTGGATATTTCACAAAAGGAATTTGCCATCTGGGGGGAAAGGGAGTTTTGGTAGGATAAGTCGAAAGATCATTGCATAAGAAAGACTTAGCTAAAGGGAAAGTTCAAGTGCGCGTTTTTGCAGCGATACAAACGCGCGTTTTTAAAATGCGAAACTTCATTAGAGATTTCAATAGTGCTTATACGAATAGTAATTGCCATAGATAGATAGATAGACATGTTATTGTATCGGTGCAGTCGCTCTAAAAGTTTGGTGTCGTGTTATTAATCGGAGGTAGGTATGTATCGCGGTTTTAAATCGCGTGAGCGTAAAGGTTAACGATAGTATCGCCACTGAAACGAGTCTAAATCGCTGCAAAAATTGAAGTGTAACGTTAAAGCTGAAAGAAAGAAACTACGTTTATTTTCGGACACATGCACAACAGCACCACAATACACTAAAATCTAACAATAAACAAAGAATTTAAACAAAGGTACAATTTAGGTGGGTACCGAGGTAACTACCACCAATTGTGTGGGCAAGACGGGGTGCAAAAAAAGGCTGCAAGGATGTAGATTACTCACTGATCATCCTCGCGAATCCAAAGTCACACAGCTTGACCACACCATCACCAGTTAGGAGTATGTTCTCTGGCTTCACGTCGCGGTGGATGCAGTTATGTCGGTGGCAGTACGCCACACCTTGCAGTGTCTGCCAGATTATCTGCTTCGAGAGAAGCTCGGGGCAGCCCTGGGGACAACAATCAGGTTCATCGACCTCATATTGTACCTACCGTCACTTTAATTGTAGCTCTTCATTTACTTACCTACCTATTTAGATGGTTGTTGAAACTAAGTTACCCCGTAAACCTTTGTTTTGTTGAGAGAAAAATAAACTGTTCATACCATCAGGGGTTTCAGCATTCATTTTGAATTAGCGTATTCTTCTTCTCTTATATGGCCTCTGTCCGTCATTTCGACGGACAATTTTGCCAGTGTCAAGTGGATTATTTGAAATAAGTTATGTCAAGTCCAGTCATACGTCAAGTCGTTTGTTTTGAAGACAAAATGGTGGATTTTGCCTTCAAAACTTGGAAAACGAATTCCATCAAATAATAAAAACACATAATTATAATACACATTTAAAGTTACACTACGCGGAAATGACAGCATGAAATGACATACAGTCAGCATGACGAACGTTACTTATCGCGCAGTGTAAAATTTTCGTTGAATTTATGATGACTTATTAGATTTATGGTCAAGAGTAAAATGATCGAATTTCTTTTTTCATGCCAATAGAGTTCTAAGTTCCTCTTGTACACAGATTATGTATAATAGTCACAACGGATCCTTAGTCCTTCTGAACTAGGTATCTGCGCCGAATCCATTTTTGGGTCGAATTGGAGGTAAACTAATTTTACAATATAATATGTAATGAGAAAATGTACCAAATACATAACCTTAAACTTAAAGAAGCGCACGACGGAAATCTCCAGGCAATTGTAAAGTCCTCCATTCTTGGCAGGTAAGTACTTCTAGTGCTAAGATCATTTGAGAATGACTAAGGGGCTACCCAAAAACAGGCAAACAATCAACATGCCGACATTTTGCAGTAGTAGTTCCATATTTCGACTGTCAATATGTCCACCTACGTGACAAGTTGCATGCGTATCGGCACTAAATTACTCACTGGTTTCCTAACGATGTTTTCTGCGCCATTTGAGAAACCCAAAAGCAATCCAATAAAACATACGCTCCATAAAAACTCCCTGTATTTTCTGTAACCTAGAATTCAAGCCGACGACGGATAGCTAGATTTGTGGCAAAGGCAAACAAAAACTACCTACTAAGTATATTAATCAAATTATCATGTCTAAAGACCCTCTGTGCAAGGTACTAAGGTTCATGGTCTTGGCTAATGAGAGACCCCTAGACATAGTCACGCGATTTTTCAACCAAATTATAGGTTACGTAAAAAATCGGGTAAACACTGTTAAATCGCTGGTGAAATGTCAAGGGGCGTACGGAATTAGACTGTGTTGTTGGCAAGAGTCGGAAGCTTTCGCGATTGTGGCTTGTTGACGGAATTTAAAATTTTGCTAATACTTAGAACAAAAAAAAACAGTTTCTATAAGATTTACAACGTTAAACACATAATGATGACAATAAATATTACTGAATACTGAGCATTAAAATTATATATTAATGATTTTATTAGGACACCCAACAAAAGAAATAAAAATAAAATACAATCTAATTATGTGAGACAAAGGAAAAAGTCTCATGTGCCTGTAATAGCACCGGTACTCATACCTTTCAAACAATAAAAGTAGTGTATAATTGGGTTTTCTGGATCAAATAAGATCCAGAAAATCCCAATTATACACTATTCGATCTATTCATCTATTCATTTTCTTCGATTTGAAAACTTAGCATGAAGCGTATTCGAATAGATCATCGATTCAAAAACTTGACAGCACATCTATTCATTATCGTCTATTCAAGAACTAAACAGGGCTTACTTGAATAGATTATCGTTTCAAAAACTGAAAAGTTATCTATTCATTTTCATCTAATTGAAAACTTAGTACGAAGCATATTCAAATAGATCATCGATTCAAAACTTGACAGTACATCTATTCATTATCGTCTATTCAAGAACTAAACAGGGGCTTACACGAATAGATTATTATTTCAAAAACTGAAAAGAACACACATTTAGGGCGTCTTGCACCAGAATCACTAAACGTACTTAACAGCTAAATCGATTTAAATCTGACGTATTTGTATGACTTGACAACTCGCTAAATACTATTTAAGAGTTAAACGCGTTTAGCGATTCTGGTGCAAGCCGCCCTTATTCTCTTTATTATTCATTATAATTATCTCCATTGTTATTTTTAGCGTTTTATTTTTTCCGTTTTCTGTTTTTGTCTGCTACCTACATGTGTTATATCTATTTTCCTTTTGCTATTTCTTTGTTTGTGTTTTTTTTATGTACCTACCCATCGTTTTCGTTACAAATAAATATATTTTATTCTTATTCTTTTTATTCTTAAAGTTATCTATCTATTCATTTTCATCTATTTGAAAACTTAGCTCGAGGCGTATTCGAATAGATCATCGATTCAAAAACTTGACAGTACATCTATTCATTATCATCTATTCAAGAACTTAACAAGGCTTACTTGAATAGATTATCGTTCCAAAAACTGATAAGTTATCTATTCATTTTCATCTATTTGAAAACTTAGCTCGAGGCGTATTCGAATAGATCATCGATTCAAAAACTTGACAGTACATCTATTCATTATCATCTATTCAAGAACTAAACAAGGCTTACTTGAATAGATTATCGTTTCAAAAACTGAAAAGTTATCTATTCATTTTCATCTATTCGAAAACTTAGTACGAAGCGTATTCAAATTGATCATCGTTTCAAAAACTTAAAAGCTCATCTATTCATTTTCGTTTATTGATAAACTTCACAGGTCCAACTTGAAAAGATTACTTATCTATTTAAAAAACTAACCAGTTCTGTTATTTATTTCCATCTTTTCAAAAAAACACAGGCATTGTGTTTTGGTCTTTAGTTTAGTAAGGTTAAAAAAACTTAAGATATAACTTTTACTTCATTTTATTTCATAATAATAAAATACTTACTTAAATATAGGCTTAAAATACATTGACATTATTATCATCATACCATTTCTTTATTCAAATGACAAAATATAATAAAATGTTATGCAATACAACATAAAACTATAACTGTAACATAAGTAATCTGTAATTTAACATAAAGGGATGCTATGCTTCTTTATACTAAAGTTAAACTAGAATTAATTCAAGATTTGGAAATATATCAGTTATTGGAAAGAGGTATACGTGGTGGTTTAGCACAATGTTCTCTTCGACATGCTGTTGCAAATAACAAATATTTACCGAATTATGATGAGTCTTTGGATACCGAGTATTTAATATATCTTGACTATAATAATCTTTATTGTTATGCAATGATGAAAAAGTTTCCAATCTCTGAATTCAAATTCCTGACTGAAAACGAAATTAATGCTTTTGAGATTTCAAGTTGTGCCATCGATGATGAATACGGTTATATTCTAGAAGTTGACTTAATTTATCCTGAACATAATAATATACACGATGCACATAGTGACTTGCCATTTGCTCCGGAAAAATTTCAGCCTCCGGGTGGTAGAACAGCAAAACTCATAGCGAACTTATACGATAAATATAACTATGTTATTCATTATGTACATTTAAAAGAATGTCTAAAACAAGGCCTAAGATTTAAAAAATTCATCGAATTGTATGTTTTCGACAGCAAGACTTTTTAAGAAAATATATTGAACTAAATACTGAATTACGAAAAAAGGCCACATCCACTTTTGAGAAAGACTTTTTCAAATTACTAAATAATGCTATATTTGGTAAAACGATTCAAAATAAACGCAAACAAGTAAACGTTAAACTGATATCTTGCTGGAAAGATAATAAAAATAAAACTAATAAGTGTTTGGGTGTTGAAAAACGCAAAACCAAATTTGAAAAGCCTGGCTATATTTACAAATGACCTTGTAGCAATACAATTAAAACCAGAAAAAATTGTTTTAGATCGGCCTATTTATGTCCGGTTTTCTGTTTTGGAGTATGCTAAAACCCATTTATATCAATTTCACTATGATTTTATAAAACACAAATATGGAAAACAAGCAAAACTTTGTTATACTGACACAGATAGTCTTCTTTATTTAATAAAAACTAATGATTTTTATGAAGATATGAAAAATAGTCTTGAATATTTTGATACAAGTAATTATTCTTTTGATAATGCATATGATATACCATTGATCAATTCTAAAATACCGGGTTTGTTTAAAGATGAGCTTGGCGGTAACGTTCTTTGTCAATTTATAGGATTGAGAGCAAAACTTTATTCCCTAAAAAGTCTTAACGATCTTGATCCAAAAAATCCCAATTATACACTATTCGATCTATTCATCTATTCATTTTCTTCGATTTGAAAACTTAGCATGAAGCGTATTCGAATAGATCATCGATTCATAAACTTGACAGCACATCTATTCATTATCGTCTATTCAAGAACTAAACAGGGGCTTACTTGAATAGATTATCGTTCCAAAAACTGATAAGTTATCTATTCATTTTCATCTATTTGAAAACTTAGCATGAAGCGTATTCGAATAGATCATCGATTCAAAAACTTGACAGCACATCTATTCATTATCGTCTATTCAAGAACTAAACAGGGCTTACTTGAATAGATTATCGTTTCAAAAACTGAAAAGTTATCTATTCATTTTCATCTATTTGAAAACTTAGTACGAAGCATATTCAAATAGATCATCGATTCAAAACTTGACAGTACATCTATTCATTATCGTCTATTCAAGAACTAAACAGGGGCTTACACGAATAGATTATTATTTCAAAAACTGAAAAGAACACACATTTAGGGCGTCTTGCACCAGAATCACTAAACGTACTTAACAGCTAAATCGATTTAAATCTGACGTATTTGTATGACTTGACAACTCGCTAAATACTATTTAAGAGTTAAACGCGTTTAGCGATTCTGGTGCAAGCCGCCCTTATTCTCTTTATTATTCATTATAATTATCTCCATTGTTATTTTTAGCGTTTTATTTTTTCCGTTTTCTGTTTTTGTCTGCTACCTACATGTGTTATATCTATTTTCCTTTTGCTATTTCTTTGTTTGTGTTTTTTTTATGTACCTACCCATCGTTTTCGTTACAAATAAATATATTTTATTCTTATTCTTTTTATTCTTAAAGTTATCTATCTATTCATTTTCATCTATTTGAAAACTTAGCTCGAGGCGTATTCGAATAGATCATCGATTCAAAAACTTGACAGTACATCTATTCATTATCATCTATTCAAGAACTTAACAAGGCTTACTTGAATAGATTATCGTTCCAAAAACTGATAAGTTATCTATTCATTTTCATCTATTTGAAAACTTAGCTCGAGGCGTATTCGAATAGATCATCGATTCAAAAACTTGACAGTACATCTATTCATTATCATCTATTCAAGAACTAAACAAGGCTTACTTGAATAGATTATCGTTTCAAAAACGGAAAAGTTATCTATTCATTTTCATCTATTCGAAAACTTAGTACGAAGCGTATTCAAATTGATCATCGTTTCAAAAACTTAAAAGCTCATCTATTCATTTTCGTTTATTGATAAACTTAACAGGTCCAACTTGAAAAGATTACTTATCTATTTAAAAAACTAACCAGTTCTGTTATTTATTTCCATCTTTTCAAAAAAACACAGGCATTGTGTTTTGGTCTTTAGTTTAGTAAGGTTAAAAAAACTTAAGATATAACTTTTACTTCATTTTATTTCATAATAATAAAATACTTACTTAAATATAGGCTTAAAATACATTAACATTATTATCATCATACCATTTCTTTATTCAAATGACAAAATATAATAAAATGTTATGCAATACAACATAAAACTATAACTGTAACATTAGTAATCTGTAATTTAACATAAAGGGATGCTATGCTTCTTTATACTAAAGTTAAACTAGAATTAATTCAAGATTTGGAAATATATCAGTTATTGGAAAGAGGTATACGTGGTGGTTTAGCACAATGTTCTCTTCGACATGCTGTTGCAAATAACAAATATTTACCGAATTATGATGAGTCTTTGGATACCGAGTATTTAATATATCTTGACTATAATAATCTTTATTGTTATGCAATGATGAAAAAGTTTCCAATCTCTGAATTCAAATTCCTGACTGAAAACGAAATTAATGCTTTTGAGATTTCAAGTTGTGCCATCGATGATGAATACGGTTATATTCTAGAAGTTGACTTAATTTATCCTGAACATAATAATATACACGATGCACATAGTGACTTGCCATTTGCTCCGGAAAAATTTCAGCCTCCGGGTGGTAGAACAGCAAAACTCATAGCGAACTTATACGATAAATATAACTATGTTATTCATTATGTACATTTAAAAGAATGTCTAAAACAAGGCCTAAGATTTAAAAAATTCATCGAATTGTATGTTTTCGACAGCAAGACTTTTTAAGAAAATATATTGAACTAAATACTGAATTACGAAAAAAGGCCACATCCACTTTTGAGAAAGACTTTTTCAAATTACTAAATAATGCTATATTTGGTAAAACGATTCAAAATAAACGCAAACAAGTAAACGTTAAACTGATATCTTGCTGGAAAGATAATAAAAATAAAACTAATAAGTGTTTGGGTGTTGAAAAACGCAAAACCAAATTTGAAAAGCCTGGCTATATTTACAAATGACCTTGTAGCAATTCAATTAAAACCAGAAAAAATTGTTTTAGATCAGCCTATTTATGTCGGGTTTTCTGTTTTGGAGTATGCTAAAACCCATTTATATCAATTTCACTATGATTTTATAAAACACAAATATGGAAAACAAGCAAAACTTTGTTATACTGACACAGATAGTCTTCTTTATTTAATAAAAACTATTGATTTTTATGAAGATATGAAAAATAGTCTTGAATATTTTGATACAAGTAATTATTCTTTTGATAATGCATATGATATACCATTGATCAATTCTAAAATACCGGGTTTGTTTAAAGATGAGCTTGGCGGTAACGTTCTTTGTCAATTTATAGGATTGAGAGCAAAACTTTATTCCCTAAAAAGTCTTAACGATCTTGATCCAAAAAATCCCAATTATACACTATTCGATCTATTCATCTATTCATTTTCTTCGATTTGAAAACTTAGCATGAAGCGTATTCGAATAGATCATCGATTCATAAACTTGACAGCACATCTATTCATTATCGTCTATTCAAGAACTAAACAGGGGCTTACACGAATAGATTATCGTTTCAAAAACTGAAAAGTTATCTATCTATTCATTTTATCTATTTGAAAACTTAGCTCGAGGCGTATTCGAATAGATCATCGATTCAAAAACTTGACAGTACATCTATTCATTATCATCTATTCAAGAACTAAACAAGGCTTACTTGAATAGATTATCGTTTCAAAAACTGAAAAGTTATCTATTCATTTTCATCTATTTGAAAACTTAGTACGAAGCGTATTCAAATTGATCATCGTTTCAAAAACTTAAAAGCTCATCTATTCATTTTCGTTTATTGATAAACTTCACAGGTCCAACTTGAAAAGATTACTTATCTATTTAAAAAACTAACCAGTTCTGTTATTTATTTCCATCTTTTCAAAAAAACACAGGCATTGTGTTTTGGTCTTTAGTTTAGTAAGGTTAAAAAAACTTAAGATATAACTTTTACTTCATTTTATTTCATAATAATAAAATACTTACTTAAATATAAGCTTAAAATACATTGACATTATTATCATCATACCATTTCTTTATTCAAATGACAAAATATAATAAAATGTTATGCAATACAACATAAAACTATAACTGTAACATTAGTAATCTGTAATTTAACATAAACATAAATTCATATGAATAATAAAATTTACATTAACTTACTCTTGATAAAACTACAATATGGCTTTATAATAACCCCATGGCATGGTTAGAATCTTATTAAAAATTTGACGTTTATCATCATTTGCGTTCAGTACTAGTTTGTTTACTTCTTGAGAATAGAGAGTATGGTACTATAAGTTTGATTTAAATAAAAACAATCTATGTTTTTATGTCTACCCATTGCAAAATAACTACGTATATTATTTTGATTTTCACATGCAACTTCGTCAAATATAATTATGGAGTTACATTTTGTTGTCTCGGGACTTAAAACATCATCATTTGTATGATACTTAAAAAACTTTAAAGAAGGGATCTTTTTTCAAAACTTGCTCTAAAAATATCTACTTTGGTTGGTAAAGAGTTTTAGAATACACGTACACATGTTATGTTTTTCGTACGGAAGAAGGAAAAGCGTGTCATTTAATAAAAATAAGCATTGAAGATACAGCAGGTACGGATTTCTGTGAAACCAAAAAACAAATATAAGTGCGCAATACGTAGTGAAAGACAGTTATGATGAAGTTCTGCGCGATGCAGAACGATTAATTGACAAAATGATTAAAAAAGTAAGTGTAGTTGATAGCAACATATCATATAAATAAAATATGCGTGTGTTATAGTTAAGATTAATACTAGGTGCTTGAATTTTATAATATACAGGGTGTCAAAAGCATACCTACATATAAAAATTAAATCGGAGCCTAGTCCTTCTTAGTCCATTTTTGAGGTTGGTCTTTAGCACCCTGTATTTTACTAAACATCATATTCATAGTGTAGATACCTAAAGAGATAGAATATTTTGTATTGTACACCACTAATATAATAATTAGTAATGTAATATTACACAATTGATATTAAAAGACTCGAATAAAAAATGTTTGTTTAATTTAAGAAATATCAATTTAAGATAAGAAATTAAAAACAGAAATGAAGTACGCTTATATCGTAGTGAGTAGGTATTCATTTTTAACTAGGTACAAGTAAGTACATATAATAAATTAAATGATGTAGAAGACAAGATTATTTTAATTGCCTGCATGGAGTGAGTAATTTTGTACACCCTGTACATTAAGTAGTAGGTACCTATTAGAAAAAATATTTTCAAGCACTGCATTCGTTGGTGATTAAAACAGATAAATACAGTTGGAACAGTTTGATAAAAAATTGTTTTTTTGAACCCCTAAATCATGAAATCAACTCATTTTCATCACATGCCATTAGATTATCCTCGTAGCATTATAATAACCTTCTTTTATTATTATAGTTAGTTGGATAAAATATGTCTTCAAACTAATGTGAAGCTTCTAGCGAATTGCAACCCGAATCACTTTCCCTACAAGGAAGTCGGAGACATTCTTTGTGCCGGTGTGCATCTTACTTGCGATCTTTATATCCGACTTTAATAATAAAGAAAGGTTATGATTTTAATTTATAAGTCGTCATCATCATCATTACGAAAAGATATTTTTTAAGTAATTTTGGTTCGTGTTTTATAAAATCCGGCACATCTAGCACTTTATAATAATATTGATACAAATTATCATAAATCATAATTTACTTTAAAAAACCTACCTACATAGCTAACATATCACAGGTTTTGGACATAAATATTAAAGTAGGTAGATACCATGATACAAATCATTGCCGCGTTCCTGTAAATCTCTCTAAATAGTTCTCTAAATAGGAGGATGGTTCTACTTCATCGGTATATTTGTATAACACCTACAAACTTATAAATTGCCTACCATCTTGGTTCAAGTTACTTTTATTTGCTCTTACATTCGCTGCAATCAATTAATAAATCAATTTTTGCTGACATAGGTTTTCAACACAAATGAAATGTGTACAGATAGTTTGCACACTAGTAAAATAAAAAAGCATAAATTGATCTTGGAAAGCAGGAGCGTCACCATTTAGACTTTTGTTATCCAGCCAGAAACAAGTGGATTTTAGTGTTGTGATTACTGAAGTGTTAGTTAAAAAGCCACGAGAAATGTGAGTATAAAAGTTCATTATTCAAATAATAAAGTTATTCGCTTGAATAGATCAGTATTCAGATACATAATCGGTAGAATAGTTAAACATACGCACACTTGTCCTCATGTGTTAAGTTTTAAAATTACCTATGGGGGAATTTAGGTGAATAGATAATAATTTATTAAAAATTACCTACTTATAAATAGTAGTTTTTATAGGAATATAAAGTTTTACAAAATACAAACAAAAATAAGAGAAGGATTCTGAATAATTTTATAACTTGTTTGATGGATTCAAATAAATAGTTTTATAAAATTCATTTGAATTCAATGTATGTATTATTTATACCATACACGAACGTAGTATGAATTTACATATGAGTATTTAAATTTCAATATTATTATGTTTTAAATATTATGTTTTTCATTTCAGGTCTAAAATCGCGGATCAAGTTTTTCCATCGGACGAAGGGTCGGGAGTAGAAGAAGGAGAAATTATTGAAAAGAAAAAGAAAACCAAGCCAGTTATTAAGAAAAAAAATTAGAAGAACCATCAACATCAAGGTATTTTCATCATTCAGTGCATTAAGTTTTTTGTGAAAAGATCAGTAGTTAAGTAGGTATTCAGCAGTACATTTTTTCATAGGTAGTTATCTATCTAAGGCCTTTTGATGAAAATCATAATGTAGTGTGCTTGGTAATTAATTGTCTCACATAAACTAGTTCATCGTTCCTTTGTATTTATTAAAATATTTTTTTTTCAATTTCAGATAAGATATAACTTTTACTTCATTTTATTTCATAATAATAAAATACTTACTAAAATATAAGCTTAAAATACATTTACATTTAAGTCATTATGATGACATTATTATCACTAAACATGCTTATACTCCAACGGACGAAAGCGAGGAAGAGGGCGAAATAATAGAAGTGCCAAAGAAAAAAATAAAATCCGCTGCTCCAGCTACTGCAAAGAAGCTGAAGCCTTCGCAGTTAATCAACAGGTAATACCATGAATACTTAGGTAAATAGTGAAAACTCAGTAATCAAGTATCGTGGCCATCCAATAATTTACTATTCACAGCGAGATTATTTAATTTCTTACATCAATCATCTCATACATAAATAAATAAGTAGGTATGAATAGTAAGTTTATACATAATAGTTTCAAAGAGTTAATTGTTGCCGCGCAGCGCCTACCAGTTTGCGAGAAGCAACTATGCTCGCGTACCTACTATTGACATTCGGCAAGAAATACATTACTTTCGGACCCTTTGTGCTGTGCGCATCTAAATTTTTATATTTTTTCCAAATGTATCAATAAACCCAGTAATTGTACATTAAAACTGTCTTTAATTGAAGAAAAGCAAAAATCTACCAGTTGTTCCTCTAAAGAATCAACATTTGGCGACCGTGACTGAAAAAAAATATCTATCGATTACGCGTACTGTTTCAATATTTCTTTTTTTTATACAAAAACGCCGTGTATTTATTAAAATGTTTACTTTTAAATTTCAGATCTAAGCATACCGATTCACATACGGAAGAAAGCGAAGATGATGGCGAAGTAATACCAAAAAGAAAACACAAATTATCAGCTCCAGCTATTAAAAAATCGAAGCCTTCATCATCAACCTGCAGGTAAATACCCTAAATAGATACTAAAAAATCAGTCATCAAGTATCAACTCAAAAATTATAATTTAGTATTCACAGTACAATTATTCTATTTGTTGCATCACTCATCGATTTAAATAAGTAGATTGAATGTTAAGTTTGATTTTAAAAGGCTATATAATCATCAATTAATAAATCTTTTACATACTTACTATCGATTACAGCATTTCAATGATTGTTTTATATTTCAGACCAATGAAACCAACAATGAAAGATCTGTTCGGAAATGATAGCGACGATGATGACGCCTCCACGACCGTTGGTAAAGAACCCCCTAAACTTGCCTGCTATATTACACGCCGCGTGGCGAACGGTTACGCTAAACAGTTTCATCCTGAAAAAGGGGACCTTATACGTAGAGCTCAAAGTTTATGAATGCAGCGAAATCGAACCGGTTTCGCCAATGAACAGATGGCGCCAAGCCATCATCGCCTTAAAAACACGTACCGAAAATACAGCAAAGAGTTGGGGCATTTAGCTAATTATGTGAAAGAGGTGCGCCATGAGTTCAAAACTTGTCCTACGAACTTCTCTAACTATTCTTAATTTCTGAAATAACTCATGAATTAAGAATACTTAGTGAAATTGCGTGCACGATGCGTGATACAATCAGTTCATTATTAATTAAATATACCTACATTACTTTTTAAATCGTCTTGAATGAATAGACAGCGCCGAGTTGTCATAGCGTTGAAAACTCGTGGACACCATAAATAGCTGAAGTCGTTTAGAAAATTATGTAGAAGTGATACGTGATGAATTTAAAACGTGCAGATAGGTAACCAATTAGGTAACTTACTTATTACTTTTAAATAGATTCTAAGATCCAATGTATCGAAAACGTCAATGAATAAGAATCAACACTCCTCAGATTAAAAGATTAGTAATTATTCATACTATTTGTTTTTGTTTTCAGCTAATTCAACCGCACCGTGTTGTTATACTGAATCTGATATTGAAATATTGAAAGATGAAATATTGAATAACAGAATAAATAATAACGAAAATAGCAGTAAAATGATTTTATGTAATGAATGCAACGTTCAAGTAGTTAAATCATGTTATAAATGCCATATACGAACTAATATTCATAAATCGAATTGTTTAATGAAATCTGAGTCTAAAAATATAGATATCATAGGTACCGCTTTTAAAATTAGAATTAGATCATATCGAGTAAATCCATGCCCAGAATCTGAGTATTGCACTCCTGAGGCATTTTTATATGAACACGAAAATGACGTAATTAAACTAATTGAATTATCTCTTAAGAAACATACTTGCATAAAGGTGAATTTTGAATTGTTTGCTCACCAACTCATTTTATTACGCGCAAAATATGGATGCCGTATACGAAACTGAGATCCAAAAACTTCAAAAGAAATACAAGTGGAACAAATAATAAAAGATTTAGAGGCTAGTACATCAAATAAAGATATTGCTGAAAACAAGAAGAAAAAATCAAGATTGTCTTTTAAAAAACCTATTTTTAAGCCCTTCACTTGTAGCAGTACTGCATGTACATCATATGTTTTTCGTACGGAAGAAGGAAAAGCGCGTCATTTAATAAAAATAAGCATTGAAGATACAGCAGGTACGGATTTCTGTGAAACCAAAAAACAAATATAAGTGCGCAATACGTAGTGAAAGACAGTTATGATGAAGTTCTGCGCGATGCAGAACGATTAATTGACAAAATGATTAAAAAAGTAAGTGTAGTTGATAGCAACATATCATATAAATAAAATATGCGTGTGTTATAGTTAAGATTAATACTAGGTGCTTGAATTTTATAATATTTGTTTTAGATCGGCCTATTTATGTAGGGTTTTCTTTTTTGGAGTATGCTAAAACCCATTTATATCAATTTCACTATGATTTTATAAAACACAAATATGGAAAACAAGCAAAACTTTGTTATACTGACACAGATAGTCTTCTTTATTTAATAAAAACTAATGATTTTTATGAAGATATGAAAAATAGTCTAGAATATTTTGATACAAGTAATCATTCTTTTGATAATGTTACAGTTATAGTTTTACTAGCAGTTACCCGCGACTTCGTACGCGTCTACAGTTTCCGTGTACATTATATTATCTGTGCGTGTACCGAGCGGATACTTCTTTGAGAAACTTGACATTACACCTCATTACGCCGAACTCGTACCTACTGGAATGTCAAACGCTAGTTGTTAGACCAAAGAGGTAGTACTACG
This sequence comes from Gandaritis pyraliata, assembly GCA_947859175.1. Taxonomy (NCBI): domain Eukaryota; kingdom Metazoa; phylum Arthropoda; class Insecta; order Lepidoptera; family Geometridae; genus Gandaritis; species Gandaritis pyraliata. Next base: position 1,504,564 of record OX401867.1, on the reverse strand, counting down.
CCCTGTCAAACTGACGTGACATGACATGACAATGAAATCCTCTTGCCAATTGGCGCTGCTAATCCTTTTCGTTCATTTTATCCTGTAGATCCTGTTAATTATTCTGGATAAAAAGTAGCCTATATGTCAATCCAGGTTACGAACTATATATATGCCAAGTTTCATCCAAGTTGGTTCAGTGGTTTTGACGTGATTGAAACACAAACATCCAAACATCTAAACATCCAAACATCTAAACATCCAAACATCTAAACTTTCGCATTTATAATATTAGTAGGATAGTAGGATGTTGTATTGCATAACATTTTATTATATTTTGTCATTTGAATAAAGAAATGGTATGATGATAATAATGTCAATGTATTTTAAGCTTATATTTAAGTAAGTATTTTATTATTATGAAATAAAATGAAGTAAAAGTTATATCATAAGTTTTTTTTAACCTTACTAAACTAAAGACCAAAACACAATGCCTGTGTTTTTTTGAAAAGATGGAAATAAATAACAGAACTGATTAGTTTTTTTTAAATAGATAAGTAATCTTTTCAAGTTGGACCTGTTAAGTTGATGAATAAACGAAAATGAATAGATGAGCTTTTAAGTTTTTGAAACGATGATCAATTTCAATACGCTTCGTACTAAGTTTTCAAATAGATGAAAATGAATAGATAACTTTTCAGTTTTTGAAACGATAATCTATTCAAGTAAGCCTTGTTTAGTTCTTGAATAGATGATAATGAATAGATGTACTGTCAAGTTTTTGAATCGATGATCTATTCGAATACGCCTCGAGCTAAGTTTTCAAATAGATGAAAATGAATAGATAGATAACTTTTCAGTTTTTGAAACGATAATCTATTCGTGTAAGCCCCTGTTTAGTTCTTGAATAGACGATAATGAATAGATGTACTGTCAAGTTTTTGAATCGATGATCTATTTGAATATGCTTCGTACTAAGTTTTCAAATAGATGAAAATGAATAGATAACTTTTCAGTTTTTGAAACGATAATCTATTCAAGTAAGCCCTGTTTAGTTCTTGAATAGACGATAATGAATAGATGTGCTGTCAAGTTTTTGAATCGATGATCTATTCGAATACGCTTCATGCTAAGTTTTCAAATCGAAGAAAATGAATAGATGAATAGATCGAATAGTGTATAATTGGGATTTTCTGGATCTTATTTGATCCAGAAAACCCAATTATACACTACTAATAAAAATTCGTGATTCTGATTCCGGAACAGATATACCTCGGACGAGCTCATTCACAAGAAGTTCTACTATTACTTACAGGAACTAATAAAAAATAGATGGGCAGTGGTAAATTCAAAGATTTACTTACAGCAGGGTACTTCTCCAGCTCATGCAGCACCGTGTGGTCGCAGTACTCAAACACGAGGTGCAATTTGCGCTTGCGTCGGAATACTTCGAGCAGATTCACGAGATTCGGGTGTTTGAGGTTCTGCAACGAAACTACTAATATTATAAACTAGCAGTTACCCGCGACTTCGTACGCGTCTACAGTTTCCGTGTACATTATATTATCTGTGCGTGTACCGAGCGGATACTTCTTTGAGAAACTTGACATTACACCTCATTACACCGAACTCGTACCTACTGGAATGTCAAACGCTAGTTGTTAGACCAAAGAGGTAGTACTACGTCCTGTCAAACTGACGTGACATGACAATGAAATCCTCTTGCCAATTGGCGCTGCTAATCCTTTTCGTTCATTTTATCCTGTAGATCCTGTTAATTATTCGGGATAAAAAGTAGCCTATATGTCAATCCAGGTTACGAACTATATATATGCTAAGTTTCATCCAAGTTGGTTCAGTAGTTTTGACGTGATTGAAACACAAACATCCAAACATCTAAACTTTCGCATTTATAATATTAGTAGGATGTCAAAGTTTAGATGTTTGTGTTTCAATCACGCTGTAACTATACTGGTCGGCTTTAGATGAAACTTGGAATACATTCGGCCACAAAAACTAACTACAAGTGAATTGTATTGCGCAATGATTTTAAAATGCAAGTTATTGGTAGGGACTTTCCAAGAAACGATGAGTGGACAATTCAAAAGCTGTTATTATCAGATCGATAAGTGGACTGTCAGCTGGTCGATATAGAACGAAGAATATCTTACTACTTGAGGGAAGGTCAAAGTCAAAGTAAAAATTTCTTTATTCAATAAAATCACAAGGATCATTTAGAATCATTGGTATTATTGTAAAAGTAGAATAATAAGAGAGGTTATTAATTTGCTAAAAAACGGCTTTAGTTTTGTAATACAGACACATTATTGGTGACCCCAACGTAATATTTTTGTCACCAATATCGATTAGGTAGGTACAGTTAGTTGCCTAGTTGGGTGATGATGATGATGATGATGGGTAAGGTATAAGGCCTGATCTTACCAAGGGACTTACTTATAATTCCCTCTCAGCTTCCGATTTAAAATCTGTATGTTCAAATAGTGACAGGTAAAATCTTACACAGTGTTCAAGTTGAGAGACGATTATAAGTAAGCCCCTAAATTGCTGTAGATAAGTGCCTAGTATAATTAATTATGTGTACCTCCTTACTCAAACACGGAAAAAATGTCTTCAAGTACCGTTATTTACCTACTCACCTACGTATTTTAAGCCAAAATTAATCATTACCTTGCCGTAACTCAGTATTATATCTACTAGCACGGAAGGTAAAGTTTTTAAGACCAATGTGAGCCTACAGCCTTTTGAAGGGTCTTAGGGACTACCTACCTGCTACAACTTTGCATGCGAATAAGTACGTTTTTTTTAGTATATTTTTAGTAGTAAGTAGCCTCATTTTAGTATTTTACCTTTGTAACTACTTCTGTATGGCTATGTATTTTTTGGAAAAATAAACATTATCTTATCTTATCTAATTGTATTAATAAATTCGTCAACTTCTTCGATAAACTGACTGAATGAGCAAAAGGTTTTCTTAAGTAAACCAACAAGATACGATTTTTCGCTTACGGTACCTACCTACTAAACCAACATAGAAGTAGGTTACCTACCTACTTTACATTTTGCCTGAGTACAATCATACGTTGAAGTGTTTACAGTTGGGATGTTTTTTACGGGTTTTCCGTAATCATCAAGTCAAATGAACAAACAATAGGTTTTTTTAATCATTCACTAATTATTTGACACGTAGGTACCTTAGTTGAATACCATTAATCATCACTGTCTAAATAGTTATAGGTACCTACCTACTTACATAATAAAAAAAAATATTTGTGGAATATTTTTTTTTTATCATTTTGTTTTTGAATAAATTTTTTTTATAATGTAGTCTGAAGTAGTCCTATGTGGACAACGAATTTACACTACGAATTTGACAAGTTCTAGCTTACCCTGACCACAAACTTACAAACAAACAAACTTAGTACAAACTTACCCTGAACATCCCTAGCCAAGGAACGTATTCATACTCTGTGACGTGACCTTTTTTTTACTTTTAGTATCCTCCCTCTCTCGGTGACCACCCGTGGTATAGGTATACCAAGACCCACCCCACTAAAAATGAAAATTTTGCTCATATTTGTCTTTATAGCTTAAAAAAGCGCGAGATTTCCGTAGGGTCTAGTAGTCAGTATCCTCTAGGGCCTAGAAGATATTGACTACGTGACGAAAACCTCCCTCCCCCCGTCCTTATGACCAAGCGTGGTATTTTTTAAAGACCTCCCCCCACCCCCCAAACAGGTCACGTAGTATGAGTACATTCCCTAACTTGTATATTTCATACGAATTACGAACTTACCCTGAACACCCCTAGCATTAACGTACTTACCTTGAGCATCCTAATCTCCCGGAGTGCGATTTTTCTGATCAGCGGGTCATCTTCGTTCTCCACAAACTTCTTGACGGCGACGATCTCGCCAGTATCCCGGTTGCGGCACTTGTAAACAAGTCCGTACGAGCCTTCGCCGAGTTTGGCGAGCTTCTCGTACCGCTCCATTGCGCGGCTGCTCGCACGCGACCTGCGGAGTAACCAGTTGTGTGCAGCAATGGATTTAAAACTAATGTATAAAAGATATAAAAGATAAACTTGTATTATTTCATAGCATTATGCACCGATGATGAGTCATATTTATAGTATAGAAAATGTGTACCTGTAGACTGCTACGACGAAAAATCCGTAGAAGGTAATTCCTTCTATCATTCCTTCAAGGAATGATACTACTACTATCACAGAATAACGAATAGTAGGTAGGAATAGGGACTACGAAAATTGCGTAGAACTTTTGGTGTGCTACGAGGTAGCTGGCTACGAGTACTACGAAAATTGCGTAGCAAACGCATGTGTGTGTATGTGTGTGTGTGTTGCGTGTGTGTAGGTGTACCCCTCCAGAAATAGCTGAGGTTGTGGTTAAAAATTGATGTACTTACTTACCAAGATATTATATTCCTACAAAGACAAACCTATTTATTTTTACAAACCTGGCTGGTATAATATTTGGCGATGTGATGGATCTATTAATTTCTCCTTTCATTTTGCGATTTCAGCACTGATAATTTGACTTAGATTACTTAAGTAACAGGCCTAAATAATTAACTCGTCAGCCTTTTACCATGATTTTAGAAGATCAAGGTTAAAATTTAATAAAATATAGAAAAATGTTGAAATGTAGAGCGTTCATTGCAAAAGAAAACTCTTTTCTTTGACAAGAAGACCATCGATAAAAATACTCTAGAATACAGACCTTCACTTCATGCAGACAGAATAATGAGTTGACACAGCTGAGTTCAAATATTTTTAGTAATAACTGTCCTTATTTTTTTTGGAACAAATCAATAGACAGTATTCGGTAAGTACTAAATTTTTTTTTTTTTTTTTTTTTATACAATATAGACAAACGTTTGACCGCAATCTCACCTGATGGTAAGTGACGATGCGGTCGACGATGTAGCACATTTGCCTAGAAGAAACCTATTCACTCTCCTCTTGAAAACATTCAAATTGTAAGTGTTCGGAAACACAGACGCCGGTAAAAATAAAATACCCCTGACGCTGGTAAATACCCCAAAATTTAATACTAATACTCGGGGTATTAAACAACCAATCTATACTTTAGTAATAAGTGCGCTAGGGCGCTAAACTAGTAAGACAAAACCGTAAAGACCTCTTTATGTGTGCCTACGAAAGAGATCGTGAAAAAAAAACTAACCTTCTCGGTAACAGCGGCAGGTTGTTGCCGAATAACCACAACCGTTTATCACCGAACCATTTCTCCATGCAGGACGCCACGTTGTTCAACAGTTTGAAAATGGAATCGTCTAACACACTAGAGTCCTTCATTCGCGTTTCCGAACGTTCTTCGAGAGCATTCCCGCCAAAATTTACGTCAAAAAGGGATTATTTTTTGAATATAGAACGCAGTTTACCCGAAGACGTTGCCCTACTCAATGCTGCAGCTTCTAGTTGACGTCCAAAGGAATATCGATCGTTGTTTTGTTTACAGTTTGCTTTGAACTGTGTACATGACAACCGCGGTGGTCGGGCAGAGGTGTGGGGTAAAAGCTGGGACTATTCCTTTCAAATTACTCTAGAAAGTAGGTAGAGGTAGGAACACTACAAATGTAGGTACGCAAAAACTGGGCGTTACCCTGTCAGTTCTAGTTCCAATCAAAATATATACTTATTCAGCAAAGCCAAGTTGAGTGCCACAAAACCTCTATTCTATTCTTATAATGATCTAATTAGGTAATTTTCTCTTACCTTTGAATTTCAATGAACCGTGGAAAGTTAGGGTCCCACTTAGGTGGTCTCCCTAGCTAATGTAGGTTGATACTTCCGCTACGAATGACACCAACGAACGAACTAATAGAGAAGTAGATCTATGTACTTACTACCTAAGTGTACTGTAAGATCCAGCCAACCTTTGCTAGCTAAACCGGGATAACCAATTAATCACATCAAAATACAAAATCGGGTTTATATACAATTCAATCCTTTTATGAACCACCCTTGTTTTCTCTCTGTCGCATTCAAATATTGCGCCAAAATAAATGTTCCAGCACTTGTAGTCAAGATCGACACTTGAAGCATAAAAATTAGTTTGGGACAATCAAAAGTTCGAGTGACGCAGTAGCTAGCAGTCACTATCACTGTCACTCAGTTTACTTCTGTCAACTTCAAGTAAGACTGTCAATCAGTGTGATTTCGTTTCGTGAAAGTGTGAAACACAGTGAAACGAACACGTCTCGTTTGTTTCGTTTCTCGTCTTTCGTCTTTTTATCCGCTGCGCTCGCGATCAATGATGTTGTTTTTGTTGTGAACGTACGAAATGATAACGCGTAGGTCGTCGTCGTCCGAACCGCCCGCAGCAGTGCCAATATTTTAGTGTTATTGCGAAAAAATATTGTGCAACTTCACCTAGGCCAGGAGTAGTTCCTAAAATATTTACATCGAAACCATTGCAAGATCCTAAAAAAGTGCAATTGGTTTTTGGTTTGGAACTCAGCGCGAACCAATGTCTAATTCTATCATTTTGCAGTGTTTTCTTTAGTGTTGGGATAGCCTAGTGATAATGGGGTCTACAGGGGTTACATTGGCGGATTTGCCAAACATTTTCATAATGATTGGCGCTCTGGTGGCTCTTTTTATGATGCTGGTTATTCTTCTAAGGTGAGATAAGACTAGTATTCTTATAAAATATACCCCTTAGTTGGCTATGTTTAGAAGCTAGATTCTAGCTAAACTATCTGATTGCTGTTGGATAAATAACATTTAACTGATATTATCATAGTCATAGATATTTATTCACCATTTGGAACACAGTAGGGGACCCTTGGCTTTGTATAAAATATATTGTACTTATCTACTGGTAAAGTGTTTAGAATGATAGAGAGATCTATCTACTACATACTTTATTATACTATTATATTATGTATGTATACTATACATACACAAAGTGTGCTAAGTTGTATATCTTTCTTATCTTTATTCTATAGTCGCCTCTCTTTTCTTGTTTTTGTTTTGTAAATTGTTTGTAAATTTTCTAGGCTACTGATTGGTTTTTGGCATGATCCTAATAATCTTTATACATTAAATCTAACCTATTTAATGTACCTAACTGTCCTATGTATTTTTCCTAACTTATTGCTAACCTACTTAACCAACCTAGGTGTGTAGTATTATTTTTCTACATAAAAAATGAAATTAAAATATGTATTTTGACAACTTACGACTATTCTCAAACATAAAGTTACTTACCTATTTCTATATCCTATTACTTATGTCAATCCCACTCGGCCAACACGGCTTTTTTATTGATTGTACCTCGACTTTCGATCCGAAGGTCGTGGGTTCAAATCCCGACCGTGCATCAATGCATTTTTCGTTCGGAAAATTTATATGCGCATTAACACGAGCTTTACGGTGAAGGAAAACATCGTGAGGAAACCCTTGGCTTAGTCAGCTCCGCACGTATTGACCTTGTCTTTCCTGTGGATACGGCTGACTAGGCTGAGAGGATGGTATAGGTGCTGGGCAAGCCTACTCCATCTAAACATTGTCCCAGGCACTACAGTGTCCCGTTAAGTGTAGGCATAGGTTGCCTCCTGACGCTGTATAAATCATCTTCAATAGATGTAAAGGCCTATTATTATTATTATTATTATTACTTATGTACACTACAGTATCAGAAAACAAGAAATGCGAATGCTAATTTTACAGTTATGTACAAAAAATCTATGTAGTTTATAAAATCATGATTTTATAAACTAGATCTATTTTTTAAAAGTTCAAATGTTAAAAAAGTAGGTACCTAACTATCTATATAAAAGTTATCAAATTCAACAAACTGGTATTATTAAGAAATTGAATGCATATTTCTGTAATAATGTCAAAGTCAAGTTTAGTTGAGTAACAACATGATATTTTCAATAAATTAATACCTACCTACATAATTAAATTTAAAAGAATGTGAAAGGTTGGTGTCCTTTCTGTATCATACATCTATGATATTGTACAGTAATTAGACTAACATAGGTTAATTCTAGTTTGGGTATCAATGTTCATACTTTTACAGTAACTTACCTTTATTATCTACTAGCTTCTGCCCGCGACTTCGTCCGCGTCCCGTTAGATCCTGTTGATTTTCCGGGATAAAAAATAACCTATGCGTAAATCCAGGCTACGAACTATATGTATTCCAAGTTTTATCCAAATCGGACTAGTAGTTTTTGCGTGAAACAGTAACAAACATCCATACATACAAACTTTCGTCTAGTAGGATAAGTAACTGTCATGTTTGTAACCCCAATAAGTTTCATTTCAAATGAAATGCATAGATAAAAATGTCAGGGTTACGATGGTATGAGTCCCATTACTGTGAGATTAGTCTTTCAGTTCAAAAGTTATTAAAATACACTGTGCATTTTATATAGAGCATTAAGAGCAGACTTGTGAATATCTTTTAGACCTGTTTAATGAATTTACTATAGATAATGCTTATCACATCATTTATATCTATTGAAAATAAGATTAAAAAATATGCAAGAAATAAGTCCAATCCCTAAGGAGTGTGTTAGTGGCATGAAATAAACCTTTTCTTATCTTATCTTAACGGCAGTAGCTCCTGGGAACTGGTTCCTAAATTCACCTAGTTTTTTAAAGTTGTTTTGAAGTTGTCCTCATGCTTTTACGGAGTTGTTTAATAAAAATCTGAATATGCATATTTTTAAGTCTGATAGTATTTGAAAAACGAAATCTAAATAAACAGGTACAAAAAAAAATCAAGTTTTAATAGAGTGGGCCAAATAATTTGGCATTCTGCCTAACTAATACTATATTGAGTCTCGTTGGTTAGCTATTTATTTATATACCTACAATATTAACCTAGCATGATGGAAAACTCACATAGTAAAAAAGATGAAAGTAATTGTCCCAAATATTTTAAAAAATTAGTATAATATAATAGTTAGTGTCGTCAGCTGTTTACTGGCTCTCTAACTATAAGGTTGTTACATTAGAAAGTAAAATAATAGGTAGGTACAAGATTTAAACCTCATTTCTAATGAAGTTTATATTATATTATAGTTAGGTACATTAAAAGAATTGATATTAAAATGTACCTACTAGGTATTATATTTATAATAGATATTTAAATTGTAAAGCAATTTGTATGAATATATAAAAAGTTTTAATAAATTAGTTAGGTATTAAATTAAGTTGTTATTTTGCCAGCTTTTGGAAAGGTTAAATAAGTTTGAACTTGTCTACACTGACATTTATTTCCAATTAGCATAAAAAAAAATTGCGGGGTTTCCTCGCGATGTTTCCTTCACCGTTCCGAGAGCATTGGCATTGCAGAAATAAATTTTCCCAGTAGAAAACCCCATTGGTGCACGACCGGATTTAAACCCGCGACCTCACTACCTCTAGACAATCGGTGCTTTTATGACCTTAGGATTTTAGAAATGACTGCAATTTTTTTAAAAAGATGAATTGAATGTGGAGCTTCTATTTCGGAGAAAAGGCGTCTTTCTTCCAGAGAAGATAGACTAGTAGGTAAGTCGTAGCGCGATTAGTCTCTCCTCGTACGAATTACGATGAAGAACGAGAATAGTAGGTAACTAAGTAGACCTTTGTTTAACAGTCCTTGAAAACGAATGTAAATTGATAAAAACCGACCTTAAACTTTATATAAACAATATGCTTATTCGATTGTTACTTTTAGTATAAATTTCGTATTAAAATTAATTCATGCCTTGTATATTATTATTTTTTTAAATTGATATCAATTTAAACAATATTTATCTTCAGATTACTTATCGGTTATGTAAATAATAATAGAAATCAATTAAGTCGTTGAAAGAAGTGTGGTTGAATGAGCTCAGCAAAAAGATAAAAAAATAATAGAGCGTTTAAAAAACCATCATTTAAGATGAGCTGGTCATCAACTGGTACCAAACCCCGTACCCCGAGTTGCCCCGTTCATTACTTTCGATCATTAACTGGACCCAAGTTATGATTAAACCCTGTTCGTGATTAAACCTAATACTATTACCAACAAAAAAGTTAGGTGTTATTTAAATCAATATCATCATATTTTCATAGGATATTGATGTTCACTGGTTTATATCATTTAAAACGAATGTGATTCTTTTACTATTACTTTAATATCACCTAAAATAAAATAAAAAATTTTCAATGTTTACTATCACTGATATTGTTTTTTTTTATAAAATAACGCTTCTTTTTCTAATCAAAATTTTAATTAATTTTTCTAATTAAACCAGCATAATTTTCATAGTCATTTGCGTTACGACGTGCAGCCGACCAGACCTGTACAGTGTACACTGCCTCAAATACCGCTTATAAATATTAATTACCAAATTGAATGAATGTTTAACTCGGAAAGTACTAGTACCTCCCAGTGTCTCGACCTTCTCACTTCCGCGATGTTTACCTTTGTTCAGTTGAATCTTAAAGCTTTCCTGACTTTCCATTTAGCTGAGTTCAGTGCCTCCAAGCGTTTATTTAGCCGGCAGAATAAGGAGAAAGTCACAGTCAAGGTACGAATTACGTGGTCATTTTATTTAATCTATGGTGTAGCGTAACCGCGCTAAATCACTTATCATACCATTCGTTCGTTTGTATGAGATAGTGGTCAGCTCTGGAGACGGAATTTTTAGGGCGCCCTAAGGCCTCCGTGGCCTAACGACTGCTAGAGTCGGAACCGAGAGATTAACGTGCGATCATCACACGCTGGGTTTTTGAAGATATTTTACGACAGAAAAAGAGGCAAAATATAATACTTTTAGCCTCTTCCATAGACGAATCAGAATGTCTATTATTTTATTCAAATAAGTTTACCCTCTATCTATAAACTTCTGATAAGCTAATCTTTCACAGGAACATGGAAGTGATTGGAATAGTTGGCGAGGGTCGCGAAGACGCGTGGCGAGCCATGGAACCGCCCAGGCTGCTGATGCAGAGGGTCCACATACCATTCACCTTCAAGCTGAGGGAGAATGCTCCTATAGGATACAACGGTGAGTTCCTCTTGGTCATAGCACTCAGAATTGGCAATGGGCAGATGTTGGTCATCTAACTAGAAGAATAGGATAATCTAGGAGAATAAAGGTTCTGGAATGACAATTGCCCCCTATCCGAATTAGCGACGACCCACGCGGTGACTATCTGAGGGAATTCGGTGTATAGTGGCGAATCAATACAACTTCTTTTGGAAATCGATGAGTGAGATGTGACGGCGAGAAAACTCGTCAGGATGAAATCTTTACCCTAGGCTAGGTCGAAGTTCTAGGAGCAATCACTTATAATAATAAATATTCATGGACATTTCACACAACGTCATCTAGTCCCAAACTAAACAAAGCTCAACCAAAGCTAATACTTACAACCTTAGAATATAGAAAACACAACATAATTTTTTTTTAAAGGTTGTTTACTTTATGACAGGCGTCACAGCTCAGTCGGTAATAGCTCTGCCTTCCGTGCTGTGGGTCGTGAGTTCGATCCCCACCAAGAACAAACATTTGTGTGCGGCAAACATACATGTTTGTTCTATGTCTGGCTGTTACTACAAGTAATTATGTATTTACAATAAGAAGTATACAAGTTTTCTATCAGCATCTAGTTCCCATATTACAAGCTTTGCTTAGTTTGGGACTAGAGGCGTCGTGTGAAATGTCTATGAATATTTATTTATGGTACTGTAGAGTCTGTGACTACAGATTTAAATTGCACAGACAATAGACAAGGAGGAGGAAAGACTAATGTTTGAATTTGGAACGTTCTATAATTTAAATCCAGTTGGAATAAGCTCATACGCGTAGCGTTTTCTAGGCCGACCGAAGGCCCCAGTCATGGTTTTGTGACTGCTACTGCTAACCATTTTAGTGTTACATTTCCTAGATCTAGAAGATAGTTACTCTGTAGAATTGAGTGTAGGGACGTGTAGATAAAAGCATATAGAAACTACTGAAAAACTATTTTTCTATCATCAAGAACAGCTGTTAACTTGGATAAATTTCCCCATATTTGCCCGCACGCAGTATTGTTAATTTGGTAAGCTCAATTACATAATTTACAATACTGCAATGCAGGCGTATAGACCTGTCATCACAATACTTGCATTATGTTATGTACAGTCAGCGATAAAAATGAATGAGCAATGTTTCACAAATCTTTAGTGAAATATCGCGGGTCGATGATGATAATGCTAATTATGCAATCGCAGTTTTAAGTTTTATGATGTGTACCAAAGAGTTTGAGCGGATCTCTACCGTGCTTTATCTGGAGATTACAAGCCTTTCCAATTTATCCCTATTTATAATTTTCTTTTTTTGTCTTTTCATCTGCGATCAGCTTGCAAGCTATAAGCAGATCTTTCGATAAGATATTTAGTGACGTGCAGGGCTGTACTCCAGTGAGTTTAGCACCATTTTGATTCAACTTTGTTCATTTGACTCTAATATATTTCGGCGCTTTTGTAATTTTTGCGTATTTTAATTATTTAAACGTATAAATATTAATCAGTTATCTTTTTCCGAAACCAGAATACAACTTAAGTTTTTTTAGCGAGAAGTTACTAATATTTTTCGCTGACTGTACTTAGTTATCACTTCAAGAAATCTCTACGTTTACACAACAAAAATAGGTTTTATCAAGTGCGATTGTAAAGTATCGAAGGCTACGTGCTTTGTCGTTTTGGAACTAACTTCGTAATCTTTTATTATGTGTACTTATATATCTATGTACAGTTGGTCGTATTGTAACTACCTTCTTCTTACCTAATTTCGGATTTCTGCGTCCGAAGATCGATGCGTTGAAGAATTTTTTACGTAGGTTTTCAGAAGCAAACTTTTTATTCGTTAGAAAGAATAAGAACCGCCTTGAAATGCCTGAAAAATTAGATGACTCCCTCTCCAAGACTTTCTCATCGGCCGATAGTTCGGTCGGGTTCATAATCAGTATGAAGATGCAAGTCTGCATATTACAACGATTCAGCCTAGTTTGCTAATGCAAACTAGGCTAATGCACAGCCCAACCAGACCAAACTATTGCCAGACAAAAACCCTATCATCCCACTACTATTATAAATGTCAAAGTTTAGATGTTTGGATGTTTGTGTTTCAATCACGCTGTAACTACTGGTCCGATTTGGATGAAGCTTGGAATATATTATACATAGTTCGTAACCTGGATTAACACATGGCTACTTTTCCAGGTTTTTTTTAGGTTACAAAAAAATATAAGCTTATATTTTTTTGTTTTTTTTTCGTTGAAGAAGTCGCGGGTAACTGATGCTAGTATTTAAGTTTTTTTTAACAGTCCCATATGACCACGGTACCTTTTACGTGTTCTTGTTATGGGCTGGACATCTGGCTATGTCGCAATTCAACCGTGACCCCGTAATATAACAGGAAAACATCCCGACTACCATGTTCTCAATGCCTTATACTGACCGTTCATTGAGATGGTAAAGGATAAAGGGCAAAACTGGCCAAGATTTATATTCATAAAGGTTCTAAGGATAAGATCCATTTTATATTAGGTATAAAGTACGTAAAGAGGAGATCAGTCATCCCACACTGGGTCATTTTAATCTATAACCTTATACACATCAGTCAACATAGCTCCCACTTGTTCTGTCTAGACAAAGACAGAACTACATAACTTACACAACTTTACAATAAATTATTCATATTCTTATACATATTTCGTCAGGAGAAAGATGGAAAATGCTAACAGAACTACCTATGTTGTCTAGTGAAGACCTTTTACCCAAGAGAGAGGGCACTGTCATGGTTGTCGTATTTAAAGATCAAGAAAGCTGACAAAGAATGAATAGAATTATATTTATAATGAAGACCTTTGTGAAACCGCTTTAAACCTTTACATAATTGATACCTCCAAGTCTGGAACTAGGATCGATACAACGGTACAACGAAATGGCTACTTCTTTTAGTAGCCACTCGTAGTTAATGCTATTTTCGACTCTAATCCAAAGCTATACGAGCGAACTTCCCACTTTCCTCATTAGTGCATCAGTGCGCAGCGCACCTTTTCGTTTTATTTATTCCAGAACACGTAACTGAAGCTCTAATATACTATTCAGCCACATCCAAAGCAATATCGACTCTATACTCTAGCTAGACTCTAGCTATACGGTCCAAAGTCTTCCACGCGTCTCCCAGACTGTATTATTTTCAAGTTCCGTTTAGTGCAAGTTGGTCCATAAAGTTCAGACGTGGCAGCACACACTCGGAAATAAGGCTTCAGAGTTTATGGCTCAATTTCCCGTGAATTTTCAAACTGCAGTCGTGCTAAATTCGAAACTAGGTACTAGGTTTTAAGGTTGATTTTCGTTAGCAGTGTTGCCGGATGCGATAGCTTTGTCCGCAGTACACAATAAGTTCGCCCGGTGCGTTCTGGGTACAGCTGAGTGCAATTCGGTGCATGTTTGGTACACTCGGCCCTTGTACTACTTGTTGTTTTTTTTTGTTGTTTACTAGGGTTTCCACACGTGCTGCGGTCTTATCATTGTTTTTGCCATAACTTGTTTACACAGTTTGTTCTAATGATTAGGTATTGAATATTCTTTTAAGAACAGTTACAACGTTTCCACTATCTATGGGTTGTACCCTCAGAAATTTGAATGCGCTAAGAATGTTGTCATTAGTTGCTGTCAGTTACTACCAAACGGCTCCCAAAACTGCGGCAGTAATAGAGACTATGCATGCTTCATGTTTAGACCCTATCAAGTCCCTGGCAATTTTGATCCTAAAAGCTAGTGATCGTTGCTGGAAAGACCAATGATATGGTCAAAGGAGTGAAAGTGTGACATACATCACCATCATTCCCCTGCCCTTATCCCAAGCTAGGTGAGATCGGCGCAACATCTCTTCTTCCACTCACTCCTATCATTCGTCCATTCTGAATGTACTCCTCTCACATTCATATCCTCTCTTACACAATCCAATCACTTCTTCTTCGGTCTTCCTCTACTTGCGTACCCAGTCAAAGTATGACATACGCGACAACCCTAAGAAGATGCACGCAGATGTCTGGTAAATTGGTTACTTTATTCAATTTCCGGACCTTGTTAGGATGTTAATAGGTCTCTAAACTGTAATAAGGTTACCATTACCCTTTTAATATTCTAGTCAACAAAAATAAATGAATTATAAAAATAAATGAACGATGTGGAACAAAGAAAGAGAGGAAAGTGATTGAAGTCAGGCTGATCACGATGATAATCATGATGGAGACGTATATAAATTAGGTAAGTAAAAATAGATTAATCGATATCATAAACATATCAACAATGTCTATAAAAAGAGTTTAGGAAGAAAATGAGCACACAAATTAGTAAACGGATGACTTCTGGAGGGTGAATCGGGCATGATTATAAATTGGACCATTTTATTAGACTTAAGCTTGAATATTTGATATGATAAATCAGATGCGGATTCTTTTATGAATCACCATATTTTCCTGTTATTCAAGTTACCTATTAATACTTTTGACATTATAGGTTGTAGAATTCAATTAACGGTAGAGAGTTAATCATGTTATATCATCGTACGACGTAGGTAATTTAATGACCTAAAACAATGACCTTGAATTTTTTTAACATATTTATACCTAACAAGTTATTTTTTACATAATGGGTATACCTAACCAGATTAGCCAGGCATCAGCGAAGTACCAGAAGTCAAGTAAAAGGAGTTTCAAAACCACGAATAGCTTAGATAGATAGATAAACTTATTTATTTGTTACTGAACACACACAAACACACACAAAATTTACAATAAAATGAAAGTAGATAGGTACTAATAACTAAGACTAAACTAAAACAAACTGAAAATAAGGAAAAAAAAAGACTACCTACCTACATGTTCTCGCATGGTTCGTGCTCTGTGTGTTGCAGTACACAAAAAGGTAACAACTCAGCGTACATTGCTCGAAAGCAACACTGATTTTCAGTTGTTACCCTCCGAGGAAACAAGTTGAACGAGGCAACATTGGCTAAAGATGAACATGTTTTGTGTAGTGTATACAAGTACTTAGTGAGATGCAGCATGCGAAAGTATATATCCTAGATTTTTAGCATAGATTGAAGAGTGACATTAACCAAACTAAGCTACAGAAAACGTCACAGGAAAAACAAAAAAAAATTATAAAACGTGGCTAGTGCATTCCAAAAATCTATCTATACTAATAGGTATTGTAAAGAGGAAAGATTTGATTGTTTGTTTGTTTGCATAGAATAGGCTCCGAAACCACTGGACCGATGAAACCTGGAGCTTACATTCAATAGGATGCTAAATGTCATTCGTGGGGAGTTCCGAAGGTGCGGTACCGTTGTATTTAAACTTCCGGAGCTTGGGAGAGCCGATCAATGGTGGTATTTCCGCTTTCTATAGCAAGGGATTATGTGATCGTTTGGACCGCATTATAATGATTTATAGATCAGAAAATGGTTGCACAAGATTTGGCTCATAACCAATAACTGGTCAAGCGTGATTACTATACTAAGGGAAACTGCATTTTCTGTAATGCACGCATGACTCAATAAACGATGTTTATCGCATTTAAACAGTATGCAAATGTTTAACCAGTATATCAGCTACAGGCAATGCACCTCTCTCTACTTTTTGCTTGTTTGTGAACACAATGAAATGATCACAGAGTCTGGTGTGAATGGAATGAAGGAAGGATTAAAATAGGTACCCAAAACACTAAGGCATACGTTTACTCCCAGTCTATACCATGTCTGTATGCTCTGCATACTGTTTATGCTATTCATAAGTGTCAAAACTGGTTCTCGATAAGGCTATTGTGACACTCGTTCATTACGCAGCTTGTGGCATAGTAACGCTCGTGGGAAGTAGTGTGTAAACGTGATTATCTCGACACGAGTTTGGCATAGATCGGCCGCGGCTCTCGTGCAATGTACTTGCATTCACAAGACTAGAGTGGTTGGAGAATGTCTGTGACCTTTGGGGTTATGCAATACACACATATTTGGGTTGTGAAATGGACAATATGGACATGCAGTAGATGATAGTTAAGATTGTTTACTGTTCGTTATTATATGTGTCAGGGTTTGGGAGTGATGATGATATACCTAACAGATATCAATCTGTTGTAGTAGGCCATGGGAAAACGGTTCTTTGTGACTCTGAAAATCTGACTGTCTGTCTTCATGGTTGCGCACATTTTTTTTTATTACATAGACAAGCGTTTGACCGCAATCTCAACTGATGGTAAGCGACGATGCGGTCGACGATGTAGCACATTTGCCTAGAAGAAACCTATTCACTCTCCTCTTGAAAACATCCAAATTGTAAGTGTTCGGAAACACTTTCCTATACGCTGGCAAAGAGTTCCATTCCTTGGCGGTCCTCATGATTCATCATAAATGTTGAGGCAAAGCGCATGGCGTAGGCATAGGCTATTGAAATAAGACGATTCCACATGGTGTCATACCACACCATGTAATAGGTTTTAACACCATTTTTCTTCTCCAGGTGTAGAATGCATTGTGTCGTCGACAGAGCGGTACTGGCACGCCAGCTGGTGGGGAGCGCCGGTGCGGCAGCTGCACAGGACCTTGTGGGGGTCTCTGGGGGAGATCTTGGCTTCAGACAACTTGAACTTTGCCAAGTAAGTTCTAGTTAGCGCTTTGTTTGTTGCGTGATTTTTGATGCCAGACTTTGATAAACCGGCACCACTTCCAAAGGTGTTCTTGGTGCCTGGTTTGAAGGATTCTCTTTACTTTATACACTTCTTTTGACGACGATCATGCTAAGAATACTGTTCTGTAGAAAAACCTTGGAACGAAGCTTATAAAAACACTAGGAACCAAATAGGTTATTAAAATACATTGTCTAAGAGGAAACCTATATACGTGATTATGTTGCGAACGTTTAGATTACACTCAAATTTAAATATTGTATGAGGTTCTTATCTAAGGTTGAGCATCTAAGGTGAGCCTGATTTAAATTCTGGCCCAAGAAAATTGGATGTGAAGTTAACAAGTATAGGACTTAGGTACACCATAAAATAGGTTAGTGGCCCCGTTAGTTCTGATGCTTATCATCACTAGGACTGGATTATTATACTAACTATTCATATGCTTTCAAGGTGGTATAAATTGGTCGCTATCTGACTAACACCAACGTGGTGATAAATCAATGAAAATGCAATAAAACATCCTACATACTCACTTAGAAATTTCTAGAATTCAGCCTTCTTCTTCTTCTTCTCTTCTATATGGCCTCTGTCCGTCATTTCGACAGACAATTTTGCCAGTGTCAAGTGGATAGTCATGGATTTTATCTTGTCTACTGACCTGACATAGTCAACTTTGACGGTATGCATACTGTCTTTATAGTGGCATAAATGAGTCTATTTAGCGGAGAGAGTCCACCATTCAAAATTGTAAAACAAAAGCAACTTACAATACAAGCTACAGCTAAGCGGGATCAATTGGAGTCATTGGTTTTTCTTTGAATAAATAAATAAATATTCATGGACATTTCACACGACGCCCTTTAGTCCCAAACTAAGCAAAGCTGGTGATATGAGAACTAAATAAATAAGTTGGTGTTACTGTACAAAACGCAACTATAATTCTTCGTTTAAATAACTTATCTCTTCCAAAACATAGGCTGTTGATCAAAAAATTTTATGACGGTATTTCATTTACTTAGCTAGCTCTAATATCAGTTTCCATAGAAACAAGTAATTAAATTTAAAAAAACCCCGAATCTTGGACCGATTTTCATCAAACATAGCTAAGAACACTCCCGAGTAATTCACCTTTCAAACAAAAATAACAAAATCAAAATCGTTTCATCCGTTCGGGAGCTACGTTGCCTCAGACACACACACACACACACAAACACGTCAAACTTATAACACCCTGTCGTTTTGCGTCGGGGGTTAAAAAGAAGTAGATATCAAAATTGAATACAAACATTTTGCGTTAATATTCAAAATCAAGTCATAGAACTATGTGAATGAGGCATAATAATAACACATTAAATCCTGTTTTATTGGCTATAATAATTTATGACTGTTATTATGATTAAATAAGAAGTCTATAAGAGGCGTGGCGAGTGGTACCGCTGACATAATGGTTAAAATTAATCGCCATAAATTATGTGACACTTGGACACTTTCAATTTTTGTTACCAAAAAATGAAAAGCGTTATTGATATTACATTTATACGAAACCTACACTAAGTGCAAAAATAGGAAGAGGTTTTCTATTGGCGAATATTTTACAGAAATAAAAAAAGGCCGTCGCGGGCGATCCAATTTAGATGGACTCAGACAGGCGTCACATCTCAATCGGTAATACATCTGCCTTCCGTGCTAAATTAAATTAATTATATATTTATTTATATAATTTAATTTAAAATCGTAATTAAGCCAGTAAAAAAACATTTAAGAAAGTAATGAAGTTAAACGTTTTAGTCCGAATATACGACCTGGATGCTCGTATATTCGGACCAGACGTTTTGCCCAGCCTCCTCTATTTACGATACGAACAAATATTCTATGAAGTTTAATTTAAAGTTCATACCAGGAAGTCGACATTTTTAATATCTACCTAAATAAAATTACCATAAATTAACAATTAGATTTGATTTACTGCGTCTGAATATCCAATGAGTCAACTTCTGTTCAAATTAGTTTTTTTGCTGTAATTAACCATTTATGCAATTTATTTGTCAAAAATATTTATTGATCACAAAAAGTTAGCAAATTATGCTTCCGTTTATTTAGCTTTGGTTTTCAACTATTTTAGGTGGGTCCCTTTTCATATAGTCCAACCACAGATTATAAAAAAATATTCAATCGAATTGATAACCTCCTCCTTTTTTGAAGACGGTTCAAAAACGGTATACAGAGCTACGTTGCCTCAGACAGACACACACATACACACACACACACACACACACACACACGCGCGCACACACACACACACACACACACATATACACATCAAACTTATAACACCCTGTCGTTTTTGCGTCGGGGGTTAAAAATACAAGCGAATTAAGAACCTCCTTTTTTGAAATCTATTATAATAGCACAAAAATATTGCAAGTTCTAGATTGACCCAAAACAATACAACATCTATTATTGTTTCCGATAATGGTAAGAGCGATTGGGGTTAGGAGATCAACCAGTTTTTACTAGCTGTTCTCTTAATTGTTTGGTAAGAGGACGTTGACCGAGTAAATTTTATTTTCATTGTCTTATGCACGCTGTTTGCTGGTTGGAAGTGTCATGTGAATTCTGAACGGTACTTTACTGTTGAATAATTCCGTAGTGTTACTGAAACTGGTATTGTTTTAAATTAGATAAGTACAGATTCATTTTAGGGATGGGAAAGATATGGTACCAAAAATACCCGCTGGCGACTACAGAAGTGTAGATCTAATATTACAGTTTGGTATAGTAGTCACAACGGATCTTTGTCCTTCTGAAGTATCTGCGCAGAACCAATTTTTGCACTGCGGAAAAATTCGCTTACATCATGTAAGCGAATTTTTCCGCAGTGCAATCGTTTATTGCACCTAACTTCAGAGGGTTAAAGATCTGTTGTGTGTATTTCTAAGATAATCTATGTTAACCAGCCTTGCCTACCTGTAATGTAGATTTATTGTAAATTCTATATTTTCAACTAATACAGTAATACGTATTTTAAAATCACTCGCGTGATACTTAATCCTCGTTTTCAAAAATAATTGTGACAGAACAATAGCTATTGTTCTACCTTCAGTATAAATAGATATTTTTTTTTCTAATTTGAATAAACATAACTGAATTATTATCAACGCACAAGCACAACCATAGGAAACTATCGTTTCTAAAATAATGAATGTAGATACCTACACTACCTACAGTACTTACCAAGTTACCAACCAGCAACCCAATAAACGTACTCTAAAAAAACAATTCATGAAATTTAACCTTACAGTGGCATCGGAAATAATACTATTGCGAAAGAAGTTGCATACAGTCCATTAGTAGGTATTCTATTAAAGCTGATACACTCTTTGGAAATGAATATGTAAAGTTTTTAACAGTAAATACCTATTGCAATCTTGGTTTTCTTCGTAAAATATAGATATTATAGGCATTTACATACATTCACACCATGTTCAGAGAAAACTGAATATTTGAAGATAATTGTGAAAGTCTGTTTGTTTTTTTCCGTTCTCGCGAAGTGGCTGAAAGATCTGGATATTTAGATTTCTAGTAAAAGTTTTCGTATTTTATTTGCTCAGAGTTTTATCCACATCAATCCAGCCGTTACTATAAATATTCAAACATAAAAACTTTCGCGTTTCTTTTCAATATTAGTCAGTAAATTGTCGTACTCTAATGAGAAACATTATTATGATTCTCTCGCTAATTTTACCATTAGATATGTCCATATTTGCTCAACAAATAGTGCCATTTACCTACATTTTGACGTGTTGATCAACTAAACGATCAAATATGTAGGTAAACTAGATATCTCAGTCTTCCTGAATACTTTATGATGTTCTAGATGTCGTTTTGCCTCAGCGCTCAATCAATTTTCAATGACTTATAAAGAAATCTAAAAAAATTAGCCTTTCTGGGTTTTCGAATCTCGACTCATTTCTAATTCAGGATAGGTATGTTCAAAGGTACATTCGAAGACACGTCCACCTATACTGTTTGGACTTTGAACTATTAGAAGTTAAACGTTGCGAATCGTGCAAGAGGGACGACATCGACAATGTGTTTGTGTAGGACGGGCTACGAGCGCGGCGCGCGCCCTAGCCTATTGCGCTCCCTTTCCAACGACTATCTGCATTGTATGTAGCATAGTTTTGGTTGTATTGGGTGTATTACCTGGTCTGTGGCCGTGTGTACAAAAAAATTATGACCTAATATTATTTCAATTTGCCCGACTGTCGAATAAATGTTAAGTATGCTTCTTGTACGTTTCGCGTTTTGTTAGTGGTTACAGTGGTTAGATAAGTAAATGATGTTCTTTAAATTTTCTCGCCACCCAAAAGGATGGATAATTGGATATACATGATGGATGTGGTATTGTTTGACTCTACAAGCATTTAAAGTGTAAGCTAGTCTGGTGACGGCAATCCAAGGCTAAGACTTAGCACAACGTCGCGTCAAAAAAAAAAGCAATGCCAGGGATTTTTTATTAACAGTACTTTGATTGAATCAGTGGTTAAAAAAACTCGTAGACGACGTTTTTGAAAGTTACTTCCTTCTTGGTTTCATTGGTATTTCATTTAATTGTTCACGAGAAAAACCCTGACGTCACAAACTATGCCAGATTTGCATCGACACCATTGATCTATATACATGCAGCTTAGTGGCTCCAAGCGATGACGTCAGATCAGTTGGATAGTGTGACAGGTACATAAAATAGTCGCAAAATTCGTACGTACACTCGAGAGCAATGATTCCGGGTCACTTAAAGAATGTTAAAAATCTCGGAAACTAAAAATGATAGGTTAATGCAATAAATTGTATTTAATAGACAATGTAATACTCCTTAAATGAAAGTAAAAAAATATGAGTCACCATACATTTTATTAACACAAAATTACATAAAGAAAAAAACTGCTGATCTCTCCTTAAAACAAAAATAGGAAACATGAAATTTTTGAACTTTATTACGATTTGACTTGAATTTTAATACTTCGTATTGCCTCCTCGTGCTTCCATTACTGCGTTTACGCGGTTTGGCATGCTGTACACCAAGTTCCTTATACGATTTTGGGGAATATTCTCCCATTCCTCTGTGAGAGCAATTTTGAGCTCACGAAGCGTGATTGGGGGAGGGTTTCGTTGTTTTACGCATCTGCCTAGCTCGTCCCAAGCATGCTCGATCGGGTTGATATCCGGGCTGCGCGCTGGCCACTCCATACGAGTAATGTTCATCTCTTGAAGGTAGTCATTCACAATCCTACCTGTATGAGGTCGGGCATTGTCATGCATAAATATAGCATCCTCACCTAAATTGACCATAAATGGACCAACATGATCATTGAGGATTTCTTCCACATATCTTACGCTAGTTAAAGAGCCGTTTTCTATGATCACCAGCTCTGTGCGACTTTCAGAAGAAATTCCGGCCCACACAAGTACAGACCCACCACCGTAGGCTACTTTTTCTTCGATGCATGCTTGCTTGAATCTTTCCCCTGGTCTTCGATACACTCTGTGTCTTCCATCGTGCTTGTAGAGCATAAATTTTGATTCGTCGGAGAACATAACTTTTGACCAATCTTCAATACTCCAATTTACGTGGCTCTGGGCATATCTTAGTCTTGAAATACGATGCCCACGCTCCAGTTTAGGGCCGTTTGCAGGTCTAAGGGGTTTTAAGTTAGATTCAGCAAGCCGACGTCTTACTGTCCATGCACTTGGGTTACTTCCTCCGAGGCGTCGAAACTGATTTGTGAGTTCAGTTCCTGTGAGAAAGCGATTTCGAAGCATGGTGTTCACCAAGTATCGGTCTTCTCGTGCTGTGGTACACCTGGTTCTGCCCGTTCCTGGTCTGCGTAGGTTAGAACCAGTTTCTTCGTAACGTCGGAGAACTCTTTGTACTGTTGACAGCGACACACCGACAGTCCTGGCTGTATCGCGCTGACTCCGGCCGGTTTCCAGCATTGTAAGTATTCTGGTGCATTCTTCAGGCGTAAGCGACATAATTTCAGCTTGAATAATGAATATAGAGCACTATCAACATGGTTTATATACCCACATAAATGACAGATTACAAACAAAAGCAAAACCAAATGCTGTAATTTCGTAGTTCCATCTTCGAAAGTGGCCCTTTTTCAAATTTGATTTTTTTAAGATATAACTTTACAATAACTAAGAAGTTTTAATACCTTCATTTAAGGAGTATTACATTGTCTATTAAATACAATTTATTGCATTAACCTATCATTTTTAGTTTCCGAGATTTTTAACATTCTTTAAGTGACCCGGAATCATTGCTCTCGCGTGTAGATGGATACAGCTAGTACCCAAGTGTTGCATACCTGCTTGTGTATTCCTGCAGACCATATTATGCTAGCCCTTTCTGTATCTTGCGTGGATTCAGATTTATTTATTTGGCCATAATTATAACATTGGAAGTTACAAGGCAAGTCATTTTACAAAATTAGTTTATTAGTTTACAAAGAAAATTATGACTAATACAGTATTTACAATATTTATAATTATGTACAAAATAAATACACATGAAGCAGTTGAGCTATCTACACACCGTTGCAAACGATTTATAGATAGCTCAACTGACTAGTAGTTAATTATTTCCACCACACTTACTATGAAGATATTGGATACCTAAAATATAAATAAAAGTGGGGGGAGGAGTAATATAATAACAGTGGGGGTATTACTACAAGTACCTCAAAACCACAACATCCTATTTAAGACAAACATGCAGATAATTGTCCTACTGCGAGCATTAAATTCGCACCTCTCACCTTTGTAGTTGTACCGCTAAACATACAAACTGATTATTCTCTGTGGCCCACATGTGGGTGCAAAGTGTGGGTGGCTTCTTTTGCATGGCACACTTTGCTTTGGTAAGTTGTTGAACTTTAAAACGATAGTCGTTTTGAGATTAGTTCCTGGTTTTACCTTTTTTGCAAGCCAGTACTGATACTACCGATTGTTCTCAGTAGATTAGATTAGAAAATTCTTTATTGCACATAAAAATAGTACAGAGACGAGCTTAATGCTATTTAGCATTTTCTTCCAACCAACCTTTGTGTAGTGTGGAGAAAAGGTAGTGCTAATAAGGGAAACTTGGTAGGGAGAAACGCCTTTAACAATATATAAAAATTACCTACTTAATATTTATAATATGACAGGCGACAGGGTTAATGTGACAGGTGTCACAGCTCGGTCGGTAATAGCTATGCCTGCCGTGCTGTGGGTCGTGGGTTCGATCCCCACCAAGAAGAAACATATGTGTGTGCCATACATATAGATGTTTGTTCTATGTCTGGGTGTTACTATGTATTATAAGTATGTATTTACAAAAAAAAAAGTATGTAAGTATTCTATCAGCATCTAGTTACCATATTACAAGCTTTGCTTAGTTTGGGACTAGAGGCGTCGTGTGAAATGTCCATGAATATTTATTACCTATTTATTAATAAGACATAATCTACTTACAAATAATAATACACTAACCTAATATACACAATATACTAACCTAATATATACACTCAGTACACACATTTATGGTGTAAAACAGCTTCTAAAATAAACGAGACCATACTTTCATTAGGTACCGCCAGAAAAACTAATTGGAATTGAAGTAAATGGAAAAGATTTTTCATATGAAGTTGGCATTTTAGAGTCAACATAAATCTCATACTATATTAGTGTCAGGATCAAAATTGTAAAAGCATTGTTTTATTTGATTTCGTCATGTTGGATACGGAGACAATGGTGGTCTAGGTAAGGTAAGAAGTGCAGCTGTCTAATAAAATAAACGGTTCATCAACCGCCAGCCTAACCACGTATCTTGCAAAAGCAAAGGAAACCGTAAAAATTGCGCAATTTTTGCTTCTAAATCGCTAATTTTTACCATATAATCAACAATAGCTAAGCCATTGCAAACTATCAAAAGTGCTGCCTCTACAGGACAATCCGTAACACAAATGTGCATTCATCTCCATAGTCGTGCAAATAAATAAAATATAAATATTCAGGGACATTTCACACAACACCCTCTAGTCCCAAACTAAGCAATGCTTGTAATATGGGAACCAGGTGGCTGATAGAATACTTATATACTTTTTTTTGTAAATACATACTTATAATACATACGAACACCCAGACATAGAACAAACATCTATGTTTTCCACGCACAAATGTTTGTTCTTGGTGGGGATCGAACCCACGATCCACAGCACGGAAGGCAGAGCTATTACCGACTGAGCTGTGACGCCTGTCTTGCAAAGTTTTCGTAGTACGCACTTGACAGCAATATCTTAGCAATTAGCAATTATCGAGCAAACTTCTTCATTATCAGAACACAAAACAGGGTCCTTATGCTCGGTTCGGCGGAGATTTTAATCTAATAGGGATCAGCTACGCGTTCAACTTTTTTAGACGAACTTGAAAAGAATAAAACAAAAACGTTATAAGTTGAAAAATTATGTTTCAGATTGTATGAAAAGCTTCAGAACTCCTTTAACTCCGCTTATTTTGCTGTCACCCTGAAGGTGTGCCGATAGTTGATAAAGCCATTGTGATATGGAGCACACTGCTAGCGAAGCTATGGCTTCGGAAGTAATAAAGCTTCAGGAAAGGTCAGAAGCTATGACCTTTCAGAATATGAACCTATAAACCATTATGCTCCATGTTATGAGCATAAGTTATCGCGTGAACTGTTCGATCTATATGTAAATAATCCAAAAGAAATATAAACATGAATGTAGAATAATTTGCATTTCTATTTGCGCTTTGTGGGCTAGAATTTTTGAAGCAGTAATCCATTGCAGATACCTAATAATAGGCCAAGGCCATCGCAAGTGTTTCATAACGTTATTGCATCCATCCCAGGCAATGAGATCACAGGCTACACTGGCTAATCATGAGTACCCTATATAGACAACGATTTGCGTATTAAATACGATTTCTGCTCTCTTTTTCCGTCAAACAAAAGAAAGGGATGAAGTATGATTTTGTCTTCTTTACGGTAGAAAGAAACAATGTTTAGGGTACCCAGGTGGCGTGCTGATGGCCTATGACACTTGCTTGTTTATCATAGAAGGTCAAAGAAACCGCAACAGAGTAACCGCACTTAGTATGTACTGTACTCGGCAACATGCCAAAGCTGCATCAAATGTAACGGATCCGTGGACTCCACTCCCGTCGACTGCATCAGGATCAATGGCGTCAATTACTGATTAGTCACAGCACAGAACTCCTAAGAAGATGGCACGAGTTTCAACTCAGTTGACTAATCTACTGATTATGCTGGTTTTACTTTTTCCACGCTACTATTTCTTTGGTAATATAAAGCAATCTTTATTTGACAAGCGAACGAGGCGAAGCCCTTTTGCAGCTGTCTAACAAAAGCGTGCGACACACTTTCAAACTATCATTCTTCT
Organism: Gandaritis pyraliata; assembly: GCA_947859175.1. Taxonomy (NCBI): domain Eukaryota; kingdom Metazoa; phylum Arthropoda; class Insecta; order Lepidoptera; family Geometridae; genus Gandaritis; species Gandaritis pyraliata. Next base: position 1,477,386 of record OX401867.1, on the reverse strand, counting down.
TCGTTTTCTATCACATAGCTTAAATTGTACTGCACAGGCGAATACGGACTTTCCAGACCTTTATGCTATCCTTAAGTATTTTGTAATGTTATTAAGAACAGTTTCCGTGCCGAAAGGCATAATTATGTTTTCTTCGCTGACTTGCACGTCTTATCACAACTTTAAATCCTTCGAACTTTCTCACAGTTTTCTCTTCAGTTTCCATCATTATATCTCGAAGCATTTGCCCATGGCCACGTTCCGGTTGAAAAGCACGATTGCCAACTAAACTATAGACTTTGTTGACTTTCCATTCACCTGCGTCCCTGTCTCTGAGTGCAGCTGCTATTAAATTCTCGTGTGCCTTGACTTACATTTGGAGCAAGATATCAGGAATAGGAGAGATACAGCTTTTATTAAAAAATTCTAGAGTAGTTATCACGTTATGGTCTCTAATTTTTAATAGATAGTTATAAAGTTATGCTTTCATTGTTTTCAGATGGTGTGTTTTCGGATTCATGGTTAGTTCTAACAGATCTCTGTTTTATTTATCTGCGCCTAAGTATTTAAATCTATCTAGCTCTGCGTCTACTGTCTATAAAATCTTGGTTTTCTCATTCTTCTGACGTAAAACTCATTGCTAGGTACTATAGTTTACTTAAACATTTAATACATTCTTACAATACCGTGCATATTGTTTCACAATTCCCGGGTATAATAAAATAACTTTTTTAGCAATCGTGCAATACCTAATACTGGTGCGAACATGTTATTATTTCAGTAGCCGATAATAAAACCCTATTGCTTTCTGGCTTATTTACATTTTACTCTCGCCTTTTTATGACCGAAAAATCGCCGGCATGCGTATCGAAAAGCATAATTTTCATTCCGATTATAAACACAGTCAGTCGACGTGATGAATATTGAATTTGTAATCTTGCTAAGACGCAGAATTGCGTTTGAATATTTTTTGCATTCAAAACATCCTTAGCTTCTCACTTTTAACTAGACTATACATATTGCACTTTAGAACCTAGTGTGCAATATGTATAGTCTGGTTAAAAGTCTGGTCTGGTGGGCTGTAAGTGGTGTGTTTGTGTGAATGGTAACACAATGGTTTGGTATCTGTCTAACCTTAGGTTAGGCCTACATCGTGTGGTCAAAGCTCAGTTATGTTATCATACCATATGGCTATATGCTATGCAGTTTAGTATGCAGAAGTTTTTCAAAATAGTTAAAACGACGTTTCCGCCCGGTGAAGACAACCTTATATCGATATGCCGAGTCCTTCTCTCTCTGTCTCTCTCGCATCTCTTTACTGACTAAAATCTTATCTATGTTCTAGTCGCTGTTTACCCAGGCAGGGCATACTTCGAACCATCTACCTAAATCATTAGAAAGGTTATTTAAACGTAGGCATACTTGCTAAATTGCGAAGATTCAAATGTGACATTTGATTCGCAGTTTTCGCAACAAATAAATACAGCTGTGAGGTCAAGGTCACGATCGTTTGTGTAAATTGTGTAATTCATTTTCATTAGCTGCATGAATTACGAACAAATCTGACAGTCGTAGCATCGTAAACATAACGTATTTGAGTCATATTGCGTGTCAACACCAGACCAGCTCGACTGCCAAACGTAGCGTCCACAGATTATAGAAAAGTACAGATGTACTGTATAGCCATTTTTGTGTCACAGTAAGAAGTGCACCATGATGGAGTACTTTGTGTCATTCAGTCTCTGGCCATTGACACCTCCAATGCCAAACATATTTTTATACAATTATGCCGGCGTGTGTGGTTCCCACTTGCAAAAATTGGCCTGGGTCTAAAAACAAAGTAGATGGGATAACATACATCACATTTGGGTCTCTATTTGATAAGGAATCGTCTTGGAATCATCAATTTAAAGAAAAATTACCATCAATTCAATAATGTTGCAAACAACACCAACATTTTTTTCCCAACAAAATTTATATTAATCTTTATGACTACACATCATTAGGCATAGGTATTTCAATAGGTATTTTTAATCATAGAGCGCTAAATTTGTTATTTTGAAAAAATATTTGTGTAATTTTAGGATTATTGATGACATACTCAGACGAGAACAATGGACAAAAATCATTCAAAAAACACGTCCTGAGTCTTTCCTTAATTCTATTAAAATTTATGAATATCTATTTCAGTACCTCCTACTTAGGTACCTAAGCAGCATTTACAAAAAAAATTACCCCAAAAAATTGGGAAATAGTTTTGTAGGTGCAACATTGGGCTGCGCGAACATCATGCGCACGGGAACATTTTTATAGCATTTTGGTGACAAAATCCTTCATACAAATTATGTCAAATGCGGCTTCTACTATATTCTAAGGTAGCGTCACCGCGCAGTGTATCTCGGATACGCTAGCGTTTCTACTGCGATACTGGTTTGTAAACTGGTTACTTTCGTACATCAAAATAGAAAGTCAAAATTTATTATGCCTTTACATGAACATAAATCGACTTGACTAAACTTATTTCAAATAATCCACTTGACACTGGCAAAATTGTCCGTCGAAATGACGGACAGAAGCCATTTAGAAGAGAAGAAGAAGAACATAAAAGGTCTTATAAATGCATTGTCAAGGTTACAGTGTTCATATGAGAATATAAAAATCTTTAAACCGAAACACAACGACAGCTTTTTAATTTGGATAAGTATCAAATTATGCCAACGCTATGTATGTAAGGATATAAAAACTTGTAGGTAAATAGTAGTTTTGAATTGCTTAAGTATTCAGCATTTTTTGCGAAACTTACAGTAGTTTTTTAAAGGTCAGTGCCCTGTAGCAACGTCATCGTGTATGCATGAATCACCTCATCAGACTTTTAATCTCGTATGTATACAGGATGCAGTTTATTTTTCTCTACAATGAATTGACAAAAACGAAAACAAAAGTTATTAATGAGCTTCAGGTAAAACCAAATGTTGACTCACTTAGCCTTTCCATATGACTACTCTATTTTCATTGAACATAGGTTAGGTTTTAACATTGTCGCTTGATTCGTTCTAGACGGAGTGAACTGATAATTTAATTATTTATAATGACCTCATTTTCCTAGCATTGTTAGTCACATACAATGTAATTATTTCCTGTTTTGCAGGACTACTTAACAGGCACGATAACACATAAATATGCCATGCCAATACAAATCCGCTCTTTAAAAGTACTAGTCACACAATCCATCATTTTAGTCCTTCGTTTCCCAAAATAATTTATAAGTTTCAAAAACTAGAAATACCGACTTCAATTCGACAACCGGCTTCATCATCAGATGATGGTGATGATGGCAGTTCATCGGGAATGTTCTAGTGACCATAAACATCACTAAAAAGTCACAAGAAAGCAAAATACGCAATTTCGTGCACGTGGTTGGCATATTTTTTTCAGTTATTTCTATTTATAACCAAACTACCGAACCGATTTTGATGAAAATTGAATGGGACCAACCTGGAAGTATATATACCCTTTCAGATAAAAAAAGAATTTTTCAAATCGGTTTAATGACAGAGTTCTGAGGTAACAAACATTAAAAAAAAATACAACCGAATTGAGAAGCTCCTCCTTTTTTGAACTTAGTTAAAAAACACATTATTATTTCCGGTGCAGTACAATAAAGAGTTTTCTATCTATATATATATCTATTATTCAGAAACCCTAATTAACTACTTCGAAAAAATTACTTATACGATGGATTCTAATGAAAGCCAGAAGCACGATCTTGAGGCTATAGTTATAAAGCTAAATAATAAGTTGTTGTTTACATATTATGCTAATTAAATATAAATAAATATTCAGGGACATTTCACACAACACCCTCTAGTCCCAAACTAAGCAATGCTTGTAATATGGGAACCAGATGGCTGATAGAATACTTATATACTTTTTGTTTTTGTAAATACATACTTATAATACATACTAACACCCAGACATAGAATAAACATCTATGTTTTGCACGCACAAATGTTTGTTCTTGGTGGGGATCGAACCCACGACCCACAGCACGGAAGGCAGAGCTATTACCGACTGAGCTGTGAATTATAATAACCACCTTTACTTAATTATGCATTTTATGTAGTAGGTTACGGTAGGTTAGTTTTTAACCCGCTCTTCGATCCCTGCTGCTGCTGCTTCGTATATTTCACATATTAATATAACTTTTCAGTTATATTTGATGATAAACTATAGAGTTTGTCAAATATAACTGGAGTATTATCGATACTCAAGTTATTTAAACTTTTTTTTTTCAACTATATGATGAGACAATCTGATGGCTCGCCTGATGTTAAGTGGTAACCACTGCCTATATACAGGGTGTAACATAATGTCCCTATAAATCCAAAAGGGGGTTATTCTACACGTCATAGCGAACAACATTCGTTCTACGACTTTTAATATTTCTAAGTTTTTCATTCATGAAAAGCGTCTTAAAGTTTCCTTAAAAAAAACATTGCACACGTGTTAAAGTGTCTATATGTGGGTGCGATGTGATAGGAGGGTGCGTGAGCATGTGTACTAACAGGCTGGATAAATACCTACGCAAAGTAAATAAACATAAAAACTGGTCGCAAATATCTAAGACAAAATTTAAAAAAAAATGGAAATTTCCAACATGTTGTATTCAACTTTTGCACATGCCAATCTATTCAGGTGTTTGGTCTGAATAAGCCCGTTTTCGGCTTAAAGGGACAATATGTTACACGTTGTATAATACATTGCCTAACTTCGCCCATCACTCTGAGACAAAAAGATTAGATTGCAAGACCTAGTATAAAAAAAAATCCTCTGAGATAACCAGTTATCTGAGAGGAAAAAAAATCCTCTGAGGTAACCAGTTATCTGGTCTTGGTTATCTGTCAGGAATAACTGAAAATGATAAAATGCCTGGCTAAATCATTCAATCATTTGACTCGTTCTGTTTATAAGTGTTTACATAAACGTTGTAAGTCATCAATCATTATCATTACGTTTAAAACACGCGTAAACTTACAGTGCGCGGCTGTTAGTGTCGCTCATCTTATGAGTTTTCTTTTTCTGACAGGTTAAAATGCTGGTATTTTCAGTCATAGCATAAAGTGTGAGTCATTGGAATAAAATGTGTATTATGTGTTTTTATTATTTGATGGAATTTGTTTCCAAGTTTTGAACGGAAAATACACCATTTTGTCTTCAAAACAATCGACTTGATGTATGACTCGCCTTGACTGAACTTATTTCAAATAATCCACTTGACACTGGCAAAATTGTCCGTCGAAATGACGGACTGAGGCCATTATAAGAGAAGAAGAAGAAGCGTTACAGGGACACTGGTGTGCGACACCGTACTGATCTTCTTCTTACGTGTCAGTGGTGACAACAAACACTAGACGACGTTCGAATAGAACTTCGCCACTTTTACCCCTTCGTCTGTGGCGTCCAAAATATCATCCCTTGTGCAGGTGGTAGGGCTCAAGGGGCAAACGATACTGATAAGATACCGTATTGATAAGGGAGCAACGATGCAAATCTCGCAGTAATTTGAGCGAGGCACAGCGTATGCTAAACAACTGACTGTTTTTTTCGCAGTTTCGTGTACAAAGAGCGTTATTGTGCTCGGTTCAGTAGAGCAATTTAGGCACCATAAAAAATAATTTTAAAATCCTTAATAACAAATTGGATCAGTTGAGCTATCTATATATCGTTTGCAACGGTGTGTAGATAGCTCAACTGCTTCATGTGTATTTTGTACATATTATAAATATTGTAAATATATTTATTCACAAAGAAAATTATGACTAATAAAGTATTTACAATATTTATAATATGTACAAAATACACATGAAGCAGTTGAGCTATCTACACACCGTTGCAAACGATTTATAGATAGCTCAACTGATCCAAATCATCAAATGCAGCCAGTGTCTTGGGCACGCTTCCGATTGGTACTGATTTGGATTGTAAATATTGTCATAATTTTCTTTGTGAATAAAATCCTTAATTGTGTAGGTACATTGATATAAGATATAAGGTTTAGATTTGTTTAAAATGTTGTGATATGGTACTCAGTTTCTGATGCCTCAACGCAGTGTAGGGTCAAGCCGGTTAGGAATTATGTGACTTGTTATGAAACTATGACAAACAGTCAGTTAGTTCGTCGATCCAACGCCTACGACTGACCTTATTCAATAGGTACTTTTAATTTTACTTACCAACCACAGATGAGGCGATCAATGCCTTTCTAAATGTGGAAACTCTTACGGTATCTCCCTGCAGCAACTTCAAGTTTCAAAACTATTTACAGGTCATTTACAAACCTAATGTCGGTTTGTATAAAAATCTCAAAAGTTTTATATCCCAGGAAATTCTCTGGGATATAAAATTCTCAAATGGTACCATTAAATGGTACAATTAACTAAAATCTTTGATAACAAACGAAGCTTGCGTTTTTACTGAAATAACTACAATTACTTACAATTTGGGTGTTTTCAAGAGGAGAGTGAATAGGTGTCTTCTAGGCAAATGTGCTACATCGTTGACCGCATCATCACTTATCAGGTGAGATTGCGGTTAACCCTTTGTATATAAATGTATTTAAAAAAACTATAAAGCGCGAATCACACGTGTGCGCGTTTTTTGTTATTTGAATAAAAGTTGTGGTAAGGTTTTGAGTTTTTTGCTAAAAGTTAAAATCCTTTACAAACGATATTTTTATTCGCTTAAGCTGAAGAGGGTATTCACCTTCTAATTTAAATTTATAAATAAACAAAAAATTAATCGCGTTCATTTACATGTTGTGTTTTGCATTCATTATAGTTTGACCTAGTAATAGATAACCTTCGAAATAAATAATTTTTTAAAGGTGTTGAAATAAATCGAAACTATGAATTCATTGTACCTACAAATATTTTGTTGGTTTTGTGTTGTGTTTACTGCTAGCTGTGCAGCTGTGGTTGGTATAATAATGTAGCTCATTTAATACCAATATTTTTAATATACACTCGAGAGCAATGATTCCGGGTCACTTAAAGAATGTTAAAAATCTCGGAAACTAAAAATGATAGGTTAATGCAATAAATTGTATTTAATAGACAATGTAATACTCCTTAAATGAAAGTAAAAAAATATGAGTCACCATACATTTTATTAACACAAAATTACATAAAGAAAAAAACTGCTGATCTCTCCTTAAAACAAAAATAGGAAACATGAAATTTTTGAACTTTATTACGATTTGACTTGAATTTTAATACTTCGTATTGCCTCCTCGTGCTTCCATTACTGCGTTTACGCGGTTTGGCATGCTGTACACCAAGTTCCTTATACGATTTTGGGGAATATTCTCCCATTCCTCTGTGAGAGCAATTTTGAGCTCACGAAGCGTGATTGGGGGAGGGTTTCGTTGTTTTACGCATCTGCCTAGCTCGTCCCAAGCATGCTCGATCGGGTTGATATCCGGGCTGCGCGCTGGCCACTCCATACGAGTAATGTTCATCTCTTGAAGGTAGTCATTCACAATCCTACCTGTATGAGGTCGGGCATTGTCATGCATAAATATAGCATCCTCACCTAAATTGACCATAAATGGACCAACATGATCATTGAGGATTTCTTCCACATATCTTACGCTAGTTAAAGAGCCGTTTTCTATGATCACCAGCTCTGTGCGACTTTCAGAAGAAATTCCGGCCCACACAAGTACAGACCCACCACCGTAGGCTACTTTTTCTTCGATGCATGCTTGCTTGAATCTTTCCCCTGGTCTTCGATACACTCTGTGTCTTCCATCGTGCTTGTAGAGCATAAATTTTGATTCGTCGGAGAACATAACTTTTGACCAATCTTCAATACTCCAATTTACGTGGCTCTGGGCATATCTTAGTCTTGAAATACGATGCCCACGCTCCAGTTTAGGGCCGTTTGCAGGTCTAAGGGGTTTTAAGTTAGATTCAGCAAGCCGACGTCTTACTGTCCATGCACTTGGGTTACTTCCTCCGAGGCGTCGAAACTGATTTGTGAGTTCAGTTCCTGTGAGAAAGCGATTTCGAAGCATGGTGTTCACCAAGTATCGGTCTTCTCGTGCTGTGGTACACCTGGTTCTGCCCGTTCCTGGTCTGCGTAGGTTAGAACCAGTTTCTTCGTAACGTCGGAGAACTCTTTGTACTGTTGACAGCGACACACCGACAGTCCTGGCTGTATCGCGCTGACTCCGGCCGGTTTCCAGCATTGTAAGTATTCTGGTGCATTCTTCAGGCGTAAGCGACATAATTTCAGCTTGAATAATGAATATAGAGCACTATCAACATGGTTTATATACCCACATAAATGACAGATTACAAACAAAAGCAAAACCAAATGCTGTAATTTCGTAGTTCCATCTTCGAAAGTGGCCCTTTTTCAAATTTGATTTTTTTAAGATATAACTTTACAATAACTAAGAAGTTTTAATACCTTCATTTAAGGAGTATTACATTGTCTATTAAATACAATTTATTGCATTAACCTATCATTTTTAGTTTCCGAGATTTTTAACATTCTTTAAGTGACCCGGAATCATTGCTCTCGCGTGTACTTACCTAAAAATAAGGGTTCAGTTTTTCTGAAAATAAAAAATGATATCAAGAATATAAAAAATAAATAAAGTGCCATTCATTATCTATTCCTGAGGTCTCTCAACTTTTTTGTATAGGAAGGAAGTTATCATACGATCTTCGTCATATTAACCTGAAAAAGTCCACTACTAGTCATTTTCCTGAAAAACTATTTTGGATTTTCGTCCACCGGTTTTCCGCGACTCATACATGATTTTTCTTGTATTTTCAGGAACTCCCCACACGACGAAGCGCCGCTGAAGCTCTCCACAGACGAGCCACTGCAGCTCGGGCCCCCGCCCCGCACCTGCTACCCTCTGGTAGTGATCCTCGCGCGAGATGTTAGAGATACCGGAGAACTACGGCCTGATGATACGGTAAACTCGCTTTCTACCTTTAGAACTAAATGCGTACTAATTTAGAACTAAATACGTATTAAACTTCGACTATCGCGTCAGCCTCGGATACCTGGTTTAGAACTAAATGCGTACTAAACTTGCACTTTCGCAACAGCTTTGGATGCTTAAAGAGGATTTTGAGACTAACCCGTGTTTAAAATTGATCCGTTCAAAGCTTCGGCTTTTACGTCAACCTCAGAGGTTTTATTTAGAACTAGATGCATCCCAGCTTTGCTTTGATGCTTTGCATTATGAAAGTAAGCGAATTATCGCTTACTTTCATAAAGAAAACACACATACGACATATAGCTAGGTACCTATACCTACCTAGCTATTATTATTTTTCGACTAGCAATTATCCGTAACTTCGTACGCGAGTACCGTTTCCGGGTACATTATATTATCTGTGCGTGTACCGAGCGGATACTTCTTTGAGAAACTTGACATTACACCGAACCCGTACTCGAATGTCAAACGTTAGTCGTTAGACCAAAGAGGTAGTACTACGTCCTGTCAAACTGACGTGACATGACATGACATCATCCTCTTGCTAAATTGGCGCTGCTAATCCCGTTCGTTCATATTATCCTGTAGATCCTGTTAATTATTCGAGATTAAAAGTAGCCTATGTGTCAATCCAGGTTACTAACTATATATACCTATGCCAAGTTCATCCAAGTTGGTTCAGTAGTTTCGACGTGATTGAAACAGAAACATCCAAACATTTAAACTTTCGCATTTATAATATTAGTACTATGTTAAATGTGAGATGGTAAAATAACTTGTACCTATTACAGGTAGCACTTATAAGTGTGATACACATCCGCGACGAGCAGTGTCCCCTGCCTAGTGGCATCATTGCGCAGTATCTGAAGCAGGCGAATGGACATCTGTCTTGTTTGAAGGTAATAACAGCAAAGTAGTATGCTAGCTTAGAATATAGAAAACACAAGAAGCCGCATTTGACATAATTTGTATGAAGGGTTTTGTCACCAAAATGCTATAAAAATCTTCCCGTGCGCATAATATTCACGCAGCCCAATGTTGCACCTATAAAACTATTTCTCAATTTTTGGGACATTTTTTTTGTAAAATGCTGCTTACCTAGGCGTCAATGTTACGAGGTGTCAATGGCCAGAGACTGAATTACACAAAGTACTCTACTATGGTGCACTTCTAACTGTGACAAAAAAATGGCTATACATTACATCTGTACTTTTCTATAATCTGTGTATGCTAGTTGTAAAATCTTGTATTTTACTTCACTGGCTCACCAATACACCAAGACCGTAGACCCTCGGTATTCGGTAGCTCTGCCGTTCACCGTGTGTCAGTCCTAGCCTCTCCCCTCCCGACCCCCTCGTCCTGACATTGACAGGTCGGGAGATTGACACTGACAGTTACCTAACTTACTTGTGTATGTGAGACAGGGTACAGTATCTACTAAATAGATACAAACACTACACTAGTCATCATCATCATCATCATCAACCTATATCAGTCTACTACCGCGCCACTGAGCCCGGTCTTCGGCTCTTCTCATCCAGTGTTTGTCAGATACATTTCGCAGATCGTCGCCCCATCTTCAATCAACACACACACTCACTGTTATTTAGACTGACTAAATAACGTGTAGTGTAATAAGTCTTTCAAAGTTTCCTTATGTAATAATCAAAATATGAATCTGTCTTTGACTTTATCTAACATAGAATTATCATCTATTTTTAACCCCCGACGCAAGAACGACGGGGTGTTATAAGCTTGACGTGTCTGTGTATGTGTCTGAGGCAACGTAGCTCCTGAACAGGTGAACCGATTTTGATTTTGTTTTTTTGTTTGAAAGGTGAATTAGTCGGGAGTGTTCTTAGCTATGTTTGATGAAAATCGGTCCAAGATTCGGGGGTTTTTTAAATTTAATTACTTGTGTATAATTTATTTGCAATAACTTCGTCTACAAAATCTGTGAGTTAACCTGCTTTTTAGGAAAATCAACACCTTACTTTATGGCAAAATATGCAATATCTACAAAAATGACCTATTCGCGTAAACAAATTCATTCATTCATTCTATTCTACTTTTAATCCGGTTCGAAGTCCTAAAATGCAATGTTTTAAAAGAATACTCTCATTGCCGAACAGACTGCCAAAACGCATACAATTAAAACATACATTATCAAGCCTTTTAATCTCATTCGCCCAATTATTTCACTGAATTTCACATGTCAATGTTCTTCAGAGATAAACACAGTTTATGGGCTTACAGGATTTGTTTATTTATTTGTTTGTTTATTTATTTGAGTCGCCAACATTGTATACACTAAAACACAGAATAGAGAAAAAAAAATTACAAGGAAGGAATCATGCCAAGTGCCACAATAGTTACAGGAGACAGACAACAAGCTATTAAGATTAGAGCGAGCAGATATAATAGAAAAGGGTACACATTAAAAAGCTAAAACATAATCTAGTAATACTAAAATTAAAAAAAAAATATATCTTGTTCAAATAAATGGATTAAAATTGAATTAAAATGAGGTATGTACAACATGAAATAAAATTAAAGATTACAATAAGATAAAACATAATAATAATAACAGATAAAAATTCATTATAATTTAGACAAATTCTTCTTAAAACTATGTAAGGTACCGCGGAATAAATCTATATCATCGTTCCCTTTTGACACAGAGTTGTATTGTATTGGCGCACCATACGATTCAAAGGGGCATTAAGCCCAACGTTTGTGCCGCAGTAATCAGCCTGAAAAAGTTTAAACGCAGAGATTCTTGGTAGTCTTGTAGGAGCAGAGAATCTGAGGGAGGCCAACAACTCCGGAGCGTCCGGAGCACAGGAGAACGGTTTGGGTCATCCTTCCTTTCTAAGCATTGTATTCATCAACTCAGTTGGTATAGTTCTGCCTTCCATTGTATGTCAGATTGTCACCCAAGCTAGACAAACATTAGTATGATAAAATGTTTATTATCGATGGGGATCAAGCCCCCAAGTGCGCAAACAGCTCAAAAGACAGCTATACGGAGTCCTCTTAATAGTAAGATTCTTTGCTTGTCCCTCTAATCTTTGGCAGCGAGAAACTGGCACTTAAAATATGTCTGCGTGCAAAGTGGATCTTGCATACGCATATTTACACCAAAATGTTTTTCAATGTTAACATATCTTTCAGCAATTATACGTAAGCGGTGAATGCGGCTCTGGGTCGGGGTACACCGATACGGAGGATGCCGATGCGGCTGCCGGCGAAGCTTTATGCTGCGTGTGCGCCGCCGCGCCGCTCGAGCGGGCCATACTCCCGTGCCGGCACGCTTGCCTCTGTGCTAGATGTTTGAGTGAGTATACACACAACACACATCAGGTTTAAGAGTAAACTAAAATAAGTAAACACTATATTTCTTGGTGTAAAAACCGCACACATGATACCAATCTACAGTAAACATTGTCAAAAAAATTATCATTGAAGGTAGGCAAGCTAGGCACAGGTAATTAACATAGATCGAGCGAAACTGTGGACACATCACAATCTTCGTAGCATGAGCACCATTTGATGCGGAATATTTGGAATGCGATGCAAGGGGCATCTATGAGCTGCGGAGACTGTAAAAGGAACGCGATAAGGTGAAAGAGGCATTTACATTTTAAGAACATATATGTTCTTAAAATGTAAATGCCTCTCTCAAGAACACACTTAAGCACACATAAGTGTGTTAAGCAATCTCAGAAAAGAGGGTTTTACAGGTTGTAAGACCTAAAAGAAGAGATCCCAACCTAAATTATTTTATAACTTGCATTAACAAAAAACTATTTTGATTCTGTAAAGCATTCAATAGTTATAAAAGTAGGCAATTAGACTTCAACCGAGGTGTCTTTCATTTTTAGTATTCCGTTCGATCCAGTTTTGGAAAAACGGAACAATTATGGTCTCACTCCGGTGTCACTGTCTGTCACATCTACCAAAGCTGAACGATAGAGTCAATGTAGAATACTAATAATACCTACTCTTGAACTCGTCTTCGCATTTAATTTGCTAAGATTCTAGACCAGACTATTCTATTTAAGGATGCACTTTAGACAACACATTAGAAGATTATTCACGTACGCATTGCTATTCAACACGCGCTTGCATCCTGTTCGGTCAAAGTGTCAATACCCAAGGACATTGTATATAATTGTTATAGTACTGTATACAAAATGAGGTTTATAAGTTCCTGAATCATCTGCAATATTTATTCCAGCTGCCTTATCGCAAAACTTTTTAAATTATTCATAAACTAACTACTGTCTGCGACTTCGTCCGCGTTCCGTTTGATCCTGTTGATTTTCCGGGATAAAAAGTAGCCTGTGTTAATCCAGGCTACGAACTATATGTATTACAAGTTTCATCCAAATCGGACCAGTAGTTTTTGCGTGAAAGAGTAACAAACATCCATACTTACAAAACTTGTATTATATTTATAATCTTGGGAACGCTTCCGATTGGTACTTATTTGGATCAGATAAACCATCCTACTATCCTATCCTACTAATATTATAAATGCGAAAGTTTAGATGTTTGTGTTTCAATCACGTCTAAACTACTGAACCAATTTGGATGAAACTTGGCATATATATAGTTCGTAACCTGGATTGACACATACGCTACTTTTTATCTCGAATAATTAACAGGATCTACAGGATAAAATGAACGAAAGGGTTAGCAGCGCCAATTGGCAAGAGGATTTATTTCATTGTCATGTCATGCCACGTCAGTTTGACAGGGCGTTGTACTACCTCTTTGGTCTAACAACTAGCGTTTGACATTCCAGTAGGTACGAGTTCGGTGTAATGAGGTGTAATGTCAAGTTTCTCAAAGTATCCGCTCGGTACACGCACAGATAATATAATGTACACGGAAACTGTAGACGCGTACGCAGTCGCGGGTAACTGCTAGTCTATCTATAAATCGTTTGCAACAGTTTGTAAATTAGCTGGTTCATGTTTATTTTGTAAATAATTTAAATTATTTTAAACTTTTTCATATGAAAAGATTCTACTAGAACTTGATGCATTACAATTAACTGGTACCTCGTTGTGGCCGGCTGCCAATGTCAGCGGCACATTGCGCCTTGGAATCGACCTTTTGATAACGCGCGCGTGACTGGGAAAGAAATGTGCGCATTATATAACTTAGATCCGTGATACTGCGGCAACTGGAACTACATAATACAATCTTTGTATACATATACTAGAGAACCACGGTGGTATTGTAGTGTATGTTTGTTACGTTTTCATGGCAAAATTGCTGAACCAATGCTGATAAAATTCGGCATATAGATCACACGTAATGGCCACCACAAAAAAAAAGAATAGGTTCACGCTGAACAATCGCCTTTCTCGGTCCTAGTAGGGTCTCAAACTTATACCTTATAAAAAAAGTATATAAGTATTCTATCAGCATCTAGTTCCCATATTACAAGCTTTGCTTAGTTTGGGACTAGAGGGCGTTGTGTGTAAAGTCCATGAATATTTATTATTATTATACCTTTACCTATTAAAAATATTTAGTTCCCCCTTCGTTTTAATCCACTCTCCATTTTTAACCGACTTCAAAAAAGGAGGAGGTTCTCAATTCGGTTGTATTGTTTTTTTATTTTGCTTTCCTGTGACTTTTAAGTGGTGTTTATAGTCACTAGAACATTCCCAATGAACTGTCATCATCATCATCTGATGATGAAGCTGGTAGTCGAGTTGAAGTCGTAGTTTCTTGCCCGTTCTTCTAGGCTGTGGTCGCGTGGAACTGGCACCTAGAATCACCTAGTTATATAAGACGATTCTAAATGATCCTTGTGATTTTATTGAATAAAAAAATTTTGAATTTGACTTTGACTTTGTCGGTGTTTCCAGTTTTTTAAACTTGTAAATTTTGTGTAACATTTTCATATTGTTTCCAGCGAAGCTAGACAAATGCCCGATCTGCCGGTCGGTGATATCCTCATACTTCTGCATTCGTAATGAAGATGACTCCTTGTCGGAGCTCAAACAGCAGCGGTTTCCCTTCAACCGGCGCCTGTTCAACCTGTTCCATTATCACTAAATGTGAGTTCTATTATGATAAACTATGAGTTCTATTATTTATTTATTATGAATTACCACGGCTAACGCCAATTACAATAATTAATTAAATTACACACATGCACAAAAAGTCAATTAAATACATCTAATGATCTAAAATAATGTCAAAGTTACTAAATAATAAGATTATGTACAATGGACAATAATTTCAATAGGTAAATAGTACACAGGTTTTAAACAAAAATTAAAATAACGTAACCGTCAGCAATGATTAATAAAAGAAACAAACAAAGTCAGTAACACGCATGATACTGATTATGATATTATGATAAACTGTGAGTTCTATTAAGATAAACTGTGGGCTCTTTTTTAACCTGAGGGGCGAATCTGACGCCCACCACACCGGTGTGCGCTGATTGGTATGGGAACACTGAGCGGATTTTTTTGAGAAGCTTGGTCTCGTCAAGCTTCCGCTCAGTGTTTCCATACCAATCAGCGCACACCGGTGTGCTGGACGTCAGACGTTTTACGCACTGTAAACTCGTACTCGCCCCTCTGTTCCAGTATCATTAAATGTGAGTTCTATTGTGATTCACTTCTGGTTCTAATTAACTGCTGGTTCTATTATGATTAACTGCTGGTTCTATTATGATTAACTGCTGGTTCTATTAAGATTAGAAAAAACTTTGAGTTTCAATAATCATTAATGAATACTATAAAGCTATATTTGTATAGGTCTGTTGAAACTAACAAAAATCATTTTCTCTTTGCAGGGTTAAACAGCAACTTAAAAAAAACCACTCGGACTACTCATCGTGAGTGATTTGTGTAATTTACGAAATTCTAGTAGTGTTGAACTTTTCACATAGTCACGTTTCGAAAAAAATAATAACATAAAATAACTAAGTATTACCTACTATACGAGAAACGCTTATTGTTCACCAACACATTTAACCGGTCGTTAGACAACTGTTAAGTTTATAATCAGTTGTTTTTTTGACGCATGTGGCGCCAATAAACGGCTGAATCGTAAAAAAATGTATTTGCATAATTTTCGTTCATTTTAAGTCACCAACAAAAACAATATTATGTTGATATAGATATCTCGAAATCTAAAGTGTAAGTTTTTGTATTTGCTAGATCTTTATTTCTTTCTTCTGATTATAATGTGAGGATATCCGCGGCTTAGTCCGCTTCGCACGTATTGATCTTGTCTCTCCTGTGAATGTAGCCGACTAGGCTGAGAGGATGGTATAGGTGCTACAAGCCTACTCCATCTAAATCATGTCCCAGGCACTGCAGCCTCCCGTACATCGAGGCATGTGTACAAAGTGGTTCCTGACGCTGTATAAATCATCTAGATTCGTTGCAAAGACCTGGGGGGTGATTCTGGGTATGGCAGAGATTTTACTCTAATAGAGATGACGTCAAATCTCTGTCGGAAACTGGTTTCACCAACATGTGACAGGAGTTTTCAACGTCATTTTGACGTCATCCCTGTTAGGGTTAAATCTCTGCCGAAGTGAGAATAAGGCCCCAGATCAGTTGATTATAAAGACCGGTTGTGTTGGTGAATGTTGGCCTGAAATATTTTGTGATTTAGTGTAATTTTAAAAAGACATTTTTCTCCTTCACATCCGTGTAGTCATCTCAGTCTTTTCACTGATAATTGAACTCAGTCACGCAAAAAGTATCTAACCCACATCAAGTAATATTTGAGATACATTAATGTGGAACATACACTTTAGGAACCGTTTGTACTTAACTAATTCTTGACCAAAGTGTGGTTGGATCCTTTTTGCAACTACGTCCAACGATTCTCGTGTGAAATTATGTAAATTGCACCATTAAACACGATTTGCATAAGCGCCCTAATCAACGCTTCTACCGAAGAAAAGATAAGCGAACATCTCATCAAGCCCGACAACAAATACACTAAACAAACAACCCCGCCGGCGGGGTCGAAGAAATCTCCTGTAGCCACTCCTGAACCTCTTCGGTCATCTCCCTCCCAATTTGGCAACAGCCCCAGCCGAGGTCCGTAGCTAAGTGGTGCCTCCTTGCGTTTATTGCTAAAAAAAACCATTTGAGATTGTCGAAAGCCTTCTACACTCACCAGTAGTCTGGTAACGCTGTCAGCAATTGTTAGACTACAAAAGCATTCTAATCCGCCCAAAAAAAAGGCGTGTATCAACTCTTTCTAGCTACAGTATGGCTAATGACTGCTTTACAAGTATTTTTTATACATAATCTCAATAAACGCGATGAAATTATATATGCGCTATTTTTTGGTGTAACGATGCAAGCGTCCAATCTATTTTGGTATCATATCACTGTTCGTCTCTTTCTTTTGTTTGGCAGAAACAGAGACGAAATAGTTTGTCTATTCTTCCGTAGAGAAATCGTTGTGTAGGGGGTTCATGCTTCGCCCGCTGACGTCACTGATTTGTTTTGAAATATTATTTCTTTTTTCGGTATATATTTTACTTCAGTACCTACCTACTCTGGTTAATTTTCTAGATCTTAAAAATGTGAATTGTATACATCCGTGTTAGAGATAATCTCTCATGTTATTGGTCTATGAAGAAGTGTCAATTTGTTAGCCAATGAGATGACAGCTATGTAATGCTACTTACGGATGCTCGTAGACTAAAGAGTAACAGTTAATTTATAGTTCATTCTAAGTTGTAGTTATATAAGTGTGGGTGCAAATTGTTGGAACTGTGATACGGTTAGTAAATGTTGTGTAAATATAAAATAATGTGTGATTTGTCGCGTAGATTTTGATAAAAGTCAAATTAAATTATGCATTGTAGAGTAGCATGTCCACTCACATCGTGTTTGTAATCGTTTTGTAAACGTTTAATAGCTAAATGCCTGTTAAATCTGTTGGCAGTTATTCGATTTTATAACGCTTAAAAAAATTAACATAAATCAACATAATATGTTGAGATAACAGATTTATAAGGCCTTGTAAGCTGCTGGAGGTTAATATGACCATTATTAATAAGGCGGTAAGATTTTTGGGGTCAAACTACATATTTGCCTGTTGGTAACAACGATTGATGATCATTCAACAAACATAGGCTGAACACAATACATCGAGCAATGGTGTGTAGTTTAACCCTACAGTCCCCGGCTGTAGTTATCGCACATCGTGGGCAGGCCTTAATTCAGTAGATAGTAGATCCTATCCAAATTAGACGCTAAAACTTTCTTCGAAATTTATTCTTATCCTAAACGTATTATAATATGAATTTGTAGATGTAATGTAAACAGAATATTTTTGTATGAAACTTGTTGTGAATAGGGTGAACCTACCAGTTATAGACACCGCACATTATCATATGTTTAGTGTCATTTTGGCGTCATCCCTATTAGAGTAAAATCTCTGCCGAAGTGAGAATTATTTATTTATTTATTAGTATATAGACGAGCAGCTTTCGCTGATATGTGTACGTCACACTGTTGAAACATTATTAGGCCGCAGATTTGTACTATCAGCAAAAGTTCTACCTTACCACATTAAGGGTGCATTTCCTGTAAACCGACTAGCCGTTAATTTTTGAATAACAATAGAAGCAAATTATTTCGGAGTTATGAAAAGAATGGGCCGTCATAAAAATAAATAGATGTTTAGGTCTCTGGTTGGTCAAAATAAAAAGACAAAAGAAAAAGGCTAATGCGCAATATGCCAAGCTTGGTTAAATAAAATAGTTGCGGTGACTATGAGTTGGTGCAATCACCCTACTTGATGTTAAATGTAGTCTTCCAGTTAGTACCCTAAATTAGATCTCATTACTCATCACCCGTTCACTCTGCAATTCTAGATAAATACTGCAAACAGCATGAAAATTTGTATTAGTAATAAATTCTTTTTTTGGAAATGTTTTACCGTCCAAAATTGCAATAAATGTGACAAAATTTTATGATTTAGAATTTAGGCTCCTTTATGACAATATCTTGTGATTTTCTAGTCAAAGTAACACTGTCATTTGCGTATTCGACTAGTACATATCAACCGGTCCTTAGACTTGCCTATGAATACCATTACTGAAATTATATAGTTCAATGAAAACATTTTATTTTGTTAAAGTCAGCTCACTTCTTACGGTGTGATTGGATCCACTTTTGAGTAATTTAAAATATGATAGAACGATGCCATCCTATAGCTTATGTATTGTATAAATATTAGAATTGACAGTTATTTAACATCACATAAACCTGTAAAGCCTGAAAGAGCATTTTGACATGTTCACAAACAACACTGAGCCAGAAACTGCATATTACCTACTGTGTTTGAAATCCTTCAAGTCTACTCCACAACAAAAAGAGATTTGTTTATTATCATTCTAGTTAGACTGCGCGGATAATAGTTAGCCACTCCGCACGGTCGCGCATAGTATACGAGGGACCGCGCAATGCAACTCAAATTACAAGTAATCCTTCGTTTATCGCTTTGTAGAGTACCCGTTAGTATTTCAAAGGTTAAATTGTTATGACAGTGATTTGAAGTCTCACCACCAAGTGTCAAAAGAGGCCTTACGTTGTAAAGGGGCCTAAACAGCGTTGGTACAGTAGTCACAATGGATCTTTGTCCCTCTGTAGTATCTGCGCAGAACACATTTTTGGATCGGGAGGTAAGGTTATTTTTCCGCGTCTGTACATGTGCTGTTGCTAACTTCAGAGGGATAAAGATTCGTTGTGCGTACTGTATTTTTGTTCCTTACAGTAATGTACTGCCAACATAAGTCCTATGAGGCTATATAACTTTTGATGAAGTTTGATTGAGCGGATAGAGTATATTTTGTTTATAACGTACGTAATTCTGAATAAATATAAGAATTGCCAAAGTATTATTGTTGTATTATTTAATTCTCTGTTTCACTGCTAACTAGATCCTGCTACTTACCGTACTTAGATTCAAGAGTTTCGAAAATGAATGTAATTAGATATTCCTTTTACTTAATAAATAATTAGGATTTTATTAAAACAAATATTTTTCTCGCTCATTTTACTTTCAGAATATCACTTAGAAATACAAATCTTTAACGAACTTTATCCCAATCCATCCCCGCCAGTCTCTCGTTGTCTCTCTGCGTAGAGTTGCGAGCTACGAACTGCGCTGTACAGGCTGAACAGAAGATGCAACGCTTGGATCCTGATGACAAAACAAACACATGTAGGACTCATCCACTGGACCATAATAGAGATGACTAGAGAGAGAGAGAGAAGAAGTCAAAGTCAAAATTTCTTTATTCAATAAAATCACAAGGATCATTTAGAATCGTCTTATATAACTAGGTGATTCTAGGTGCCAGTTCCACGCGACCAGAGCCTAGAAGAACGGGCAAGAAACTACGGCCTGGTTCCTAGCGTTTTTTGTATGATCCCTTTTACAGAGAAATATACATAGAACACGAGAATAGCACTGACATTGCAAGTCGAGTAGTTAGCTGTCGATGGGTGGAATGGGATGAGTGATAAAAGGGTGTTATGTTATAATTATAAGTTTTTAAAGTCTTAGCATTATCTGTGGCCATAACGACTTGTGGTTTCGTAGCTTTAAAAATAGTGGTCGATTTCAATGCAGTTCTTTTTAAGAAAGCTGATTATTTTACGATGGTTCTTAGCTGTTAACAAGTAATTAAATTACAAATTTAAAAAACCCCCGAATCTTGGATCGATTTTCATCAAACATAGCTAAGAACACCCCCGACTGATTCACCATTCAAACAAAATCAAAATCGATTCATCCGTTCGGGAGCTACGTTGGCTCAGACACACACACACACACACGTCAAACTTATAACACCCTGTCGCTTTTACGTCGGGGGTTAAAAATCGGTCGGCTGCACCAATTTATCCAAGTTACAAGGATATTCGTTATCTTGATTTAACGAAATCCATACTGCAACACTGCAAGGTCTAATGGTGAAGATTTTAAGGTCAAAGGTCTTTATTTCCAAAATTACACTTGACTATTACTTGACAGGCGTCACAGCTCAGTCGGTAATGGCTCTGCCTTCCGTGTTGTGGGTCGTGGGTTCGATCCCCACCGAGAACAAACATTTGTGCGTGCAAAACATAGATGTTTGTTCTGTCTGGGTGTTACTATGTATTATAAGTATATATTTACAAATAAAAAAAAGTATATAAGTATTCTATCAGCCATCTAGTTCCCATATCACAAGCTTTGCTTAGTTTGGCACTAGAGGGCGTTGTGTGTAAAGTCCATGAATATTTATTTATTTATTAATCTGTCTCTGCAGTGGTTATAAATATGTAACCTGTGTGAAGGCTCGTCCCCACACTTGGGTATGTCGAACAAGCCGCACAGCAGCGCCGCGTACTCCGCCACGGAGCAAGCGAGCGACGCCGGCGGGAACCCAACCTCGTTCAACTTCTCTTCCACACTCGCCGGCCATTCCTCCATTAGCGAGTCGATGTCCGCCATCTTGCTGGAAAATATACAAATATACAATTTGATATTCAACCTATACAGTCCACTTCGCAACTCTACGCTGAGAGACAACGAGAAACTGGCGGGGATGGATTAAGATAACTGTTTGTTAGAGATTATGTATATCCAAGTGTATAATATCAGCAATTTAATTACCATATGACAAGGTTTGCTTAGTTTGGGACTAGAGGGCGTTGTGTGAAAAGTGTATGAATATTTATTAACCAACTTCAAAAAAGGAGGAGGTTCTCAATTCGGTTGTATTTTTTTCATGTTTGTACTTTGTTACCTCAGAACTCCGTCATTTATGAACCGATTTCAATAATTCTTTTTTTATCTAAAAGGATGTACTTCCAGGTTGTTCCCATTCAATTTTCATCAAAATCGGTTCCGTAGTTTGGCTTATAAATAGAAATAACTGGAAAAAATATGCCATCCACGTGCACGAAATTGCGTATTTGGCTTTCTTGTGACTTTTTAGTGGTGTTTATGGTCACTAAAACATTCCCAATGAACTGCCATCATCATCGTCATCATGATGAAGCTAGTAGTCGAATCGAAGTCGGTATTTCTAGTTTTTTAAACTTATAAACTACTAGCAGTTACCCGCGACTTCGTACGCGTCTACAGTTTCCCCGAGCGGATACTTCTTTGAGAAACTTGACATTACACCTCATTACACCGAACTCGTACCTACTGGAATGTCAAACGCTAGTCGTTAGACCAAAGAGGTAGTACTACGCCCTGTCAAACTGACGTGACATGACATGACAATGAAATCCTCTTGTCAATTGGCGCTGCTAATCCTTTTCGTTCATTTTATTCTGTAGATCCTGTTAATTATTCGAGATAAAAAGTAGCCTATATGTCAATCCAGGTTACGAACTATATATCTGCCAAGTTTCATCCAAGTTGGTTCAGTGGTTTTGACGTGATTGAAACACAAACATCCAAACATCTAAACTTTCGCATTTATAATATTAGTAGGATAGGATTTATTGTAAACTTACTGAGTGTAAGTGACGGTGGGCGCCGGCTTCGACAGATGCAGTTCACTGACATCTTTGATCCATCGCTCGATCGCCTTGCCATTCCTCTCAGCATTATCTATCTTCTTTGCCAACTGAAATATTATTATAACCTTTATCCTGTCGTGCACCTATGGATTTTTCTGTTCGATAAAATGCCAGTGCTCTCAAACGGTAAAAGAAAACATCGTAATGTGTAACATACATTTTCTTATCAGTGAACAATGTTGTTTCACTTTAGTATTTACAATTTTAAAGCTACAAACGAAACCATTTAAATAGAAAAACAAATATTAGGAGACAGCTCAAAGAGACGTTGCTCTTGTGTCTGAGACGTTCCCAATATATATCAAAAGAATTTAAACAAATGTACAGTACGCACAACGCATCTTTATCCTTTTGAAGCTAGGTGCAACAAACGAAACGATTGTTCATGTCATGTTGTGCGATCCCAAATGGGTTCTGCGCAGATACTTCAGACGGCCAAAGATCTGTTATGACTACTATTACATACTAGTTGTCCTGTGAGAACATAGACCTCGCAAGCCTTTATAACCATACAATAACCGACACTTTCCCTTTTACCCTGGCTAAATCGAATTTCAGGTGCTTGAATTTTCCAATAGGCCCATAGGTAGACTTTTGAGCAAAATAAGGGTATAAGTTTTAGCGATTACTCGCGTTCCCTTGGTTCTAGGAGGTCGAATCTGGTATCTACGGATTTGTCTCGTAAAGGCGAAGAGGACTGTATAGTCTCATTGATATTGATAGAAGTCAATTTTCTAAAAAAAAAAAAATTTAAAAAAAAATCCCCTTTTTTCCCCTTTCCACTCCCCCTTTTTGGAAATATTTTTACACCATCTTGTGTAGAATAAAGTCTTTCGTGTGCTTCTCAAATTTGATTGAAATCCGTCGATAAATAACGCTACAGCAAACTTTCCCTCTTTTCTCCCCTATTTTCCCCCCAATCAAAAATCCCCGACGACAAAAAAAATCTAATAATTCATATAACCTGTGTACCAAGTTTCGTCCAGATCGGTTGAAAAATGCGACCTGTAGAGGAGAACAGACAGACAGACAGACAGACAGACATCCGGACAAACGCATTTTTGGCCAATGTGGAAACTGAGACGCTTCGCTCGCTTCGCTCGCTCGGTCAATTATAAATCATTGCTGTTTATGTACCTACTGCAAAGACAAAAAAGCGCGCCAATCTAAGCCGAAATTTCTTGTTTTCTAGCATTTTAGTCTAACATTTTAATGGCTACAATATTGTGTACTTACCACAGTTGATTTAGCGCTGTTCGTCTTGGAAATGGCTCTCAGCTGCAAGTGTAGAAGTGCTGAGTCGCTTTGCTCCGCTGATGGCTCATCTAACACCGATAATCCTGGAATTTACATTTATTATTATTTATTTAGACAGGTCAATAGATGTACTCTCTATCAACTCTGGCCTACTATAGTACACGCGGCCACAGGTCAGGTTAGACACCCAATACAACCATAACTACGCAACATACAATGCAAACAATTATTAGTAAACATAAACACTATCGTCCCTCTCGCACGATTCGCAATCTAGGTCGACGTGTCTTCGTGTGTACTAATTACCTACTTTACTCGACGGGTTATAGGTGCTCCGTCTCTTTCACTCGCGCATATATTGAATATGCTTTGGCCTCAGCTTACCCAAGTTATCGATATGTTCATGAACGCGCTCGGCGAGCGGGTTCGCCCGAGGGTCGAGCGCTGGAGTGCTCACTTTGAGGAATGCATCAGCATCGCCTACTCCTGGCACGTATTCTGGCACAAACGGTTGCAATTTGAACTCTATGTCTATCTTCTGTGGAGTGTATCTGAAACAATTTTTTTTCAGTTTATATTCGTTCGTTGGTATAGATACAAATACAAACGAATAATTCCTTCACGTTTGAGCTTACTGGCATTGCTCACCTACATTTTCCGAGTAGAAAACCCCTTTGGTGCACGCCCGGAATTGAACCCACGACCGGAAGAAATCGCTACCACTTGTGCTCTCATACACAATTACACAAGCTTTAAAAAAGTTGCTGCATTGACACGAGCAAAAAAAAAATGCATCATTATTCGTTACATTCGTCTACGAAAGTTACAGTACTCATTTGACTCGAACACCGAATATCTGCAATGACGTCATAACTACAGCATCGCGTGACCAAACCATATCAATATCAACGAAACTGAATACCCAGTTCAACTGTCGTGTGGTTTCGCTTTTACTTTACATCCGCAGTTGGGTACAGTGTGGTCGGCGGATCTAGGCAATCGTGAAGTTAACTGTTTGTGATGCGCGAAGAGAATGAACACAGTTCTAAAAAGCTCCAATGTGCATCGTAACGGCTTCACGATTGCCTAGATCCGCTGACCGGATTGTATGAATAACTTGCATGTGGTTTGTTTTTACTCTATTTTTAACTAGACTAAGTTAGTTTTGCATATGGCTAGTACCACGTAGCTTTCACAAAGTTTTGAATTTCTGACTGACTGACTGCTTAAATGATAATTACGTGACTATTTAGGTTATTGTATTTGCACACACGGAGTTTTTATTCAACTTACGAATAAAACTCCAGAGTAATGGGCGCAGTGCAATGCATCACAGGGTACGTCTCAGTAGACGTGTGCCCAGTGAGGCAAACTACTTAACATCACGTGGGCCATCAGCTTGTTTCATCGTATAGTTGTATAAAAAAATACTTTAAAGCATTATTTAATTTTAATTGTAGTTAAAATTTGTATTGTGTTGTTTAGGAGACGTGTCTATTTCACTTTTTGTTTTTGCGCATATCTCAGCAACCATTACATTACATAACAGATCTAGCCACAATAGGATAACAGATTCTAAAAGGTTTTGTTGTAAGAATTTAGCTTTGTCTGTGGAAATCTGAGTTTTAATATTTTGTAAAGTCATCTTGTTACTTCATAGCTAGGTCATTCCGTTTTAGATTTGTTTGATGACTGAATTAATAACATTTTGCTTTTGGGTTATTCTACTGAGCACGCAACTTCTTTAGGTCATACAACACAGCGTTGAAATCTAAAGAGCAAATCATGACGGTACTACCTGAATGAGATCTCATTAAATTAATCAAAACTCTACTCTATTTCAATTGACTCAAGGCCGCTATTAAATCTGTCTATTGCAAGGTTTCAGTGGGTGGGCGTTTTGCCCACACTGTCCTGTTTACAGTTCAAATACTGTCATTGACCTAGGTATTAGAAGTAGGTCACATATAGTTACTAGATATCTAGAGGTAAAATCATAAACTCGTCACAGTGTCAATGTGTCCTTCGAGACTTAAAAAGGTGTAAAGTTGCATCGGATGTGACTGACAGTAATACCCTTCAAACCACACAACAATGCGAGCCATTCATCATTCTTCGCGCCAGAAATACGTACTGTGGCTGATACTTCGACGGAAGAACGATCTACGCATCGATAACATACAAAGTACACTGAAAAGTAAACAATGATTGAAATTAAAAGAAAGCTGCCACAGGTTTATTGCCAGTTTGGCAGTAATCTAGCCCTGATTGGCACTAAACCGGACATTCTTTGATTAGGAGCCAAACTGTGGTAGGTAATTAGCATCTTAGTTAACTGTTTCTCTAAGGCATTCTGTCTTTACTATAGGTACA
Organism: Gandaritis pyraliata; assembly: GCA_947859175.1. NCBI lineage: Eukaryota > Metazoa > Arthropoda > Insecta > Lepidoptera > Geometridae > Gandaritis > Gandaritis pyraliata. Next base: position 1,451,166 of record OX401867.1, on the reverse strand, counting down.
TCAGACTCTAGACAAAATGATGATGCGTAGTTAGCGTGATGGAAAATTGAATGGAAACGTAAATTACGTAATTTTACAATAGCAAAATTACTTATAGAAAAAATGTCTTTTTATAGATAGCGTATCCTCAGTTTGCTAAGTTTCAAAAACATTTTTTTTGTTATCAGAACTTGATTTTAAAAATGCATTTGTTACAGGATAATTTTACAAAAAAATTAAAACCCCGGCTATGAAAATCTCCTTAGATCCTCTTCATCATTGCTGGACATCATCAGACCTTGGAGTATGGACACAAGTTCATCCAATCTGAATTCATTGAGATGAACTATTTAGTTCATCTCAAACTGAAATGATGCCTGAGATGAATGATTATCCTCATACAGCTACACCTATTTTCACTAAACATGGCTAAGAACCATCTCAGATCAACCAGCCGCATTCAAATCGGAACCTCACCTTCAGAGCTACGAGGGCACAGACAAACAGACACACAGACACACAACGCCGTCAAACTTGTACCACCCCTTCGGAGTTTAAAAAGAACCGTATTGATAAACTTTAGTTTTCTGATGCCTCATCAACTTTACTAAAGTGTGTAAAAAAATATAGTTTGAATCATGGGAAGCATTCCCATCAATGTTTCCTTCCGTATCCAGCACGGCATGTTACGTAATCGAACAGATTAGTATAGCAATGACAGCTGCTCAAGCTACCTATATTCAGTGTCTCCAACCACGCCGTAATTACGGTAGACCTACCGTAATTTTTCTAGATCTACCACCTACCGTAGACATGTTATTACGGTGTCACATTCTACCGTTATTTCGTCCGTGTCCTTATTTTTATAATGGTAGCACTTGATTTAGTTAAATATTACTAGTTTATTGCGGCAACACTGCAATGGGGAATAAAATAAGGGATTCCCAAGATTTAACTTGTGTTCATAGACAAAATGACAAAGTTTATACGACCAAATTACAAAGTTCATAAATATTTAGAATATACACTGTAACTGCATGGTAATTAGATTAAGCCATACTGCCATCTACAAGCTCTATTCTGCGTTTGATGTTACTATTTTGAAAAAGTTTGTTGCGGATTTTCTGCTATTAAAATAAAAATTAGTTATTTTAGGTACCATATAAAGAGTTATATAGTGATTCCAGTTATTCAAGTGAGGCGAGTGGTGGAGGGCCATCAAAGAAAAGTAAGGTCACTAAAAAGACTCGTACAAGCAACAATTTAGAGCAGAGTGGCTAAAACACAAGGACTTCTCTTCCTGGTTACGTGAAAACCCAAAAGACCTCTATAAAGTAATGTGTTCCTTCTGTGATACTATAATTCAGGCTGACATATAAGCGTTTTGCAACTTTATAGTGCGGGTAAGAAGTTAGTAAGTTGCCTACCGTAATTTTCTACCATTTTTCTACCATTTACCGTATTTTTAGACCAGCAACACCGTAATTTTGACAGAGAGAGTTGGAGACACTGCCTATATTTTACAAAATATAGTCATCGTAGGCTATGGACAAGGTTTGTCGTACCGGCACGGGTGCGAAGTAAGAAGCTAACTCAGAGCTGACGAATGATATGAGTGAGTGGAAGAAAACATGTTGTGACACCTAGCGTGGGATAAGGACAGGGAAACGATGATTGTCATCGTAAGCTAGCGTTTTGCGTGAACGTAAAGTTATTGCAGTCCAATTGTCTACACCACTTTCTCCGGTCTCGCTGCAGACCAATAAAATCTGCAATTCATTGCCATTACTCCTCGGCGTGATTGTGTCAAGCGTTTGACAGCTTAATAACGATTTATTGCATTAATTAACACATTTTATACAACTCATTTCATGCTCTGGAAACCATCCGAGAGTCTCCATATAAGTTTGAAACGTAGAAGCGTGGAAAAAGAATTTTTCATTGTTATCAAATTTAAGTCCTCTTTCGTATCTTTCCATAACTACTCGCATTTTGTCAACGTGCCAACTTTCTCTGAGGTCAATGACTGTCGAAATTAAATTGGGTTATTTTGACTACCATGTGTTATGAAAACAGAAAAGTCATCATTGTGTCGTAATAGTTTAGAATACTTACAATACTGCGTGCATTGCCGTTCCGATTTGATGGGTGTTGGTGCATTTACATGCATAGTTTGATCTAGCACCTTCGCGTCAATCTCTGAGTGATGGGCCCAGTGCAATGCTTCACAGAATACGCTCTTGGCGGCATTGCTTTGTGATGCTACATGTGTAAATATAGATACTAAGAACAAGTAACCGCGGAATATCAGGTTGCCCATTGGCTAGTCCCGTATTTTTATTACAAAGCTACTTAATTAACTACATTTGCTTTTTTACGCCGCCGCGTGGATCCACATTACTAAGCTTTATGTACTCCAAAATCCTAGAAATGTATTTAAACCCACTTACTTCATAATGTATTGGAAGATATTCTCCATCTCCGAAGGCACCTTCAAGTCCTGAAAGTGCTTCGGATCGTACGCTCCCTCCGCTGGTATGACGACTCCTGCGCCGCGACGTCGTCCGCTGCCGGCACCAGCGGCAATATCTGCTTCGATGTCACCACTGTCAGTTTCTGCATAGAAATCTCGCATGATACTACCCATGAGAAATCTCAGGTGAAAAAGACTAGTTTTCTCGGCAATGCACAGTACACCCTAAACGGGCCGTCAGTGCAGATCTTATTCCCCCACTTTCCAATGTAATTAGACTCTTCTGAAGGTCTGAAGGCACTGAACGCAAAGCCTACAAAACTTTACCTACCTAAATAATAATGTCCTCTTTCATCGAAACACAAGAGATTTCATACCAAAAGGGAGGTAGATGAGTTTATTAGTGACATTGAATGTGCTAATAATACCCGTCCACTGAGACCTGCATAAGCTGAAACCCGAGATATGCGAATCCGATTTCTATGGCAGTAGTACAAGTGTTTCCATGGCATGGAAATATTTGTTCCGGATCTGGTGGTACCATGATAGGTCTACGACAAAGGAAACCTCAGTGGGGTCAAGACCACTAGGTAAATAGTATGGGCAATCTTACTCACCAGAATTAGAAGAATCGTCACGTTTCAAGGGCGGCTTAGATTTCCTGCTGCTGCTGGACTGTTTCGGTAGCTTTGGGACTGGTTTCTGGACCTCCAGCGGTTTCTCCGAGGGCTGAGACTTTCTTTCTGGGGACTAAGGCACATTACTGATGACCTATGTCCAAAACCCTGAAGCCAGACAAAATCGACGCCCGAAAAATTGATGAGTTTAATACCTACAAAACTCACGGCTTTGAGAATTTTACATCATGCTATTCTCTCAAACATAATTAAACGCAGATTAATGAAGATGAAAACTAATATCAATTATACCAACATTATTTCTGGGTATTCCCCTGTCTAAGAGTTATTTAAGTCTAACGCCCAACATCTGTTGACTTTCTTCGAGGAAAAAAGGGCTGTATCCTCAAGCTTATGCTATTTTCGGACGGTATACCGACTTCCTCGTTTACAGAGCATGGCGGTGGCGTCACATAGCAATGCATCGTAAATCCAAAACAATACTGCTATCTATTCATAGTGCTCCAGACATTCCATGCGCGCAGAATGTCGTAAAATGGTAAGTATAATAAATGATTTCGCAACTCGCGTGCTTCAGTGCGATTCGTATATTTTGTTTCAGAATATTTATAAGAAAGCGATAGCGACAATCGCCGTCAAGATCTAGTTAAAAATACATTGTGTGGAATGTATTTACCTACTATAGAAAATATTATTTAATTTCTTCACTGTATCGTATCATTATTGATTGATTTAACAAAAACAAACGACAGCTAACTCAACAATCTTTTGACACTTGGTTTTATTAAGTGCGAATGTGTGTAAATATGTATTTATAAAACACAAACTACTTAGTACAAAATCGATACCTAGAATACTTACTTAAAACGTAAGTAGGAAAAGAGAACTCACCTCGTCTTCTACAGAATCGTTGTTCAGAAACTTCTCCGGCTCAGAATCGCTCTCAGACTCGGAATCGAAGTCATGCCGCGCCGTGTGCCTCACTGGAGGGTTGAACTTGGACATGGTAGCCCTCACCACCTCCTCGTCACTAGACTGCGAGGAAGGACTATCTATCTCGCGAGCATTTACCACCGGAACCGTTTCGTCATACATAGCTGAATAATTCTGAGCATCATAAAAATCGCTTTTGAGTGAAGTCTGGCAGTGTTTGTCGCTGGTTGTCATGGTAACCGACAGCGGACCTCCTCGCTCGAAATCTTGAGCGAAAAAGGCTCGTTGCAAACGTGCTCCACCTTGCAAGAAAGTTGCTTTTTTTCAGCGGAGCATTGGCACAGCCTGGCACAACGAGATAATGCCCACACGATAAATCAATGTGCACATAAATTACTCAGGGATACTGGACTGTGAAGTTATTTAGCTATGAATAGAAAGTCGCCTTTAAAAAGATGTCAATAGCTTTATTTATTACACAATAATAACTAATTTCTATATTTTACAAAAAATAGTAGGTAGTTGGCACAACAATAATCTCGTGTGCTAAACACAGATATATTTTGTATCAAAATTTAAATTAAGACGTTATGACGTTCTATTCACGATTTATCAAATCTAGTCTAATTAATTGGTACTTAATAATATTGTTCATCAAAATATATAATTCTGAAGTAGGTAGGTGGTACCTATCCAATGTCTATAGTTTAGGATAGGAACACCTTCTTTCCGTACTACATACATTTTATTCTGTAGAGTATCTGTTTGTAAATCTGTCCATAAAAATGTCTAGAAAAATATTAAGTCCCTAGTCATCCGTTATTGTCCTAAGATACACATCGGGATTTAAGTTACTTTCACAAAATAAATATATTTCTGGATTATAAAAATACAACACAACATATTTATGTCCTACCACTAATAATATAGATAAACCTATGACAATTATTTAGGGTATCTATTACTAAACATGCAAACCATAATTTATATTTAAATAAAGCAAATTACAAGTGTGCCCACCATTTTTTGGTCATGAACGCGAGCGCGTTAGCACGATCAAATTATGTCCAGCATAATATAAATCGTGCAATTGTTGACAATCACTGAACAATTTTGACTTTACTAATCCAAGCTCTGAAAACATCGCATGATTGAAGAAAACTACAATTTTTATCACAATTTGCAGTCTTGGAGTAAACAATGTATAAAAACACTATGATAATTTGGCACAAACTTTGCAGACTACTTGTTCTTAGTGCGACTTATCATCAGATAAGCACAAAAGCAACAAACCCTGGAACCTCGGCCTCGATCACAGCCACCGGAATACAAGGCAAATGTTTACGTAACGTCTAGAACTACTTCACCCGACTTTGTTGATCAGTTCGTCACATATCGCCGTTAGCTCCTCATTAGCTTTAGTTTTCTGCGCAAGAGTCTCCTCTAACGATGTGATATGCATTTCTTTGCGTTTGATCATTGCATTCATTTTCAGTACTTCAGACTCGTGCGCTTTAGTGATCTTTTGTAATTCTTGATTAGCATGATTCAGTTTCGACGTCGCATGCTGTTTCAACATCTCGTAATTTGTCTGCATCTTTGTAATATTCTCCTCGAAATCTTTGATCGACTTCTTACAAGCCTCTTCGTTGGCTTTACAACTTAGGATCACCTGCTTACTCTTCTCGTATTTGCTGTGCAAATCACTAAAAGACACCTCCATACTCGTTAAATGTGCCGTTTGCTCGTCTCTCTCGTTTATAAGTCTGATTCTTTCCTCTGCGTGTCGTTTCTTATCCTGTTCAGTCTCAGCTATCAAACTGGCGATCGTCCTCTCATATTCTTCAACTACAGCCGCCATGCTTTTATTGACTTTTGTCTTCTCAGCGAGACGGTCAGTTAATTCGTTTATTTTGTTTAACCTTTCTTGACCATCTGCCTCAAGGAGTTTTACTTGGGTTTCCATAGTTGTTAGTCTCTCCTTTAATTCTTTACTCTCGGATCTCAGTTGATAAACACTTATTTCCTTTTCAGCTAACAGCTCTCTGAGCTGTGTGAGCGCTAAATCTGCTTCGATGTGCTCTCTGTGGGTTTGCGTGACTGGAGTATCCTGTCCTAAGAAAGAATTATTTCCGCTTAGTGAAAGAAGTCTATCAATAACAGCCATGGCAGGAGAAGTGAATGTGATAGAACGTCTGTTGGATCTGGGTGGAGTGGTGGTTTTATTTCGTGGTGTGACAGCAGGATTGACGGCCGGAGTAACGACCATCATAGGTTTTGCTACGGTGACATTCAGATCATCAATACTATCCTCGGTAACACTAGCATCCTCATCATATGTTGCCATTAGAGTGGAAGGCCCAGCTATTGGAGATGCCTCGTTCCTAAGTGAAGGTCTGGCAGGTTTAGTAGGAGTGCTTTGTCGCTTCTGAACCTTGTTTAGCGCAGATAGTACTCCATCTGATGATATTCTCTTCGCGAACAAAGGATCAAACTTTAAGAATAAACTTTCTTTCCCGCTGTCGGTAACCACATTGCTCTTATTTTTATTCAGAAGGAATTCGAAAGCTTCGGCGTCGATAAATAATTCTCCACCGTCGGCATTTTCATCGGTTACCTGAGCAGGTATTTCATTGAACTGCATCATATCGTTATCCATGCCTAAGAGCTTATCAATGTCATCTTCTGCTCCTAAAAGTTTATCAATGGCATCTTCTGCTTCAAGAAAAGGTCCTTCTTCTGTATCTTCGTCCTCTGTATTCACTTCTCGTACTGTGATATTTTTGTCGTCGGTTCCTCTAGATGAGGATGTAATATTGCTAATGTTGTAAGAAGAGTCCTTTTCCATAAGTTCTGTGTCCATTTTATCCTCAGCATCTTTCCCTATGTTTTGTGTGAATAGCTGGGGACTTTCAATATTTGGCAAAGCTACCATCGAAAAATCAGGCGATGATCTCATTTTGCTTTTAGTGGCAAATGGGTTTTCGTATTTCATTTCGAGCGGTGGAGATTGTCTCATTTTCGAATTCGTAGCAAACGGGTTAAAGTTTTTGTCGTCAATTTCTGGCAAGTTGAATACATTTTTCGATATGGAACTGTCACTTGAAGAGGCAGCAGCCGAGTAGTAAGTTGAATATTCTGAAGATGAAGTTTTTATTTCACTTGTTGCCGTCGACATTGATTCAACTGATGATTTATTCTCTGTACTTATTTCAACTGTAGTGTCAACTGCGGGAATTGTTGGATCTTCGGATTGAACATTTGAAAGATCATTTACAGAACTTATATCAACATTTTCTTGAACCATTGTGTCTAATACTTGAGTAGAATCCAGTATCATAGCTACTTCTTTATCATCTTCGTTATCGTTCATTGTAATATCGATAGAACCGTTTTTTAGATCACCTTTAGAATTTTGATCATTTGACGTATTTTTTAGAGAGTTGGTAGAAATACCGGCATCAATAGTAGTGCTTAGCTTCTTTTTATTGAAAGCAGATCTTTTTCTTTCGGGTGGTTGTGATCTACGACGGTTAGTTGCCACTTTTTTGGCTCCAGGTTTTACCTCATCTACGATGTCGGGCTTGATTAATTTACCATCAGGGGGAGGAGATTGTCTTATTTTGGCTTTAGTGGCAAATGGATCATCCATTTCGTCAAAATTGAAATTATATCCTTTTGATCTTATAGGGGGCGATGAAGGAGCTGGTTGTGTTATATCAAGTGGAATATCAATATTTTCAAAGCTTTCTTCCGACGCTTTTGATTCAGTTTCAGCTATTACCGAAACATATGGACTGTTATTCTCGGAGACTACTAGTTCTTCGTCAAATTTACGAGAGTCTTTGACTTCAGTGTTCAGTATAACCTCTACATCTAGAACCTTTGTATCCTTTAGTGTATTTTCGTTATCTTTTGATTCATCCAGAATAGTTTTTGGCACAATACTAATAATTTCAGTTGGGAGGGTAATCCTATCATGTTCTTTGTTCTCATTTATAGAATCGTTACTTTGTTCTTCTGATGCATCTAAGGATTCAGAAATAGTTTTATTTTCTTGAGGTACTATATCGGAAGCCTTTTCCAGCATACTATGCATTTCGCTAACTACCTGAGTCTGGCTCATTATTTCAGGTTCAGTTACGTCAACACTCATGTTATGTATAGTTTCGTTTACTATATCAGGCAACGCGTATATTTTGTCTGTGCATTCAATGCCTTCCATTTCTTCATGTTGCGAATGATCTAGCATATTTTCAGACTGTATGATCGTAGTGTTTTCAGATTTACCAATTATTTCAGTTAGGCTGTTTACAATATCATTGGTATCATTTAGTGTATCTTGTTTTTCACCAATTATTTCAGTTAGGCTGTTTACAATATCATTGGTATCATTTAGTATATCTTGTTTTTCTATTCTGTTGTATAACTCTGTATGTTTTGCATGTAAGTTTTCAGTCATGTTAGTATTATCTAAGACTTCAGTAAGATCAAGGTTTAATTCAGCTTTTACAGCGTCAATCACTTCATGGGGTTCAGCTTGTAATGTTTCTACTTTATCTGTGTTTGATTCCAAGTCTATGTCAAAATCATCAATATCAGGTAATGGTATGTTTGCTGGTTCTTCAGCAAATAAACGGGATGTATCCTCTTTAGAAATAGTATCACAATCACTTAATAATTGCGATTGTCTTACAATTTGAATGCTGTTTTGTGTAACTGGCGGTAGAGATATATTATTAACTGTATTATCATCTGTATTTTCGGGAAAAGATGTGTTTTGAACTGTAGGGTTCAAAAGTGAAAGATCCTTGATAACATTTTGGGAACATTCAATGTTTACCACTTCTTCTGGCGCAAATTCAGTTTCTTGATCCTCGTTGATTTCGTTAACACTTTCTGCTGTTGTTACATTTTCAGCAAACTGCGTAATGTTGGTATCACGTTCAGGGTTAACCTCTTCTCTGTCAACTTCAGAAGGTGTTAATTGGTTATCTTCATTTGATATTTTTGGAATTTCAATAATCTCATGTGTTAGGTTTTCATCTGAGCTTTTGTCTTTTACGTCTCGTGTGCTTTGTACATCATCTGCTTTTGGGTCTAATAGAGTTGCTGAATTTTTAATTGACTTGGGAAATGATGAAGTATCTTTATCTTTTGTAGATTGAGATTCTACCTCACAGGTTCTAACATGGTCTGGTATATGGCATTCACTTATTGCAGGCTCATTGGCACATTGAATTTCCATAGTTAGATTGCATGTATTTGAAGTATACGTTGAGGGCTCATCCAGAATTTCAATATCAATACTTTTTATTTGATTTATACTAGAAACAATGTCAGTCACTGTTTCTTTATTCACTAGATTTTCATTGTTATTTGATACATTTTCATTTACTGTAACAATATCTGTGGTAATATCTAGTGTTACAGCACTGCTTGAACATGTGTTTTGATACTCTTTACTCTCTACAGTTTCAAATATTGTAGGGTCATTTTCAAGCACAATGTCTTTAGTTATGTCCAGTGACTGAGGAGCATCTGCAATTTTGTTTTCCAATATTTCATGGCGTTCATATAATAATGTTGCAGTTTCATATTTATTTGAACTTTCTTTGGTAATATCAACTACTTCCAAAGGATCGTTATGAATTTCTTTCATTGTAATAATACTTTGAGATTCATTTTTAGTGAAAGTCGCCTCACAGTCCTCAAATTCAGCATCAGATTCCACAGTATGTGTGTTATTATGTGTTTCAGTTACAGTGTTATCCAACATCATAGAACTGTTGTGGGATATATCCATATACTCAACTGTTGAGTCCAAGTTATCTTTCTGGTTTTCCTGAGGGGTTACTACCAATGTTGGTTTATTCTGAGGTAAGAATAATTTATGAATTGGTATTTTTTCTTCGCTAAATAGTATTGTATCCTCTTTCCACTGAAGTTCCTTTTCCAAATCATCATTGAAGACTATGCTATCTTTGAGTGGACTACTTCTCTTAGAACTGCCATCTCTGCTCCTGTTTGCTGATATTGGTGTTGATGCAAGTGTTTGAGGCTTTGGGTCTTCACAGTATGTCTCATCAAGAGGCCTAACTTCCTTTACCAAGACCTCACTTTCTACAGGAGGAATAGGGCTTTGAGATGAACGGAACATATTGAAAACTGATTTTAAGCCACGGATAATTGGAGAGCTTTCGTCATTCTTGAGATTCGTTGGAGTGGTTGCTTCAGGAGTGTTAACAACAGAAGAAGATGAACTAGGCAACGATGCATTTTCATTAATATCATTCACCTCGCTTATTGTTACAGTCACATTATTATCATCCCCCAATACAGTGGACTGTCTGAGAATAGAACTTCTATTATCAGGAAGTTGCTCAGTTGAAATTGTTTGTAATGGCAAAGTTTTTAATGATTTGATTACACTGTCATTCTTGGTCATTGTGGAGTTGAGAGAACGAGTTAAATTGACATTTTCATTGGTGCAATTTAATGATTCATCAAAGTCAAGGTTTTTGTTGTCAACATAAGCCGAGTAGCTCTTTGACATTGGAGATGTAGCCGGTGTCATGGAGTACCTTAGTTTCATGTTGAGCTCGGAGACATCCAGCTCCTCGTAACCCTTCTCGGTGCAGGGCAGGACATTGTTGTGGAGATAGCTGTTCTCCTTGTTGTCGAAGTCACTCTCCATGCAGTCTATATCCATCGGCTCTTCGTGATGAGCCATTACACCACATTCACAACACGTCAATAGTCACACTTGTAGTCCTCGCACTGTAGTCACAACAACACTGACCGTATCTTGGCACACCGTCAATCTGGAGTAAAATGGGAAAAAATCAGTTCAATGTTTACAGTTAGCAGTGAGTTTCACTTTGAATTCTAATGCAGCGACGGGGTATTATCGGTATGTGTGTCATAGGAAAACAAAAATGTCTGGGATCAGAACACGCAACTCATGTGATCTATTTTTAACCTTTTTGTTGATGTGACGCGACGTTCATTACAAGTAACACGCGCCCGAGGAAATCAGGGAATCTTGCCAAAAAGATGCAGCCGTTCAACCGAATACAAAATACAACGCAACGCAACACACACGAAAGAAAGAAACCGTTTGAATTGAAATCCGGTAAATTTTTAACTTGAACTGTCAGCAGACACCAAATGTCCAAATGACAACCGTTGTCATACAGAATGTTATGTCACTGTTATGTCGTAGAAAAGTAGGTGGGTTGATCATCATTAAAGCAGGAATTGGCAAGAAGTTTTTAAGCTACAAATATATCTAGATAATAATAACTAGAACTTGTTACCTAATACCTAGGCAGGTACTACAAATTTGTACCTTAATTTGTGTCAAGTCCTATTCATAAGACCACTCTTGAAAGTACCCTACTATATAAATTCTGCTGTTCTATACAAGATGCAAACGTATTGTACCGTATACCTACTAGGGCTACTAGGCAAAGTAGGTCAAGGAACAGTTGTTTTTTCGCATTTACACTGTTGGCTCTATAGAGCAAAAACAAATGAGCGAAATATTTGACGATCGCCAAGAAGGTAGATATGTCATTGCCAATGTCAAAAATCAATCAACGTCAAGTCAATGCAATCAAACCAAACATTATTTTGTTTTCAGTATTCATATATTCATCATTCATCGCTCGTTTTGTGTCTTTTTAGATAATAAATACGGTAAAATCTAACGAAGACTACAATCTAAGTTTACAATGAATTTGGTGAGTTTCCATTTGCAGATAAAGATTTTGTTTGTTTCTAATCGAACAAGGTTACAATAACATAACCTATACTTCTCAATTTTCATCACATCAATCAACCACTTAGGTAGGTACTTTCTCGATTCGCGGTTGTTGTGAATTCAATTCTGTTGGTGTTTTGTTTACTTATTAGTATTATGGATAGACACGCATAATTTACACAAAAAGTGTATGTAATTACTGCTTGATTACAAACCATAAGCAACATGGTTCAATGAGTCCTGAAGACAAGATTGCCAAAACCGGTTTCATTCGATATAATTATTTTCTGCATTTATTTAGTTAGTAGACTTTCAGCAGAGCCAGAGATCACACGTGTTTCGCGCTTTGCGCGGTAGTTGGTAGTTAATCATTGGTGCAGAAACAGTGCAATATTATATATTTCCTTTTAACTGTGTGTGTATATATCTATAGACTTAAAACTCTTGATACCTACTTTTTATTTCATACAGTAACAGGTATAAATTAAATGAAGGGTAAAAAATCATAAAGCAAATTGATTTGAAAGAATTATATAAATTCACTTTCTCATTTAAGTACTTCTTATTGCAGAACCTGTTTGATTTTATTTTTGCAAAATAATCTGTAGGTCTTGCGTCATAGTTTTGTCGTTTAACTCATCCAGTTTCGCTCAAGATTATATACGTCAAAGACCTTCTAAATAATTATTGATGTAATTAATGTTTGTTTCAGATTGAGCTATGGAAATAGAGCCATGTGTTACTGTGAAATTGTTATTCTTTGCCCGATCCAAAGAGCTGGCTGGCACTAAGGAGTCCACCATAAAACTACCACAAAAGCTAGCCTATACCCAACTCCTAAACATTATCATTAGAAATTACAACTTGGAACAAATCAGAAACAACATACTATTAGCAAAAAACGAGGAGGTGTGCGAAGAGAGTTGCGATATTGAGATAAAAGAGAGAGATAGTATTGCTGTAATACCCCCCCTGAGTGGTGGCTAATATGGACCACTTAAAACTAACGGTAGATAAGCTGTTGGTGGACGAGATAAGTGACCTTGTTGCTGATGACTGCTGTGGTGCTATATCACTGTTTGTCGGCACAACTAGAGATAATTTTGAAGGTAAAAAGGTGAGTTCAAGTCTCATTAAATACAGGATGATCCAAATCAGTATTTATAAATCTACCTAAATTAAGTACAGATTCCTGTAAGGATAATTTACATGAAACTAAACCATTGAATCTTAACCCCACACTGGTTCTTTCAAGGTCAGTAGAAACTGCTCTTCTTTTTAACTGCTAACTGAAACAAACAGTAATATCTTAATAACGGCTTAGTCAAGAGAAGTTAATATGTAGCTACTTAGTTACCAAAAAATTATGAATATCATTTCTAATTTTTGCACTCTAATAGCTTTTTTTTATTATGTTTCTTGCCCCACATTTTATATAAATAACTGTAAAAAGCTAATTATAGTACTGATAAAATCATGACTTACATTCATGAGTTGAGTAAAATGTGTTTATTTCTATTACAAAATACATAAGATAATAATAATCTATTACAAGCTATCTAAAGGGTCTAACTTTTAGACAAGTTATCATTATGTTAAAGTTCAAATTAATATTTGTAATACTAACTAGACATACTTTGACAATAAAGCCTCGTATTCATTAGGGGACAAAGTCGCGGGATACAAGCGACTGTCCAACGACAATGTAGCGGGACATTTTGCTCGTCCCCACACACTAGTTATATTTGTGAGATGTCCCCTGCACGAAAATAGATGACAACAGATTTAGCAGCCATTTTAACTAGCGCAGGTTTAGAAGACCAATATAAATATACCCATTGATGTATAAAAACTAGCGTAAAGTGGCTTTAGTGTGCATAGGCACTTTGTTGTAGTGTGTCAGTTCAGATACCTAAATTCGAGCGCATTAAGGGCGAACGCAAACCGAAAACAAAACCTCTTGTCGAACAGTTAGTGATGTGAAACTGTCAGTAAAACTTTTTTAGTTACAATATGCTTAGTCTTATTTGCTGTTTTCGTTACTTGCTTATTTAATGAGAATCATGCTAAGTACTTAATAATAATATTAAGTACACTACATAATTACTCTATATTCTTATTTATTATAAAACACAGTTCATTCTCTAGGTATGTGCGTATAAAGCAATGTTTAATAGGTAGTTATTAAACAATGCTATAATAGATAGGTAAACATACTCAAGAAAAGTCTGTCGTGTCAATTGATGTGAATTTCGTTATAACGAAAACAGCATATGACGAGGAAGCATTCGTCATATGCTGTTTTCGTTATAACAGAAAATTTATTTTCACGTCACTAAGTGCGCGACAAAACAGTTTTGTCGATAGATGTGCGTTGGCCCTAATGCCCTAAAATGTAATTACGTCTCTAAAGTCATACGTTTTTTGACAAAATAAGCTATGTTGCTATGTAATTGAATTTTATCTGGGAAGTGCAAGAATCATTATTATTCTGTTCACCTGTGCCAACATTATGCACAATATGTACTAATAGTATGAATGAGGGGTGAGGGGGCAAGCGGAAGATTGAATACCTATTATCAACTATCAGGGTATGCTAGGTATAGGTAGATATACTTAACCTAGTGTACTATTTACACTTGGCGGTCATAGCGAAATACAATCTTGCGGTCGTGTATAACGAGTTTAACTTTATTTGCGAACCGACTTGCAAAAACATACGACTGCATCAAATGTTATTAATATGCTTTGCATGAGCGTAGTTTAAATATAATTGGCTACATGATATGGCTTGCAAATGGCGTAGCAAGATGCCTACAGATTCATAATCATTTCATCATCATTTCTTGCCCGTTCTTCTAGGATCTGGTCGCGTGGAACTGGCACCTAGAATCACCTAGTTATATAAGACGATTCTAAATGATCCTTGTGATTTTATTGAATAAAGAAATTTTGATTTTGACATGAATCACTCGGGAGCACTGATCAATGGGGATATCATATTTTTGTGAGGAAAGTGATGGAATAAGCTGATGGTCCACCTGATGTTAAGTGGTTTCCTCTGCCTATAACGATGCATTGCCTCACTGAGCACGTTAACTGAAGATGTGCCCTGTGATGCATTGCACTGCGCCCATCCCTCTGAGACCTAAAGGTGTGTCTAGGTACTCATACCCTTCAAACTGGAACACAGCAATGCGAGCATCACTGCGGTACTGCCCCAGACGAGCTTTTACACAAGAAGCTCTACTACTAGAGTACTAAGTAAACGTAAATTTACGTGTTATGGTATAACAGGTACTGAGGCTGGAATATGAGGCGTACGAGCCCATGGCGTTAAAAGCCATGAAGTCCATTTGCGACGAGCTTCGCGAGAAATGGCCCGCCCTCCACGGAATTGCGATGTATCACAGGTATTATATGTTTTCATCCATATCCATCTTTCTTGACTATAGGTACTTATCAAACCAAGCTGTTTTCATTATTTTTATCGAACGCATTATTTTACTAGCGACTCGCAACTCCGTTTCGATTATGTACACACGGCCACAGGTCAGATTATACATCCAATTCAACTATAACTACGCTATAATGTGTCTATTTTAAGGCCACGACACTTTGTTCTTGTGTTATAGTTCATAAATCAGTGATTTTTAGTTTTCTATAGTTCCGTAGTTCCAAAGATTTACGCCAAAGGGTTGTCTGGAAGAATCGCTCTTTTAGCGATAAAACCGCCTATTATACATTTATAGTAAACTTATTTATTTCTCTGTAATCTTTTTCTTTCTTTTTATTAGTTTGTTAGGTGTAAAGAGTTTTTTATTCATTCATACTCCATACAATACTTATCTTTATAATATTGAGTATCTATAGATTTCATACGTAGCCAGACTCTCGTGCCAATCGCCACAGTTTTCAAGGTTTTTAGATGATCTGAAACTCGACTTTGTACAGTAGTAACTAATAAGCAGGTTAATAATAACGTCATTTTTTGCAAAAAATAATGATCGTTAGGTATCCTTACCAAATTAAACTAGTCAAAAGCACCTTTATTGATGATTAAGTACACAAAATTTTCAAAGTGTAATTTGAATAAAATCTAACAGATTTTTTGGCGATCTTTCTTTTGAAAAACTTAAAAGAAATGTCGTATAAAAAATCTATGATTGATTAGATGCAATGATAATCAAATTCGGAACACTGAAACATCATTAAGTTCTAATACTGACTGTACCTACATACTTATTTGATAGTTTGATTCACGTAAGTACGGCTTTGAAATCCAAAAAAGGTCACGTCAATCATATTTTTTTTCTAGTAAGTACCTACATAACTACTAATCATATATCAAACGAAGGTTACCGTTAGCCATGGTTTAGAGCAAGAGAGTTGATGTGTAAAAAGATAAATGAAAAAAATTTTATTAGTCATAGACAGGCGTCACAGCTCAGTCGGTAATAGCTCTGCCTTCCGTGCTGTGGGTCGTGGGTTCGATCCCCACCAAGAACAAAATTTGTGTGAGCCAAACATAGATGTTTGTTCTATGTCTAGGTGTTACTATATATTATAAGTATGTATTTACGAAAAAAAAGTATAATAAGTATTCTATCGGCATCTAGTTCACATATTATCAAAAGAAAAAGAATGTGCGAATTTATTAATCGACTTCAGAGTATAACTCGGATATATAATATACATAAAATACGAATAGTTTTTATTCTACTTGTGTTATTTCATTATAATTATATTAAAACTAGTTTCAAAACCGATCGAAAGAAATAAAACATGGTTTAACTATTCAGAGCTTTGATCTTAATTGATATAGGGAGTAACACTGTAGTGAGCTATTCTAGTTTCGGACTATCAGTCTCTCGTCCCACTAGGACGAAACACTATCATTCAACATTATTAATATTTCTATTACAGTTTCGTCCCAAAATGTAGTTCTGTAGTACACCTGATAATGTTAAACATGACGACAATAAATATACTGAACTAGCAGTTACCCGCGACTTCGTACGCTGCTACAGTTTCCGTGTACATTATATTATCTGTGCGTGTACCGAGTGGATACTTTGAGAAACTTGACATTACACCTCATTAAACCGAACTAGTACCTACTGGAATGTCAAACGCTAGTTGTTAGACCAACGAGGTAGTATTTCGCCCTGTCAAACTGACGTGACATGACATGACAATGAAATCCTCTTGCCAATTGGCGCTGCTAATCCTTTTCGTTCATTTTATCCTGTAGATCCTGTTAATTATTCGAAATAAATAGTAGCCTATGTGTCAATCCACGTTACGAACTATATATGCCAAGTTTCATCCAAGTTGGTTCAGTAGTTTAGACGTGATTGAAACACAAGCATCCAAACATCTAAACTTTCGCATTTATAATATTAGTAGGATAGGATGAAGGATACTATGTAACGAGAAAGTATGCTTTCTTGGATTCATAAATGGATGTAATCTAAGAAGCAGTGTGCCTTAACGAACGCATGTATTGCATACAGCGCTTTCAATGTCATGCTTGAGTACATTTTGAGTACAAATACATGAACACGGTAACGATATCACGAAATAAATTATTACGACTGGGATGCATCGTTGTTTAAAAAATTAATATGCAAACGTTGAAAATTTTCCTTCAATTTCTAAATTTTATAAAAAAAATCAAAAGAAATTTTCATGGTCGCCCTGAAAATCCATACTTAAACCAGGTCATGGTAACAGGATTATAGTAAGGTATAATCAGTAACACGAATGAATACATAAAAATACCCAGTGTTGCTGAGTGGTTTTCCACTCAGCAACACACAGGATGTGCTCACTTTGCGGCATCGCAATACCTATAATAGTTACTACATGGATAATTATGTACGTATTGTCTATGCAATGTTGAAACCCATCCACTTGTACATACATAGGTACATTAGGTACAGGTAAAAACGGTAGGTATAAGCACTTCGATAAGTAGGTAGGTAGCCATTTACATTGTGCAATCTTTATTACCTGTTTTAGTATCGCATATATTGAAAAATGTTTTGTGTTTTGTAATACTAAGAGCGGCTTGCACCGGAAACACTAAACGTGTTTAACAGCTAAATAGATTTAAATCTGACGTATTTATATGATTTGACAACTCGCTAAATACTATTTAATAGTTAAACGCGTTTAGCGATTCTGGTGCAAGCCGCCCTAAGAGCATTGAATTTACAAAAAAAGTAAATGAATTGAATATAGTCATTTGGTGTTTAAATTGTTTTTCGAACATGTTTACATTCAAAACATGTTTACAGAGCAAAAGCCATCCTTCATTGTATTGCGCTATTATGGAACAGTCTAGTACGAGTTAAACATAAAAATAACGGATAAATGTTTACAATCTGGCCTGGTTTCCTTATAAAAACAACTCATCAAGATAATTGTAATGTCATTGCTTGAGTCGAGATCAATAAATCCTCTGCACATAAACCTTGATACGAGTATCGAAGAGGCTTTTTATTATTTATTTTATTCGTGTAGTTTCTAGCTAGCAGGCGCGAGTTATTCATTTTAGAATATCCTGGTTTGTGTCGGTGTTGGCAACTCGATAACGTAAAAACAAGCAGTACTTACATAGCAACAGCAATTTATTTGACACTCGTGCCGAGTGACAAATAAAATTGTAATATATTTAGGGCAGCTTGCACCAGAATCGCTAAACGCGTTCAACTATTAAATAGTATTTAGCGAGTTGTCAAGTCATATAAATACGTCAGATTTAAATCTATTTAACTGTTAAACACGTTTAGTGATTCTGGTGCAAGCCACCCTTAGTCCATATAGACAGACAGACAGACAGTCTTCAATCGATTGTTGTTGGTATTAGTTAAAACAAAAAATGTATTTAATACATTCCTTTCGTACTAAAAATCAATGGTTTTCCTTGACAGAAGCGGTTTGCACAATTTACGGTTGCAAATCTGTCGCGAATAGGTAACCCTCCCCAAAATCATATCTTTATATAAAAAAATAAATAAAAGTAAAATACAATCGCAAACAACTATTTCTTCATTTGTTCATTGTTAACCACTTAAAACTCGTTATAAATAGTCATGTGGCGTAACGTAATAGATAAACATTGACACAAAAACATACCTACTGATAACAGATAATCGAGAGCGACTGTATTGTATCTCATAATTTCTTAATAATAAACGTAGGTACATATTGGGGCACGTCGTAGATTAAAGATTTTTTTTAATCTTCGTTGTGAAACATATTTGAAATCATTATGTTATTTAATAGATCTGCCATAAACCTTATGTTTAAAAGATCTTTATAGTAAACTAGCAGTTACCCGCGACTTCGTACGCGTCTAAAGTTTCCGTGTACATTATATTATCTGTGCGTGTACCGAGCGGATACTTCTTTGAAAAACTTGACATTACACCTCATTACACCGAACTCGTACCTACTGGAATGTCAAACGCTAGTTGTTAGACCAAAGAGGTAGTAGTAAGCCCTGTCAAACTGACGTGACATGACATGACAATGAAATCCTCTTGCCAATTGGCGCTGCTAATCCTTTTCGTTCATTTTATCCTGTAGATCCTGTTAACTATTCGGGATAAAAAGTAGCCTATATGCAGAGATGGGCGGGTAGGTAAAAATTGGGTAGGTAAAAATGGGAAGGGAAGGGTAGAATATGTAAAAATTAAAAAATACCCATTTATACCGGGTATTTTTTATTAATACCCGGTAAAAATACGACCTACATTTTTATAATATGTTTAGGCCTACTGTCGTTTTATAGTTACACTAGCGGCGCGTCCCGGCTTCGCACGGGTATTTAACAAAAAGGGGATAGAACCTTTGTGGCATATCGACCCGCCCGCCATTTAAAAATTTTTTAAAGTTTCCGCGCACATTGAAAGTGGTATATATGGGTAGCGGACACTAATACAAGCAAAAAATGTTCTATATTATATTGTCCTAAAGTGTCACGTTTCCGAGATATTTGGAGTTAAAAATCGCCAATGAGGTAAAGGAGTTAGATTTTTTTTCTTGTTTTTAGTGTTCCGGTTCAGTTTTGGAAAAAACGAAACACTTACTTACACTTACCGTCTGTCCGTCTGGCCGTCTGTCCGTCTGGCCGTCTGTCCGTCTGTCTGTCACGCGCTACCAGAGCTGAACCGTAGAAGCTAGAGAGTTGAAATTTGGAATAGTAATTGACCGAGCGAGCGAAGCGTGTCAGTTTCGAGATTGGCCAAAACTGTTTTTGTCCGGCTGTCTGTCTGTCTGTCAGTAATCGCCTACAGGTCGCATTTATCAACCGATTTCGACGAAAATCGGCACACAAGTTCCTTGATTTATTTCAATTTTATTGTCGAGCGCGATTTTTGATTGGAGGGAAAATAGGGGAGAAAAAAGGGAAAGTTTGCTGTAGCGTTATTTATCGACGGATTTCAATCAAATTTGAGAAGCACACTAAAGACTTATTTCTACACAAGATGGTGTAAGTATAAAAAATTCCAAAAAATAGTGGAAGAAATGTAGAAGGGGAAAAGAAGGGAAATTAATTTTAATTTTTTCCGAAAATTTACGCCCACCTTTTTCAGTTAGATTACGCAGTCCTTTCCGCCTTTATGAGACAAATCCGTAGACACTAGATTCGACTTCCTAGGACCAAAGGAACGTGAGTAATCGCTAAAACTTATACCCCTATTTTGCTCAAGTCTACATAGGTAAATTGGAAAGGCCTATTGGAAAATTGAAGCACCTGAAATGCGATTTAGCCAGAGGAAAAGGGAAAGGGTCTGTTATTGCATGGTTATTATGGCTCGCGAGATCTACTGTTCTTACAGAACAACTAGTTATTATCCTAATCAGTAGATAATTTTATGCAGAATCTAAATAGGTCTAGATGTTATTTGGTATTAAATCAAAATAATCCAGAAACCTGCTAAAGAATGCATCAATTCTCACCCACCTGGCATCCCGCCGCGGAGTGCTGCCACCCGAGGCGGGAGGGGCCCCGCACAGTCTGCCACGAGGATAACGAGCGTCTCAGTTTCGGGATTGGCCAAAAATGCTTTTGTCCGTCGGTCTGTCAGTTCTCGCCTACAGGTCGCATTTATCGACCGATTTGGACGAATATCGGCACACTAGTTCCTTGATTTATTAAATTTGTTAATCGACCGCGTTTTTTAATTGGGGGGAAAGTAGGGGAGAAAAGGGGAAGAGGAATCGACGGATTTCAATTTGAGAAGCACACTAAAGACTTCATTTTAGACAAATTGATGTAAAAATATTTCCCAAAAAGGGTAGTGGAAGGGGGAAAAGAGGGGAAATTAAAAATTAATGGTCATAAAGGCTCGTGAGGTCAATTTTTTTCACAGAACAACTACATTATATAGTTAAACCTCATCAAAAATCGATAATTTGAATAGTTACCTAGCTGGTTTAATTTCTGTTTTCTGGTTTATTTTACTTTTAATACGAAATCATTCTAAATCAGAACGAATACTAACCAATAAAAACATGAATTTCCTACTAAAACTAAACCTCAATGTTAAAAAAGTGTTTTTGAATTAATACCCGGTATAAATTCAAAATGGGTAGGTAAAAATGGGTATAAATGGGTATATACCCGATGATCGGGTATTTACCGGGTAAGTGCCCATCTCTGCCTATATGTCAATCCAGGTTACGAACTATATATATGCCAAGTTTCATCCAAGTTGGTTCAGTGGTTTTGACGTGATTGAAACACAAACATCCAAACATCTAAACTTTCGCATTTATAATATTAGTAGGATTTATAATATTAGTAGGATAGGATAGGATGATTTAAAAAAAACTGAGTATTCTCCTTCCAGACTTGGCAACGTCCCGACGCGGGAGGCGTCAGTGGTCATTGCAATCAGCTCCCCCCATCGGGCCGACTCGCTGCAAGCGGTCGCGCATTGCATCGAGCGATTGAAGGGCAGTGTGCCGATATGGAAGAAGGAGGTGTACGACTCCTCGGATGGCGTGTGGAAGGAGAACGTTGAATGTGCGTGGTCGAGTAAAAACAGAGCTAACGGACAGACGGCCTGATTTGATCACTAGAAAAATCAGCGATTGATATGATATGGGGAAAAAAGTGGCTTCTGATGTAGAAATCATCATGACTTATTCTAGACTAGCAGTTCCCGCGACTTCGTCCACGAAAAAAACCAATAGGTAGGTATATATAACCTAAAAAAAAGGGGGTAAAGTAGCCTATGTGTTAATCCACGAACTATAATATATTCCAAGTTCCAAACATCGACATTTATAATACTACTTAGTAGGATGATTTATTTATATAGCGTCAAGAGCCACTATTCTGGATGATTTATACAAGGTCAGGAGTCACTTTTTTGTTTTTACCCATGGCCCGATGTAGGGGAGGCTGCAGTGTCTGGGACACGATGTAGATGGAGTAGGCTTGTAGCACCTATACCATCCTCTCAGCCTAGTCGGCCTTTTTAATCAATATAATTCTACGTAACATGATAAAGGCAGATATATAATAGATAATTAAATTACTATGTAGTGGTGCATGGACCTCTTTGTTTTTCCTCGCTTTATTTATTAAATCTTGTGATATAGAGAAATATATTTTAGTATTTGAAATTTTTTGCACAGGGTTGAGAAATATAATAAAACTAGTAAGTACATATTAGAAAATACTTTTTGTTGTATGTGTAGAACAAAGCATTGTGTTTATTTGTTTTTTTTTTTATAGTGTTTAGGTACCCATGATGGGAAATTTTTCAATTTTTAATTTTTTATAAGTAGATAAATGAAAATTCACACTCAAATCGGTTGAAACTCTTGGAATATTGCAAAATCATTGAGTTATATGTTGTTTTTATAAAAGCTTTTTTATATTTACCTATCTATAGATTGTAGTGCATAAACATGTTAAGTTTTACAATTACTAAATAAAATATTTTGTTATTTGCAGGCATTGTTTTTTTTATCCTTCCCCAGAGTATTTTTCAAAATTTCTTTCAGAATATTCCTGATTCAATTAGAATAATGTTCATAATAGTTGTATCTAGGAATGCGCTGCAAATATCAAATTATTTTACATACAGTACGTTGTGGTACTAGACTTATAACGGGTTCGAATCTCACTCCTTTGTTATGGTGACAATAACCACAGTATGAAATGATTTTCCTTTTACATAAGTTTAGGTAAGTACAGTCAGCAACATAAATCTATAAGTTGAGTTTTTAAAATCAAAGTGAATGCAGTTGCAAAATGTTAAAAGCAGGTCTATCAAATTCTTGCAAAAGTTACAAAATAGTCAAAAGCACATAAAAAAATAGACAATCTTAAATTGTTCACCAACTTATATTGTTGACTGTACCTAATATATTTACTATTGCCGCTCTATACTTACAATACTTTTGTACAATGAGGCCATTTTTTACCCATGTCCCGATGTACGGGAGGCTGCAGTGCCTTGGACATGTTTAGATGGTGTAGGCTTGTAGCACCTATACCATCCTCTCAGCCTAGTCGGCCTTATCCACAGGAGAGACAACGTCAACACGTGCGGAGCTGACCAAGCCACAGGTTTCCTCACGATGTTTTCTGTCACGGTTTTAGAGCACTTAAATCCCAGTAGAAAAACCCATTGGTGCACGACCGGATTTGAACCCACGACCTTGGCAAAGTCGCTACCACTAGACCACCAGTTCTCTAAATTTTTTAAATTGTATAGAGATGGTATTACCATGTTCACCCGAACCTAATTCACCATATTTCAACCACAGGTGAACAAGAAATAAAAACATCTAGAGACAGCCCTATTGAAGAGACCACAGACAAAAACTTAGTACAAATAAACGTATCCAACGAAGAGTTACAACAGAGAATACAGAACTTTATACAGAGGAAGAGGGAGCAAGTGAATTTGAATAACATACACGACTTTATACCGAGTGTGGGAGAGAACGAGACGGACGAGACATGCGCTAGAGTTCGAACACAGTTTGTTAAAAGAAGCGATTCTAAAGGACATTTGAAAGGTATATTTACTAAGTTGAAATGCCACGTAGCTTCGAAAGTAGTGCTCGATCTCAATGCGGATTTTCCGTAAGCTGGTTCCAAACATTTGGCTGTTTGGTAAAAATCGGTGCAGGTGTTTCCTTGTTACGAGACTATTCATCATCAGCTCTGAACCTCAGTTTTGAAGGGATCTCAGGGATAATAATTGCAGTCTGACATTTGGTTCATCTCCGATCATTCGGATTTGGCAAACTGGAGTTCATAATAGTTCTGATGATGATCAGCTATGATGAAGAGGATCTATGGAGTTCGGGTTTTTTTTGTAAAATTAATTTGTTCCCAGTACGCAGAGTGAACAATGAATGGGGTCCACAGACTGTCAAACACGCCGCGATTGAACGAACAAACGACATCGGCCTACCCTCATCTATCGCTGAACGAGTCGTCAATATCGAGAGCTATTTGAACATAGGACCGGTGTCGAAGGATATCTACAAGAGACTGAAAGAGATGGAAGATAAGATTGCGTATTTGGAAGCTATGTCACCGGAGTACGCGCAGTTTTGGGTAAGTTATAAATAAAGTGAAGCTCTACCTATAGTAGGGTTTTTTTGTGGAAGAATTCGTTCGGAAAAGTTCTCCGCCGTATCTATTTCTGCCGCCTCGCATTGCTGTGTTCCAGTTTGAAGGGTATGGATGCCGGTGCTATTACAGGCACATGAGACTTAACATCTTTACGTCTAAGGGTGATGCAATGCGATGCCTGACAGGGCCCGTTCTCATTAAATACCTGTCCTCTATCCTTGATTTATGTTACTTTCAATAATTGGTTTTAAGATTTTTCTTCTCTCGCCAAGATCTTGGAAAAACGAATTTCATTGTGGTACGTTTTGTGAGGTTATAAGTATTATTCATGCATATTTTATTTCACAGAAAAACCGCGATCAAGTTGTAAAGGATAGCGTAGATGAATACACTTTCTCAGCGGAGGACATAGCGAGGAAAATAGAACAACTTGAAAACATGAATACGTAAACATTGTAATAAGTCTGAAAAAAAAAACGACTTTTCATTTTCGCCCGACTCCGTACTTTAGGCAGGTATACGAGTATAGTAATCACAACGGATCTTTATCCCTCTGAAGTGTCTCCACAGAACCCAGTTCAGACGTTGGTTGTCATGAGCATGAAAGTACTAGGAGTACATGACTCACGAGAGCTAACTAATATATCTTTTGAACCTACGATGGTACCTATCTACGGTGTAACTAGGTGGAACAAAAAAGTCTCATTAGTTACGTTAAAGTTACATTTTTAAATAATGTAACTACTTGGAATAAAAATGTCCAGCTGGTTACATCAAAACTACAATGTAACTAGGTGGAACGGACGATTTTGGGTGGAATTAAAGGTAAGCGTATTTTTCCGCACAACCAACAGTTCATGCACAATCGTTGTTGCACCTAACTTCAGAGGGATAAAGATCTAAATTTGGAAGAAAAAAATTTACAATTAAAAATAATAAAGGCTATTTTTTGGGTGGAAAGGAAAACACGTGGCAGACTAGTTTAACCAATAAAACAAATACATGAACTATATTAAAATCTTTATTTTTAATGATATATTTACACAATTTTGTAGAAAATGCAGAAGAAGAATACCTAGATGTTTTGCTTTTATAAATATAAGCTAGAAAAACAGACTTGAATTTGACTTCCGGCTTCATCTGATGATGATGGCAGTTCATTGGGAATGCTCTAGTGACCGTAAACACCATTAAAAAGTCACGGGAAAGCAAAACACGCAATTACGATGGCATATATTTTTTCAGTTATTTTGATTTAAAAATACTACAACCGAATTGAGAACTTTTTTTTTTGAAGTCAGATAAAAAGTAAATTGAAGTGAAAGATTCATACATTATTTTACAATTTCAGAATAATTTAACTACAATACAATGTGTATAGGTGTAATATACATTTTTATTTATCTACCAAGATAAAAAAATAAATAACAGTCTAGTCGCAGCGACGCGTGACCCGAGGGCTGGTGATTATCTGGGCCAGCGAATCAGCATTGCTATTCAGCGCGGCAATGCAGCCAGTGTCTTGGGCACGCTTCCGATTGGTACTGATTTGGATCAGTTGAGCTATCTATAAATCGTTTGCAACGGTGTGTAGATAGCTCAACTGCTTCATGTGTATTTTGTACATATTATAAATATTGTAAATACTTTATTAGTCATAATTTTCTTTGTGAATAAACTTAGATGTATTATTGGAATTCTAAAAAAAAATAACAGTATTGATAAGTAGTTGATAGAATGAAATGATGACAGTAAGAATATAAATAACGATTATAAATATACCTAAATGCACTAAAAATTCTCGATAATCTTTTTGACCAGTGTAAAGCAAATGCGCAGTGCCTTGATCACGAAAAAATGTGACAATCGCAAACGTATCGTAACTCTAGCGTGTCCGAGATACACTGCGCGGTGACGCTAACAATGTTTGGCAGTCGAGCTGGCGTTGACGCGCAATATGACTCAAATACGATAGGTTTACATAACGATCAGATTTGTACATGAATACTCGCTATTTTAGACACGAGGCGTGGGTTTATACATGTACGTACAATCGGCTACACATCAACGGTTCGAACTTTGAACTATTATAATTTGAATGTTGCGAATCATGCGAGAGGGACGATATGTTTTTATGTGAGACTCGCTGCTTGCGCGCCACGCGCCTACACCTATTGCGATCCCTGATTCGCAACATTCTTATAATAGTTCAAAGTTCAAACAGTGTATAGGTTGATGTGTAGCCAACTGTACCATGTTTTGCTTTGCGCTAACGTTCAGACTGATCAAAAAGATACGCGATAACTCTTCTAAGCTATAACTTTACATAATTGCAATAGCTTGTCTGTTCAGTTTAACAAATAAAGAGAGAAACTAATAACGCCATTCGATTTCGCTTCGCCGACATTCTTTTGTTTCACTATAATTTCGATGGTGGCGCCCTCTCGGCTGTACAATCGGTATTATCAATTATGTAATGCAAAGTATAGTTTTTAGGAAACATTTCACTGATTCAAATTCACTTTCACTCATTAGTTACCGCTGTTATAGTAACAGTGGTTGCAATCTTATTCTGGGGGGCGATTCTAGACCGATAGACATTTTATGACGATAGATATATATATCCCAAGAACTGTCAAAACTCCATAGTTTTTGACAGTTGACATAAAAAAGTCTATCAGTCTAGAATCACCCCCCTGGTACCTATCTCGGTGTACTTTTGTGGTGACTGTACTAACCGTACTCTCTCGTATTTTCGCGGTGAAATTTTGTGGTGACCTTAGTAACCGCCCCACTGCTACAATTGATTCCAAATGATTGAATGGTGACTAGGGTTACCACATCATTGCTATGACCTGCGGCCTTGCCTCTGGCAACCTCCTCCAGTGAGCGAGGAGCGCTATCAGTCCCGCGAACAGCGTCATCGCGTACACATCCCAATTGGCGAGAAAACTGTTGTCGTTCAGAAATACGAATTTCATTGGACTCTGGAATAGAGACTGAATTAAAGATTTTAGTGAGGTGATGCACTTATGGAGATCATAGTAAGTTTTTTTTTTCGTTTAGTTATAATACAAAACAGGTTACAGGGCACAGTATCAGTGAGTCAATGCATTTTTATAACCCATGGTTACTATTTAACATCAGGTGGGCTTGTTCCATAATTTAATTGTATTAAAATATAGAAAAATCCTATATTAAATTCAAATTGAACCTGGGCAAGACTGCAAAGGGCATAAACAAGAATTGAATTCTATCTCGTCATCATCGTCTCACAACAGGGGACTTATTCTCATTTCGGCAGAGATTGTACTCTGATAAGGATGACGTCAAAATGGCGTCGAAACTTGTTTCATCAGTGGGCGACATGACGTCATCCATTTTTTTTTCTATTAACCAATACTGTCCCACTGCTGGGCAAAGGTCTCCCCCCTCGTCTTCCACTTCCCGCGATCTTTGGCAAGTTCCGCTCATTTCCGCTCGAAGGAGTCCAGGTCGTCATGCCAGCGCTTCCTCGGGCGGCCGCGACGTCTTCTACCTCCTGAGGGTATCCAGCCTGTGACTCCTTGAGCCCACCTTTCCGAATCCATGCGAACCACGTGGCCCGCCCATTCCCACTTCAGCTTCGCTACTTTACGGCCTACATCAGTGATTCCAGTTTTGGAGCGAAGTATGGTGTTCCGAATTCGAACTATTCTTTTCACACCTAAAATACTTCGCTCCATCGCTCTTTGGCAGACGTCATCCATAATCGAGTAAAATCTTTGCCGAAGTGAGAATTAGGCCCCTGGTTGTGTTTGTAAATGTAACTTATGAATAAATTTAAAAAAAAATGTAACTTACCACATACAAACTGTCGAACGCAGTGCCGGCGGTCAAGGCCGCGAGTGCCAACGCGGCCGGCAGCCGCGCGTCCGGCGACGTCTCCGCCGCTGTAACAAATAACCTCTGATACAGAAAACCAATGGATACGCCCCACCAACAAAAAAAGCGTACATACTACGGAACATAATATGGCTGCCTTCTTAGTAGTATTGACAGCAGATCTACTACAAACTCGGAACTAAACATGGCGGCGCTGGTTACGCAAAAATAAAATCATGACGTCACAAAAAAAAATCGAAAGGACAAAATATTGTCTATCTCTTTCCACACATTCAGTATTTGTTTGGTTAAAAAGAAACAAACTAATATTTGACGGCTTATGTGTCGATTTAATTTGTATAGTAGAATGAGGTCTCTCCATGTTTATGGTTTCCTACCTCTTTGCAAATAACTCTTTCCAATCCATGCGAGCCTAGTACTTTTTACTATTTTGTTCTTTTTTTTTTCCTTAACCTATCTCGCCCCACTGGGCCAAGGTCTCCCCCAAAGACTTCCAATACTCTCTCTCCTGGGCCTCCTCCCACCATCTCCTTTCGAAGGCGTCCAGGTCGTCCCGCCAGCGCTAATTAAATAAATTTTGTTCTAATAAAATAAATATTCATGAAGATTTCACACAACGCCCTCTAGTCCCAAACTAAGCAAAGCTCGTAATATGGGAACTAGATTGTTGATAGAATACTTACATACTTTTTATTGTAAATATAATACATAGTAACACTCAGACAGAAAAAACATCTCTGTTTACCACACAGATGTTTGTTGAATAATTTTGCCGCTGAAAAAACTAATAACTTGTAACTTAAACGCGTTTTTTTGCAAAACAAGATTTTCCAAGTTACTGTGTTTTCAATTAAGAGGGCAGTATACGTACCTAGGTCGTAGCAGCGCTTGGCTAGATGCAGGTCCCGCGCGAGCCCGAGCCCGCGCTCGTGCATGTAGCCCAGGTTGAACGTGGCTTGCGCGTTGTGCAGCTGTTCTGTATACGTACCTAGGTCGTAGCAGCGCTTGGCTAGATGCAGGTCCCGCGCGAGCCCGAGCCCGCGCTCGTGCATGTAGCCCAGGTTGAACGTGGCTTGCGCGTTGTGCAGCTGTTCTGTATACGTACCTAGGTCGTAGCAGCGCTTGGCTAGATGCAGGTCCCGCGCGAGGCCGAGCCCGCGCTCGTGCATGTAGCCCAGGTTGAACGTGGCTTGCGCGTTGTGCAGCTGTTCTGTATACGTACCTAGGTCGTAGCAGCGCTTGGCTAGATGCAGGTCCCGCGCGAGCCCGAGCCCGCGCTCGTGCATGTAGCCCAGGTTGAACGTGGCTTGCGCGTTGTGCAGCTGTTCTGTATACGTACCTAGGTCGTAGCAGCGCTTGGCTAGATGCAGGTCCCGCGCGAGCCCGAGCCCGCGCTCGTGCATGTAGCCCAGGTTGAACGTGGCTTGCGCGTTGTGCAGCTGTTCTGTATACGTACCTAGGTCGTAGCAGCGCTTGGCTAGATGCAGGTCCCGCGCGAGCCCGAGCCCGCGCTCGTGCATGTAGCCCAGGTTGAACGTGGCTTGCGCGTTGTGCAGCTGTTCTGTATACGTACCTAGGTCGTAGCAGCGCTTGGCTAGATGCAGGTCCCGCGCGAGCCCGAGCCCGCGCTCGTGCATGTAGCCCAGGTTGAACGTGGCTTGCGCGTTGTGCAGCTGTTCTGTATACGTACCTAGGTCGTAGCAGCGCTTGGCTAGATGCAGGTCCCGCGCGAGCCCGAGCCCGCGCTCGTGCATGTAGCCCAGGTTGAACGTGGCTTGCGCGTTGTGCAGCTGTTCTGATGCTATTCTGTAATTAAAACATACCTTATATTCATGACCTCAGATATACTAAGAGAAGTATCAAAAAAACCGACTCTGTTTAACTAAACCCATAGGTTTTTAATCATCATCATCAGTCCACTGCTAGTCTCTCCCGCGATGCGGCACTGAGCCCGATCTTCGGCTCTTCTCATCCAGTGTCTGCGCTATATTTCGCAGATCGTCGCTCCATCTCGCCGGAGGGCGTCCTACACTACGCTTGCCTACACGTGGTCTCCACTCCAGTATTAGTTTGCTCCAACGATTGTCGGTTCTACGGCAAGCATGGCCGGCCCACTGCCTTTACAGCTTGCTAATCCTTTAAGCTTTTGAATATGTTCATTGAACAAACGAAAAACGCCAGAATTTTGGTTCTTTGGAAATGTCATGTTTTGGCGTCTGTCAGTAGTATGTTTGTTGTACATTGCAGATTGGCACTCAAGCCCTTCCAAGTGTTGGCTAATCGAGCCGTTAATGTAAAACTAAGAAATGTCTCGTCTGAGCACAATTGTATCGTTCCATCTTCAGAACGGCAATGCATAGTCCATTGTATAAAGTCATTGAATACTGTTCCATAAGCGGTCGTTCTCCTCATGTTAGTTTTAGTTTTAAAGCACTATTTTGTAATTTTGTAGTTTTAAAATTTTAGTTTTGTGTAAGTAGGAACTCCTATTTTATCCGGTTAATTGTGTTTTCATTTTTGTTTGTATTTATTTGTTTTATTTTATTTTGTAATTATAATAGATGTAGCGAAGTTAGTTATATGTTGTTTCCTGTTAGTAGAGTAAGTATTTGTAAAAAGCGCGTGTCGCAGAGGCTGTGCACTCCACTCTCGGCACTCCTTAAAACCAGCGCTAAAGGAGCCACCGTGCACCCAAAGCATTTGCTGAGTGGGTTCCTTTTTTACGCATTTTATCGTTTTATTATTAAGTAAATAAGTATGTACCTTATTGTATGTTGCGGAAAATAAATAATTTCTTTTCTATTCTATTATGCATATGTTACCTGTAATGATGTGCGGCGGCCTCGAGGTCGAGGTGAGTGCCGAGTCCGTAGTAGTGGTAGTCCCCGAGCTTCACCCTCGCGGCGCTGCAGCCCTGCGTGGCCGCGCGACTCCACAGCTGCAGGGCGCGCACGTACCTCTCCTCCAGAGGGAATATGCGGACTTCACCTACGACAAATTTTAATATGAGTTATATTCACTAAAATCAACTAAATTAATAACTTAAATGTCGTGAGTTCGATCCCCGCCAAGAACAAACATTTGCGTGTGCCAAACATGAGCCGAAAAGGGGCTTATTCAAATCGAACACGAGAATAGATAGGCATGATGTGTAAAAGTTGAATACAACAAATTTTAAATTTATATTTGTGTTTTTATCTTAGAAATTTGCGAACACTCTGGTGGTATAACACCAAGTGTTTGTTTACATGGATAATTTAAGCATGTGCAATGCTATTTTGAAGAAAAGTTTAAGACGCTTTTCATGAAAAACTTAGAAGATTTAAAGTGGTAGAACAAACGTTCGGCATGACATGTGAAATACCCCCGTTCCGGCTTATAGAGACATTATGTTAGACCGTGTATTTAATTAACCGATGTCTAGTAGATAGGCGGCGTTGCTCTGCGCCACCTCGAAGCCCTGGTCGGCGAGCGCGCGGTACTGCAGCCACGCGGAGTCCGAGTCCCGCGCGCGCCACGCGCTGTGCGCCGTCATCAGCCGCGCCGCCCACGAGCCGCGCTCGCACACGTTCTTGAATAACTGACAATAAATAAAACAACTGTTCATAAATCAAACTTAAACAAGTCATTCAATTAAACATTTAAAAAACCCCCGACTTTGATACCCGTATTGAGGGAGTTTTGAAAATAAATCTATTCCGCCATTTTGTGGCGGCGGCCATCTTGGACTGATTTTCATCAAACATAGCAAAGAACACTCCCGACTAATTCAACTTTCAAACAAAAACAACAAAATCAAAGTCGGTTCATCAGTTCGGGAGCTACGATTCCTCAGACACACACAGACACGTCAAACTTATAACACCCTGTCGTTTTTGCGTCCAGGGCTAAAAATCTTTTCCATCATTAATGCTACTTTTACATAAATTTACTTTTGCATAGGCTACTTTTTAACCCTGAAAATCAAGAGGATCAAACGGGTCGCGGACGGAAGCCAGTTTATAATATAAGTGGGATGTCTGAAGAGTTTTGTTGAGTTAGTTACCTCAACAGCTGTGGTGCAGGATCGCATAACCCCCAGGCCCTGCGCGTGCATTTGCGCGAGGTGGTACAGCGCCAGCACGTGCCCGCTCTGAGACGCCAGAGAGAAGTATTTGTTCGCTTGCTTGAAGTCACGACGAATACCCACGCCACCTGCGGAGGAGTATCATCATGTTAGATTCATAATTAGGGTCTTGCATCCACAACACCATCGGGGATCTGGGGGGTGATTCTAGACCGATAGATATTTTATCACGATAGATAAATATCCCTCAAACTGTCAAATTTCAATAGATATAAAAATTTGCAATAGATATCGTATTCTGGACATATCACTGTAGATATATATCGACCGTTAACCGATAGATATGTATCGACTGGTCGGCAGCAGTAGATATTGAGATCTCTACTAGACATTTCAGTATATACCTAGTGTCAAATAGAAATCTACTTTCGGTAAAAATCCAAACGGACGAACTTATCATAGAATATGTGGCGAAATCAACTTGTGGAGGCTGAAATTGACTCTTGTTTGTATCCTAGAGCCTAGGCGATGCGCCCGCTGCAATTTTACCTACTACCTAGGTCACCCCCACAAGCCTGCGCAGCCCCTAGAAAACTTGTGTGCTTCAATGTTACTCTGACTACCTACCTTTGCTACAAATCTAAGCCTGCCTAAATGATCAGTGGATGCGGGAATAAAACTACAAGCTAGTTAGCCTACCTACTCACTTTTAAATTAATTAAAGCGACATAAGTAGACATAATATTTCTTTATTTTCATATAGTCCAAAATGTAAGTAGATATGTTTATCAAACACTATCAAATTACTGTCTCCAAATCCGTTGTTTCTTATGTATTGCTCTTCATGGATGATTCTTGCCACGTTTTCTAATACCAAGCATGGGGAATTTTCCCCTATGTGATGCATCCACAGGAGGACTCGTCCAACAATGCACGAAAATCACATTTGCACTAAACTTTTTTCTCTCGTAATGTGCCTTCAAATAGTTTATATGAACGTAGTTTTTCGAGCTGCAACGATTTTTTGGTAATTATCTAAGTATTTTAATAGTAAACAATAAAAATCAAAAGGAAATTGAAATGAAAATATTTGTTTTGTTTGGAAAAATTTCTCTGATTGCCGCTTCTTCTTTTTTTTTTTGCCCCTCTTGTGCAGGCAGAAGGTCAAGATAACATTCCATTTCTTGTGAAAAATGTGAGACGAAATTACTATTAAATGAGTATTTGTACAAAAATACCTATTTTAAAACAACAATGAGATTTACTATTAAAACATTTACTAGAAAATATAACTTTTATTACGACCAAACAAAGTTATTCGGTTAAATACTAAATGTATATAATAACTGAACGCATTTCGGTGGAAACAAAATCTAGATAGTCTGTGGAAACCGGTGAAAGTGTAAATGAACTATTTGAATAAACCTCCTTTGTGATATATCTACTAAAGCAAAAGTCTATTGCCGGCTAGAATACGTATTTTAGCGTGGAGTAGAGATATTTGTAGAGATTTCAAGTGATATGATATAATTGCCTATAGATATAAAATCTCTATATCTATCACCAATATCTATCGGTCTAGAATCACCCTCCTGGGGGGTGATTATAGACCGATAGACTTTTTTATCACGATAGATATATCTCCCAAAAACTGTCAAAAACTATGGAGTTTTGACAGTTCTTGGGATATATATCTATCGTGATAAAATGTCTATCGGTCTAGAATCGACCCCCTGATCTAGATTTATACAGCATCAGGATCCACTTGTTACCCATGCCCCGATGCGCGGGAGGCTGCAGTGCCTGGGACATGTTTAGATGGAGTAGGCTTGTAGCAGTTATACCATCCTTTCAGCCTAGTCGGCTGCATCCACAGGAAAGACAAGGCCAACACGTGCGGAGCTGACTAAATCGTGGGTTTCCTCACGATGTTTTCCTTCACCGTTTGAGAGCACTAGTATTCTGCACATTATTTTGATTAGAAATAACCATAGATGCACAACCGGATTTGAACCCACGACCCTAGTAAGTACTCTACTTGTTGACCCAACTTCTGGGATTTTATAATACTCACTGAAATACATAAATCCTAAATGCAGTTGTCCGTCTACCCAGCCTTGGTTGGCGGCCATTGTGAAGTATTTGAACGCAACCGTTGTATCTTTTTCCACACCTCGTCCCTGTAACAAAGATTATTCAATTTCGTCAAATAAACTTATTTTGTGCTGTTAGTGTTGCTACTAAATAAAAATAATATATAGCTAACGGGCATAGTACATAATTATCCATCTTATTATCAATAGCTTATTATTTGCAATACACATTCATCTGTAATATGAGGGTTCAGTCGTTATTGTACACACGGCTATACACGTCAAGTTACCCAGCATAACCTACGCTACACTGTATACAATGCAGAGAATCGTTGGAACAAGAGAGCACTAGGTAAAGGTGAAGTCCTGCTCAAAAACATTGTCGTCCCTCTCGTACGACTCACAACGTTCAAAGTCCAAACAGTCTAGGACCCAGACTCTAGGTGGATGTGTCACCGTGCATACAGTCGGCTACACATTAACCTATACACTGTTTGAACTTTGAACTATTATAATGTGAATGTTGCGAATCAGGGATCGCAATAGGTGTAGGCGCGTGGCGCGCAAGCAGCGAGTCTCACATCAAAACATATCGTCGTTCTCGCATGATTCGTAACAATCAAATTATAATAGTTCAAAGTTCAAACAGTGTATAGGTTGATGTGTAGCCGACTGTACATTATAAAATGTGTAATATTTCAGTTAAGATGGTTAATCGCTCTACAGGTATTGTAGCAAATAGAACCTTACCTGTAAGTACATAAGGCCGAGTCCGCTCTGTCCTACCGGGTTGTTCAACTCTGCTGCCTTCTTGAAGTAACGTAGAGCGGTTTCGTTATCAGCCTTGATACCGTCACCACCTTCTAAATAGATCTAAAACATTAAATATTGTTCAAAAATGTCGTATTAAATATCTGAAATTAGTTGATACTAGCAGTTACCCGCGACTTCGTACGCGTCTACAGTTTCCGTGTACATTATATTATCTGTGCGTGTACCGAGCGGATACTTGAGAAACTTGACATTACACCTCATTACACCGAACTCGTACCTACTGGAATGTCAAACGCTAGTCGTTAGACTTAGAGTCGTTAGAGGTAGTACTACGCCCTGTCAAACTGACGTGACATGACATGACAATGAAATCCTCTTGCTAATTGGCGCTGCTAATCCTTTTCGTTCATTTTATCCTGTAGATCCTGTTAATTATTCGGGATAAAAAGTAGCCTATGTGTCAATCCAGGTTACAAACTATATATATGCCAAGTTTCATCCAAGGTGGTTCAGTGGTTTTGACGTGATTGAAACATAAACATCCAAACATCTAAACTTTCGCATTTATAATATTAGTAGGATAATAGGTAGTTATAGTAGAACTAGCTCTTTTTGAAAGAGCTAGTTCGGGAACGTGCTACCACCGTTACTATTTCTACAGCCAAGCAGTGTAGTGTTGCTTACTTTATTCCAGTTTGAAAGGTATGGGTACCGATGTCAGTGCAGGCACATGAATAAATAAATAAATAATAAATATTCATGGACTTTACACACAACACCCTCTAGTCCCAAACTAAGCAAAGCTTGTGATATGGGAACTAGATGGCTGATAGAATACTTATTTTTTTTTTTTGTAAATACATACTTATAATACATAGTAACACCCAGACATAGAACAAACATCTATGTTTTCCACGCACATATGTTTGTTCTTGGTGGGGATCGAACCCACGACCCACAGCACGGAAGGCAGAGCCATTACCGACTGAGCTGTGACGCCTGTCCTGAGACGACATGAGATGGGTTAATCTCAAAATCTCCTTTGAGTTTCCCCCTTAAGGGGATTGTGGAAGTCAGTGTGATGGACGTAGTGCAATGCAAATAAGGCACGTCCTCAGTGTGCTCCGCGTGAGATATAGGCAGAGGTAACCACTTGGCATCGGTTGGGTCATTTGCGTGTACCATTTTCTCATAAAAATTAAACGATTTTTGAAGCTCACCTTTCCTAAGAAGGCATTGGCGACTGCGTTCCCAGTTTTGGCAGCTTGAGTGAAGTAATGCAAGGCTTTGTTCAGATCCAAGGTCACACCACGACCTCCTTGGAAATGCAGCTGTCCTAGTCCAACCTACAAATATATTAGAGATCATGGATTTAAAAAAAAATCACTGATGGTCATCAAAAAATACGAAATAAAAAGACAAATGGTTGTTGAAGGTTACTTAGAATCGACGAAATAGAACTTAATATTTAAAATATGTTCTAAATTACCCTAAGGGTGGCTTGCACCAGAACTACTAAACGTGTTTAACAGCTAAATAGATTTAAATCTGACGTATTTATATGACAAGTCATATAAATACGTCAGATACGTCAGTTGTCAAGACAACTCGCTAAATACTATTTAATAATTAAACGCGTTTAGCGATTCTGGTGCAAGCCGCCCTAACACTGCATCGTTCAAAATTATGCAACTAAATTCAGCCCCATTTCCACTGTTCTTTTAAAAATGGCCGAATTGTGATCAAATGTTCCGAACCAATATCCATGACTGACACTCATGTCTCTTACGAGGTCAGTGTTGAGTGCTATATTGCCGTCTCGCTCACTCACCTGCGCTTGCACATCTCCTTTCTCAGCCAACAGCTGGTAGTACTCTATGAGGTCGGTATCGAGCGCGCCGCCGCCGTCGGCTTCCTCTACCAACCGAGTCCGCAGCACGGCTGGACCGCCACTGAATGTCACTTCACTGGCCACTGAAATATACACCTTATTTTAGTTTTAATAATTTATCTTACTTATTTTATTTTTCCTTTCAAAAAAGGAAGGATATTATTAGACAAGATTTTTTTTTTAATTAACCTGTTTCGTCCTGGGCAAAGGTCTCCCCCAGAGACTTCCAATACTCCCTATCCTGACCCTATTAGACAAGTTACTTTTCAAAAATTAAAAATCTGTAGTTTATCTGTATTATTGCTCGTCATCATCAGACCTTGGAGTATGGTCTCCAATTTATCACATTGGTTTGAGATGAGCTAAATCTTTCAAACTGCAATTAGTATTTAGTAAGCCAAAGCCATGTGCGTAAGCGCTGTCAGTTGGCGCACCTACTCTGTTACTACTATTCTATACAAATCTGTAGTTTTGAAGAGAACATGATAGCATTTGTTCTCCTATGAAAGGGGAAGGTCTTCCTTGGCGAGCGACCTTTGGCTCGGGTTCCGAGGACCGATGGATGGTATTCGGTAGTATTACTTACGTTCTAACTCCGTGATAAGTTCGATTGCGCGATCTAGGATAGTTCTCATGTAGCGTGCTAGATGGCTACAGTTTAAAAACTAGTTTACCTTTAGCGGCCACTTTCATATAGAGGTCCAACGCTTTAGGACAGCTCCCAGGGACAGTAACAGCGGCCCAATGCCGGTAAGCCAGCGCCATTTGTGCGTACGCACTGTCCCCTAGCGCTCCTATTGTGTAGTGGACAAGCGCGCGCGGCTGTGACACTGGGACTTCTATTCCGGCCGAGTACAGGAAACCCATGCCCTGAAATTGGTTCATATTTTATACCTCATATATTATATGAATGTCTTTTACTAGAATTTGATAAAATAAATTGCCCAATGAGATAAGATATTATCAAACGATGATGGAAGCTTGTAGAACAAGCATCATCATCAATTTTATCCTGACAATCCACCGCTGGACGTGAATAAAAGCGAGTTTTGTGCCTCATAAATTTATTGACATTTGAATTTCCCCCACTAGTTCTGAATTTTTTATTTATTTCCAGTTCACTTCACCCT
The DNA here is from genome assembly GCA_947859175.1 of Gandaritis pyraliata. Taxonomy (NCBI): domain Eukaryota; kingdom Metazoa; phylum Arthropoda; class Insecta; order Lepidoptera; family Geometridae; genus Gandaritis; species Gandaritis pyraliata. The sequence goes on along the minus strand of OX401867.1, from coordinate 1,412,920 downwards.
AAACTGTCATCACTTTAAAAACTTACAATATGTCTGTAATCGCACTATTCCCCACACCCTTCAAATCAAAACACAGTAATACAAACATTACTGCTTGACATACTCACAGCATGAGCATCAGCATTTCCTTTCTCAGCCAACTGTTCAAAGATCTCCTTAGCCCGGGCCAGGTCCAACGTGACTCCTTCTCCGAATATATGCGACCAGGCTAGCTTGATCTGCGCGGGAACGTAACCAGCCTCAGCGGCTTGCTTGATCTGACCGATCGTGGCTTGAAGATCTGGAGTCCGCCTTTGCAGTTTTTTCATAGCTGTCTCGTATAACAACTTGGCTGGAAGGAGGGAAGTAAAAGGTATTATAACTGATTTATTTTCCACTATTTTGTTTAGGCGTCAGTATTTCTTTTAATGTAAGTGAGTATATTTTGTATTAGTTGTAATAATCTTTGAGAATAAATATTTTATTGCAGGTAGGTTAACCTAAATGCAGTAACCAATTTAAACACTATTAAAACTATTGGCACTATTTAAATTTAAGTATGTGTTATTTTTGAAATAATAATAAATAAATAAATAAATAAATTTCAACCTACCTTCATTCAGCTCTGGCGTCAATTCTTCCTCCCCCTCATCAGGCACGGGGGGCAAACTATCCAACATGAGTTGGGGGTTTTCTATTTCCAAAATCTGAAATAAAAATAAGCTTATGTCACTTTTTCTATGTGTACGGTCCCAGTTAGGACCGTACATTAAAAAAGGTTTAGTTAAAGTTAGTTAGTTCATTTATTTTATTGTATGGCCGCGGGCGACACGCGCGGTAACTTAGATCGTACTGAGTCATATAACAAACAATCAATGCCGCCTAAGTACGTCACCGTACACTATATATATACTTTTTATAGCTTATAATTTAAAAATGCATCCAATTCAGTGATCCATATAGGACCGACATTTGTTAGTTGACTCAAAATTTCTATAAATCAAAGGAGAAAAAAACTGATATATGCGGTGTCATCTTGTTTTGAATATTATGTAGAAGTGTGCAAACTTGCATAACATTATTATGGGACAGAATATTATGAAAAAAATAGGGTCATGATTTCTTAGGCACATTCTCTCAGATTTCTTGATACTGTGATCTTGATCGTGTGTGGATGTCTAAGGGGTTATTCAGAAAATAAAATGGATAAAGTATTAAACTTCCCATAAGGGCAATTCTAAGGAAATAAATTTTATATAATATACCTCAATATCGGGGTGGTCTGTTAATTCAGATGCCTTTCTGTCCTGAAGCCAGGTCGGTTTCGGATGCTTGATGCGAGTTGATTTCAGCAGTTTGAGTGTGTACTGCATTTGTTTTAGATTGTTTACTGAAAAAAAAACAGTTTACTATTTTGCCGGAACTTGGCAGAACAAGATTTTGTATTTTGTACATATTATAAATATTGTAAATACTGTATTAATCATAATTTTCTTTGTCAATAAATTTTTATATTAATTAGATAATTCAGTTGTCTTGAATCTTACTTTTATTGGTGTCCTCTCCTTGCATCAGTTCCTTGGTAGTTTTAAGAGTTTCAACATACTCCTTGTATGTCAATATTTCTTTATTTACAGCATCTTCAAGCTCCTTACTGATGGCGGCTTCAAGGTCCTTCAGGGTCTCAGGGTCGAATTTATTTCTTTCATCTTCGATCGCTTTTTTTATGATTAACTTTTCAGCCTCTTCTCTTTCTTCAAACTCCTCATTCTCGTGGTCGTTTTCCTCCGTCTCTTTGAGGGCATCAGGGCCCACAAGCTCAGAGGACGTTATGGCCAGGCAGAGAAGCAACGTTATCAATTCAAACCTTCGCATTTTCTACATAAAAAGAGTAGGTACATCAGAGCGAAATGCTTAGCACTTACGTGTCCCTTATTATTTGTGGATAGACCGACCGACGCAGTTTACGTTACCTAGGTACTTACTGTTGTATTATTGACCACCACGTAATTGAATTGTATTTGAGAATATTGTCCCTTAATAATTTTGGGTTGGTCTGGACTTTCTGGAATTCCCTATATTACTTGAATATGAAGAATATATATAAAATACAACTTCTAAACAATCGCCTAGAATGCAGCAAGGGAAGAATTCCTCTCCTCAGCTGTGCTGTCACTGTCAGTCTGTTTCACTGTCACTGTTTTGGTCACTGTCATCATTTGACCGAGCCGAGCATCATTCTTTAATGTGATCCTGACTATTTCGTTGTGATTGTTGTGATACTATCTGTCGCAAAAGCCATAAACAAGAAGCTGAAGTTACCTAACACTATGTCAATCAATCAGTCAGTTTATTTTTCTTTCTTTTGAAATTTATTATTATTTGCGCGAAGCGAAGAAAATACAAGTTTTGCGGTATTTTGGACTTTAAAAAACAGAGAAGAAAAAGAAACACTACACTACACATCTAGTTTCAGTTGTAGAAGTACGAATAAACTCTGTTTACATAGCCTATGACGATGTGGCGTATACCGGTTCGGAGTGGAGTCCTCCAGAAAAACCCTTGGATCCGGTACAAGTCTTCCAGCATCTCCATCAGGAATACCTTCATCGAGTACTTCAAGGAAAACCATGGACATAAACATGTGAAATCTAGCTCTGTGGTGCCTCTGTGTGATCCAACTGTACCTTTTGTGAATGCTGGAATGAATCAGGTACAATTATATTTTTTGGAGATCCCATTCTGCATATTATTATTCTAGCTGGTATTTGCTACCTAGAGCCTAGTTACCAAATTGTATGTTGATGCAGGCACTTGTCTGTCAAATTGTAGGTTTCTATTTTATTTTAGCAGATGGCACCTGATGTTAAGTGGTAACCACTGCCTATAACGATGCATTACCTCACTGAGCACTTCCACTCAAGACATGCCCTGTAATGCACTGCACCCATCACTCTGTGACATAAAGGTGTTAAGTCTCATGTGCCTGTTATTGCACCGCCACCCATACTCTTCAAACCGGAACACATCAATGCGAGCATCACTGCTTGGTGGCAGATATAAGTACAAGCTCTTTCACAAAAAGCTCTACTACTACTAGGTTTGCTTCGGATAACTTACATAGTGAGATACTAAGTTGTATAAACAAATCATTATGATAGCTAGGTATATCAAATTGTTGGAAGTGAACCAGTTGTATAAACAACTTTCATAAAAACTTTATAGACCTAATGAACAAGAACCAATATCAATGTATGTCTTTAAACTATTATAATTATGTTTGTTAGTTCAAAGGAGTATTCTTAGGACAAGTGGATCCTCCATGCCCAAGAGCAGTGAACTCTCAGAAGTGCATCAGAGTTGGCGGCAAGCACAATGACCTGGACGTGGTCGGCACCGATGGCACTCATCATACATTCTTTGAGATGCTTGGCAATTGGTCTTTTGGGGATTACTATAAGGTGAGCTTGCAGCCACTGCTGGGTGGCCTCTCATTGCTCCTGCCATTTCTGACCTTCAATACCTATACTTTATTAGAAGAAAAAAATCATCATCCACTGCTGGATGTAGGTGTCTCTCAAGATGCTATTTTGAGCCTAGTCTTTGCATCCTCTTATACAGTGTTTACCAGCTACAGCATTAAACTCATAACTGTAATTTGTTGCATTCAACATAATTCAAAGAATGTCAAAAAGACCAATTACATCCGAAAGCTTTGAAAACCATTCTGTTGTAGAAAGAAGCATGTCGAATGGCCTGGGACCTGCTCCTTGGTCCGTACCGCCTGAAGTCTGAAGATCTGGTGGTCACATACTTCGCGGGAGACGCGCTCATTGGCTTACAGGAAGACAGAGAATGCAGGGACATTTGGAAGGATATTGGGTAAATAATATGTTATAATCAACACTGATTTATTCAGTAACATCAGAAGTATCTGTTAGAATCATCTTATATAAGTGCACTAGGCAAAAGAGTGTGAAAAATAATATGAGGAAACAAGTAATCTATCAGCAGTGAAGGTTTTGCAACCTGTTACTATATGCAGTACTAAATGCTGAAAAATGTGGATGTATTCTGAGTTGGCAATGTAGGTACCTACTAGGTAGTACCTAGTATTATATTATCTGTGGTAGTACTTAAAGATCTAGAATGTCAACTGAATACTAACCTCTAAATTATTACGTCAGACATTCACAAAAGCATATTTATTTACCTGTCCGAAAAAAAAATATTTTAGTAGGTATGTAAAGGGTTTTAGACGCAGCCCTTTCAATTTTTTTTCCAGTGTACCAGCCAGTAGAATAAAAGCCTTAGGAGCCAAGGATAATTTCTGGGAGATGGGTGCCTCAGGACCTTGTGGTCCATGTACTGAGATACACCATATAAACCCGGATGGCTCCCTCACAGAGATATGGAATCTCGTGTTTATACAGTGCAACCGGTAAGTTTTACGTAACATTTTAAGGTATCATGTTTGACACCCTAGGAGTACCAATAAATAAAAATAAATAAATAAATATTCATGGACATATCACACAACGCTCTCTAGTCCCAAACTAAGCAAAGCAATATATATTATCTTCAATTTATTTGTGAACTTAAGTACCTAGTCTTCTTAGTTATAAGCATTTTTACGCATCTGTTTTTATTTGATGTTTAATGTTTGTAATTACCTAGAATTGTGTTTTTGATAATTAATTTTATTACAACACTACACAATTATACATTTTTGTATGCGTAGTGGTATGGTAGTGTTGCGTAAAATAAATAATTTATTTTTCCGAAACTAGATGTCGCCACAAGAAACATTAGAACGCGCTATCGATGTGTTTTTTGGACACATCACATTACATTTATCTCTATCTCATCAGTCATTAATAAAAGTATTTTTTTGACACAAGAGAATTAGATTTTTGCTAAGGATTCTATTTGAAGGAATCTTTCGATAATTAAATGGGACGGGACTAGTACTAGATAATCGATTTTACAGTGTGCAAGTCGTACGTAGCGCTTACATTGCGAGTATGCTGTGGATGAGAACTGAGAGAGAATAAGGCCCCAGTGGGTGAAACGAGTTTTCAGCCGAGATATGCCTTATGCTCAGTTCCTCTATTAGAGTAAAATCTCTGCCGAAGTGAGGATAAGGCCCCAGCACGTAAATAAATCTCGTATAAAACTTCCTCATTCAACATAGCTACAAAACTAAAACACCCGACCCATTACAAAAATCATGAAACTCATTAGAGACATCAATTTCATAGTAACATTTACTGCTTATTACTTACACAATCGGTAAATGAAATTCTAAATGATCCTTGTGATTTTATTGAATAAAGAAATTTTTACTTTGACTTCTAAATAGAAATAGTGTTAGTTTTATTTTTCAAAACGTCCGGCTTCTATTCCCGAGCTGAGAACAAACTTTTTTTTTAATGTATGAATCCCAGTTTTCCTTGTTACTAAAATCGATGACGTGGTTCCTAAGAACAAATCTTCGTATGTCTTATAGTTTCAGACTTTCTTATACTGACCAATTTAAATGTTACATCCTGTATATGGTTGTATTTTTTTCAGGGACACAGACGGCACAGTAAAACGTCTATCACGACATCATGTAGATACCGGGATGGGACTTGAAAGAATGGCGGCCTTATTGCAAGCTGTGCCTTCGAATTACGACACTGATCTGTTTCAACCTATTATCAAGGCTATTGAAAAGGTAAGCTTACAACAGCATCCTTAAAACCATTGCCTATAAATGCCCCGAGACCCCAGCATCAATTTCGTGACAATTTCTCACTGAGAAATGTTTATAAATCCAAATACTATGATCGAGTATCGATTTATGAGCATTATTTTGAACTTGCTTATGACCGCGACTTCGTCCGCGTCTCGATTGATCCTGTTTATTTACCGGGATAAAAAGTAGCCTATGTGTTAATCCAGGCTACGAACTATATGTGAGTATTCCAAGTTTCATCCAAATCAGACCCAGTAGTTACAGCGTGATTGAAAAACAAACATCCAAACTTTGACATCTTACTTCTTACTAATATTATAAATGCGAAAGTTCAGATGTTTGGATGTTTGTGTTTCAACCACGTCTAAACTACTGAACCAACTTGGATGGAAGTTGGCATATATATAGTTCGTAACCTGGATTGACATATAGGCTACTTTTTATCCCGAATAATTAACAGGATCTACAGGATAAAATGAACGAAAAGGATTAGCAGCGCCAATTGGCAAGAGGATTTCATTGTCATGTCATGTCACGTCAGTTTGACAGGGCTTACTACTACCTCTTTGGTCTAACAACTAGCGTTTGACATTCCAGTAGGTACGAGTTCGGTGTAATGAGGTGTAATGTCAAGTTTTTCAAAGAAGTATCCGCTCGGTACACGCACAGATAATATAATGTACACGGAAACTGGAGACGCGTACGAAGTCGCGGGTAACTGCTAGTATATAATATTAGTGGGATACGGACTACGACAGGCAAGTTTAATTAACTTTTAGTGTAGTGTTTTGTTACTTAATTGGCATTTTCAGAATAGTAAAAATGTGGCTCCATATACCGGCAGCTATGTGCCACATGCAGCGTTAGACCGCGCGTACCGGCGCCTCGCAGACCACGCCAGGATGGTCAGCGTGTGCCTAGCTGACGGCGTCTTCCCAGCCGCCAGGTAATACGTAACTTACTTACGATACGTTTACACAAACGTACGTTTGTACGTTTAGGTTTGTGTAAAAGGATATGAATGTGAGAGGAGTAGATTCAGAGTTGACGAATGATTAAGAGGAGTTATGGGGGAGACCTTTGCCCAGCAGTGGGACAGTATAGGTTAAGAAAAAAAAAAAGTGGAAGAAGACATGTGCCGACCCCGCCTAGCGTGGGATAAGGGCAGGGGAATGATGATGATGAGTTACGATACGTTTACGATTGTCACATTTATTGGTGATCAAGGCAGGTATTTACGGCTGGGCTCCTTTGTATCATAATTTACGGTTGGGCTCCTTTGTATCATAATTTCTTAATCCTTTATTGCACACAGGACATAAACAAAAGACAGAAATTGATGACATGTACTTTTCGTTTCTTTTCAGCCTCAATCTAAAGCAGATAATGCGTAAATCCTTCAAACTATCTACGGACGTGTTCCAAAACCCTCGTCTCCTCACCACGTTGTACTCCGAGGTGGCCCAACTCCTCGGCTCCACGTACCCTGAACTGGTCTCGAAGGAAGCAGACGCGAAGCTGATCTTGGATCATGAGGAGCATCTGTATGCTAAGATGAGGAGTCAGGTACGAACATTCAAACATAAGTATAAGTAAGTATATACAAAATCATTAAAATTCTAAGAAATGGTAGCTCACGTTATCCTGGTTTTACCTACTTTACAATTTTCATTATAGCTCAAAATCTACTTAACCTAGAACAAAACTAATCACTTTGGAATGTTTAAACAAAGCCCTATCTTAAGACACTCCATTTAATTTTTAAGACTTTATTTTGCTCCCTTTTAGACCCTTATTATTATACATTTTCAACCCCTTGAGCGATTTACCTCATAATCATAACCAGATTAAAAGTACTATCCGTACACCTTCCAAATTCTATGAAGATCGGATAAGAGGCTTCGCTCACTCTACGATTAAATATCAGATTAACTAATTCAATATTACTATATGTTTCAGATGAGCAAGAAATGGAAGGAATTAGTGTCACAGCACCCAGAAGTAGAAGGGATGGCTGATGTGGAGTTGTCCGGTTTTGTCCAAGGGTATAGAGAATTCAAAGAGGTTTGTATCTAATCTCAATTTGAAGTAGGTAAGTAACTATCAGTTGTTGAGCTATCTATAAATCGTTTGTAACGATTTGTAGATGTGTATTTTGTAAATATTATACTGTATTAGTCGTAATTTTCATTGTAAATAAAACTACTATTATTTGAAGAACGTGGAAATTTGATAGCTGGAGATGAATCAAAATATTCTATTAACAATCTGGTGCCCATAGTACAAGTTTTGCTTAGTTTGGGACTAGATGGCTTTGTGTAAAATATCCATGAATACCTGACTCCTGAGTGTTTTTCTAGACATTTTTTAATTCGCATTTTGTAGATTCAACAATGGAACATTGTTTTTATTTTCTTACAGACAATGACCAAACAAAAAGCAACCGTAATCCCAGGCGAACTAGTCTTCAAGTTGTACGATACGCACGGTTTTCAAGAAGATATCATAGAAAGGATTGCTGAGTTGAACAACCTAGCTATAGACAAGAAAGGATTCGATAATCTTTTAATGCAGCACAAATCCAGGCACAAAACAGCTCTAAAAGAACAAAGTTCGAATAGAGGACAGCTATTTAATAAAGCGATTGAAAAACTCATCAAAAACGGAGTAAAATCCACCAACGACCAACATAAATACGCTTATAAACCTATAGAAAATAATATAGTTTTCGAGCCGTTAAAAACTAAATTAATAGCAATTTTGAACGACGAATGCGAATGGATAGACTTCTTAGATCCATGCGAAAATAGGACTTATTATCTAGTGACAGAAGACACTAACTTCTACTGCGAAGAAGGCGGCCAAGAAGCTGATACTGGTGTTATACGACTAAATGAAAATGTCACCCTAAAAGTTCATAGTGTATTCAAAATTCGTGACTTTGTATTTCACAAAGGTAGTTTTGTATTGAAAACTGGTGAAAATTATGTTAAGTGTAATAGCGATGTGATATTAGAAATAGATAGTGATAAACGAAGGAAAATTATGAAGAATCACACTGGAGTACATTTACTAAATGCTGCTTTGAGGAAAGTGCTGCCAAATAGTGTTGTATGTCAAACTGGTTCTCGTGTTAGTGAGAGAGGACTGTCCTTAAATTTGTCGGTTTATGGCGACAAACTGACTCAGGAGGTGATTTTGAAGGCCCAGGATCTAGTTAGGTAAGTATTTTGTAGGTTTTGTTGAAGTTTGTACTCAGATTTTTGACGCTTCGCAATAAAAACAAATCATTTTTTTTTTAAATAAAACTTTTTTTTATATGTGTGTTTAAAAATGCCGTTTTAGTCTGTTGCGTGCTGTTTGAAACAACTATAGTTGTTATAGTGAGTACATAATACACATTTATTGCAATGGCTCACACTTTATGGCTACCACCTCAAGTATTGTTGGTTAAAATACCACCAAAATTAAAGAATAATACTCATTATAACACCAAGAAAAACAATTAAAATAATCTTCTTAATTCTTTATTGCACACAACACAGGACATAAACAAAAACAATTAAAATAATCTTCTTAATTCTTTATTGCACACAACACAGGACATAAACAAAAACAATTATAATAATCTTCTTCTTCTTTTTGTTCTGGCTGTTCGGTGGCTAGGGCTGACTAAAATAATGTGCTAAGGTACTTCTACAAATGACAGAAGTGATAGAACTCTAATCTAACCATTGAGGAATAGTATAGAGGGAAATAGAGTGCCCGCTATCATACATATTGAATCCAACAGAGAGTCAATCGACGCTGACGTACGACTAGTGACGCGTGTGACGGACAGCGTGCAGGTGTGCTGCGAGAGCGGAGTGCTGACGGTGCCCGGCGAAACCTACCCTGACGCTGGTCTCCGGCTGGTCTCTGTGGCGCCGCCGCTGCCTTCCAAGTGTGTTTATTTATAGCTCTACATTATAAAGTACTAGCAGTTACCCGCGACTTCGTACGCGTCAACAGTCTCCGTGTACATTATATTATCTGTGCGTGTACCGAGCGGATACTTCTTTGAGAAACTTGACATTACACCGAACCCGTACTCGAATGTCAAACGCTAGTCGTTAGACCAAAGAGGTAGTACTACGTCCTGTCAAACTGACGTGACATGACATGACAATGAAATCCTCTAGCCAATTCGCGCTGCTAATCCTTTTCGTTCATTTTATCCTGTAGATCCTGTTAATTATTCGGGATATAAAGTAGCATATATGTCAATCCAGGTTACGAACTATATATATGCCAAGTTTCATCCAAGTTGGTTCAGTGGTTTTGACGTGATTGAAACACAAACATCCAAACATCTAAACTTTCGCATTTATAATATTAGTAGGATAGTAGGATATACCTATCATAGATAGAATAAATCATAGCTAAGAACACTCCCGACTAATTCACTTTTCAAACAAAAAAAAAACAAAATCAAAATCGGAAAATCGGTTCATCCGTTCAGGAGTTACGTTGCTTCAGACACACAAACACACACACACAAAATTACCTGTAACTTCATAATTTAGTTTGTATAATTGTACAAATCGCAATATCAGTTGTCTCCCAGGGAGCTATGCTGCGGCACGCACGCTCCCTCCACGGGCGTCCTACGCCACTTCTGCATCACGCTCGTCAAAGGACAAGGAGGACGTGCACCGACTATACATGCTCTAACGGGGGACGCGGCTAGCGAGGTAACTAAACCTTTTGTTTGTTTATTCAAAAGGTTCTGAGGGGTGTTTTTCAGATTCTTTCAGCCATCTTTGTTTTTTTATACATTATAAGCAAACCTTTGACCTCAATCTCACCTGATGTTAAGTGACGATGCGGTCGAAAATGTAGCACAGTTGCCTTGAGGAAACCTATTTACTCTCCTCTTGAAAACATCCAAATTGTAACTTCTAATGTCAACCCATAGAGAACTTGTCCTGACTGATTCGTAAACGATTCTGACCTGGATGAGCCACCCGATGTTAAGCAGTAATGACTTCCAATCCAATACACCTGGGGCCTTAGTCTCACTTCGGCAGAGATTTTACTCTAATAGGGATGACGTCAAAATGATGATCAAAACAGGGTGAAACGAGTTTTCGTCCGAGATATGACATCCCTATTAGAGTGCATGACCTAATACAACCATCTCCTTTCCACCACAGGACATGTAGACACGATGGCACGATACCATCCATACTTGGTAAACATTCCACCCATTCGCACCAAACGTTTTGGATCTACATTCATTATGTTGTACTGTGTGTATGTAACTAGAAAAAAATGAAAAGGAGATAGTCAAGGCAAATTTTTTTTTGCGATTTTTTTCGATAAATGTTTTCAGTATCATAGTCTGATTGGAACCTCCAAGTTTTCGGAAGTGGTCTGGTAACACCCGGTATAATCTGGGTCTTTTCAAGGCAAGAGTGAATAGGTGTCTTCTAGACTGTCCTGCTCCATCGTCGGCCTCATCGTCACTTACCATCAGGTGAGATTGTGGCCAAAGGACATTCTATATTATATAAAAATAAAGAGTAAAATCTCTGTCGAAGTGAGAATTAATTAGGCCCATAATAGTTTAATATTTCTAGGCCAGAGAGCTATTCTGCCGCGCGCAAAAGCTAAGCGAAGTGATCCTATTGGTCGAGCCTTCCCGCCGGAAACAGGAAGTGACGCACATGAAGCAACAACTGTCAGAACTGTGCGGCACTAGCGGCGCGCCGGTGGGTGAATACAGACAGTGTATTGACCTGTTGGATTCGTTGGCGAAAGCGCCGAGTGTGGGCGTTGATATGGGCGACGAGGCTTTGCAGTTAGTACATTTTGTTCCTATGTTTCTTAAGTCTTATAACTGTGCGAAAGGTTTGTTTCAATGCGAACACTATTATTTAAGATTAAAACCCCTTATTCGTGAAAACATTAAAAATTCTTTTCATTGTGAGCTAGTCATAAATGAATGAAAAATTATTCTATGAAAATATGGTGTGAGTTTTCTCATTTACAATTACAGATCAGTAGCCAATGCAGAAGTCCAAGAAGCTGTAACCACCGCTATTCGCGACGGTCGCACGTTTGTGGTACACTTCCTGCGATGTTCGTATCTGATGCAATCCGGGGCGGTGTCGCGCGCACTGACCGCGCAATGTACGCCTGTCATGATACTGGGCTGTGCCGGGGGAGTCATCATCGCTGGATGTAGGATACCTCAGGTATTTACTATTACTTTAAACAGAACCTGATAGCACTATTTTAAACTTTTATAACTTTTGACAAAATTTGTGAGATGATTTTAAGTAAAACCCCAGTGTTTGTATGTTTTATGGTACACGGGGTAATTTTCCGTGAAGTTTGATAAGAAGAATACCAATTTTTATGATCAAAAAGGCGTCATGCTAGTTTTTATTAAAAAAACTAGGTTTTTTTTATGTAACAATCTGATGTTAAGTGGTAACCTTTGCCTATAACAATGCATTGCCTGATTAGACACTTGTTCGTCAAGCTGTTGGTTTGTTGCCAGTTACTCTGGCCTTAATTCACAATGATAAGAACACTTCAAACTACAAAGTGAATATAACCATATTTTGTGAACAGGAAATGATAACTGCAGAGTTCACCGCCGAGCGATGGTTGAGTTGCATCCTGCCTGTATTCCAAGCTGGTATCTTGCCGACGCGGTCGGGGCAGGCGCCGCATACCTATGCAGAAATGACTGCCACTAAGGTGATTACTATCGGTACCGCTTTACCACTTTTGAAACTGTTTCGCTTGCAAGCAGTTAGCTACGTGACCCCGCCTTTGTCTTCTTATTTTGACCAACCAGAGACCTAAACATCTAAATTTTATGACGGCCCATTGTTTTCATAACTTTTACATCCGAAATAATTTGCTTCTATTGGTATTCAAAAATTAACGGCTAGTCGGTTTACAGGAAATGCACCCTTAATGTGGTAAGGTAGAACTTTTGCTGATAGTACATACTACCTTCTTTATACCTCTTTTGAACTAAATGATGGATCAAGCCGACCTGAGGGGCGAGTACGAGTTGACAATGTACAAAACGGTGTCAAACGTCTGACGCCAACCAAACCGGTGTGCGCTGCTTGGTATGGAAGCACTGAGCGGATTTTTTGAGAAGCTTGGTCTCGTCAAGCTTCCGCTCAGTGTTTCCATACCAAGCAGCGCACACCGGTGTGGTTGGCGTCAGACGTTTGACACCGTTTTGTACATTGTCAACTCGTACTCGCCCCTCTGACCACTGCCTATAGTGTTATAATCAGATGCATTGTCTCACTGAGCACGTCCACTGAAGACGTGCCCTGTTGATTGGACTGCACCCATCACTCAGACGAAGGTGTTAAGTCTCATCTCATGTGCCGGTAAATTTTCACACATACTTTTCAAACCGGAATACAGCAATGCGAGCATCACTGCTTGCCGCACGAAATAGGTATGCTAGTATTATTTTCCCGGACGAGCTCGCACACAAGAATTACTACTATTTTCTGCACTGATCCTCGCATTGCGTGAGGTATGGATGCAACTATAGGCACATGAGACGAGTGACTCTGGGATATATAAAGATGTCGGGTCGCATGTGCCTGTAATTGCACCGGCACCCTTCATACTTGAACACAGCAATGCAAACATCACTGCCTGACTGCACAAATAGGTACGGTGTCTTGATCCTTCTAGCTTTTGTATTTTCATGTTTACAATATTGAATGATTTCTAGGTGAGCCTGATAAACTGCGAGCAGCTAGTTCAGGACGCGATGCGAGTGGCCGTCAAATACGCAAAGAGTCACGCGCACTCCTTCAGCCCTTCCGAGGACAGGCAGCAGAACTAGAGTCTACAACTATCTAGGCATTCTGTACTAGTTCGTCCCGAGTTCCCAAAAAAGATAATAAAACAAAGAAACATTTTTAAACAATGTTTGAAGTAACCTTTGCAAATCTCATCAGTACCACGATTTAGCTAATCGAGTGTATATTCTAAACGGTGATTAACTTTTGACGTTGGGCGGCGATTATAAGTCCCCGTGTTTGTTTCAAATGAAATGAACAAGTGGTCAATAAGGAGCAATCAGTGTGAAAAACAGATTGCTGCTCCATACAAAACACCTACTTAGTAAAAATGTTCGTAAATTTAGAATCTCCATGTCTTGTTGTAAATACCTATCTATTCATTTATTTTTTCATAAATAAAATAATTTAAATAATTTGTTGTTCCTATTTAACTACATAATCCATCCTTGAGTAACGATACCCGTCAAATAAAAATATATAATTATGCTTCTTTGTTTTTGACTAGTCTAAAGTAGAGACCGAGATATTTATTATAACTGAGGGATAACATTACTCTGAGATTGTGAAATAGGCCCTTAGAAATCAATCTGGTACCAAAATGAAAAACATAGATACAAAAAAATATACGTTTATTTCACCTTTCATCGGACCATCTTCGAGAGGCGCAAACATAAGCAGAGAACCAAATAAAATTCAGTTTCGGATTTTCCATCCTTCAGTCAAGAAGTGGTCAACCGTCATCCCAATACCTGCAAAACATTCCAAATTGTTAATTATGTTATCAAGCTAATAACTGTGCTAGATTTGAATTTTCAATGTGATTTAGATGCAATAATTGGATAATATCGATCAATTTGAAGGTTGACAGCCGCAAATTCATTACGTTATGTGAATTTGACGAAAAACGGTTCGGACAAAATTACGCAACCTTATTCGCAAATTGTTATTGATGGGGCTTTACCAATTCCAGCTAACGCAATACGTTCCGTCAATTTTAGTGGCCGATGCGTTTGCGCACCTAATCTCCACAGAACGTTTAATTTTAATCTTACGAACGTTAACGGACGATCGTGTGGTGAAATCGCACCGCTTTTATTGGCCGTACTTACGATTGTCGAATTCGCATCCTTGCGTCCTCCGGTGCTGTCGCCTAAACGCATACAGCGTACGTCGTCGAACTAGCATCGAACGCATCGTCGGTGCCGCCCGCCTCTGCCGCTAATATCTATCTGAAAGTACTCGCACGCGCTCCTCGCAAGACGCTTGAACGTTAGACATCACAGAATAGAGCCGCGCACGTGATCCGAGGCCGGACGTCCTAAAGCGTGCCTTGCCTTGTCTACGCATCGCGTCAGCGCTCAGCGCTCGCCTAGCCAGCCACTCGGGATGTTCGTCTACTGTGTCTGCGAGGCGTTGCAAGGAGGCTAGGTACCAAATGTTTAGTTGATAGGACTGCTACTGGCCATTAGTTGAAGAGTGCTGACGCGGCTATCTCGCATGCAAGTAATGGTTTTCGTGTCAATTTATATTCTTGGAAATTCTGATCCGATGTAGATACCGAAACTTTTAGGTGATGGTCGTCCCCAAATGTTAACTATACCCGCAACCATAGAAGCAATGAAAAGCAAGATTTACTGAAGGATCGGTCATGCAATGAATTTAAGAAAGGGATCAAATCAAAAATGTATCTACAAAAGAAATGTTTTAATCTTAAAATTATACAGCTTACAGATAATTACGTTTATTACAATCATTATGTTAAGACTCAGCGCAAATAATTACATAAGTCTAGATACGATTCGATACAATGATAACACCGCTAGACGACATCGGCGGGGAAATGAAACCGTCTCCGTTGGAATTATCGTCATTTATTAAAATTATCAATTGATTTACAATAAACTGCACTCGGATTTGCTTACATGAGCCCATCGTGGCTGCGGTAACGCTCCGGAGTCAACGGTCCGGTTTGTTCGTGTCACGTGGACAACACTACGTTCCTATGTTAGCGGTGGTGCAGGGGCACTAGAGGCACTAGTACCGCCGCGGGCCCATGCCGCCGCCAGGGCGCGCGCCCGCGCCGCCGCCGCTACATCATACAAAACAACAGCCTCAGAAACGCACGCCCACGCCACCTCCAGTACAACCAGTGCCGACACCTATTAGCTCATAGTGAATCTAAAACTACCGCTCGAATCCATTCACTTTCAACTTATCTCCGGTTTAACGTTAACCTGTATTTGCACGCAAAACCACTATAACCTAAGAGGCGTCCCACATTGTACCGCGTAATGCAACATACATTGTAACTGATAATTGCTAGATATTGTTATTCCAAGAATTCATTTGTTGCATCAAAATGAAGTTCTGATCTCATGGTATTTTTAATTATTTCCTAGCTTGTAACAAGTCAATGGCATTTACCGACTAACAAAGCTATGAGTCATACATTTTTTTAGACCATTGAGCTGCCAAAGAGTAAACAAACAAAAAGATATTCAAACAATTAAGATTTTCCATTGATATTTGGCAAGACAAGGAAAATTTTTAACATTTGGAAAGATTTCTATTTCGAAATCTTTCTCAGCCTTGCCCACATAACAATAGTGATACCCGTCTGCATGCTCATTTTTAGGTGTAACTGTTGAACAGCTTCGTAATTTACGTCTTGTCTTATTGCATCAAGTCCTCAACGAATCAATACGCTAGATACGACGTTGTACCGCATTTTACGCAAACGATGGTCAAACAGTTTTCCGTAACGTTTAGAATGTATTATGTTCCGTTTTTTGATAAGTTAATGTTTACTGAGAACCTCTATTAAACGTGGAGATGGTGTAGTTTATTAGATGTGGACTCAGCATTAGTATAGCTTACTCTTTGACAGCTATTGGTTTATTTGGAAATTTTAAAACATTAGGTATTTCAAGAAAACTTACCGTCCCATAGGTGGATACTGCTGGGCATAGGGGTCTCGGTCATAACCAGATGCTCCAGCTCCGCCACGGTCCCTGTGAAAAAAGAAAAGTCCAATCAAAGCTTAGCACTACTAATTCTTTGCTTGGTCTGGAAGGACTACTTTCAGATGGTTATATAAGTATTTTTTTGAGTCTCCAACAAGTGACTAAAGACTCAATATCTGCAGAGGTCTGCAGAGGCCGGTCAGATAGAGAAATCAAAGTTTATTATGATCCAATATTTAGTTCAGAAACTGAGGAAGCTACTAAAGTGTTGGCAAGGGAACTCACATGGGTGATCGCCTGCTGAACATGTCCCCGTTACCCATGGGGGCAGCGCGCGGCGCCGGTCGGTCGTACCCGCCGCCCTGCATGTGCGAGGGCATGTGTCCGCGACCCATGGGGCGGCGATCCATCATGTCGCGCTCGTCCGGGTAGAGCGGCGCGCGGCGCTCGTCGTACATGCCGGACATGTCGTCAGGCACGCCGCCGCCGACGCCGCCTCCGTAGCCACGCCGCTCGTCGTACATGGGCGCGGGCGCCGCGTAAGGGTCGCGCGACTCCATCAGCGAGAAGCCGCGCCGGTCCTCGCCGCCGTAGCCACCGCCGTACCGGTCGTCGTACCCGCCGGGCATGGCGCGCTCGCCGCCGCGCTCGTAGCCGCCGCCGTTGCGCATGCCCATGCCTTGGCCCTGCATGCCCTGCGGCGGGGGGCCGCGCATGTGGCCCATGGGCCGCGCGTCGCGCATGTAGGGCGCGCGCCGCTCGCCCCCTCCGCGCCCACCGCCGCGCCCGCGGCCGCCGCCGCCGCCGCCGCCACCACCGCGCGCGCCGCGCTCCTTGATGCGACCGCGCTCCACCGAGATGACGGCGCCGCCAAAGGTGGAGTTGTGCAAGCTGCGGATCGCGGTGGCGGCCTGCTCCTCGGTCTGCATGTGCACGAACCCGCACCGGTTCATTATGTCGCACTCGGTCACGACGCCGTACCGCTCGAACAGCTTGCGCAGCTCCTCGGGCTTGGAGCCCTGCGGCAGGCTGCCGATGAACACTTTCGTTTGCTGCAAGTTTACGAGATTACGTGAGACGCCTCGGCCGATAATAACCTCTGGGGTGTACGGTGTACTGGGATTTTCGCTTACCGGCATCATTTTGAGGCTTTTAGTTATGTTTCATCCGTTAATTTGATAGATATTTATCACCGTTTCGCTTTTGTGTCGCACTAAAAGAATAAACGAAGCGAACCAACGACCACGATTAATTTTCGCAGTTTTTGCTACAATACAAATCAAAATGGCGGATAGCAAGCGTTACAGGCATTTTTTTTTTAATTTATTTCTGGCGCTGGATACTAATTCTTTTGCCAAGTCCTATTTGGGAAAGACAGATGCGAAAGCAGAGTTGCCAATACAAAACAAATCTGATTCGCTAGTCAATATCAAAAGTAGCTAAAATATAACTGATTCAATAAAAAACCAACACGAACGGTCAAAGTACAAACGAACGAAACGAAAGTGCTGCCGGGCGCATGTTAAAGTCTTACATTTTACGTGAATAAAAGCGTCTTTTCATTTTTAATCGATGGACTGTACTAACACCACCACCAAACGAAAGTTTCTAAAAACTGAGTCGTAGAAATTGATGAAAATGTTAGATTTCATATACAACTAAAATCTTTAAAATGGTAGCACTGATAGGCGTAGACTACGTGCTCCACAGAATAAATAGGCTCACTCAGAAAACAAAAGGACCAGAATCCAGCGCCAGAACAAAAAAAAAAATATACGTGCGCTGTCATTCATGTCCTTTACATTGAGCTTGTTAATATGGAGGGAGGGGTGCATGACACAGAAAGGACAGCAGATGGGTAGAATGTATTTATTGCAGTAGTCAAATCAATGTTCCAGAGTTCCATTTCGTTTTCGTCTCTACTTCCTGTCTAAAAAGAATAGAGCGGAATTATTTTCAAAGCGGTTTATTTTAAAATTATATTATTTTTATTTATACCTATTTACTTAATTTTAGCCAATAAATACAATAACTTTAAACTTATAGCACAAATCCTTCCGTTGCAGTATAGGTATAGTATAGCCTTAGAATATAGAAAATAATCTGAGGTATAGGCAAACAAAGAACACAAACACGAACAAAGAGAGACGATAAGAAACGTATTATTAGAATAAAATTAATAAATAAACATAAGTAAGTAGGTAGGTACACTGTGACATAAGTTCACCTTTGCAGTTATGATTGAAGAAGCTCTATACCTCTCTGATTCATAGCTCAATGCTATACCTACAGGATTACAAGTGTCATCTCAAAGTGTCTAGATACATTGAAGCATTTTGTACAGCTTTCATAACATTCAGCACTTGGTAATTAACGGAAATTTTGATAAACTCTGCCAAGTCGTATTTATCAATGAGAAGACATTTACAGCACGTACAGTTAAATATTTCGATAAGGGTCGACCTAACTTTGTCAGAATCATTATGGTGGATGGACTTGGGAGTTATTCGTTTCGCTTTCTTGTATAGGTTGTCTACAGCGATTGTGAGATTGCTGGTTAGTAGTTCTGGATTCCGTTTTCCATCGTTTCCAGCGTTGCGGCCCAGTAGGTAGCCTGAAATGATAAACACCCGCAATAGACAAACAGTACATAACTTACCTGCTTACATGGTGGTAGATCATAATAAATAGGCTATCGTAACCAACTTACAAGTAGTTTACGGTCGCCGGTAGGGTAAGTAGATACCTAGGTACAGACAAGTGGTTGGTATTGAGAAAAGTAGGTACTACAGCGCATGAGACTTAACATTTCAGCGTTATAGTGCAGTGCAACACCTCGCAGGACACATCCTTGATGCATGCACAGTTGTAGGCAGAGATAACCACCTAATATCAGGTGGGCATGTCTTAGTTCTGTCACTTTTTTTATAAAAAGAATACCTACCTAACGTCCCCGGGTCACCAATTTAAATTCATGATCGGTATGAATTATCAGCCCACGCCTGTGTTTTTGGCTATTCAGCGACATGTCATTGTTGTTGTTAGTAAATAAGACTCACCTCCAAAAACACACATCAATCCAATCATCAACACGAGAATCGCAAACAATCGCTTCGTAACTTGAGGATCCGAATTCACGCTCATTATTTTAATTTACGAAGTGAATTGAGAAAATGCAAGAAAATGTAAGTTGGTTGCCGCATTCAATACTAATAGCGGATTCGTCCGGTGGCGGCGGGCGCCCCGCTGCGCTGCTGTGGCCGTGAATCCTATTTTATTTTTAGAAGTTTCATGTTGTGTCTCCGTCGGTGAATGACTTTCCGTCACAAACTACAAAACAGTGTCTAATGTGGGGCTGCATTTCTTTTCTTTGGAAGTCTGGAATGTGTATTTCCTGGAATAAGCGGTGATGCCGGTATTTTTTTTACGCGTTACGAGCTTTAAGATTTTTCCTTCTTTATTTCTGCTCGCTAGCTGCTTAGGTATGACGTCTTATGTTGCAGGAGTCCATAGCCTTCGGTAACTGCTTATCGTCAGGTGGGCCGCATGCTTGTTTGCCTACCCAGTAGTATAACAAAATGGCGTCGTACGAACTTTCTACTCTAGGCCCTGATTACTACCGGTATATTATAATATCTGTAGGTACCAAACTAAATAACTAAGAGTTGTATGTAAGTAGTAGTTTTTTTTTTGTTAAATTAGATATTTCAACATTGAAAGGGCTTAGTTTGTAACCTTCCTATTTACAAACATTTAGGTCAAGATCAACAAACAAAACTTCGAGATATTTTAGAGATAATAAATGTGTTTGGAGTTTAGGATGGAAAAAACCATTCAAACAACCATGACCTTTCAAATACCTTTTATTATAAAAAACTTATAAAATATTTATCATGGCTATTTATATTTACGAAATACCTTAAACATAATAAATTGCATAGAATTGAGATTATAATAAGTACTATCAGATTAAATTGTTGGTCCCAGCCATCGAGGCATTGGAGTTTTGCTTATTTTAATTTTAAAAGTTATTATTATATTTTTAATGTTATTTAAATGTTTAATTTTAAACCGTGTGAAACATAAGATTGAAGATAGAGTGCGGGTTCCAGTCCCGGGATCTATAACTTTTGGAATATTAGAAATAACGCATACTACAGACGAATTTTAAAAACAAAAACTAGGCGGTTTTCCGTTTGATGTCGAAGATTATGGCACATCTTGAGTGATTAGTTTATATTTATACAAATGAAATAATTAAAATTTTTTTTTAAATTAACATGTCTCGTCCCACTGCTGGGCAAAGGTCTCCCCCAGAGACTTCCAATACCTGAGCCTCCTCCCACCATCTCCCTTCGAAGGCATCCAGATCGTCCCGCCAACGCTTTCTTGGCCGACCCCGAAGTCGCCGAATTAAACATTTATTATATTCAAAAAACTAACAACAACAGAAGTTTTGTTTTTTCTGTTACCTATTATTTTACTGAGATGTATCACAAATTGCTTGAATCTATGCGCTATAGTAATCACAACGGATCTTTGCCCCTCTTGAAGTATCCGCGCAGAACCCATTTTTGAGTCGAATTGGAGGTAAACTAATTTTTCCGCATCTGTACATGCGCAATCGTTGTTGCACCTAACTTCAGAGGGATAAAGAGCCGTTGTGCGTACTGTACGAAGTATACAGAAATGTTTATGACGTTTATGGTCATTCTATGGTACAGTTATTAGATGGGTTATTCCCCCATATTGAAGAGCATTTTGAGGTCATCTATGGACAATGTTGAGGCAGTATTGTGTCTGGCACCAGTGAGTACATTCTCCGCTAACTTCAACTTGTCTTCCTGCAGCGCTCTGATTCTTTGCTCCACTGTGCCCACGCACATGAACCTGGACAATACAGTTTTAAACAATAGGCAAAAGGCATACTTACTAAAATTATTATTAGAAAAAAATAATAATTAATAATTTAAATAATTAATTAGAAAATTATTTTAATTATTATAATTAATTAAATTAAAAATAAAAAACCCCCCGAATCTTGGACCGATTTTCATCAAACATAGCTAAGAACACTCCCGACTCACCTTTCAAACAAAAAAACAAAATCAAAATCGATTCATCCGTTCGGGAGCTACGTTGCCTCACACACACACACACACACACACACACACAGACACGTCAAACTTATAACACCCCGTCGTTTTTGCGTCAGAGGTTAAAAATCTATAAATATACGTCAAGGATTTTGAATTAAAAAAATTATGGAACTATTCGGTTTTTTGCAAATGGCTGGAATTATAGCTGTCTTTGTAGTTTCAGTTTATGAGAAAGGGACGGCAACATTTTAAGTGCTGTCAAATTAGGTTAGTTTAGAAAAATGCAACAACAGAATCGACATCAATGTCCGATATTTACTGAAATAGTAGTGACATCAGCATTCCAGAGCATAGTTGTCATTCTTAAACTCATTAAAACATTTATACGTAAATTGGTGAAAGCACAATGCTGTGCTCTCTGCCAAGTATTCGAGTGTGAGACGGCGCGGGCCATTTGGCGTGTCATAAACAACGCATTGCGTCCCGTTGTACATTTTACTGCAGAATTTTCTTGAATAACCTCAGCGATTAGGTAATACACAGACAAGCGTCAGCTCAGTCGGTAACAGCTCTGCCTTCCGTGCTGTGGGTCGTGGGTTCGATCCCCACCAAGAACAAACATTTGTGCGTGGAAAACATAGATGTTTGTTCTATGTCTGGGTGTTACTATGTATTATAAGTATGTATTTACAAAAAAAAAAGTATATAAGTATTCTATCAGCCATCTAGTTCCCATATTACAAGCTTTGCTTAGTTTGGGACTAGAGGGCGTTGTGTGTAAAGTCCATGAATATTTATTTATTTTATTTTTTATTTTATATGCACATCGGGGCATGGGTATAAAGTGGCTCCTGACGCTTATGACGGAAAGATCAAGTCTGGCTAAATCGCGAGTTTCCTCACAATGTTTTCCTTCACCGTTTGAGAGCACTGGCATTGCGCCATTGGTGCACGACCGGATTTGAACCCGCGACCTTAGGATCAGTAGAAATGTCTACCAATATTCCAATATTGGTGTAATATTCACCTGTATATATGCACGTCCTTCTTCTGTCCCACTCTGTATATCCTGTCCTGCGCTTGCTCCTCTAGCTGCGGGTTCCAGTGCGGGTCCAGCAGTAGGAGATGGTTGGCGCCGCACAGGTTAATGCCGACCCCCCCCGCGCACAGGGACAGTAACATCACCTGCAGATATATAAATATATAATATATATATATAAATAAGTTAGTTATATGTTGTTTCCTGTTAGTAGAGTAAGTATTTGTAAAAAGCGCGTGTCGCAGAGGCTGTGCACTCCACTCTCGGCACGCCTGTAAACCAGCGCTAAAGGAGCCACCGTGCACCCAAAGCATTTGCTGAGTGGGTTCCTTTTTTACGCATTTTATCGTTTTATTATTAAGTAAATAAGTATGTACCTTATTGTATGTTGCGGAAAATAAATAATTTCTATTTCTATTCTATTCTATAACACAAGTCATTACATTAAAAATTGAAAAAGCCCCCGAATCTTGGACCGATTTTAAGATAAGATAAAATAATTCTTTATTTGTCCTCAACAAGTATACAGATGACTCATAACAAAACAAACAAACAAAATGATCAAAAAAAAACAAAAAAAAAAAAAATCAAAATCGGTTCATCCGTTCGGGAGCTACATTGTCTCAGACACACACACACACACACACACGTCAAACTTATAACACCCCGTCGTTTTTGCGTCGGTGGTTAAAAATGTAAAAACTTACATGAACTTGAAAGAGATTTAGGGCGTCTTGCACCAGAATCACTAAACGTATTTAACAGCTAAATCGATTTAAATCTGACGTATTTGTATGACTTGACAACTCGCTAAATACTATTTAAGAGTTAAACGCGTTTAGAGATTCTGGTGCAAGACGCCCTAAAAGATATAAGCAGAGGTAACCACTGAACATCGGCTTGTTCCATCATGTTGTATAAAAAAATCACCTTGACATCGCTGTTGGGATCATTGAGGGTCGCGATGAGTGCAGGCCGTGCCGGCACCTGCACCGCTCCGCTGAGGGTGACGCTGCGAACACGTCGCGCGTTCAACTCGCTCTCAACCAACCGCAGTACCGACGTCCATTGCGACACTACCACTGCTTTATCGCCTGGGGAATAAGGGTTGCTTTTCACTGACAAACACTCACTGTTACCAATCGGTCAATCCTGATACCAATCGGTCAATCGGTAATTACAGGCACATGACACTCAACATCTTTATGTCTTAAGGCGGCTTGCACCAGAATCGCTAAACGCGTTTAACTCTTAAATAGTATTTAGCGAGTTGTCAAGTCATACAAATACGTCAAATTTAAATCGATTTAGCTGTTAAATACGTTTAGTGATTCTGGTGCAAGACGCCCTTAGGAGTGATGGGTGCGGTGCAATGCATCGCAGGGCACGTCCGTAGTGGACATGTTCAGTGAGGCAATGTTTTGTTATAGGAAGAGGTAACTGAACTGTTAAAATCATTAAGTTGTAAGAAAAAATTAAAGCTTTGTATCTGCAATTTCCATATACAGTCGGCTACACATCAACCTATACACTGTTTGAACTTTGAACTATTATAATTTGAATGTTGCGAATCAGGGATCGCAATAGGTGTAGGCGCGTGGCGCGCAAGCAACGAGTCTCGCATATCGTCCCTCTCGCATGATTCGCAACATTCAAATTATAAATAAATAAATATTCATGGACATTTCACACGACGCCCTCTAGTCCCAAACTAAGCAAAGCTTGTAATATGGTAACTAGATGCTGATAGAATACTTATATACTTTTTTTTTTGTAAATACATACTTATAATACATAGTAACACCCAGACATAGAACAAACATCTATGTTTGCCACACACAAATGTTTGTTCTCAGTGGGGATCGAACCCACGACCCACAGCACGGAAGGCAGAGCTATACCGACTGAGCTGTGACGCCTGTCATAATTATAATTATAATTATAATAATAATTTAATTATATAATAAATTATAATAACAATATTATAATAGTTCAAAGTTCAAACAGTGTATAGGTTGATGTGTAGCCGACTGTACTTACAATAAAGAGTTTTCTATCTATCTATGTAAGATGTGATGCATACCTTTGTTAGCGAAGACGTTCTGGTGCAGACAGTCCATGACCGCTTGTATCTTGGAGGAAGGGCGCGTGAGGGTGAACACGGGGTTGTGGGGCGACAGCACCGCGCGGATGGCTTCGGTGGCGGAGGCGGATTCTTGAGGCTCCTCCTCATCATTTTCATCATGTTTGCTGACACTCTGGTACAAATTGTATTATCATTGTAGTATTGGGTGTTACTATGTATTATAAGTATGTATTTACAAAAAAAAAGTATATAAGTATTCTGTCAGCATCTGGTTCCCATATTACAAGCTTTGCTTAGTTTGGGACTAGAGGGCGTCGTGTGAAATGTCCACGAATATTTATTTATTATTTATTCCCCTTATTCCACGCTAGGCGGGGTCGGCACAACATGTCTTCTTCCACTCACTCCTATCATTCGTCAACTCTGAATCTAGTCCTCTCACATTCATCTCTTTCACACAATCCAACTACTTCTTCGGGCTTCCTCTACCCGCGTACCCAGTCACACTCATATTCATGACTTTTTTCGTGATATGATTTTCATTTCTCCTCATTACTTGTCCATGCTATGCTTAAAATCTAGTAAAAATTGTACTTATTACTAAAGTAGTTCACTTCGAACTAAGATCTTGCGATGCTCGCAATTTTATTAATGGTTGAGCTAAACCAGTGCCGCCGGTGCAATTACAGGCACATGAGACTACCT
The DNA here is from genome assembly GCA_947859175.1 of Gandaritis pyraliata. Classification (NCBI taxonomy): domain Eukaryota; kingdom Metazoa; phylum Arthropoda; class Insecta; order Lepidoptera; family Geometridae; genus Gandaritis; species Gandaritis pyraliata. The sequence continues at coordinate 1,387,474 of OX401867.1, read as the reverse complement.
TAAATTTTTACGTGTCAAGTGATGAACGCAGTGCGATGCCTCACAGGGCACGTTCTCAGTGAAGCAATGCTATGTTATAGGCAGACGTTACTACTTAACATCAGATGGGCCATTATGCTCTAACAAACATACAAAGCAGAATTGCCCAAGTTAATGTTTTTTTCATCAAACATGAAAGGCGTCCTAAAGACCGCGTTAAGGCCTCATTTACCTTTCTTTTAGAGTCATCCAACGACAACTTGTCCAGTTCGTGCAGTAAGTCCTCCGAGGCCGCCTCGGGAGGCCTAGACTCAGCGTCAGCGTCCAACATGGCCGCGATAAGGCCGCAGTGGCAGCACACTTGGCGTAGACGCAATAGGAGAACCAAGATCTCGTGAGACTTGACGGGTTTCACACCTGAAAGGTTTTTTTAATTATATTTTTCTAAACTAGACTACATATTTTAACACCACTAAAATTACAGCTACTTTCGTTGCAAATTAGTTAAAGCGAGGGGTAATGTTAAACAGCTTTCTCGCTCGCACATTTCAACATTTTTCAACATAAAAACTCACTGAATGTAATTATGCGAAACCTCAAAGCTGCACGACCTAGAGAATAACAATGCAAAGGTTCAGAGAAATATGTAATCTTGATCCAAACAAGTTTTCTGACCATTGCACCAATCAATAATAAAAATAATAAGTATGTATAATTTTTTATTAGGTATATATGTATTTTATGATAGGTATATGTTTAATACTTTATTTTTCTTAATAATATTGATTTGTTAGTTTAGTAAGTATCGAATTTCCGTTATATTAGAACCTTTTATGTACACGGACCTGCCTCTATAGTCACCTCACTCTAGTCCCAAAGGTTTGCTGGAAGAAAACTCTTGTTAGGGTTAAGCTCGCCTTTGTACATGTCATCTATTTCTGTCTTTTGTTTATGTCCTGTGTTGTGTGCAATAAAGAATTAAGAATCAATGTGACCCCCCACCTCCCCCCAATTTCCAGAACAGCTTACCCTGCAATGCCATCATTCGCTTGTGCATCTTGTAGTACTCCGAGTCCTGGTTCTTGGAGGCGACGCTGGTGGAGCCCGAGTTCTTCTCCGCGCGCTGATGAAGGAACTGAGCGAACAGGTTCTTGGATAGTACCAGCACCTGGATAATAACATGGCTGGTGAGCTGGATAATAACATGGCTGGTGAGCTGGATAATAACATGGCTGGTGAGCTGGATAATAACATGGCTGGTGAGCTGGATAATAACATGGCTGGTGAGTATCTGGGCCAACGCATCAGTATTGCTATTCAGCGCGGCAATGCAGCCAGTGTCTTGGGCACGCTTCCGATTGGTACTGATTTGAATCAGTACTCACTTTGAAACTGCTTCATGTGTATTTTGTAAATATTGTAAATACTGTGTCATTTTCTTTGCGAATAAACATTGTCTTAGTAAAAAAAATAAAAGAAATGTGCACAACACTTGTTGGTGTTCCTATTAATAAATAAATAAAACAAAAAACATGGCATTTAGCTGTAAATAATTTACAAGTTTTAAAAAATAGGAAAACCGACTTCAATTTGACTACCTTCCGGTTTCATCATCAGATGATGATGATGGCAGTTCATTAGCAATGTTCTAGTGACCGTAAGCACCAATAAGAAGTTACAGTAAATAAAAATACGCAATTGCATTTACGTGGATGGCATACTTTTCCATTTATTTGGATTCAAAAACCAAACTATTGGACCGATTTTGATGAAATTTCTATGGGACAGATCTGAAAGTTTTCAAATTTAAAATTTTTGGTTTATAAATGGCTGAATGGATGAGTTCTAAAGTAACAAACTATATACAAAATTTTTTGAAGTCGGTTAAAAAACCGAGGAATTTTCGCCCTATTCGCTTGATTATCCAAAAGCTGGTCTACCTTCTGGTATACGTTCATCTCCTGGTGGTTGAGCGTGACCTCTGTGAGATGCGGCGTCCTGGCGGGCAGGCAGGATAGCTGGCCGCGCTGCTGCAGCTGCACCTTGGTGCGCCGCAGCAGGATGCACCGCATTATGGTGTTGAGGCGCTCGTTACCGCCTTGACTCTTGTTGTCGATCCATTTCTTCCACATCTGGGGGAATTACATATAAATAAATAAATATTCATGGACTTTTCACACAACGCCCTCTAGTCCCAAACTAAGCAAAGCTTGTAATATGGGAACTAGATTGCTGATAGAATACTTATATACTTTTTTTTGTAAATACTAACACTCAAACAAGGAACAAACATCTATGTATGTCGCACAGAAATGGTTGTTCTTGGTGGGGATCGAACCCACGACCCACAGAACGGCAGGTAGAGCTATTACCGACTGAGCTGTGACGCCTGTCAAATACTTTGATTTGTTGAGATTTGACCGGCATCACAGCTCTGCCTTAGGTGGAAATATTTGACCTGGAAATGTTTAGGAATGGGCTGCATCCAGCTGTAAAAACACCTGCTTCTACGAAAGTTAAAATTCGAGTTCTGAAAGTTCATCAAAGGGTATCCAGGTCCTTGTTTTGCAGCAGTGTGCCGGTGTCCTGTTCGTGTCAGATAGGTCCAGGAGACTTGGTTGAAGGCGCAGGTCCAGCTGTAAGAGCTCACCGGCAGTTCATCGAAGGGCGTGCAGCGGAGGAACTTGAGCAGCGCGAACAGGTCGAGGTCCTTGTTCTGCAGCGGCGTGCCGGTGAGGGTCCAGCGGCGGCGCGCGCGCAGGCCGCACACGGCGCTGGAGGTGGCGGACTTGTGGTTGCGGACTATGTGCGCCTCGTCCAGGATCACGCGGTGCCACTGGATGCGCATCAGCACTCCGTTCTGGAAGAGTCAAGAGGTTGAGCAACATGTTTATCATTGGATCCTCCGTAGATCTGGACACGTGTTACGGCCGGTTCACACATGTTTCCGTTTTACTGTTCCGTTTTATCGTGTACGTTTTTTTTTCGTCGATGGCGTATGTAGTTGTATGAGCGACTTCACACATGGCACAGTATTCTGTATACAGTAAATAATATCGTTCCGTAAAAAAAATTACATTCCGTTTTGTCATCGAATACTGGACGACGGAACAGTAAAAATATACGGATACGTAGAATTTTAACGGATAGATACTGTGTGCGGGGCGGGCGGTGTGTGCGGGGTGTAGGAGGGGGAGTGATGCGACAGTTTTTGTTTGACTCACATTTTTTACCAATACAACACGACAGCGTCCATCCTTGTAGAATAGCGGCGGTATACTGCGAGTTTTCTGTTCACACATCGCATCCAGTAATGACGGATTCGTTGAACGTTATACGGTGCCTATGTGTGGACAGCGCATGTGTGAACGGGCCTTAGGTGTTAGGTTAGGTTTTTCAATAGTTTTTTCAACAATTTTTTTAAATGGGCGGTTCTTCTTGTTACTAAAATCGACGACATGGTTCCTAAGAACAGATCTTCGTATGTCTTATAGTTTCAAACTTTCCCATACTGACCGATTTAAATGTTACACCCTGGATATGAATTTTAGTAAATAAAATTGTTAGTTATTTTAATGCCCTTTAGCATCCTTTTAGGGGTCGATCCCTCTAATCTGAAATATACCACTAAAAGACTAAAATCCTAGGTTTTTCCCCCAGCCCCCGTATGCCAATCTTTTGCTGTCAAGTTATATTTCACTGCCCAGTGTAATTTCTTCAGGTGATCATTCTTTTTACACATTTGACAGCAAAATATGCGCGAAAACACATCAAATGACGTCATAATGTCACTATTTAGTCACAAAATAACTATGAGTTAGTATGAACTGACCATGATTTAAAACTTTGCAGTTCAAATTTGCAGTTGAACTGAGATTGGCATACCAATGCTGTACCTTTTCGCAATCCCTCTGCAGTATATTGTATGTGGTGACGACTATGTCGTAGGGCGCGAGGCGGTGCGGCTGCGCGGCGCGCGCGGCGCCGTGGTGCAGGCACACGGAGACGGCGTGCGGCGCGCAGTGCTTCGCCACCTCGCCCGCCCACTGCTGGATCAACGACGCGGGGCACACCACTAGACTCCCGCCGCGTACCACTGGCGGAACAAAAAAGAAAAGTTTAATTATTGGCACAACTTCACAAAAAAAATGAAAAATGAAAAAATCTTTATTTCCAGCAAAACATACATGCAGTAGGTAGGCAAGGGTAGGCAAGGTACATAGGTACAAACCCAGCAGGTAGGTACAGTGAGAAACAACAGACAGATAAATTACCTAAACATCAGGGGTACCTACTAATGAGCGCTGAACAATTCGGACATACGATCAAAGAGCTGTCATTTCTTGTTATAAAAGGATAAAAGGATGGAAATAATTTAGAAAACTGATCCGATTTATGCAGCGATCACAAGCATAGCGATTTATCTTATTTTTAAGTTTGTAAGATAGATTTAGCCTACCTACACCTTGCAGATAGCATTACAATATTCAGATAGTTTTACTGTGAGGAGAGAAAACAAAAGATTGCCTGGTGGCACCCACACTAGAAATCTTTTGTGTGTTTTAACGCATCGGATAGGGGAATATTTTTATGTAGATTTTACTGGCCGACTACTTCTTTGTATTTAGAGAGGCAATGACAGAACATGTAGATGGCCCACCTAATGTTGGTTACTTCTACCTATAACAATGTAGTAGAGCCTATTCTCACTTTTATTCAACAAAATAATTATTAAATAATAAAAAAAAATATTAAATAATTGGCAGACAATGCTCTTAGCATTAAGTCCTCCTAGCACTACCTATTTGTGTGAAATTTTAAAATAAATATATAAATAAAATAAAACTCAGATTACAATAACGCTAATATTATACTAAATTTATCTTTCTCTTTCTCTTGTCAGGAGCTTCACACTTGGTAATTGTACTCTACAAATCCAAAATACAAGCTCAACTCTTAGTTTGGCCTTCGCCGGTAAACCGATAAGATTTATTTGTACCTACCTTTGTTGCTACCTATGTTTTATTTCTAACTGGTGTTTATTTATTATTATTATTCACATATTTATTTTCTTAATTTTTAATTTTTTTACAATATAAGTATAAAAAAAACATATATTATAAAAAACTAGAGTGCCGCCAGCAGCGGGGCAGGGCCCAAGCTACCGGTGGTCAGGGCTGCAGACTGAGGAACCTCCTGACAATGCGTGCCGTATCGAGGATCACTGCCTTCTGCATCTGACCCTTGAGCCAACCTTCTAGCGAGAGCTTCTTGAGGTGTTGGTCGAGGCTCTTCGCTATCAGGCCGTTCACCGAAACTACTATCGGGACAATGATTGTCGAATCAACATCCCACATGGCGGTTACCTCGTGAGCCAAGTCAAGGTACTTGCTGAGCTTTTCCTTTTCAGCCTTCACGAGGTTCTCGTCATGCGGGATGGTGATGTCGACGAGAATTATTATTATAAATCCTAAGGGCGAACGCAAACCGAAAACAAAACGTCTTGTCGAACAGTTAGTGATGTGAAACTGTCAGTAAAACTTTTATAGTTACAATATGCTTCTTTTTATTTACTGTTTTCGTTACTTGCTTATTTAATGAGAATCATGCTAAGTACTTAATAATATTATTAAGTACACTACATAATTACTCTATATTCTTATTTATTAAAAAACACAGTTCATTCTCTAGGTATGTGCGTATAAAGCAATGTTTAATAGGTAGGTACAAAACAATGCTTAGATAGTGTAGTACCTACCTAATCGCTGGCCAGTAAGTAGTACTTCAGGTAAACATAATTTTATGCATGCTGTGTTCGCTTTTTTCGCTTTTTCGTTATAACAGAAAATTTATTTTCACGTCACTAAGTGCGCGACAAAACAGTTTTGTCGATAGATGTGCGTTGGCCCTTAGTGATACAGTCAACTTACATTTTCCTTTGACCGGTGCCTCATCACGATCATCATCCTCATCATCACGGTCGATCTTCCCTTCCTTATCGTCCGCTATCAGAGATATCATGGTGATCGTCTTGCCGAGACCCATGTCATCAGCTGAAACAAACCAATCCCACTTATATTATAAACTAGTTGTTACCCGCGACTTCGTACGCGAGTACCGTTTCCGTGTACATTATATTATTATCTGTACGTCTACTTTGAGAAACTTGACATTACACCGAACCCGTACTCAAATGTCAAACGCTAGTTGTTAGACCAAAGAGGTAGTACTACGCCCTGTCAAACTGACGTGACATGACATGACATCATCCTCTTGCTAAATTGGCGCTACTAATCCCGTTCGTTCATTTTATCCTGTAGATCCTGTTAATTATTCGGGATAATAAGTAGCCTATGTTTCAATCCAGGTTACGAACTATATATATGCCAAGTTTCATCCAAGTTGGTTCAGTAGTTTCGACGTGATTGAAACACAAACATCCAAATATCTAAACATTCGCATTTATAATATTACTAGGATGTGAAAGTTTACATGTTTGTGTTACAATCACATCGAAACTACTGAACAAAATAGTACACGCGGTCGAAGTCACAGGTAAAACAACAGCTAGTCATAATCACAAGTATTTTTTTCCCTAGATCTGAGGTCCAATTATTTTATCTCATAGCCGACTTGCCATGTTTTTCGGTTTTGGAAAGAAGAAGAATGAGTCTAAGAGACACCATTTACACACCAAGTATACCACCGCAGGGTCTCTGAGTCTCCCTCCACTTGAGCCAGGCGAGAGCGTGCTGCTGATGCGGCATCATCTCCGAAGATATGAGTCTGGGAGACTTCGCGAGGGTCGCCTCGGAAGGTCGAGACGCGAGAGACTCGTGGAGGTCTCGGAGACGGTCCATGATGAGGTTCCTCTGAGCCATGTGAGTCTCCATCGCTGGAAATAACGCCTGTTAGACCACCTGCCCTTTTTCCCGCTACTTATGTGCTAATAGGTTTTAAACTTTCATTCGTTATATCGATGCTCATTTCTTTCTTAACCGACTTCAATAAAAGAAGATTCTCAATTCGGTTGTACTTCTTTTTTTTGTAAATGTTTGTTACCTCAGTTATTTAATACCCGATTCGAAAAATTCTTTTTTTATCTGAAATGATATACTTACTTCTAGATAAGTCGGATAAAGAATTAATCAAAATCGACTCTGTAGTTAGACTTTTAAATTACGCGTACGTCCACGAAATTGCATATTTTGGTTTCCTGTGACTTTGTAGTGGTGTTTACGGTCACTGGAATATTCACAATGAACTGCCATCATCATCATCTGATGATGAACGAAGCCCTACTTTCAAAGCTACGAAGCCACAGACATAAAGCCGTACATTTTTGACATCCCTTCCGTTTTTCGGTCGGAGGTTAATATGAGACTAGTAATATTAGTAGCTGACCCTGTTTGCCGAACATCCTAGGCTGGACAGCATTGCTGGCTTTCTGTATGTCTTCCCACGACAAGCCCTTGTCGAAGCCATCCCTGGCGATATCCTGCGCGGTTGGTGCATCTGTCAAATATTTAATTGTATAAAATCACTACATTAAAAAGTCAAATTCAAAAATCTTTTATGTAATATTATTAATAAGATAATTTAGAATAGTCGTACTAGGTGATTCTAGGTGCCAGTTCCACGCGACCAGAGCCTACAAGAATGGGCAGGAAACTGCGGCCTGGTTCCTAGGGTTTTTTTTTATGATCCTTAAAACGCTATCAATACAAGTTGATTTTACAAAAATGTAAAAACTCCTACATGAAAATCTCCCTAAATCCATAATTGCTGGACATTATCAGACCTCGATTCATGGACTCCAGGGGCCTAATTCTCACTTCGGCAGAGATTTTTAATCTAATAGAGATGACGCCATATCTCGGTCGAAAACTCGTTTCACCCACTCGTTAAACGAGTTTTCGATGTCATTTGACGTCATCCATAATAGAGTACAAGTAATTAAATTAAAATTTTAAAAACCCCCGAAATTTGGACCGATTTTTATCACACATAGCTAAGAACACAACCGACTAATTTACCTTTCAAACAAAAAAAAACAAAATCGAAATTGGTACATCCGTTCAAGAGCTACGTTGCCTCAGACACACACACACAGAGATACGTCAAACTTATAACACCCCGTCGTTTTGAATACTATTGTTGTAGATACTTACCGGGTTCTACGAGCATATTGGCCACGCGATCACCTTGCCGCCTCACCTCACCCTCGAGTGCGCTCAGTCGTTCTATCAGCTTGGAGCCGCCGTCCGGGAGAGAATCCATGTCCATTTCTTGTAGGAGAAGCTGAAATAACACGAAACTGCAGGTCGAAAACCCCCATCCACCATTTCTCAATACAAGATGGTCTCAAACGAAATCCTCTTTGTATTTAACTCTGTAGATATTTTGAGAGAAAAAAACTGAAATGAAAAAATATGTATTCCATAGGTACATTATACAAAAGGATTCGAATTTTCATTTTTTTAAAGCTGTTTGCAAGTTCTTAAAATGGCGAAATTGATTTGGAGAAAACCATTGGCTACAGCTGTTTTATATTAATAGAAAAAAAAACTATTTAGCTCTTTACTCAAAAATAATAAAACTATGGTTAAGTTTAAGCTAAGTTATGGTTAGGTTAAGTTTTAAAATTTGGGCGCTTTGGTCTTTCTGTAAGCCCAAATTGTGAATAAATAAATTGAAATTGAAATATGGATTGATAATATTAGTCACAGACAGCCATACTAGGTTCTTGTAAGTTCTGGTCGCGTGGAACTGGTACCTAGAATCAACTACTTAAATAAAACGATTCTAAATGATCCTTGTGATTTTATGAAAGAAATTATGACTATGAGTACTTACCCTAACACTGTTGAGATCTTCCTTTAGCCCGGCCAGTTTAGCAAGCTCATTCTCCCGAACATGTTTCTTCACATACACCACCTGGTTTGGATAGCTAGCTGGTGTTAAGTACTGCTTTATGTCTGGGTGGACTTTCTCACGTTTTATCTCATTCTCTATGGGCTTTGGAGACTTCTGGCTTCGACGAGGGGATTTGCTTTCAGTTATCTTCACCTTGTAGAAAACACACAAAATAATCACGAGTTTTCACTAAGTCGACGCACAGATAGATAGAAAACTCTATAAAATAAGACAAAAACAGTAGGTAATACAATGGGCGGCCTTATCGCTAATAGCACCTCTACCTTAGGATAGATAGATAGATATTCATTTATTTGACACACAATCACAACACAGGTACAGAACAAACATAAAAAAAAAAGAAAACAATAAGTACCTACACAATTACAAGTAGGTACCTAGTAGGTAGGTAGGTAGGTAGGCTGACAAGGGTAGGATAGACAAGAATGAAAATAGAAAGAGATGAGGGGGAGTTAGGTACGGTTTTTATATTTAAATATTTCCATAAACCTACATAAATATAGACAAGATCTAGGCTTAGTTATGACCTAGGTAGGCACCGCCTAGATGACCGAGCTTCTATAATCCAAGAGTTAGAAGTAAAGTCTGTGTTACTTTTGTAATGTACCTACACACACTACGATAGCAAGTGTTAAAATTCATTCCTAAAAGATGCAGCAGGGTGCGGCTCGCTTGCGGCTATTACTACCATATCATTGTACAAAGTTAGAGGCCTATATTGGCTCCGTGTTTTCCAATCTTTATTTGTAGCAAAATGCGTTATAATATTCGTCTGGGCAACTTACGGTTTTCGAACTTTTCGTTGTAGTTTTCGACATGATGTAGCTATTCAGATGCAAAACATAACAAACTGAACAACACAGCACAAAGTTTTACGATTATCATTAATTATTTTACAAAAACAACGAAGTTATTAAATTAACTCTAGAGTTTGTATGAGATTCGAGTGGAACCAAAAATTCAAACTAACGTTTAAAAAATTTTCAAATCTACCCTCAATATGTACTGATATTGAATTTGGTTTGTCAAAGTCAGTGTCAATATCTACGTATAGAAAAAAATACGCGAAATACCATTTTAGTATCTGTGCCATACCAAACCAAATAGCAATCATTTCACATTAATAATACAGCGCTCGTTGCTTACTAGTCAATCTCCACAGATTATGTATACTTAGTACAAGTATCTAATAAGTACCTACCTAGTTATAAAATCAATTCTTTGATCTATTGTAATACTATTTCTATCACAAGCTACCATTACATCTCTAAATAATACCTAGCCATAAAATGATACCTTACCTCGTCATCTTCATCACTGCTAAGTGCAATGATCTCCGTCTGCTTTTCAATGATGGTCACATCATCATCACATACATTTTCCTTTCCTCTCTTTAACTTTCTTGGTGTCCTCACTGGATAATACTCCACATTACTTAAATCTATAACTTCAGGAACTTTAAAATCATTTTTTGATTTGTTAAGGTTAGTAGATTCTTGTAGCGGGCTACTGAATGGTGAACAACTGAGTTTAGAAGTATCTCCATCCAGATCTTGGCCTGTTTTCTTTGGAGACTGGTACATTGTGACTTCAGGCAGGTCAAGGTCGAGGTCGAGGTCAAGGTCGAGGTCAACGCCCGTGATTGTTTTCTTTGGAGACTGGTACATCGTGACTTCAGGCAGGTCAAGGTCGAAGTCAAGGTCAACGCCCGTGGTTGTTTTCTTTGGAGACTGGGATATTGTGACTTCGGGCAGGTCGAGGTCAGGGTCCATGATTTTCTTTGGAGACTCGTACAATGTAACTTCGGGAAGGTCTGTTAAGCTGTTTGATATGCTGTCTTTTGATTTGCGGGAGCTCTACAAAATTTTAAAATAATAAAAAACGTGTGTTGCTTACATTGCGCGTTGGGACGCAGCTATCTATCGTACACAATGCTGCGATATTACGTTCAATAAATTTAGTTACTAAAGAGAAGCACTGTAACGTGTGTGCTATATGTCTTTTTATGAGGAAAGTATAAGAGGCATTCCATTCATGAAAACTTTGAAATTTCTAAAATCGTTAAACAAATGTTCGCCATGTTCAATATTACGTAACATAGATAGATAGTCCCAAACTGTAACATATAAAACAAAATTTAACTAATGGTACTATGGGCGGTCTTATCGCTAATGAGCGATCTCTACCAGACAACCTAGGACGGAATGGACTTCGAGGTAAAAACATACACATAGATATAGCAAAAACCCAGATGTTATTATCACGGGCGCTAACGCATCTATGTAGGTAATATTATATGAATCATTAAAAGTGTATTTACCTCATCAGATTGAATATAATCTGAATCATCACTTTCATCATCTTTTGGTATGATACCCATGATACTCATCCTTGTAGCTCGCGACATCACCATCAGATCCTCATCAGGACCATCATCATCACTTGCATCATCTGTTTCATTATCAACATCCTTTACACCATCATTGTTTTTGTCATTTGTAAAATAATCATGATCAAATGCATGATTAACTTCTTTGCTTACCAATTTACGGTGTGGCTTTGGTGCTTTTATTTCTGGTGTATCATCTACACTTTTATTTACTCTATCGTCATCAGCATTCTCATCATTATCAGACTCGTCATCACAATCTATGCTTTCATTACCTTCCTTGCTTGTGTCCATGACTTTGCTGGTAGTTTCATTGTCACTCTGATCATTATCAGATTCATCATCATGACCTATGCTTTTAATGTCCTTATTTTTTCCTATTTTGTCAATTTTTACTGGAGTATCATTTAAGCACGCATGTTTCTTGTGTTTGTTATGTTCTATAATAATAGAATTATCTGTGTCGGAATCTATTAGAAACATGCGTTTTTTTGGTTTACGTACAACTATGGAATCATTTGAGTCAATCGACTTTGGTCTGATTGGTGGTCGTCGTTTTGGCATTAGCTCTGGAGATAAATCTGTTGATATACCAAAGTTTATTATCGATCGAACCTAATTTAACAATACTCGTAACATTAGGTGATAAACTATGTTATGTTGATAAAACAAGCTGTTTCTACCGTAATATACCTTTAGTAAACCAGAACCAAAGATAGATTGAATATTAAGATGCACCAAAGGCATATCATTTAAGACAACTAACTACTAAACACAACTAAACTAACTAAGACTCATAGTGAATACGTGTACCTGTCCATAAAGTTGGAAATTTTTACATGTAGGCTATCATTATCTGTACATGTATCGTTGGGTAATTTTTAGAGAGGGTTAAACTCATGATAAAAGCTTCAGAGTGTGAACGAAATATGTCCTGAAATACAGCATAACTAATAGGAATAGTTAGTACTTCAGAATTCCATGTTGAGGTTTCCAACTTGAAAGACACTATACTTATTGATATTATTCTTACCTTCATCATCAGAGCCATCATCTGAAGAGCTCAATACTACACTTTCATCAGAGTCTGTCTGCCTCGTGATACTACCTTTTCTACTGACATCTACAACATTAATTTTTAAATAATTGGTGGTCTATGTTGTTATTGTGCAAGTACATCCAAAATAGTATAGTATTAATAGTATTGGTACAAATAGTGTACCCCAGGGAGCACCATAACATGCATGCAGTACTATTTGTATTTTAAGGCTCATATCATGTTCAAACCATGAAAATGCCCATTTTTGACGTTCTAGATCTCTGAAACTAAAACTCTTAGATAATTTCAATTTATTGTATGATGTAGAATAGTTATTTGCATTGACCGTAGCGGCCTCGCTTTTTGCAATTTTCCTTATATATTTAAATAAAGCCAATATTCCGAAACAAGCTTTTACTAAAACTCGCGCAGACACTTTTTCAAGCTCCTGGATTGAACTACTGTGCAAAGCAAACGAAATGAAAAATATCTACAAATATTTCTTATATACTGTCATTGACCGTAGCGGCCCCGGAATTGCGAAATAAGTATGGGATATCTACAAAAAAAATCAATTCAAAACCATAAAATTGCTAAAAACGTTCAGAGTTAGCCGTTAATTTCTCCATACTACATTAATATTATTAGGTAAAAATTATACCAAAATAAACGTTAGTTCATAATCTATAAAATTGTATACTTTTTATTTAAATAATTTATTTTATTATATTGAATAAACGTAATTTACAACTGCATAAAATACGATCTCAGACTCTCAGACGAACTCAGACGCGCGCCAGCCCTTGCATCGCGTCGCGGCCAAACTGTGATAACCCTCTTAAGAGAAGAAAGTACTTACCCTCATCACTACTAGATATAATATGCGCATCAGCAACGCTACTTCGTCTATCCACCGACTTGGATAAGTTGTGTTTGGTTTGATCTGCATCACTTTCATCTACAATATTAAACCAATAAATAGGTATAAGAATGTATTAGAACTATAAACTTGCAAGCAGATAGTCTAGATAACTTACTATCAGAAGATTCTTCAGATTCAGCGACGAATACTGTGTTGTTTTTCTTTTTAGTCGACATTGGTACGTCTTCTACCAAACTGTTATCAATAAATTCCGAGTCGGAGTCACTGTCCGCTGTGGTTTTATCACGATATTCAAAAAATGAATCCTCCATTGTTTTATTTATACCTAGGATAATATAACAACAAAGAAGGAAATCACCTAATCAGTTCAGAAATCAAATGTGTAGTGTTTGTATCTACTAAGTAGATACTGTACCCTATCTCACATGCACAAGTAAGTGAGGTAACTGCCGGTGTCAATCTCCCGACCTGTCAATGTCATCCGTACGTCCGGATGACATGACGTGAGGCTCGTGGGAGGAAATGCAGACAGGGCTAAAACAGACACGAGTATGGCAGAGCTACCGATATCGAGGATTCGATCTTGGTGTATTGGTGAGCCAGGGAGATGGTTAAAAGACAGGACTTTACAGTGGCGACGAGGATAAAGGTCTGTAGAAACTATAATTTTCAAAAGGAGGAGGAAGAAGAGTTCAGGTATGTCTTTTCTTTGTGTAAATTATGGTTTCGGCCATTGGTGGCGTGCGACCTCCATTACAGATACAAATTGTTTAATTTGATGCTGTACAATTTTTCATTGACTAGGTACCTACCTAATAATTATTAGTGCTGGTTTATTTGTTAAAGTAGCGTGTATTATTATTGAGGTCCCTCCTTATATTTTGTGTAGAACATTTTCTTTTGTGCAATATTGTATTTCTTCACTAGATAGTAAACAGATGTTTACACAGCAAAAAAAGTTCCGCATCCACTACACAGGTGGCGTTGCATTACAATAATGAAAACAAAATTAGGCTGCCGTATTTTCTCTCATCCAAAAGAAGAAGCATGAAGCCTCGACCGAATGAACCTCCACTTCACTCCTCGTTCGTTCCTTTTTCTTTGCTTCATTCGCGTTGGCTCATTAGCGTCAGCCAATCATCTGATGCTACAACTAGTTCCGCTTTGAGTCGGTGGAGGGCATCAGTCCTTTAGTTCCGCTTTTCATCATTAGATGGCGTTGGTCGTTTAGTTCCGCTTTGCGTCGGTAAATGGCATTAGACGTTTAATTCCGCTTTGCGTCGGTAGATGTCATTGACCGTTCTCTAATTTATAAAGATACCGAAATTGCCAACATCTGTTTATACTTATGCTTAATTCAACAAATCTAGCGAAAAATTGAGTTCACGGGCTCAATTCCACTACTTATTTACAACGGTTGATGTTCTGTTCGTTTCAACTATACCTAGGTAATTCAATTGATCTGTGGCTTGGCTAAGGCATATAAAATAAAAGGACTCCGATTCGGTTGCGTTTCGGCTGTCGGGGCTTGAGGGTAAAGTGCGAATTGACCTAAAACGGATGAAGGGGCAGTCGAGCTGCGTTCCAGCAGTTAAAAGAATCGTTAGTAGAATTTTATTGACCTTCAGGCAACGCGTAACGTGCAGTAATAATTCCAAAAAAAAAAAAAAAAGGAAAAGAGATATTAATATGTTCGCTGCATGTTGTGTCGGATGTCGGCGCGGGGTGGTGCGGTATGACGTGTAGTGCTGCGTGTCGTCATACTTAGATAGGTAGGATACCTAGTACCTATCTATTTTATTATATTTTGTGATGCCAAAAAATGGATATTATTATAATCACTTGGACTTGTTATGAGGAGATAAAAGCGGGATTTATATTTTACCATTAATGAACCATTTTACGGGTCTATACTTTTTATAAAATTTCAATTTTGGTCTACCGATTTTGTTGGAAGTTATAATTCAAGAGTTTCACCAGACGTGATAGCCTACCTAGACGTGTGATTTGCTTGACACAAGTGGATAGGAGAGGTATCTACTTACTTATCCGATGGGTACCTAAATGGTTGGCAGGTCTGCTACTTTTGTTTGTGTGTAGACAGGTAACAACAAGAACCTATTCCATAATATTTTATAAGGACGACAATAACATGATGTTATCTAATTCTACTGGGAAAGATATTACACCTACTTAATTATATTAAAAATCCACAATATTTATGTGAAAGAGGAGGAAGCAGTTTCTAAGCGATTTTCTAAAAGGTCATGCGGAACAGTAGATGGGTACCTACGCAACGCATTTTACGCAATATTTTGGTTGCATTTCATAAAACTTTAAATTAGTATATACGAGGTTGACTACTTACCTATATTCTGTTTAGTATGTATTGATATACTAACTCCTGGCTTAGGTACTATTAGTACCTATTGACGGCTTACTACTAGTTACCTGTTACAGGTGAATTCAGTAGGTAATTAAATGTCTTGATCTATCTAGATAGGTACCTACTGTTATTTCAATAGGCGATCACTGGGAGGGTGCACAAAATTATAAAAGTTTTATTATGCAATTTAAGTTTGTTAATTATTCATTCATTTATTCATTGCATACATGGTTTAAATAAATAGCTTAGGTCTTGGTTGGTTAAAGGAGCGGTCATGTGCCCTCTGAGGATGCGCCAATGGTAGTATAGAATACCTACATAATTTAAATAATAAAGTGTCATTTTAAAAGCCGAATTAATGTCAATAATAATGGAAAAGCTTCAATACACTTATACAATAATCAATGGTACCTACAAGCGGATGCAAAGTCAAACACCATTTCAAAACAATACTTACAATATTTAAGTACCTGCAATTAAGTTAAACTTATTACTAGTTAAGCTTTCCCTTGGTACCATTGAACTGGTTACATGATTGTTGGTCAAGGCTTACCATTAAATTGGTTGCACAGAAGTCAAGGCTTACCATTAAATTGGTTGCACAGAGGTCCAGGCTTACCATTAAATTGGTTGCACAGGAGTCCAGGCTTACTATTAAATTGGTTGCACAAAGGACAAGGCTTACCATTAAATTGGTTGCATGATGGACAAGGCTTACCATTAAATTGGTTGCACAGAGGTCAAGTCTTACCATTAAATTGGTTGAACACGGTCAAGGTTTACCATTAAATGGTTGATGACCTAGGAAGGCTTACCATTGAATTGGTTGCTGGTGATTGACCTGAGGCGTACCATTAAATTGGTTGATAATATGACTTAGGGGCTTACCATTAAATTGGTTGCTGATGATTGACCAAAATCGTACCATAAAATTGGTTGGAGGAAACAAGACTTCCCGTTCACGTTCAATGGTGACCAGACAGGGTTTGCTTAAAAACGGACAACACTTAAACCAAAAATTAAAACTAAGCATAACTAAATTAGTAGGTACTTAAATAAAAAAATAAAAAACAATAGCTTACAAGTTGTTTAATACGGTTACCTGTATTAGAAAACCCGTGATATTATGACAAAATCAAAAAAAGAGATAAGGAAATGGTAGGTTTACCTAGATGTATTTTAATTTGGAATCAGTGTTAACTAAATGGGACGAAATAAACAAGAAAATACTTAAGAGGTTTTGAACTCCTATACTCTTAACAAGGTTAATAAGGTATGTTTGTACGCCTGCATCCTGCATCAAATGAGTTTGGACAACTTTCGATGTGAAGTGTGAATATGAGTAGACGTAAAAAACACTAAGTAACGATGCAAAACTCTGGAAGAATCACCAATATTTATAAAACATTTGCTACCTACCAAAGATTCGTTGGGGACTAGGATAACGTTGTGTGAAATATTCTCGAATATTGTATTTATGTCATGAAAAACATTAAAACTGCTTTCCTTATAATAGAGCGGCAACCGGATGTTAGTGTAAAGTTATAACATCGAATGGTACAGGCACAAAAGGCTTGATGTGTGTATCGTGCGTGCTTAAATGTTTCCAGAATGTTGAAACAAAACGTTAACTTCGCTGTGAAAGATTCAGATTACCAGAATTTAATATTCGAAAAAAAATGATAAATTGTGTAATAGATGACATTCTGGTTTGTGGGAACAACAAAGAATAATACTGCGAACCTAGTTGTCAAAGTACTGGAAGTATTAATGAAAAATTTAGATACAGTACATAGAAAAAAAATGTTTGCTTCTTGGGGAACCAACTTATACAAGAATGAGGAAAGAAAGCCATTCCCAAGCAAGGTACCTATATCTATACCTTATCTTTTATTTAGAGAAGTTACCTACTGAAAAGGACGAGTCTTCTATGCTATTGAACTACAAGGCAAAGTCAAAACACAATTAATGTATTAATGGTACCTATTCCGAAATATCACTGAAGTTCAAACTCTGTCTTTGCGGAATCTAGAACCTCCAAGCGTTTGAGAGATCTTGTTGTCGATGGATGTCGTTCATAGGTATGAACGAGCGACAGTGCCCTCTATCTGGTGTGATACCTACTGTGAGTCAGTTATGTAAATGAATACCTAGTAAAGTTATAGCGGATGTGAATTCTGGAGGTCAGGCTCGGATCTAGGACAAATCTATGAAAGTAACTAAACAAAAAAAAATAAAGAAAAAATTAATTTTGTAATCGAACTAACAAACTGGATGGAAAAGAAAGAAAACCTATGTTTTATTACGAAAACTCTCTGTTAAAATAAGGAAACACAGTGAGGGTCTCATAATAAATCAGAAAAGACGTCTAAGAACAGTTTTAGAAGCCTACCATGGAATTTGGCTAAGCAAGTTTTAGGAGATCCGGTTACACAACAAAGTTTGGGCTGACTCCAAAGTATTCTCTATATATATATATATAATAAAATAGAATTCTTGATAGATTTAGTAAGTAATGCCTGCGTAGTGTAGCTCTTTTCTTCGTTCTGTGACGTGAACCATAATTTTTAGACTATTCTTCGTAGCGGAGGTAAATAAATTCGGGATTTCTGTGCTTAGAGCCCTATTAGACATAAAATGCCCGATTTAAGACGATTCAAGTAAGAGATCACCATAAGTGACAGAGGAAAAAGGGGAAGGAGTATGGTGACTGGAAATAAAGAGCTGAAGATGCAGACGTAACAGAAGATAATAATTTATAAGGTTTACGTGGAAGAGATAGAAAAGAAAAATAAGCTCTCTCTGTATTGCAACCCAACGCCTATAGTTACCTACCTACCTATAGTTGAGAATGTTTTAGGCGGAGAAGAGATTGCAAGAGTTAAGGAGAAATATAAACTTCCTTGTCTTTATGAAGTAGAAGATCAATAGAAGCCGGACATAGAGACGCAAGTGGACAATGAGTTGCCAGTAGACAACTCACACCTATTTCAGACATATTATGTCAAGTGCGCAAAAGTCCAATTTAAATGGTTTGTAATGTAATCACATGTGGTATTGGTGAAAGCGAGTAATGAAAATGTATGTATTCAATGTGAAGTTGTCTTTATTGGTCTGTGTCTTGATAAGTACCGAATTGCATAAGGCTAATGATAATTATATTGTAATCTAGGGCTTTGTCCGGAGGTGTGCGCTCACACCATAGTATGATCCTATATGGGGCATAGCTTTATGTTTTGTTGATTCAAAATATTTAAATAAGAAAGGGGTTGTAGTGTTTGTATCTACTAAGTAGATACTGTACCCTATCTCACATGCACAAGTAAGTGAGGTAACTGCCGGTGTCAATCTCCCGATCTGTCAATGTCATCCGTACGTCCGGATGACATGACGTGAGGCTCGTGGGAGGAAATGCAGACAGGGCTAAAACAGACACGAGTATGGCAGAGCTACCGATATCGAGGATTCGATCTTGGTGTATTGGTGAGCCAGGGAGATGGTTAAAAGACAGGACTTTACAAAATGTAAACACACTTTTTCATAACAAACGATTTTTGTTTTTGAAACTTTAGTTTCGTTTGTTTTGTTTGGTTGGTTTGATTGATTTGAAGCGTTTAGTTTATTTTTTGTAAAGTTACAAAAGTCGTATGTACAACTGTAAATATTTTAAGCATGTTATATTATTTTGTTTCTCTGTCTATACTATATTTAGTGACAGAGGAAACAGAAAAATATAATGCTCAAATTAGACTGTGAAATGCAATGCAATATGTTTATTTGTTCCAAAGGTTTTTTCTTTGGGTTTGTTTTCCGGCATTGCATTTTGCATTTTTTCCACAGACTATAATTATACTATGCATTTTTTTTCAGAGATTGTGTGTGTGATAATTCTTCTTCTTTCTACAAATTCTCTGATATTTTCTCAGTTTCGTGCTGCGTAAAGTGAAAATACAGGATTGTCAACTAGTAAATATACATAACAAACACTTGTGAATAATACCGAGATATTAGTGTTCCAGCAGCTGTCCTGTTTTTCTGTAAAAATGACTGAAGTGCAGTTACAAGAGTTCAAGCTGGACCCTGACTCCGAGCTTCGTTTCGAAGTAGAATCTAAAAATGAAAAAGTGGTTTTAGAAGTAGGTGCCTAATTACCATAACTATAATTTAATTGAAAAAAAGCATTTTCGAAATCAAATAAACATTGATTCGAGGTTATAAACTATACCTTATTTGCAGATAAAAAGTGGTTACGCTGAACTGTTTGGTACAGAACTGGTCAAGGGAAAGCCTTACGAGTTCCACACGGGTGCTAAAGTGGCCATCTTCACGTGGCATGGGTGTACGGTGGAGTTGAGAGGACGTACTGAGGTCAGCTATGTGGCTAAAGAGACTCCTATGGTAAGTTATAAGTTTGTTTATAGATCTGGCAGGTCACTACTCTTTTAAACTTCAAACCGCCGGCATATCTCAAAAGTGGCTGGATGTAGGTTGGGTCCTTTTTCGTATCTATGCGTGGTTGTGGTGTGTAAAGCATTTTATATCTAATTTTGTATTCCAGGTGGTATACCTTAATGTCCATGCAGCATTAGAGCAGCAGAGAGTAGCAGCCGAGACAGAGAACACCAGAGGACCCGTGACCATGGTCGTAGGCCCTGGTGATGTTGGGAAATCTACACTGACAAAGCTACTGCTTAACTACGCTGTGAGGATGGGTCGGAGGCCTATTTATGTAGACTTGGATGTGGGGCAGGGGCAGATCAGTGTTCCTGGTACTATTGGTAAGTTTTAATATTAATTACAAATAATAAGGAACAAAGGTTACTGAGAATGGTGACGAAAAACCAGAGGCTGAAGAGTGGGTCTTCCTAGGTAAAGGTACCTTTAGTAAGGCTGTCCCAGAGATAGATTGAATATTGGGAATAGCCACTAGTGTATTGGACACTTCCCAAAAATATTCGCCATGATTATAATTTTTAATTACAGCTCGAAGGACATTTTTTGATATTGATTAGCGAATACACAAGATGACAGTCAAACACATACTGAATGCTTAAACTTAAGTCTGTTGCCGCATGCAAAGGTACTAAAAGTGCAATTTACATAAATCAACTAAAAATTAATTAAATAACACTCAACCTACAGGTGCAATATTAGTGGAACGGCCTGCGTCAATAGAAGAAGGCTTCAGTCAGCAAGCACCCTTGGTCTACCACTTTGGACACAAGGGTCTCAATGGCAATTTGGAGCTATACAACACTATTGTGTCTCGACTGGCTGAGGTAATTACTGAGAAGTGCGAGGGAAACAAAAAAGGTGAATAACTTATGTAGAGCATATTATTAGAATCAGATTGAACAGTGTAGAAACACTGAATATAATTTTTATTAAAATGTAATGAATGTATAATGAAATAATGACTAGTTTTGTAGAAAGTGAGGTTACTTATTAATTTTTTCATAAGAAGCCGATGCCCCACCTTATGTTAAGTAGTAACCACTGCCTAAACTAATGCATTACTCATTGAGCTCGTCCCTGAGAATGTGCCCTGTGATGCATTGCACTGCGCCCGTCACTTTTGAGTAACTTCAACATTTGTTGTAGAATCTACATTTCTCATTGAATTTCCGTCATTCATAGTAAAAACTCCACCAAAGCACCGATAGTAGAATATTTAGAAATGTCTAGATTGTAATTCAATTGTTTATAATTTATGTTTTTCACAGCATCAACATCAGGAGTCATCATCAACACTTGCGGGTGGATCAAAGGTGCTGGATACAAAATCTTAACGCATGCGGCACAAGCATTTGAGGTAATATCACAGAAATGGTATCACACTACATATAGCATCCTTATCAGCCAGAAAAAAATCATTACTAACGCTCTGTCAATAGTGATGTCTTGCGTATACTAGTGTTAGTTGCACGCAATGTTTTCAAAAATCATTACTAACGCTCTGTCAATAGTGATGTCTTGCGTATACTAGTGTTAGTTGCACGCAATGTTTTCAAAAATCGACTTATAGTACGTATTTGAAAAAAGTATGTAAGTATTCTATCAGAAATCTAGATCCTATATCACAAGTTTTGCTTAGTTTGAAACTAGAGGGCGTTGTGTGAAATGTCCATGAATATTTATTTATAGGTATTTATTTTAAAGAATGTATTCTCTTGTAGGTGGATGTGATATTAGTTCTAGACAACGAGAGGCTCTACAATGAACTGAAGCGAGATATGCCTAAGTTCGTCAAAGTTGTCTATCTACCAAAGAGCGGAGGGGTAAGTTCCTTATCATTTTTTTTAATTTGTACTATACAATGTGTTCTGTGTTAAATAAAATACAACACTATGTCACGTACACACGGCCACAGGTTAGGTTATACACCTAATACAACAATAACTACGCTATATACAATGCAGAGAATCGTTGGAAAGGGAGTGCAATAGCCTAGGACGCGCGCCGCGCTCGCTGCCCGTCCTGCACAAACACACAGTTCTCTCTCGCACGATTCGCAATGTTCAACTTCTAATATCAAAGTCCAAACAGACTACACCAATTATTTCATCAATCTGAACTTTTTGATAATTTTTCGATGATTTAAAAAATTGAACAAATGTCTATATTCCTATATTCAGTTTTTAGTCTGCAGTCTGTTAAACTTTCTTTAGGTTTGCTTTGTTAGGTTTCTTTAGTCTATGAAATTGGCTGTGTGTGACCAACGTCTAACACAAACCGTCCCCCAGAAGATTCACTATCCGAGCATGCATTCCAGTGTATTTTTGTAACAAACGCCAATGCTATCGATTCTGTTGTTGCATTTTTCTAAACTAACATAATTTGACAGCACTAAAAATGTTGTCGTCCCTTTCTCATAAACTGAAACGACCAAGACAGCTATAATTTTAGCGCTGTCAAATTAGGTTAGTTTAGAAAAAAGCAAAAACAGAATCGATAGCAATGCCTAATTGTTATGTTTAGGTAGTAGAACGGTCAGAAATGCAACGTGCAGAAGCGCGGGACGCGCGCATCCGTGAATACTTTTACGGAAAGAGAACTCCTTACTACCCGCACTCGTTTGACGTCAAGTTCTCAGATCTCAAGATATACAAGGTACGCTTTGTGAATCTTCACCGATTATCGATATGTGTGTGTCATACATAGATGTTTGTTCTATGTCTGGGTGTTACTATGTATTATAAGTATGTATTTACAAAAAAAAAGTATATAAGTATTGTATCAGCATCTAGTTACCATATTACAAGCTTTGCTTAGTTTGGGACTAGAGGCGTCGTGTGAAATGTCCGTGAATATTTATTTATTTATTTATCTAAGTTAAGCCACGTTCTGCGCGGTAGCTATTTGGATAGGTGACCGCTAGTGGCATTTACATCTGAGCGCTTCCGTGCTTCGGAAGGCACGTTAAACTGTCTGTCTCGGCTCTCAGTCGTTGAGTCACGATAGTGGCCTTAAGGCGGCCTAAAATTCCCGTCACCAGAGTTAGCTACTAACTTATATGAACGAACGATTTATCGAATACTATAGAAATAAACATTTGTTAGTTTTGAATTTATTTATTACTTTTAGGTGGGCGCCCCATCTCTCCCCGACTCCTGCATGCCTCTAGGAATGCGCCGCGAAGACGCACTCACTAAGTTAGTGAGCGTGTGGCCCTCACCCGCACTACAACATCGACTGTTAGCTGTGAGCTTCGCGCCCGCCGCCGATGCAGATGTGCTCACTTCCAACTTGGCGGGCATCGTCTGTGTGTGAGTATTGGTGACTAGTGAGCGTGTGACATGTGGATAGTGAGTGTCAGTGAGCGTGTGACATGTGGATAGTGAGTGTCACGTAACTAGTGAGTGTGTGATATTTGGCCTAGTGTGGTCATCGTAGCTCTCATACATACATCAGCGTGCGTAGCTTTGGCATAGATGGGATGGTAGACCCTTTATTCTGGAATTCTATAATTATCTCTTCGAATTAATCATTCATAGGTTCTCAACTTTATTATACCTTTAAGTAGCATGTTGTATGGCCTAATCGGATGCCCTTACTTGCAAATGGTCGGGGCAAGCCAGGAAATCAAGTGCAACATGCTCTGTGTTGCATGCCCACACTAAACTCTATGGGAAAGGCTTATGTTTAGCAATTAACCTCCTTGAACTCAAATGTGCTGATGACTTTATGCATTTTCATTTGGGGTCATTATATTTTATTTCCCCGCAGAACTGCGGTGGACATGGAAGCACAGAAGTTGACCATCCTCTCTCCGCAGCCGCGGCCATTACCCAACACAGTGTTGATACTCTCAGAAATGCAATACATGGACAATCATTAACCCTCTTAATAACATTAGTAAAAATCGAAGTTCATTTTGAAAAGATTTACCAATACTTCGATATGTGTAACTCAATTTTGGAGAGGGAAATATCTTGTAAATCCACATTTTCAATGTTGGTCCTATTCTAAGGGGAAAAGCAATAGAAAATCATAGATCTAAAGAGATATAGTAGTCACAACGGATCTTTGTCCGTCTGAAGTATCTGCGCTGAACCAATTTTAGAGTCGAATTGGAGGTAAGCTAATTTTTCCACACAACAGTACATGCGCAATCGTTTGTTGCACCTAGTTTCAGAGGGATAAAGATCCGTTGTGCGTACTGTAACCTCTAATTCCTTCTTTTCACGTTTCAAAATGATCATTTTGTAATTCAGAATTTGTTGATATGAAAAAAATTCAAAACAAATTAATTTCGACAAGAACCAAATAATGTTACAAATCTAAGGGCGGCTTGCACAAGAATCGCTAAACGCGTTTAACTCTTAAATAGTATTTAGCGAGTTGTCAAGTCATACAAATACGTCAAATTTAAATCGATTTAGCTGTTAAATACGTTTAGTGATTCTGGTGCAAGACGCCCTTAAATTGTGACCGAATCGAATGTGATTTGTTAGGAACCCCTGATAATGTCAGGATACTTGCTATCCTATCCTACCTACCAGCAATGTAGTTATTTTGTAAATGAAAATACATTTTCTTTGATACTGTGTATGAAAGATTAAATCGTTTCATACATGTGTGCGTGTATGGGGATTTAGTCCAGATGTGATGTTTAGGATCTAACTAAAGACTGTAAATAGAAATTAATTTATATTTGAAATGAAATAAAATGTGTGATAATACTTGCATAGTTTGATTTAGAATATTTCCCACTATTGTGAGTTAGGTACGGTCGGCAACATAAGTAAAATTGAGTTTAAAATGTTATGTAGCAGTTTTATCATTATAATTAGTAAAATTGTTATAATTATGTTACAAAATAAAGTCATAAGAGGTATTGTAATATATTGGCAGCCATTTTGTTTCTTTTTATGTGCGCGGACAACTTTTCATACTTATGCTAACGGTTATCTACTTTCTACTGACCTAAGGGAAATATATTATAGTTTTGAATTTTAGACAACGATGCTAAAACATAAAGGATCGACTTAGAAACAACAGGTTTCAATAAAAACACAAGAATTTGAAATGTTTTAATTTTATTAGCGTATTCAAAATATATTTTCAGTTATACTTTGCCAGTGAATAATTTATCTTTTCCATACCAACTTTGTACTCAAGCAAGCTTTGCTTATTCTAAATGAGATTTTGAGATTTAAAGTTAATATTGAACATGGTAGTAAACAACAGGCTATGGCACTGAAAAGTAGGTATCACCAAAGGTTCGCTATTTCGCGTCTCTGATTTTGTCTTCAAATATTCATACAACAAATAGATGAAAATCTATTTTACAGCAGAAAATATTCTAGAGCCGCCAACTTATTTGTCCATTCAAAAGAAACTAATTATCTTGTTTTCGTTTGTGGTGTCCCTAAACAAATAAATTGGCAGCAGTGTGTACAAACCAATAAAGAAATATTTCGAAAAAACAATATTCTAAAATCGCAGATAAAAGTATTTCATTGATATATTATGAAGTAACAACAAATGTACTAAAACAATTAAAAATCTTTCTCGCAGTCTTCAATAAAACAATTCAATTCACAATGTTTTTGAAACTATAAGTAAAATGGAAATATGCTCAAAGCTGTATCTTTGAAATATAAATGAATAAATAATTTAAAAATCACTTTACTTATAACTAATAATACAATATAAAAAAAATACATTAATAATAAAATATTTTGAAGCTAAAGCAACGATATTTAAAATTGAAATGACGTAAGTCAAGCTGCCAAACTTTTCGCTAAACCTTTCTAAAAATCTTGTTACAGTGACTTAAGAAGTAAAATAAAGCGAAATGCAATAATTTGATGAGATTCATCAGTAAATGCTAGCTTTGAGAGTAACATACTATAGACCACTAACATTTTTATTTGCACTGAACGAATTTGATCACGCCTGCCAAGTGAAACGCAAGCATAGACCGCGCGCAATAAAGTAGAATTTTAAATGAGGCCATACGAAATATATTCGTGCTTTGCGAATAAAAATGCACCGTATACTTATATGCGTGAGATTGTGTTTTGTTCACATTTCTCACGTGCTCTATAGTTTAAAATGAGTCCCAAAGTACTTAGATTAAAATGGACGGTAATCGTTCGAGTCGAGTTCCTAACGATTCGATGATTAAGAAATTCATTACAATAAGTTCAAATCAGTTCAGTTGATTCTGTATTTATTTGGTTTTATGTTTTATACAAATCGTGATTTTGATCTATTAAATTTTTTTTAATTATTTTAAAATCGGTTACTTACATTCGAGAACAATGATACTATCAAAATAAATCTGAACTTCCTTATTACGTTACTCGCGACAAGTTTACGACAACACATACAATCACTGTTGTCAAGCGACACATGTCGTAAAAATGTCGTTTGGCAGCAATGGTTGTTTATTTCCGTCGTCCATTGCTCTCAAATGTAGTTTTACAGAAAAACTATTTTAAAACATTCCATTGTTTCTAAAATACATAAGACATTAATTGCGTTAAATATTTAGCTATCTACGCTACGTGACAATTTATACAATGTGCCGCTAATAAACAAAACTGCGTTTTGAAACAATAATTTAAAAGGAGATCACAAGCAGCATGCTTCTTTTTGTTACAAACGATTGCAATTTTTGAGTCATTTTGTTCAGTTAATTTTGATTCTGATTACGAAACTTGCGACAGGTCTGCACCAGTGGTACCACCTATTTACATCTGTTGCAGACCTGTCGTGTGTCGTCATACTCGTATTTGTTTTATCTATGTGACTGTTGTATTTTTATCTATAAATTCTAGCTGCTTGTGATCTAATACCTAATAGGTACTTTGGCGGCATAAGCCTTTAGGTGTGACCTAAATCGACTAGAATCGGTCATAAGATCACTTCAATTTCAACTAGAATTATCTAAACTAATGTTTTTATATGTCAATCGATATTAGATTTGGATAAAAAAAATCATTAGATATGCTCAAAAATTACGGTGATTTGAAAAGTTGTATTTTTGAGTATGCCTAAGGAGTTAGTCAGAAAATGACACTGTAATATAAATAGAAAAGGAATCTCTAATGCCCGTTTGCACTAATTTGACAACACCTTAGGGTGGAATAACGTTATCCGTGAGATAAAATACTATACGTCTCAACTTGTCAAAAACGAGTTGGTAGGTAAAACCCAGCCTTAGTGCAAAAGGGTTTATCTACATTTAAGTAAATACCTACATAAGATTTCATAATACTCGCGCGGCTTCAACAAAACTCTTAGATTATTGTTATTTTGAAGTCTCATAATAGCACCTTTTGAGACTAGCATGTTAAGTATCTACTTGTTAATATATCTTTGGTTTAACGGCCTGTTTTACCATTCTTGAGTAACGCTATCCGCCAGATAAAAATATCTCTATCTATGTTTTTGACTAGGTGAAAGTAGAGACAGACATAATTTATATCAGATGAACCGCGTAATCATAAGACGGTGAAATAGACAATATGACTGATATACACTCCCAAGCAACTAATCTGACCTTCGGTACAACGTTCTACATAAATAACAATTTTTCGTACTACATAGAAAAGTAGCGATTGACAACGATTGCATATTTGCGTTTGTCGCTGACTGGTCGCAACTTATGTAATCCGCTGTTATAAGTTTTGATAACTTGGAGGCCAGGAGTGCTGTCTTAGTGAAATAATAGGTGTTTCATAGACTAATCAATTATATTGATTGTATTAGAGATCTCCACACTGAGCAAATCTATTT
The DNA here is from genome assembly GCA_947859175.1 of Gandaritis pyraliata. Classification (NCBI taxonomy): domain Eukaryota; kingdom Metazoa; phylum Arthropoda; class Insecta; order Lepidoptera; family Geometridae; genus Gandaritis; species Gandaritis pyraliata. The sequence goes on along the minus strand of OX401867.1, from coordinate 1,359,612 downwards.
CGTCCTATGACGCTGTATAACTAAATAATGATCTTTGAAATATTTTATTTCAGTGTGACCAGGATTTCTTGCTCTTGAGTATATTATTATTACTAAAAAAATATTTTCTATAGAAATAAAAAGTATTTTATTGAAAACATGCACTCAAGCAGATTCATAAATAAAGCTACGTTCAAACTGACACGACTTCGAATACTATAGACGCGTTGTTTCACAATAAACGTGACTTCTCAAAAACTTATCTCCACACTGCATCTTTTACAATAATTTTAATGTTTCTATTTTCGAGCTTATTGCTTTGTGTTAAAGCTTAGACTTCTAAAGCAAATTATCTGACTTACATATTTAGTTCAAAAAGTTATTTTAATGTGATTGCAGTTTTTTTGAAATGCTAAATTAATCTCTCTTTTTTTTTCTTTTTTCAATAGATTATTTTTGTTCACACTGATAATATTAAATTCTAATTTAACTATGGTCGGGTTGTGTCAAATCACTGGGTATTATATACTTTGAGCTGTGCCTAGCCATTGTTCTAAGAGTAGGGATTCCCAAACTATTATAATATCCCAATTATGTCTATTTTTTTTGATACAACTAATTGACAGAGCAAGCCCATGGCCCACCTGATGTTACACGGCTACCTGATGTGCGATGCAAAATTAGTTGAACTTTTATAAGTTATTGACCTGAAACCTGTATTATGTATCTAGAGTTGACACAACCAGACCAACTTAAAGTTACTTGTGAACACAGTTACATTTTTGGTGTAATTTATACTAATTAAGTAACGAGAAATGTGTCTGTAATAGTCTGTATACCTCTTTAATTGTAAAGGTGCCTTCAAACGTTCATTAAGATAGAAAAAACGGGCAAAACAACAAAGTCGTAATCCCACTACTATTATAAATGTCAAAGTTTATGTTTGTGTTTCAATCACGCTGCAGCTACTGGTCCGATTTGGATGAATCTTGGAATACATATAGGTCGTAGCCTGGATTAACACATAGGCTACTTTTTGTCCCGGAAAATCAACAGGATAAAACGGGACGCGAACGAAGTCGCGGACAGAAGCTAGTTAGTTAACAATAGTAGTTGTAAACTTCAATGTTAATATGTATGTTCAGTCAAATACGAGTCAGACGTCTTGGCCGATGTCATCATCATCATCATTAGGATAGGAACAGGGATATCGTACCTCTCCTCGTCGATCAAACCTCTTCTTTTCTTATTTAAGAGCTCTGGATCGAGTATACAGACTGTCAACTTGACAGCATTGTCAAATGTCAAATTATAAGTGTGATACTTTTGATCCCAGACTTTTTTGTCTGTCTGTTTGTCTGGGCCCTTGTAGCAAAAGCAGGGCTCCATTTTGAATGGATTTTTTTTTAAACTGGTTGATCTGGGATGGTTTTTAGACATGTTTGGTGAAAATAAATCCAAAATGGCCGCCGCCACAAAATGGCGGATTACATATTTTTTCACAACTCCCTCAATATGGGTATTAAATGAAAGGGCTTGACTAGTTGAATACAATACACTATGACAAATTTCAAATCCAAGATGGCCGCCGCCACGAAATGCCGAATTACATTTTTTTACACAACTTAGGCTTTTTACCTATATACTATTTTTATAATTTTGCGTCGGGGTTTTTTAAATTGTTACATATAGCACGAAGTTTGAAAGCACCTCACCTACATCCTGTATATCCTGGGTAGGTTTAGCCGCTACGAGCGCGCGTACTTCAGCGCTTGGTTGAGCGGCTTCTCCTCCTTCATGGAGTCCTTGAGGAGCACGTCCGAGTTGGAGCGCGGGGGTGAACCTTCCGACTCTTGGGTGGAGGGATCCTCCGGCTCGGTACGGGACTGCGAGTCCAATGATGGCCTGGAAAATAATAAGAGTGTAAACCCTTTTTAGTGTTCTGGTCCAATTTTGGAAAAACGAAACACTTATTTTATGGATGATAAAACTAAATGATGGAACAAGCCGATGGTCCACCTGATGTTAAGTGGTTACCTCGGCCTATAATGCATTGCCTCACCGAGCACCACAACTGAGGATGTGCTATGTGATGCACATAAAAGACAAAGGTGTTAAGTCTCATGTGCCTGTAATAGCACCGGTACTCATACCCTTCAAACCGGAACACAGCAATGCGAGCCTCACTGGATTAACAGTTGATTTTGAATATGTTTTTTATAGAAATACTAGTAGTTACCCGCGACTTCGTACGCGTCTACAGTTTCCGTGTACATTATATTATCTGTGCGTGTACCGAACGGATACTTTCAGAAACTTGTCATTACACCGAACTCGTACCTACTGGAATGTCAAACGCTAGTCGTTAGACCAAAGAGATAGTACTACGCCCTGTCAAACTGACGTGACATGACATGACAATGAAATCCTCTTGCCAATTGGCGCTGCTCATCCTTTTCGTTCATTTTATCCTGTAGATCCTGTTAATTATTCGGGATAAAAAGTAGCATATGTGTCAATCCAGGTTACTAACTATATATATGCCAAGTTTCATACAAGTTGGTTCATTAGTTTTGACGTGATTGAAACTCAAACATCCAAACATCTAAACTTTCGCATTTATAATATTAGTAGGATAGGATATACCTATATTTCCTAGTGTTGACCGGAGCCAGGGCGGCGAGGTGTTTGAGCAGGGTGTGCCTCGGGGCTTCGCCCGCTAGCCGCGAGACAGGCAAGTCCACACAAAACGGATTGCGCGTGTCACCCAGGAATGTTGTCTGATAGTTCTCCATCTTTAGAAGAAGTAGGAGAACGTCTTCTAAATCTGCTTCACTGTAATATATGTTAAGGAGTTATAAATGTAATATAATAATGTCATATTGTACATACATACTTGAAAAAAAAATGTGTATAAATAACGTGATAGTATTAAAAAATATAAAAAATAAGATGACAAAATATACAATAAATAAATACATGACAGAAAATACACTCAGGTGTATATAAAATAAACGATATATATAAAAAAAAATACATGATATCAAATAAATCATCATAAAGTTAATATATACTAGTTGTCCTGTGAGAACATAGACCTCGCGAGTCCTTATAACCATGCAGTAACCGACACTTTCCCCTTTCCACTGGCTATATCCAATTTCAAGTGCTTGAATTTTACAAAAGGTACCTATGTAGACTTTTGAGCAGAATTAGGGGTATAAGGTTTAGCGATAACTCGCGTTCCCTTGGTCCTAGGAGGTTGAATATAGTGTCTACGGGTTCATCTCGTGAAGGCGGAGAGGACTGCGTAGTTTCATTGATATAAGTAGGTATAGATTTTCCAAAAAATTCGTCCATATATCACGCTACAGCAAATATCCCTCCACCCCCCCCCCCCCTTTTTTTTTGTGTAGAATGAAGTCCTTAGTGTGCATCTCAAATTTGATTGAATTCCGCCGATTAATAACGCTACAGTAAACTTCCCCACCATCCCCCCCGATGAAAAATCGAGACCGATAAAAAGATTTAAATAAATCAAGGAACATGTGTGCCAATTTTCGTCAAAATCGGTTCAAAAATGCGACCTGTAGGAGAGAACTGACAGACAGATGGACAAAAGCATTTTCTGGCCAATCTCGAAACTGAGACGCTCCGCTCGCTGCGAGCGAGCTCGAAGGGGGGGTAGGGGGGGGTTGTATTCTACTCACCTGGCTGAATATAAGAATTGCGCAAAGTTGATGTTAGAAACGCATCCTTCTTTGTCCTCGCTGTCGGTATAGAGATCAGTTTCTCGATAGTACATGTAGAGGAAATCGTTCAACTGCTTTGCGATCACTGCGCACCTGTCCTTGTCGCACATCTTGGCCGGGGGGCCCTGTGGGACAATATATATATATATGGGTAGGTATTGGCTTCGAAATGTTTTTATTTCTTTGAGAATACATAAGATGCTGGCAGGTTGTGCGGAAAAACTCGACCCAAAAATGGGTTCTGAGCAGATACTTCAGAGAGACAAAGATCCGTTGTAACTACTATACGTGCATAGCGTTAGTACTCTCAAACATAAAAAAACAGGAAAATTCTAAATAAATAATAAATATTCAGGGACATTTCTCTAGTCCCAAACTAAGCAAAACTTGTAATATGGGAACTAAATGCTAGTAGAATACTTATATACTTTTTTTTTGTAAATACATAGTAACACCCAGACATAGAACAAACATCTATGTTTCCACGCACAAATGTTTGTTCTCGGTGGGGATCGAACCCACGACCCACAGCACGGAAGGCAGAGCTGTTACCGACTGAGCTGTGACGCCTGTTAAATAAATAAATAAATAAATATTCTTGGACTTTACACACAACGCCCTCTAGTCCCAAACTAAGCAAAGCTTGTAATATGGGAACTAGATGGCTGATAGAATACTTAAATACTTTTTTTTTTGTAAATACATACTTATCTTACTCTAATATTATAAATGCGAATGTTTAGATGTTTGGATGTTTGTGTTTCAATCACGTCAAAACCACTGAACCAACTTGGATGAAACTTGGCATATATATAGTTCGTAACCTGGATTGACATATAGGCTACTTTTTATCCCGAATAATTAACAGGATCTACAGGATAAAATGAACGAAAAGGATTAGCAGCGCCAATTGGCAAGAGGATTTCATTGTCATGTCATGTCACGTCAGTTTGACAGGACGTAGTACTACCTCTTTGGTCTAACGACTAGCGTTTGACATTCCAGTACGAGTTCGGTGTAATGTCAAGTTTCTCAAAGAAGTATCCGCTCGGTACACGCACAGATAATATAATGTACACGGAAACTGTAGACGCGTACGAAGTCGCGGGTAACTACTAGTTCTAAATAAATAATAAATATTCAGGGACATTTCTCTAGTCCCAAACTAAGCAAAACTTGTAATATGGGAACTAAATGCTAGTAGAATACTTATATACTTTTTTTTGTAAATACATACTTATAATACATAGTAACACCCAGACATAGAACAAACATCTATGTTTTCCACGCACAAATGTTTGTTCTTGGTGGGGATCGAACCCACGACCCACAGCACGGAAGGCAAAGCTATTACCGACTGAGCTGTGACGCCTGTTAAATAAATAAATAAATAAATAAATAAATATTCATGGACTTTACACACAACGCCCTCTAGTCCCAAACTAATATGGGAACTAGATGGCTAATAGAATACTTAAATACTTTTTTTTTTGTAAATACATACTTATAATACATAAGTAATGATAAATGAAATGATTCTTGTTAAAAACTAGTGTGATATCATGAAATAGGATGATGCTAGTGTGGTATCCGTGCTTAGTACTAGATCACCTGTACATTGTAAGGCATGCGCAGCGCTGCGGAAGCGCGCCGCAAGAAGCGAAGCACGAGCGAAGCGTGCTTCGCGGCGGACTCGCTGTGCGGCGCAGAGAGCCGCTTCAGCACGTGCGTCAGGTACAAGCCGAATGCACGACGACCTTCACCCATTCTGAAACAAGTTAATAATTACAATAATAATAAATAAATAAATAAATATTCATGGACATTTCACACGACGCCCTCTAGTCTCAAACTAAGCAAAGCTTGTGATATGGGAATTAGATGCTGATAGAATACTTATATACTTTTTTTTTGTAAATACATACTTATAGTACATAGTAACACCCAGACATAGAACAAACATCTATGCTTGCACAAATGGTTGTTCTCAGTGGGGATCGAACCCACGACCCATAATAATAATAATTACAATAAACTGCCAAATGATTTTAAAGACTTACCAATAAACTTATTTAAATGGAAGCTAAAAAAGTGGTTACTGGACAAATGTTTCTATAATATTAAAGAGTACCTAGATTTTAAGATTTGATTTATTTAGCTTTTTATTATTTTTTGACATACTTATCTCATATTGGAAGAAGAATGGAACTATTAATATTTAAGAAATTGTATATTGACTTGGGTACCTTTCATTTTATTCTATTTATTCGATTTATATTAAAGTTTGCACACCTTCTTGAGGTAGATTGTAATGGATCAAATTATATTATAATAACAACTTTTGTACCTAACCTACACTCACGCAAATAAATGATTTACTATTTACCTATTTACTATTGATTTACTATTTGCATTTTACTATGATAATATTACTGTTATTCTATAGTTACTCCCTAATATAATAAAAACTTGAAAAACCCCCGAATCTTGGACCGATTTTCATCAAACATAGCTAAGAACACTCCCGACTAATTCACCTTTAAAACAAAAAAAAAATCGAAATCAGTTCATCCGTTCGGGAGCTACGTTGCCTCAGACAGAAACATCAAACTTATAACACCCCATTTTTGCTTCGGGGGTTAAAAAAAAGACTGAAAGAAATCGCTACTGAGCGATAAGGTCGCCCAATGTTTATTTAATGCAACCTGTTCTGTTTTTATTTCATATATCACAACGTGTTACATAATGTCCCTAAAAGCCGAAATGGGGCTTATTCAGACCAAACACGTGAATAGATTGGCATGACTGTGCAAAAGTTGAATACAACATGTTTGAAATTTCTATTTTTCTTTTTATCTTAGAATGCAACAACCCTGTTTACTTTGCGTATGTATCCAGCCTGTTAGTACACATACACACGCACCCTCCTATCACGTCGCACCCACACATAGACACTCTAACGCGAATGTAATAATATTTTTAGAAAAAGTTTAGGACGCTTTTCATGTATGAAAAACTTCGAAACATTTAAAGTGATAATACAAACGTTCGGCATGACGTGTAGAATACCCCCCTTCCGGCTTATAGGGACATTATGTTACACCCTGTAGATAAAAGGAGATGAAAGGAAAGTGCATGCTACTCAGATGCGAATGTTAAGATGGATGTGCGGAGTGACGAGGTTAGACGAGATAAGAGAAAAAAAATTATGTTACGAAAAAAATTATGAATATGAGTGTGACTGGGTATGCAAGTAGAGGAAGGCCGAAGAAGATGTGGTTGGATTGTGTGAAAGATGACATGAATGTAGAGTTGACGTACCATCAGCAAAAGTTCTACCTTACCACCTTAAGGGTGCATTTCCTGTAAAACGACTAGCCTTTAATTTTTGAATACCAATAGAAGCAAATTATTTCGGGTGTAAAAGTTATGAAAACAATGGGCCGTCATAAAAATAAATAGATGTTTAGGTTTCTGGTTGGTCAAAATAAGAAGACAAAAGAACAAGGCGGGGTCAGGTAGCTAACTGCTTGCAAGCGAAACAGTTTCAAAAGTGGTAAGGCGGAAATTTTGCTGATAAGTACATGAGTAGATTCAGAGTTGACGAATGATAGGAGCGAGTGGAAGAAGAAGACATGTTGTGCCGACCCCGCCTAGCGCGGGATAAGGGCAGGGAAATGATGATGATGTTACTCCCTGTAGAGTTTAAGGTCGGTACGTACGTGAGTCTCATGCCCTCTAGCAGCTGTCGTTTGACTAGTTCCTTGGCGCGGCGCGGGTCGCGCTGCGGCTGCGGCTGCTGGGACTGCGGCTCGTTGAGAGAGATGGCGGGCGCGCCCGATGTTATAGTCACGGCTTCGTACCGTTTTAATCTACCAATTTAAAAGTATTTGTTAGAATTATTAAAACACTAGCTCCAGCCCGCGACTTCGTCCGCGTCCCGTTTTATCCTGTTGACTTTCCGAGATAAAAAGTAAATAAATAAATAAATAATAAATATTCATGGACATTTCACACAACGCCCTCTAATCCCAAACTAAGCAAAGCTTGTGATATGGGAACTAGATGCTGATAGAATACTTATATACTTTTTTTTTTTGTAAATACATACTTATAATACATAACACCCAGACATAGAACAAACATCTATGTTTTCCACGCACAAATGTTTGTTCTCAGTGGGGATCGAACCCACGACCCACAGCACGGAAGACCTATGTGTTAATCCAGGCTACGAATATGTGTTCAAAGTTTCATCCAAATCGGATCAGTAGTTACAGCGTGATTGAAACACAAATATCTAAACATCCAAAAATTTAAACATCTAAATTGTAACATTTATGATATTACTGGGATAATTGGCGAGATTAAGGGCCTGTTTCACCATTCTTGAGTAACTACCTTTTAAAGCGAGGTCAAAGGATTTATAAGTAGTAAGTACAAGATCTGATGCAATTATAACTAATGTTACTAAGGGCGGCTTGCACAAGAATCGCTAAACGCGTTTAACTCTTAAATAGTATTTAGCGAGTTGTCAAGTCATACAAATACGTCAAATTTAAATCGATTTAGCTGTTAAACACGTTTAGTGATTCTGGTGCAAGACGCCCTAAGGTTAGTAACGCAGGGGTCATAATATAGCTCACCTCTCAGGAGTGTCAGTGAGGCTGGTCGCCGCTGTGGCGTGCTGGAAGTGTGGCAGTACGTGGGAGTGCACGAGCAGGTTGTAGTTGTGAGTCACCACTTGGTACGGAATATTGTTGTTTAGTGAAGTTGAACATACGGGAATGCCGGATACTGGGTCTGTGGCCAAATTAGTATACATTTTTTACTCACGTCTTTTGAAATGGTACTTTTGACTGATGTAGAGAGATCGATAGCTTTCTTTGGGGTCGATTAGAGCGATTAAAGTCAGCATCTTTCTTGAAAGGGGGGTTGATTGAAGCCATGTTCTTTCTTGAGGGGGTTGATCAAAGCCCCCTTTCTTTCTTGAAAAGGGGGGTTGATTAAAGCCCCTTCATTCTTGAAAAGGGGGTTCAAAGTCAAAGTCAAAGTCAAAATTTCTTTATTCAATAAAATCACAAGGATCATTTAGAATAGATTAATTGACGCCTCTCTTTTTTTCTCAAAAAGGGGATAGACTGACGACCCTTTTTTTCTTAAAGAGGTTGACTGACGCCCGCTTCTTTCTTGGAGGTTCGATTGGACGTGCATACTTCACCGTATTTTCTCGAAATTTAGTCACTTTATTGATACCAATAGTGTAGAGTATAGCAACGTTTATGGACTTACCTAAATACTGCGAATACTTCTGCCAAGAGTTCTGACTAGGAAAGATCCTCACGAAACCCCCTCGCCTCGCGTACTGCGCCCTCACAGCCCTCACGAGGCGGAGCTCCTCCCCCGTGAGGGCCGGGGGGGTTCCGTTGGCCCCCGCGACGCCAGCCACGGCCCCTACGGTGGCGGCCACAGGGGGGATCGATTGGCTGTTGCTTTTGTTTCTAACGCACACGTTCTCGGCTGAATGGACGCGACGGCACTGTCACACATTAAATAAGTAAATGTTGGAGGACTTTGCGCGACGCCATTTTACGCAGTCCCGTCTAGTTTTAGGCAAAAATTGTACTCTCGTTACCGATGGCCGATGGATACTTATTTCTTTTTAAATACAAATTTAGATCCAGATGCAAACAAAAACCTTGTGTTTAGACAAAATGTTGGTTTTTATTTATTTACTAGCAGTTACCCGCAACTTCGTACGCGAGTACCGTTTCTGTGTACATTATATTATCTGTGCGTGTACCGAGCGGATACTTCTTTGAGAAACTTGACATTACACCTCATTACACCGAACTCGTACCTACTGGAATGTCAAACGCTAGTCGTTAGACCAAAGAGGTAGTACTACGTCCTGTCAAACTGACGTGACATGACATGACAGCATCTTCTTGCTAAGTTGGCGCTGCTAATCCCGTTCGTTCGTTATATCCTGTAGATCCTGTTAATTATTCGGGATAAAAAGTAGCCTATGTGTCAATCCAGGTTACGAACTACATATATGCCAAGTTTCATCCAAGTTGGTTCAGTAGTTTCGACGTGAGTGAAACACAAACATCCAAACATCTAAACTTTTGCATTTATAATATTTATAATAAGCGTATAATTTATAATAAGCGTAATTCTTTCCTGTTCTAATAAAAGAGTATGTGTTAAGACCAGCTTACCGCCCCAATTCTCATCTTAAGACTAGTGTTCTGTCCCGACATCAGTTCAGTCTTGCACATCGGCATGGCGGGTAGCCCGACCAGCGTCAATGTGTCCGCTAGTAATGCGGATTTCACTCGCGCGTCCAATGGAGATTCGCATGCTAAACTGGAAGAGAATATGATAACTTTATAACAAAATCAAATATGAGAGATGTTGAATTTACAAAAAAAAATTAGAATTTTTAATCACTAAGGGCGGCTTGCACCATAAACGCTACAAGTGTTGAACAATTAAACAGTATTTAGCGAGCTAGAAAATTAAATACCTTGGAGATAAATTGATTTCCAATAACCACGGTTTTAGCATGTCGTCGACGAGAATATCGTATCCGAATAGCTCTGAAATAAATAGAAGAATCATGGCATTAAAAGGTTTATTTCTATAATTAAACTTAGTATGTATTAGAGTTTACAGTCGCGATGGATAGCTCATCTTCTGAGCAGGTATTGTACTTATAGTCTAAATTCACCATCTTGGGCGCCATTTTGGGCCGCCATCTTGGATTCTGGTGCTTTTCTGTTCTGAGCTGTTTTTATATTCATCGCCATTTTAAGCCGCCATCTTGAATAAAGAATCCAAGATGGCGGATTAGCTTGAGGCACGTTTCTAGTTTGATTTCCACTTACCGAAACAGTTGAAGAAGTTAGGCACGAACACCCTGGCAGCTGCTGCGATGGTCTGAGCTGATGATAAGATGGATTTCACGACTAGATCCTCAATGCCAGCCATTAGCGCTGTTGTGTTACGACCAGCTTTACGTAAATGTCGGAGTAGGGCGGATAATGTCCACTTGTGGCCTATGTTTCCAGCATTGGGGTCGTCACATCTGGAATATTTTAATTGTATTTAAATTTTTGTAGTAGAGCTTTTCGTGAAAGAGTTCGTCCGGGTTCAGTACTAGCACCGTACCTATTTCGTAGTGATGCTCGCATTGCTGTCGGTTTGAAGGGTATGGCTGCCGGTCCTATTACACGTACATGACACTTATCATCTTTACGTCTCAGAATGATGGACGCACTGGAATGCATCACATGGCATGCCTTCAGTGGGACGTGCTCAACGAGGTGCATCGCTAAAAATCAAGTGGGCCACTGACCTGAACCATCATGGATATGTATAAAAAAATAGGTTATGGTTGCCGGTGGAATTTACAGGCACAAAGTCAAAGTCAAAAATCTTATATTTAATAAAATCACGCGGATCATTTAGAAAAGTCTTATGTAACTAGGTGATTCTAGGTGCCAGTTCCACGCGACCAGAGACAACATGAAAGGGCAAACTACGACCTGTTTCCTAGCGTTTTTTATATGATCCTTTTCACAAAGAAATATCCATGAGACTGACTTACTTGATATAATCCGTGTGGTACTTATTGATGCTGTAATTGCAGAGATGCATGCAAGGGTTCCACAGGTTCTTGTTGGTAGTGTCATACTTGACAGTCGCGAATCTAACCAGGCCTTCTTCGTAGAGGTAGATTAGGAGGGGATCTGGAATCAGTAATCCTAAGATGTATACTCCTCTCACATTCATATCCTCTTTCACACAATCCAACCACTTCTTCGGCTTTCCTCTACCCGCGTACCCAGGTACCAACTACAGTGAAACATAGATATAAATACCTATAGATGTGACGCACACGTAGAGACGCAAGTCGCATTTATGGCCACCGATTAGTAAAGGTTTGTCTATGTATTTGGCGACAACGACGTTTTCCCCTTTGGGTATCTGCTCTGGCTGAAAGTTTACAAATAAATACCATTGAATAATCGTTTTAGTGTACCATGATTCATAGATTTGGTACAATAGTATTGACGAGCGAAGCGAGCCGCTTCGGAATAATATTATTAAAAGAAAGTAGGACATGTATACAGTGATTAAAAGAGGCGTTGTGCTAACCTAACGTGTACACGATCCAGTTTAAAAAAAACTTAGTAGTGTTATATTATCTGTGGTCATCATCATTCCCCTGTCCTTATCCCACGCTAGGCGGGGTCGGCACAACATGTCTTCTTCTTCCACTCTCTCCTATCATTCGTCAACTCTGAATCTACTCCTCTCACATTCATGTTATCTTTCACACAATCCAACCACTTCTTCTTCGGTCTGCCTCTACTTGCATACACATTCACACTGTGGTGTAACAAAGAAAATAAAAGTGTCAAGACGATATTGTGTCTATAATTTTCTTACGCTATTGACTATGTAGATCCCCCGTCCACGACTAGATGCTGCCGGCTTCACTATCCAAGGTCCTTTAGTCCGATAATGCGTCGAGCACAGCTCTTTATACTCCGCCGGCATGAGGAAAGTGGTGGGGATGAAGTCAAAGTGCTTCAATCCCCGGAAGTACTGCATTTTCTCTATGTTCTTGAAGAGTTTATCTTTGCGGGTTAGTTCATACGATCTGGGGAAGGAAATTCTTTGGTTAATAAGCTGCCACCAGCCCAGTCCAGACAAGGATTCTTTCTCTGTGCCTCTGTAAGCTAATGTTTCTACGTTTGGATTCAAAGAAATGTTTGAAATTAACGTCTTTTATCGGTGTATTTCTTGAAGAATCTCCAAGCAACCGAGGGCATTTTAAATTAGAGGACTTAACCAAAGAAATCCAAGTCAACGGTTGATGATTTATCGACGTAACATCCATCCACGGAGTCTCCCCTTGGAACCGGGATAATGCAGGTGAAGTCACGGCATTGGACCCTACCTAGCCAGATTTCCATGCCGCCCTAAGACCACCTTCGCTCTCAAGCTAAACGACTACTAGAACAAGGATTGATGTGCTCTTTATAAGAAAAAGAACATGGGGAAATGGTTTATCATCTGTAGATTAGTGATAAATCAAAGGGAAAAAAAGAAAGGGAGGGAAAGGTATCAAAGGGCTCGATGAGTTGTAATGCTAAGTTTTGGAAACCTAATTCTACTTTATGAGACAAAACCCTGTGGTACCTCGGGAAATGGTTAATCCTCTGGTTGACAGTGACAGATCTGAGTACATCGAAGGGAATTAGAGGAGCGGACCACATGAGCGTCCAATCCGGAGCGTCAGGGTGAGCCTCGGTCATGCCGTGCGCGTCTAGCAGACACTTCAGCAAGTAGTTCCTACGGTAAACAAGTGCTGTCAGTATTGCTACTACTTACCCTCCAATTTATCAACGAGGCTTCCTTATTGGCTGATTTAATGCTGGTTAAAACGGTTCGGCGTACTGTTCAGCTTCTGTTTATAAAATCGGGGGATTGAGTACCGTATTAGTCTACGCGTTCGTCTGTCTGTCATAGGACTGTCATATTACTCTTTAGCAGGATATGAAAATACAAAGAAAGCTCACGAAAACCAACGACAAGTCTAGTTTTAATCCATTAGTTTAGTTTATGACTGTGAATATGGACATCTGTACAAACGAATTGTTCAGAACTTGAAGTTAGAAACCTTGAGAACCTTTATGGGACCCGTTAAAATTATCAGGACTGTCTTCTAGATTTGATATCTATGTGGGGTGTCTGAGCTTGTAGACATTCGGCATATAGAAATTGTCTAATCGGGAAATATAAATTGTATTTGTGTAAGTTTAAAATGTAAGCAATACTGACAGAACTTACTTTTTGCTTTTTTACTTGTATAATATCAAAAGATCTTTCAAGGATACTCACGTATTCCGGTCATTGAACTCCAAAACACTATGGTAAAATGTCATGGGACATGCACATGGTACATCTGATGTAGGTAATCCAAATTTACAAGATAAGCAGGCGCACATAATGTACAACAGACATGAAATTTTAGCGCGATGAAACGCCAATGCCCATGTATCTTTCCTCTTAAAACCTCACCTTGAAAATTGGTTGACTCCGTTAGTAAGGAGTCAAGCATCTCACACAGCTCTTGAAACCAAACCAATACCAATTTCGGGATGCAATATTTCAGGAGTACTTAGGTTTGGGGCACAGACCTGACCACGGCTGTTTGAAGTCCTTAGAACCTGGACCTGTTTCCTGAACGCTGTTTGAAATAGTCTGTTGGGTTTCTCTGTCAGCCAGCTAAAATATATAAATGGAAACCTGCTGTTACCAAAACTCACCTAGGAAAATGGTTGACTCTTTGGTAAGGAGTCAAAGACCTCAACACGTCAGGTTTGGGGTGCAGTCCTGACCACAGCAGGTTGAAGTCTTTGGAATCTGGGACTGTCTCCTGAAGGCCATGGGCTTGGAGTAGCCGATGGAGGAGTTTTGTTTCTGTGTTCACCAGCTTATAGCTGATCTTTAGAAGGCGGGCTGGCATGTGGTTGCTATCTAATACCTGAAAGATGACCAGTTTGCATTGCATGATCAATGGTTAATAACGGTGATTTTATTGACGAGTTTAACTAAGAAATACATAAAATGGAATGAGCATCGGAAGGCATCTTGTAAGATAGGTATCGTTTTCAAACCTCTCTCAGAGACAACTTCAAAAATTCCATTTTCATACCATACCCACTTTTTGCTAATACATGGGTTTAACCCATCCCTATTGATATAATGCTGATAACACCACCTGTAGATTTTGGACCACCAACTGCTGCTGCAGTCCGGTTAGAAAACTCACCTTAATACTATCAACTTCTTTAACTAGTAGATGCTCGGAGTCATCGCTGTCTAGGACAGGTGACGAAGTACGCGCTTTGCTCTTTTTACTCTTCCCTTTGCTCTTCTTTCCTTTTCTGTCTTCTTTGATTTGGTCTGAAAATTAAGAAGTACAGAACACATCAACGTGCTCCTGTTTACAACCTATTACGTATGTAATGCTTACTGCTGTAGAATTGAGCATCTGTGCAATTACGCATATGGACTGTCATTTTTTGAGGGGATGCAGGCACTACTTTTACAATACCTTTCGGTGGGGGTGGTGGGTCTTCCGGCGGTTTGATGTTAGCAGTCGTATTCTCGATATTCAGATGTTTCTTCAGCGTGATCTTGCTCAAATCGTTCAGAACGTCCTCTATATCTCTCTTGTGTTCCACTGGCTCGTGACCCTGCTCTTCAATGGACTCCGTTTCAGGGAGTTCAGCTTCGGACACGTGTCTGACCACATAAGCTTGACCGGAAAACTTCTGGCTGTTCCCAAACGTTTCCATCACATCATGCATTATGTTCTTCGGCCTAACGTTGAACGAATGAGGGTCAGAAACGAGTCTTCGAGCCATGTTTTTCGCCTTGTTAAGCAGGATTGTAGTCCCGGTATTATTTCCAATGGTTTTCGTAGTAGATTCCATAGAAGGCGTCCGCGAAGCTAAGGTACATGATCTGAAGACCAGAACTGCGCCTTTAGAGCCCATGGGCCCGCCGGATACCCAGTCGGTGACCGAACCTTCGCGTTCCTTTTCTCTCCCGTTTGCATCGTCGCCATTTTTTCTCATGCTGTCTTGTTCTGGAGTTGCGGTTTGGAGGCCCGAGGTAGACGGATTCGAGGTTTCTGATGATACATGTGGACTGGAAAAGAAATAAAAATAACGCATTATTGTTTGTGAAGTATGACATATAGGATGAATAATCATTTCGTCAGAGTCCATTATTCTGACGAGAATCATAATAAACAATCAGGTTGATGTAACTTTTGGTATCCGTTGAGTCCGTCCGAGTAGGTACTAGGTACCTGCAGCTAAATCTTAGGGGCAGTGGTGATATTAATAATGGTTTTTCCCAGAACCCAACAAAGGAGTTTCAAGATAAAAAAAATCTATGAAATGTTTCGCCTACTGAAGCATTTTAGCTTGTAAACTATGCTGGTATGTGAGAGAGATAATTCCAGCAGATGATGTCAGGCTGAGCTGATGATGATAATGAAGTTAGCCTCATCTTTACATCAACCAAGCTACCTTTTCTAGGTAGGTAGAGAGGACTCGTATGCTAATAAAAAACTCATGCACGACTCAAGTATACATTTTAGACCCTTTTCAATAATCTGTCAAAAAATCTACATCAGACTTGAGAATTGTTTCAGAACACGAGCCTAGGATACCTACAAAGAATACACTTTTCTGTACATATTTTAAAGCAAACACTATGTAACAAGACCTAAAAGGTATTACAAAGGAGGCAGTAAATGCATAACACATGATGGCAAGCATATGGTCGGTGAATAGGCGATTGTAGACCAAACATGGCGAATGGAGACCAATGGGCCGTGTGGCCGATTTATTCAGTCGGGCAGTGCCGACCTTGTGCCAATCATTACATATTACATTACAGTGCGTTTTGATGCAATCCTAATGGCGATCGGTGGTTTTTGCATTGTAAATGGTGACCCCAGCAAGTAATGCTCTGCTCGCGTGGTTAAAACAAAGCAGGCATCGTGTTCCCAAGTCCTTGCTCGGTGTTCAATATTATACAAACTATTACGAGTTTACGACAGTTTGTCTGTTTAAAACAATGCCACATTTGGTGTTTCGTGTGACAGACACACGCGAAACTATAATACCTAAAGTTACAGCAATTTTAACTTAATTCCTATTGCATATGGTTTAGAACAGGGAAACTTTGGGAAGGTTTTATGTTTTTAACTTTTAACCCCAATTTTACAAAAGGTAAATCTATCTAGAAAATGCTGTAACACAATATTTCTTACAAAACGTTTTTCGAGTTTACGACAGTTAGGTAGAAGACATTTTAACCGCTAAATTATCTAGGTTGACCAACTTGGTAATATTCAGGCCACAAACAAAATTATTATCAGAGGAAAAATCAAGGTTAATTATTTATAACTGATTGATGATTAAACGAATTGTAATATTTTGATAGCTGTCATTGTCAGCTTGATGCATTCGCGCGTCATTCTGTCTGTTACCTAGCATAGGTTACTGACCTCCTATTGGTCCTTATAGGGTTCATTCACCTAAAAACAATAGGTAACGGAAATAATTCGTATTTTTGTCGTTACATTAAAATTTGACCTTAGCGTCATTGCAGATTGAGAAGTCGAATTGTAAACTTGATCTTACGCGAATTAAATAGAGTACATTTTTATCGTTTCGGAAAAGGCTAAATATCTTTCGTAGTGTTTTTCTCGAATAGTACTTATCTATTTAAATTTGCTTGCGATCACCACAAATTAGCATCTTAGTTTTGCCCCACTGTGTACCCAGCTGATGTGTAGTCTAGTGAACCTGCGACGGAGCCCTATCCAGTGCCTTCCACGTAGCGGTTAGGTACAGGACCCTGAAGAGTTCGAAGGAGAAAACTAGCTAGCGAGTACCTTGACAATCTGACGGACCTGTCTACCGAAACGTTCTACTGGATCCTCTTCATCACCCAGGACATACAGGTACGTGGGACGCTATTCTTACATCCTGTCTACGCAGTTTATTGGTGCTAGGATCTAGTTTGTGGTTTTATCGTGTCGTTGTCGTAAACCTAACTTTAGGGTAAAATAATCGTTACAAAAATACAGTCCACTTAATCGTTCATTTTGGTCCTTCGAGCCGGATTTAATTGATAAAGCAACCTATGTACATTTTGGTCCATATTAGGCGGATTTATTTGTAAAATTAACCTAAGGACATTTGGCCCGTGAATCACTCATAAAAATACTAAGGTGACTTACGGCACATTTTGTTCATTGCTATCTATTTAATTAATCCACAAAACACTTTCTAGTCGTTTTAGTTCGTTGTAGTTACTTACGGAGCATTTTTCTGAATACATTCTTACGTGTCGTTTTGTTATATTTCAATTTGTCGTTTTCGGAAATATAATAAAAGCGTAGGGTAGTTCTGTAAAGATTCGTCCATAGTAATTATTTTATTTTGTGTTTTTTTATTTCTGTCAGTTGCTTGATGATTAGCTGTCAGTTAATTTTGTCGTTTCGTAACTGTCACTGTCAAGTGATTGACGGTTGTAAAATTATTCGTTCGTTTCGTTCATTCTTTACGTGAAAATAGTCACGTCTATGGATGTTTGTTTGTTTACCTGTTTTATTTTGTAAATAAAACTTTGAGATTTCGTTACTTGCGATGTCTACGAAACCAGAAAATGGTATACAGTATGCCTTGCTTGGTGATCAAGACAGAATCACGCGCGATGATGCTAAGATGAGGATAGATTTGTTAGAGGCATCAGATCTTAGTGGCGTGTGTGAGGATGATGTTTCGCCGGTAATTCAGGTGTTTCACACAGCACAAAAAAGGTTGTTAGCCAAGGTGTCGGTGTCAGATCAAAGAGCCGTATTCGCTTATACTATTGACTTCGACAAAAAGGTACGCAGTATCATGAGCCGATTACGGAAACAGCCATTTCAAAAGCCGCCTACTATAAACAGTCACAAATTATCGCTTGTGGTGGCTCCAAAACAGGAATGTGTTGTTTGTGCAGAGGTAGGACATACAGTAGAGAGTTGTACAAGTTTCTTGAAGCAGTCGGCTACTGACAGACTTCATGTAGTAAACAAGATGAAGTTATGTATGCTGTGCTTAGGTCCATCTCATTCAGTCAACAGGTGTATGTCTCAAGCAAAGTGCAATGAGTGTACTAATGGTCACCATACACTGCTACATGTTGATGAAGTGGTACTAAAAAGTTGTACCGAAGATTGTACCAGAAGTTGTACCGAAAGTTGTACCAGTTGTATCACAACCTTCACCGTTACAACTTGCACTGGACGCTCGTGTCCCACACTCTGAAGTTTTGTTTCCAACGGCTACAGTCTTAGTAAAAAATAGATTTAATAATTTTGTTTGGGTACACATTCTACTTGATAGTGCTAGTACATGTAACTATATTACTAAGGCATGTGCACAGCGCCTAGGATTAAAAGTTGATTATCATACTCAGTCGGTGAATGGGTTAGGTCAAGGTTCAACTGACACACTTGGATCGGTTCACTGCGAGGTAACTCCTACAAGTAGGGACTCATCACACAAACTATTGCTGGAGGCTTCTGTGCTTCCAACAATTTGCTCGGTTATGCCAGCCGAGGAAATTGATTTTTCGTTGTGGCATCATATTAAGGGGTTGGATCTCGCTGACCCTGGTTTCAGCAAACCAGCACCGGTTGACATACTTGTTACTGTCAATGGGTTCACTTCAGCCTTGCTGCCTGGTATCGTCAAAGGTAGGCATGGTCAACCCATTGCTATCCCCACTACTTTCGGGTGGATACTGATGGGGGAGTGCATGGTGGCTGCTGATTCTTCTCGTTTGTTCGCATCGAGCTTGACTCGAGATAACTCAAGGAACAGGTTTTGGGAGCTGGAAATTGTCGTCCCGCCCAAACCTGTAGCACTGTCCAAGGAGGAGTTGGCCTGTAAAAATAACTCAGGTTCTACTTGTCGTCGAACTCCTCAAGGTAGGCTACTAGGACCTCTGTCGTTTAGTGACTCTCAGAGCAAGCCTCTATTGTCGAGCTCTAAACAAATTGCACCTACACACCCTCAGTTTAAGGCTGCTTGTAGCAAATTCAAGCCCGACTATTTGCAGATCGGCCACACGGAAGTGGTCGTTCCGCCTTCATCGAATGTCGGTCATTTCAATTATATTCCACATCAAGGGATTCTGCGAGTTGGTTCAGCAACGCCGTCGCTTCGGACGGTTTTCGATATTGCTCGCACCACGGATGGAGATACCTTTCATGGATTGCTACCAGCTAATTTGGTCCCGTGTACAACATGGTGGTCGGGTCCAATAAGGCTGTTCCTTCCTAAGGACGACTGGCTACAGTTGTCACGGCTGAGCGATGGATCTGCGCTGGAAGAACTAAAGATTTTGAGCCTAGGTACGGCTAATAATGCCGCCCTTGTCGAAGGGTTTCTAAATCGGTTCTTCTCGGATAAACGGATCGTCAACGTCCTGGCACATTACTCGCGGAACATGCACAACTTAAATCTAAGCACTTGGTTGATCGGTCGTTTGTCGTGTGCTCAAACGAACCACGTCACAGAACTCGCTGTGAACCATGTTCAAGAAGAAGCACTTGCAGCTGACCTTCGCGCTATCACCAAGGACGCTCCGTTTTCGCTCGCGGAAGCTACTCGCAGATTGTGTCCTCCGTTTGATACAGGTGGTTTATTGAAGGTGGGCGGTCATTTTTCGCAAAGTCAGCTGGGCTACGACCGGAAGCAAGTTTTGTTGTTGCATCGAGCCCATCATCGAACTCCATTGATCACTGAAGAACAGCTTCGTATTTTGCATTCGGGATCGCAAACGTTGCAGCTGCTGTTCGCCTCTGACTGGTGGATCCTGTTGCCAGAGCGGTCAATCAGATCAATGCGGTCGTCGTGTGTAGAACGCTTTGGAGCAAACTCTCGTTCACTAGTTCCTCCTCGAATAGGAGAGCTACCTCTTCGTTGTATTAGCCAGCTGAAGCCATTTTCGTCTGCTTCAGTTGGTTACGCTGGCCCGTCCGATATTTCTTTCGGACGTGGTCGACGCACGTCTCAAGGATTCGTGTGTCTTGTCGTGTGTACTGTTAATACAACAGTGAATTTGAAGCTCGTTCGTGAGCTTATGTTCGAGGCCTATCGTGCACGCCTCTGGCATTTCATGGCCCACAGAGGCCGTCGTCTTAGGTTGGTGTCTGACCGAGGTAAAACTTTTATGGAAATCAGCGGGTTGTCAACTTTGGCGTCCCAGGCAACGCAGAACGAACAAGTTTTCGTGTTTAACCCCCCAGGCAGTCCACATTTTTCGGGCTTAGCTGAGGCTGGCGTTAAGCCACTGAAAACACATCTTGCTCGTATCGTTAGTTCGCAACGCCTGATGTACGCAGAGACTAACATACTGCTGACATTAATAGAGGTGCTGTTTAGTTTGAAGCCATTGTTTCCTCCTAGCTCGGACCCAAACGACTTAGCAGTTCATCACATTATATTATGTAAAGTTATTACATTTCGAATCGCTACGGGTGATTGTATACTTTGGATGTTTTCCTCACCTCAGAGCATAACATCCGAATGTTAGGCCTCCTATTTTATAGTTAAGTGTTAAGTTTATCATAACTTAATTTATTATTATTTTTTTTTCGTATATTTTAGTTATTTTTTTCGTGTTGTTTTCACCTCTATTGTTAAGTTATTATTAACTTGGTGAAAATACTGTGTATTTTGGTGGTCGGAATGTTCAGTTTTGATAGCTGTCATTGTCAGCTTGATGCATTCGCGCGTCATTCTGTCTGTTACCTAGCATAGGTTACTGACCTCCTATTGGTCCTTATAGGGTTCATTCACCTAAAAACAATAGGTAACGGAAATAATTCGTATTTTTGTCGTTACATTAAAATTTGACCTTAGCGTCATTGCAGATTGAGAAGTCGAATTGTAAACTTGATCTTACGCGAATTAAATAGAGTACATTTTTATCGTTTCGGAAAAGGCTAAATATCTTTCGTAGTGTTTTTCTCGAATAGTACTTATCTATTTAAATTTGCTTGCGATCACCACAAATTAGCATCTTAGTTTTGCCCCACTGTGTACCCAGCTGATGTGTAGTCTAGTGAACCTGCGACGGAGCCCTATCCAGTGCCTTCCACGTAGCGGTTAGGTACAGGACCCTGAAGAGTTCGAAGGAGAAAACTAGCTAGCGAGTACCTTGACAATCTGACGGACCTGTCTACCGAAACGTTCTACTGGATCCTCTTCATCACCCAGGACATACAGGTACGTGGGACGCTATTCTTACATCCTGTCTACGCAGTTTATTGGTGCTAGGATCTAGTTTGTGGTTTTATCGTGTCGTTGTCGTAAACCTAACTTTAGGGTAAAATAATCGTTACAAAAATACAGTCCACTTAATCGTTCAACCATTGTATTTTTTCTCGTGAAAATATATTTTAACATATTTTACAAAACATTGACCGTGACAGACCCGCTCACTAATATCCATTGTTTTTTGAGGCTATTGCAATCTCTTGACCACGATCTAAATGTTTTAGACCTTCGTTGCGCTTAGTTCATTAATTGTGTCAAAAGGTATATAATTATGGGTCGTTTCCTTCGTTGCTATTACGATTTCAAAGCTCACAGTCATATCTACTTTATTTCACACAGTAACCGTAGTCTTGAGTTTTGTTTTGTTGATCGAAACGGGTATCGAAAAGCGACTTGCGAGATATTTAAAACCCCGATAAGCGCATTTGCTGCCGTAGCACACATATACAAAATACTCACTAAGTATAAGTTAGTTGTTCAAATTTTTCATTTATTTGTTTATTTTTGTTTTATGTGTACCTACCTGTTTTGTTTTATTTCTGTGTCGTTACTCTGTATATAGTGTGTTGTGGTAGTAATTAAACGTTTGCCTATGTCTAAGCGCCTATAACGGGATATTTGCAAACGATTTTTCTCCATACAAAAATGGCTAGTTTCTCGATTCTCGCTTTTCGGAGATGATCAAAATAAAACTCAGACACCTCTGGCCAATGTTATATTATGGAACTATGATCAACAATAACAATTAATTTAAGACATGTATTTCTAAATGCCGATACTTTTCGAAACCTTTTGAAATATGTTTAGACTAGAATAAACATTGATGATTTCTGTGTGTCGATTTATTTGCCATGACGACATTTCACTGTTAGCACTGACCTAATGCCATGGGATTACCTAATCACACCAATTGCCAAGCCTTTTTTTTAATCATGCCAAGCCCGCGAACTTTTTGCTCTATTTTAAGCAGAAATGACCTAGTATTCGGTAAAAAAAATACTCATATTGACTGCGTAGTTGAAAATGATCAAACTAAATTAGAATTAGAAATAAAAAATTGTAAGGTTTCACTGACAAATTACAAGAATGCATTTTTTTTTATATAAGAAATAGAATGTCCTTTCGCCACAATCTCTCACTTGATGGTAAATGATAATAAGGCTGACGATGGAGCAGGTCAGTCTAGATACCTACACACTTGCCTTGAAAAGATCCAGATACAATAATTCGGTTGTAAAAATGTTGTAATACTACGAATGGAGTTTAGAAAAAAATGTTCGAAATTTATGAACGGAGAACCGCATACAATCGTAAAATTATTCAACGACAAGCAGCAAAGAGATTATCTCACATCAAATGTAAGACAAACGGAAAGTTTTAGTTAAGAAAGTTTTTAATAAAACATCGTATAAATTATGTTCTTTTTATACAAAACAATACATTCTTACTTACATGGATTTTACTATGCAACCACCTAAGATTTTTAAATTATAAAAATATTTTAAAATTGACTATGCCGCTCATTGTACTATATTGTTTTTGTTTGAATATCTATCTCTGAGTGTACAATAAAGAATTATTTATTTATGCAAAAGTGGGCTTATACCAAAACGTTTAGATTTGCCTCTGACTCCCCTAGTTATAACCGAAATACTAGTTTATATACAGCAAAGCGCCAAAGACTATTCACAAAATATACAACAAGAAGTCTACCTATCTGAACCGTGGTAAATGTAAGACAATGGATCGATGACCTACGAAAAACCTACTCAAGTATTCCAGTCTCGCGTCCTTTCCCGATTGGTAGGTGGGAGGAAGTTGGATGAAATTAAAAGGTTCCTACTTGGTATGATTGCGAAAAAATCAGCAATTAATATAATAGGTCTGTAGTATCCCGCAGAGTTTTGTAACCACTAATATTATAAATGACAAAGTTTAGATGTTTGTGTTTCAATCACGCTTTAACTACTGGCCCGATTTGGAAGCAACTTGGAATATATATAGCTCGTAACCTGGATTAACACACAGGCTATTTTTTATCCCGGAAAATCAACAGAAGTCGCGGGCAGAAGCTAGTACTTAAAGACGGTATTCTTATTAATTCATAATGACCGGAGTTGCATGCAATTTGATTATGCTTCACACACATTCGGATTTTGCCGAATGAAACTGAACGGCCTCAGAATTCCGTCTCAGTAATGCGGAATGTTTACCTTCCAAAATTTCTAAAACGGAATTCATAATCGGAAGTATTCCGACTGTATTAGGCCACCAGCGCCAACGTTAACTCTTGGCTCAAAATAACGTACGGTACGAAGACGATAGCAACTACGAAGTCTCAAGTCACTTGAAAGTCATGAATATTATATTTAACAAAATATGTAGCAGAAGAAAGTGGTCTAGAAGTTTATTAATAGTAAGTGGTCGAGATAATTAAATTCCTAGTGAAAAGCTGTATTACCTACGTTTCTAAATATAGTACACCAGTTTGAAGAGCACCAACTTTCCATCAGCGGAGTCTTGTGAAAAAAACTCCGGTTAGTATACTAAAAGCATTTATGTCATGCATGTAAGTCCACTTTACTTTTGTAAAAAGCCTTTCTGGATGGTTAAATTATATTATAATCATTTAGTTTCTTTCTAGATTGGACAGATTTGAGTAAGTTGATAAATGAATTTTAGAGATAAAGCCTCGAATGTTTTAATTGAATAAATCTTGTAATATTTTAAACAAGAACACACCAGAGTTTAAATCATTATTATGACTATCAAACTTAAGTTCTAATATAGGTGAACAAAGACAATGCTTTGCCGCATTTAATTTGTGCGATAAATAATTAATCCATCTACTTGATTTACCGATAGCCGAAAGGTAGACCTACCCGCTCCGCAGCCGGTCCCAAAGTACCGAATTCCGGGATCACTGCAAGGGGAAGAAATAAAGAGGGAAGAGGGTAGCGTGTTGAAGAGTATCGATCCCTCCTTATGTCGAAGGGAGAAACCCTTGACACAGACCACCTAACAGTTCCTAAACAGCAAGGATGTAAAACCACAGATACTACATAGCTAGTATGAAGGGGCAAGGAGTACACGGAGGTAACTTTGAACACGCACTGACGAATTCATAGGATGTTTTTACGACGGTAATAATTTCCTGAATTTCCCCGCAAAGTAATTGGGATATTGGATTGGAATCCTTTAATCGGTGTGAGGAAGTTTTCCGGTAAATGAATTAGGTATGAGCCTTTATAAGGGCTTGACGAAAATGAATCGCATAAATTATAAGACAGTATTATTTGTCTACTATTTGAAAGAATCACGTTGTTGGCGTGAACAGAGTAATCGATAGCTTATTAGTTGGCCCTGAAAGTGGCTAGTCGCTTTCTATTAAAGTTTCATTAGATATCGACTGATAGATACCTACATGATTGTCAACTTTTTACCTTGATTCGATCATAACTTTTTGCTTTCCTATTTTACTAGCCAAACTTCGAATCCAGGAATTTTGCTAAACGATTTTACATGAAATTCCCTGCTATGGTTTTACACATCTCTGGTTTAAGTAAAAGGATGCTATTGTCCCGTCTATGCCAATAAATGGAAAGAACGACCGGCTGGCGACAGACGCAAATAGAAATGCAAGTAAAACAGCGACCATTGCTCGATTTGCCCATGACCCGTCTACGCTAGAATTAGGAATGAAATCACACGCGGTAAACCGTTCTGGATATATCATCCTTGGAATGAGTATGGATGAAACTAATAACACAGTAGTTAGTCAGTATGCTTTTGCATGCATATCATAAAAACTACGTCACGGGAGAGAAAACGTAAAAGAAGGCACCATAACGAAACCAGTTCGAACATTAGCTGATCATCTCGGCCAACTAGGCATTGCCAAAGGTTTCAGAGCAAATATTAATTAATTTAAAGTTAATCCAAAAAAATCTGGAGTAACAAAAGTTGTAGGATAGTCTACAACTTCTGGGGAATAGTTACAGTAATTTCAATTCCAGGACATTTCCCAGTTATCGTGAATCATATTGGATGGAGCAGTTCCATGCCAAATTGCTCCCTAAAAACAACAAAGGGATTCTCTCGTGCCGACGGTCGTAACTTTTAGATGCAAGCAGCGATACGTAGTGTGGTAATAAATAATGGAAGAAATAGCGTACAGAAGTTTCACTTTTCATGGTATTTTAGCTTTGTCATGGACTATGTGAATCATGCATAAATCCAGACACAAATTCAGCAAAGAAAATAACAATCTTGACGATGAATTGGACTTGGTTTGCAGACTCGATTTAACCATTATGATTATGATGATCGAGCTCAAGCCAGACCGTCATTGTTTCTTAGCTTGTGTTATACCGGCTGGAGAAAGGTGTATATTTCTAGATGTTTGCCTTGCACGGATTGCACCTATCAAATCATGCGAATCGAATTTAAATTTGTGGAAGTTAGAGCCCAATTTACAATGGCAAACGGCTTGGAGTGACGCGTCTAGTACACGTCAATCAAACGCACATGCTACGGTGATGCATGAATCAGGTTAATCAATGGCTGTTCCGCATGAGCAAATCTTCCAAACAGACAACTCAGCAGTTTTCGTATTATTTACCGTGAGGAATTGCATAAGCCTTTGAAGATTCAGCAGAAAGGCTCGGAGTCTTCGCACTGGGAAATAAAACTACCAGTGTCTTCGTTACCTCCATGAATCGTTTCTTATGATAGAAGTTTAAGGTCCGGTTACCGTACGTCCATAAAACCTATGGAGATGTATAGTGTAAGAAGACGACTCCAGAACCAGGACGACTGCACATCCATCATGGAAGACGACATAGCACACTATCAATATAAATTGATTTATAACTGGTCAGTAACCTTACCTCCTCGGTTTTAAATGCTCGTTTTACAACCCGAAACCAAGTTTTTATACAGCCCCATTTTCGCCCGAAGGGCTAGCGTTATTCCCCTCAATTTCCCACCTTTAAAAATTAGGGTGTATGCAGTGTAGGGGTAGAGTTCGAGCTCATGCGGTGCTAAAGTCGATAGGACAGGTAAAGTCACGTTGTAAGGATTAGCATGTTAACATAAACGATATCTTCAACTAGCGTGCCATCGTCTGGTTAGAATTCTTAGAATATGGTAATATGGATTATGGTATGTGGTTCTGTCACGGTACTGATCTCGTAAAAGCGACATGTGAAACTATGGGGTTA
This sequence comes from Gandaritis pyraliata, assembly GCA_947859175.1. Lineage (NCBI taxonomy): Eukaryota > Metazoa > Arthropoda > Insecta > Lepidoptera > Geometridae > Gandaritis > Gandaritis pyraliata. Next base: position 1,332,717 of record OX401867.1, on the reverse strand, counting down.
GCGATTAGCGAGCGCAGAAAATCAGGAGGTATTTGAACTGTCTGGTTGCTGAAGCTTTTATTGATGGACAATCAGATGTGCTTAAAAGTTGATGATAATTTTCGCCATCATTATCGATGTCTCAATTTAATTAAATTAGACAACACATATAAATTTGGGATATCGGTTAATTGGGATAATTGACAGACTTCATTTTTGATATTCAGCTTATACATAGATCAGAAAATAGGGATGATCCAAGATCGTCTAGATATACTCTCGTCGACTTATTCAAAAATTTGTTGTGCTAAATCTATTTATAAAATTACTCACACGAAAACCTTTCCCATCGCGTATCAGAAATCGAGTAACACGTGCTCGAATCTCCCCGACTGAGTCACCGGTTGCAGTGTCGCTAATGTAAACAGTGCACAGTTACCACAGCACTGGCTGATCGTCTGCTACAATTGGCGCGATAGTAAGCGCACGTCAGTCACGGACGAGTGCCGGCAAGCGACTGACCGTAATGTCGAGTATTGTAGTGTAAAGTAGTGACTGTGAGTGCTCTGTGCGACGGCTACGCGATTCTTTGGCTGCTCTGACTATGGTAGCGGTCTGTCTGTACTCCCTTCAGGCCTTGTACTATCGGAAAACTCTTGCCATACACATCGTTCGTATAAGACTTTATACTCGCGACGATGCGATACGATACTCGGAATTTTGTCAGATCGATTCCTAATCGACGACTGCATTCTGGTGGTTGTTCTTTCAGTCGTTTTCATGATATGCGACCGGCAGCCGGTAAAATTGCGATAGTATTTGTACGCGTATCGCGAATTTCATAAGTCACAAAAGATAGTTTGAATCTATATCCATTCCAAGTATGACAGTCAATGGTAAATCAATCATACACTAGTGACATTTCAAAAAGATAGAACCGTCATAAAATTATATTAAAATTCTGTAAAGGACATCAATTTATTCTGCGGACTGTACTTTTACTGACATAACATAACTATTATTTCAACGGCAAAAAAGTACAAGTTGCTTGAAAAATCAATTGAAGATTGAAGCTCAATGAAAAATGGGTGATCAAGAAGCGATGTCTCTTATCAGAATCTTATGACATGATATCACAATGTGCCATTATGCATTTTATGGTGTGACCCAATTTCGTAACAAAACAAATGGACTATCTATTACAGATTTAATGGTATATTGATTGTTGAGCATGGGTACAACAGCCCAAACAGAGCATGCTTCAATGAGCACCGTGTGAACCCCTCCTTAATAAAGGGGAGTGTACACTGCAACCAAGATTATCAACATGCTCCATTGTGTGATTGTGTGTAAGCATAGCATGTGAGAATAGTGTTAATATAAAATTCTACATAAATTACATAGAATAAGAATATAATTAAATTACTTGGAATCCAGAATTTCAATAGTTTATTTAACTTTGATATTAGAGTTTTGACAAATAGTTAAAAAAAAAAAGTTGCTGTGTTCAGTCATATATCTTTTTTTTATTCTGAGTGTATTAGGAACTGTGTCAATTTAAGGCCCATATTCCAATTAATTGCATAAACACTGATCCAAACTCAAGCACAGATTTTTGTATGAAAATCTCTACTTAAATCTATGCCCTAAGTAAACATTTCTTTACGAGAATACAACCGTAGGATTGGGATTCCAATAGGTTATTAGATTACTTAGTGTTGTATACAAGAATATTTTGGATTCCAAGCATTATAATAAAATAAATAAATACAAATAGTTTTACAAGAATAGACCTTGTATGTGGACGGTTGTGGTTGCATTTTGTGTGTACTTTAGGTATATCGTCTGAGGCTCGTTTATGAGACACACTCTCATCTTCAGGCTCCATAGCTATAGCAGTGAAATAAAAATATATTTAATAGTACATTATACTACACATAGGTACTTAAAATAATAATAAAAAGTACCTACATTTAATTTGGGAGAAAATATTAAACATTCAGATTTATCTTTTATTACCTTAGAGTTTCAGAGCTATAAAGACAGGTGGTAGGTAATTACCTATGTAAATAGGAGTCGCTGTAGGATACCTACGCTAATCGGCTCAGCTGATCAGCTGTAATGAAGTACATAAATATGTAAAGTTGTTATAGTGAGAACGCGAAAAATCGAATACTCCACAACAACCATACAGAAAGTAACATGTTCGTAGCGTCCACAGTTAACTGCATAAGGAAATAACATCACAACATTCACAAATCGATAGCAATGCGGCATTTTCTGGACAAAAATAATGCAGATGACATTCTGCAGTTTTAGCAAAACAGAATCGAAAATGCTATATCTACTCACGATTCACTCTTCGCCGGTGGTACTGTCGGACGAAGATACTTGTAACACAAATAATTTCACATTTCTATTTTTCTCAATTTTTATTTATTTTACAAAAAGCTTGCTCACAAAAATTTTGACAAAATGTTTCAAATCAAAACTTTCATTTCAATTCAAATTCGGCACACGCACGCGCGGTGTCACTTGTCACTGGTTTGAATTGTCAAGTGTCATGTCACTCAATTTTTTATATTTATATTGCCACTTTACTACACGAGAAAGCTTCCAAATAGGTATAAAATGAACGATTAGACGGTTGCTATAAAAAACGTAGAATATTTCAACTAAGTTTAGTGCATTACCTACAACAGATGGCCGCCACCCATCACGCAAAAAGGGCCCGCTTGCGGCCTAATTGCGGAAAATGGTCCGCCCTACAAATACAAGTACCCACAATAGATTGAATTTTATATGCCAAATACAAACTTCAGTTTCAGTTCAACTGGATTTCAGTTTAAATTTTTTCACACAATAGTAGCTTTTTGAAAAAATGGCAGGCAGTTTCCAATGCTACCAGCTTCAGAAGACGTGAAGACTTACTATTTTGGCAACTTTAACTAAGTTGAAGGGATCGTACGAAAGAGAAGACGATTATGATAACTCATCGAAGTCATCAATCAATCAATGAGGTGACGAGTAAACCTCTGCAAATCAGCAAATAAACATGAAAATTATTGAAGATCATCATTTATTTACAAAGAAAATTACGACTTATACAGTATATTTTACAATATTTAATATATTTTATGTAAAAAACACGCGTGAAGCAGTTGAGCTATCTACACACTGAAAATTATTGTATGGAATAAAAATAGATTGACTGTCATAAACATTACATAATTTGGTTTTATGGTAGTTTATTTAAAGTTGTAGTGGTAAACCCAGAACCGAATGACATGACAATTCATTTTGGCTATTCGTGTTTTGTTTGAGATATTTTCCGATTTTTCTTAATAAATCCATAGTAACACAAAAAGAGAACAATGGCCGCTGCCACAGCTACGCTAGAAGACCAGTCCATCTGGGAGGATGGAGAGGAAGCGCTCAGCGAGGAAGTTCTTCGCATGCCAACAGAAGAAATCATCAGCCGGACCCGACTTCTCGACAATGAGATCAAGATCATGAAAAGCGAAGTCATGAGGATATCGCACGAGCTGCAAGCACAGAACGACAAAATAAAAGAGAATACCGAGAAAATCAAAGTAAACAAAACATTGCCCTACCTCGTATCCAACGTAATCGAACTATTGGATGTGGATCCTCAGGAAGAAGAGGAAGATGGTGCTGTAGTGGATCTCGACTCACAGCGTAAAGGAAAATGTGCGGTGATAAAAACCTCCACGCGTCAAACCTATTTTCTGCCCGTCATTGGTCTTGTAGATGCTGAGAAATTGAAGCCCGGTGATCTAGTGGGAGTGAACAAAGATTCGTACCTCATTTTGGAGACATTGCCGGCGGAATATGATGCTAGAGTCAAAGCTATGGAAGTAGATGAGAGGCCAACTGAACAGTATTCAGATATTGGTGGACTGGATAAGCAAATTCAGGTTGGTATTGAAAATTTGAAATTACTATCAATAAAAATCCCAAGATTTATGCAAAGAAATTCTTCTTTATTATCTTAATCAATCAATAAATAAATATTCAGGGACATTTAAAAATCTAACTGAAACCATATCCAATTCCAGGAGTTAATAGAAGCAGTAGTGCTACCCATGACACACAAGGAGAAGTTTGTGAACCTGGGCATCCACCCACCTAAAGGCGTTCTGCTCTATGGACCCCCTGGTACCGGCAAGACATTGCTTGCGAGGGCTTGTGCTGCTCAAACCAAATCTACCTTCTTAAAGCTGGCGGGACCTCAGCTTGTGCAGATGTTTATTGGTAAAGTCAATTGATTTAGTACTGCTGAAGGAAAATCAAGTATATTTTAAAAAATTTTGTATTGCTTATTTTATTTATCTATGCACAATGGATATCTTCAGAGGGCTGAAGTTAGGTGCAACAAAAGATACCGCTTGTACTGTTGTTCGGAAAAATTTGCTCACTTCCAATTACCCAACCAGCATGCCAGCATGCCAGCTGCTATAGCAATCTACCTTCAGAGACACTTTATTTTTAGTCCGTAATATGTTTTCTCTCCACGAGTTTATCAAAGAAATCTAGTAAAATTTAATAAGTTTATATCCAAAACCTTCCCCTTACTGATTCTAGGTGATGGAGCGAAATTGGTGCGTGATGCCTTCGCCCTGGCCAAGGAAAAGGCACCGGCTATCATCTTCATTGATGAGTTGGATGCCATTGGTACCAAGCGTTTCGACTCTGAGAAGGCCGGTGACCGTGAAGTGCAAAGGACTATGTTGGAGCTGCTGAACCAGCTTGATGGTTTTAGCTCTACTTCTGATATCAAGGTACCTATCATTTTTTTGTTTTCATTTTTGCATTAGTTATTGTTTGTGTGGTCACTGGTAAAAGCTGTTATTCAGCAAAACCACAAGAATCATTATGAAATGTATTTAGGTGAATCTAGAGGTCAGTTTCTTGCTATGAAAGAAAAGTGGAAGGTTCACTTTGTAAGAAGAATCATACAAAAAAATTGTAGGAATCAAGCCCTTACTTTCTTGCCCATCTTTATAGGCTTTGGTCACCTGCTATATAAGACGATTCTAAATGATTCTTGTGATTTTAACGAATAAAACATAATTGACTTTTACTTTATTTCATTGATTTATATATTTGATCAGACATAAAAGTTACTTTTTTAATTTCTAGGTTATAGCAGCTACCAACAGAGTGGATATCCTGGACCCTGCCCTGCTCCGATCAGGTCGTCTGGACAGGAAGATCGAGTTCCCCCACCCCAATGAAGAAGCCAGGGCTAGGATTATGCAGATTCACTCCAGGTTAGTTCAACCTTAGGTTTATCTTTAGAGTGAAGGACTCAGTGCTATGCCACATAGGCCGCAAGTGGATGTGCTTTGTAAGTAAATCCAGTTGATATATTCAGAGGTCATCCAGCAGTATTTCTGGTTATGTTAACTTTTTCTCAGAAAAAAAATCAACTGCCAGTTAAAATATTGTTTCGATTTTGTTGCAGAAAAATGAACGTAAGTCCCGACGTAAACTTCGAAGAGCTCTCACGTTCGACTGACGACTTCAACGGAGCGCAGTGCAAAGCGGTTTGCGTGGAGGCCGGCATGATAGCCCTACGGCGATCTGCCACCGCCGTCACTCATGAAGACTTCATGGATGCGATTCTAGAAGTCCAGGCTAAGAAGAAGGCTAATCTTAGCTACTATGCTTAATTTTGTGTCTAAGTAACTATGTAATACTAATTAAAATATTAAAAGGAATGGTGTTTTATTTTACTTCGTAAAGAAATACCTACAAATAAATAACTTGTATGGAGGTAGGAAGACCTGTGGGTCGTGGGTAGACTGATGTGTGTAGTGCTTCTGTTCTGGAGCGTCCAAAGTCCGATAAGGTGAAGGTTCAGACCATAGAATAATAATATTATTATTATTCTATGGTCTGAAGCTTCTAAAAAGTTGAAGGAGTACTTATTAGATTGTTATATGATTGATATGTTATAAAAAACATATACTAGATGTAGAAAATTCCATAAAAAAGAACCCTAAATTCTTCTGGTCTTTTGTAAAAAGTAAAAGACAAGGGGGTGGGACTTATCCCGCCCAAATGCACTTTGAAAGCAAAACAGCATGCAAAGGTGAAGATATCTGCAATTTGTTTGCTGAGAACTTTGTTCAGGCCTACAATGATCCAGCTATTGACCCGTGTCCGCCGAGTAATGGTACCTCTGATGTTTCAAATTTTCTATGCAATATGACTCTAAGCAAATCTGATATCGAGAACTGTTTAAAATCGCTCGATGCAAACAAAGGCGCAGGCATTGATGGGATAGCACCAGTATTTATAAAAAGATGTGCAAAATCCCTAACAAAACCCCTACACCATATATTTAAAAAATCACTGCAGGAAGGCATATTCCCAGACGCGTGGAAGGAAGGTTTAGTGGTCCCAATACATAAGTCAGGTGATAAAACAGAGGTTAGAAATTACCGACCCATTTCAATATTAATTATTTTTGGAAAGCTTTTGGAAAAACTCGTTGCAGAACGTTTAACTTGGCATCTAAAACCATATATTACGGAATGTCAGCACGGTTTCATGTATTCCCGTTCTACAGTGTCTAACTTGGTTTGCTATACCACAGAACTGATCAAATCCCTCGACAATCGTATTTCCGTAGATTCAATATACACCGATTTCAGCAAGGCCTTTGATAAAGTCGATCACTGCTTATTATTGCAAAAGCTTTTCAATCTTGGTATATCAGGTTCCTTGCTGAAGTGGTTTTCTTCATACTTGCTTAATCGATCGTCTAAGGTAGCTATTAGTGGTCATCTATCCAAATCATTTCCTTCTACCTCAGGTGTACCACAGGGATCTCATTTGGGTCCAATACTCTTTAACGCTTTTATAAACGATATCCCAAACTGCATTACCCATTCCAAAGTTTATCTATTCGCCGATGACCTAAAAATAATGCGTCCAATAAGATCTCCATCCGACGCTGAACTTTTGCAGGACGATCTAGGTAGACTATCGGCTTGGTGTGATCGCAATAAAATGACTTTGAACGTAGATAAATGTCATCACATCCATTTCTCCCGAAGTAAACTCCTCCATGCACCTAACAATTATTTCATTAATGGGCAAAAACTACAAAGTGTGGACCAAGTAAAAGACCTGGGAGTAATTATTGACGCGAAACTCAATTTCGATACACACATTTTAAATATGGTGACTAAATGTTATAGGCTGTTAGGCTTTGTGACACGAAACAGCAAAGAATTCAAACACCCTACGACCAGAATAAAACTATTCACTACCTTGGTCCGTCCTATTCTAGAATATTGTTCTGTTGTTTGGAACCCCCAGTATGAGGTATATTCAAAGCGGATTGAAAGTGTACAGCGTCGATTCATGTACCATTTGTCTTATCGAGATAATCTAGCAAAGAAAGTACCTGACTATGCAGAAAGACTCAAGCACTACAGTATGATCTCACTATCTGACCGTCGAAAACAAATGGATCTTGTTTTCCTGCATAGAATTTTCAATGGGAACGTAAATTGCGTGGATCTGACTGACGCTTTATGTATTTCCGCCCCATCTCGTTTACCCAGAATTAAAGCGTTTAATCTGTTTAGCTTGCCTTACTCTAGAACAAACTTGGGTAAGCACTCCGTTGTATCAAGAATCTGTAAGCACTACAATAGCATTTCTAAAAGTGGTGAATTGGACATAACTGATTCTTTGACTGAGTTCAAGAAAGACTTGAAGGAATTATGTACCAAGCTGTAGCTTGGTAAAAATAAATGCATTCAGGTTACGGACCATTTTTAATCCGCTAGGAAACAAATTGTATCCAAGTACCTACCTAAGCAATATACTCGTACACTTGATAAACTCATCTTAATTTACTTCGATATAACTTACCTTTGAATACCAATTGTACTTTATTATTTTTAGATGTATAATTTTATATAAATAGTATTTTGGTTTTTTCTCTTAGTTGTTGTTGTCCTCTGATTTTTATGTTTTGTTATCTACCTGACGGCGGCGCGTCGTCAAGCTGTCAACATTCAAAGGGTCTATGGTCAAGGGTGACAAACGAGTTCACTCTAGCGGAGTGTCGTGTTGATGGTAGCGGGGCAGCCATCTTGTGGTGGCACTTTTGGATGGAGGCTAAGAGAGCCAGCGCACCACATCTACGACAAATCGCTTCTAAATATCTTGTAAAACAGTAAAACGAATACTATCTTGACTAAAATTATTGTTATTGGCTGTGTGTGATTATACTGGCATAATTGAAGATTTATTTGTGTGCAATAAACCGTTGAGTTTGATTTCCACGCCCACCCGTGTAGCCGCTGGCAACAATGAGTTCTGATAAAGGCCCTGCTGCGCCTTTATCAGAAGTGGGATCGAACGATCTGCAAAATGAAGCAAGAACACCCGATATATCATACGCTGAGAAACTTAAAAAAATATGGAGATATTGCTTACCCAAGTTTTGATCCAACAAACGCCAACAGCACTAAAGGAGACAGCAGCTGAATCTGCTCTTGGATTATGGAACCTCATCGAACAAATACCGAATTGTACGATGCCTGAAGAAGTTGCTATATGGATTTGCTATATCGGTATTGTGTCAGAAAGACAACCAGATACGTCGTGAACTGAATGCAAAAAAACTGTCACGAGTCGAGCTCAATTATACCGAACCCTTGGTGGAATATCATTAAAAATGTCTAGATGCTGAAGCCCAAGAAACTGATACCAAGCGACCTCGCATGACAGATAAATTCCCTTGCAAATGTCATTATTGCGGAAACAGTGGACATCGTATAGCTAATTGTCGCAAGCGACAAAATGATATTGATAAGAAGTCGCAAGATACTCCAAGTTCATCACGCACTGGGGAGCCTGCTACGTGTGTGGTCAGCCTGGGCACATAGCAACTGTTTGTCCGGATAAAAAAAACGGTAGTGGAGTTGTGGTAAAAGAGGTCCGTCAATGTGAGCTCTGCCCTTCCAGAGGTATACTCTGGGAACATCCTCCGGAACGAAGTCATTTTTGTAACTTATTTCAAACAATCCGTCCTTCACAAAATTGACAAGGATTCACGGAGGGCATCGCTGATATCATTGTTAGGTAAGTATTCCGATTATGTCACCGAGGGTATGGAGCGTTTACATAAGGTCTAACAGGGTTTACATTTAATAAATCTCCAAAAAATGCTATTAGCTTCAATGTGGTGAGGTAAAACCAAATTCTCGGAAAATATAAGTGTTAGTAGATTCTCCTCAACCAAAACCAGCTAAGTACTCAGGTTCGGCAATTCTTTGGCCTTGCCTTGTGTCTTTGTAAATTCATCCCTGATTTTACGCGTAGGTATTGTAGGACTATTGTATTCTCTAACTAAATTAAAGGGGCATATTACATGGACTAAAAACCATGAAGAAATACGTAACACCATAATACGTATTCTCACATCTGAGCCATCTAGAACGGCATAACGATGCCAGCGACGCACGTCGGAAATGGAGTTGCGCTGTCACTCCTATAAATTACAGACGCTGGCAGCTGTAAAAGAGGTAGAGCATTTCTTTCATTACCTTTTTGTAGTTTTCACAGGTTGCAATTCTCTTAAGGCTTCGAAAACAAAAAAGATCTTACACCTCGTGTGCATCGTTGGTAGGCTTTCTTACAAGCTTACGACGTTGGTATTGTATATACCTAGTGAAGGACGAGGAATGGAACATGCGGACTACCGCTAATAAAATCTTCTTGCCAATATTGATCCGGTATGTACCTACCTACTCCTTCTGAGAACTTAAAAACAAAAAAAAAGGTTCAGTACCTACGTCGAACTTCATTAAGAAGGCTTTCGTGCGAACACAAACGCGATAGTGAGATATAAGATCTGGTCGCGAAACACACTAAAAAAAACACTCAACTTGCACCCAACAGTACCTCAAGGACATGATGACTTACTTGAAATCACGACTAATCATTTAAATTATGATGAGGCCGAGACGGCGCCAGATGATGTAGTAGATGAAACTATTGCTAATTTGGGTAACACGGCTTTAAATTGACAATGACTTATTGACCGTGTGTTAAAGGGTACTTCTGCGGTTCTACTCTTACACTATCACAGCTGTTTCAGACACTCTCAGGGCATACTCCGATCCTGAGACATGGGATATACAAAAAGAAATAGAAATTTATGCCGATGAGGTTAGTCCGTCACCATAGGAAGGTATGTCCGTAAGACATTATTACATTCTAAATGATCCTTGTGATTTTATTGAATAAAGAAATGTTGACTTTGACTTTGACTTTGACATATTGTCGTGTCTGTCGATCCTGGTCTGGATTGTGACATCCGGGCCACACCTGAATAGGTTGGTTGAAGGGATTCACGAGTCCAGTCCAGAAGGTTCTCAGTCGATCCTGGCAGGATTGTGACATCCGGGCCACACCCGAATGGGTTGGTTGAAGGGATTCACAAGTCCTGTCCAGAAGGTTCTCAGTCGATCCTGGCAGGATTGTGACATCCGGGCCACACCCGAATGGGTTGGTTGAAGGGATTCACAAGTCCTGTCCAGAAGGTTCTCAGTCGATCCTGGTAGGATTGTGACATCCGGGCCACACCTGAATAGGTTGGTTGAAGGGATTCACAAGTCCTGTCCAGAAGGTTCTCAGTCGATCCTGGCAGGATTGTGACATCCGGGCCACACCCGAATGGGTTGGTTGAAGGGATTCACGAGTCCTGTCCAGAAGGTTCTCAGTCGATCCCGGCAGGCTAGTGACATCCGGGCCACACCCGAGTGGGTTGGTTGAAGGGATTCACGAGTCCAGATCGGAAGGTTTCGGTAGTCTATGCTATCCGAAGCGTGTCGTCCGGGCCACACCTGGAATGGTTGGTTGAAGGGATGCACTCGCTTGGCCCAGATGTTCTATAACTGGTTGAATGGGTGTTTCCCGTGCGTAGTTACTGACAGGATGGACGAGCGGATGTCCTTGTTACTGTAAACTCCTTGTTCCAGAAATCAACTTAAAGACCGAGGACGGTCTTATGTCAGTCCGGCCGTGACGGCGGCGCGTCGTCAAGCTGTCAACATTCAAAGGGTCTATGGTCAAGGGTGACAAACGAGTTCACTCTAGCGGAGTGTCGTGTTGATGGTAGCGGGGCAGCCATCTTGTGGTGGCACTTTTGGATGGAGGCTAAGAGAGCCAGCGCACCACATCTACGACAAATCGCTTCTAAATATCTTGTAAAACAGTAAAACGAATACTATCTTGACTAAAATTATTGTTATTGGCTGTGTGTGATTATACTGGCATAATTGAAGATTTATTTGTGTGCAATAAACCGTTGAGTTTGATTTCCACGCCCACCCGTGTAGCCGCTGGCAACAATGAGTTCTGATAAAGGCCCTGCTGCGCCTTTATACCTATTTGATAAGTCTTATATAATGCATGCTGTGGCATCCTATAATTGAAGGAACACAATAGTTTTAAGCCCATTGCCATGACATTTCTGTTGTTATCGTGCCACCTTTGTTGGATGTCCTATGAATAAAAAAAAAAAAAAAAAAAAAAAAAAAAAAAAAAAATAGATATTAGCATATGAAAGAGTAGGTAAGTAAGGCTCATTTTTTTTTAAATGAAGGGAACCACAACCGGCTGTTCTGATTTTCTAGAGAGAAAACTTTTTTCGCACTTCCCAAGAAAAAAAGTCTGGCTGGTTATACAAAACTTCATCGTGAACGCATATTTTTTAACGTCGCGTGTGGTGTGTCATTTCATTTTGACAGCTTGTCATTGTCAATTTTTTTGGTTTGGTTTGGGGATTTTCGTAAAGCAGTTTTTTATGCGATTCTTTTTTGGGAAAATAACAATTATATACACTTTGTTCGGGAAAGAAACATCAACATGGCTTTCTCCATGTTCCTGCGTAGTTCAGGTACCATACTTACACTATATTTCCTGAAAACTGTAGTTACATAATACTTGTTGATAAACTAGGAGGTGCACAGCCCTTGCAGGTTACATATTCTATTAGAATGCCCAATGTTTTCATTTCAGCATACAGTCGAGTTTTCAGCCAGCAGGCTTTGAGGGTCGAACAGTCGTCATTGCAGCGTCCAGTTTCTCTGCCGGTCCGAACTCTTGCAGTAAAGAAGGTCAACACACCTTTATTAAATGCAGTAAGTTCTTATCCTACTGTAGATGCTGTTTCTTATTCTAAGGGATAAATATCCACAAAAATCGTCACAAGAATATAAAGTTTATCAGTGACATGAGTCAACCTACATGGCTAAATACCTAAAAATTAAGAAGAATTGTAATAGTTTATAGAAAAGTTTTTACCTAGCAGTCGGACTGAACGAACTGCCAAGAAAGTACGAAGATTCATAATATTTACTATAATTTTAGGTTCGGTCGTTCCGCACATCATGTGTGCGCCTTTCAGAAGAGAAGGCCCATGACCACTCAAAACTGTGGGTGGTTGAGAAGGTGATCTCAGCAGCCCTGGTGCCTCTCATCCCCGCAGCATTGCTGATGCCAAACAAGATCTTTGACTCTCTGCTAGCTATCCTCGTCACAGCTCATACATTCTGGTAAGAATTAGATGACAATTTAAAGTGTGCACACTGCTGAACGCCCAATCTGCAACCTTTTGCAAAAATCAGAACTAACCCTCCATTCTTACCCTAGGGGCCTTGAGGCTTGCGTAGTGGAGTATTGCAGGGTGCTAGTCGTGGGGCCCACTTTGCCCAAAGTAGCAATGGGCGTGGTCTTTGGATGTACCGCGCTGTTGTTGGGGGGACTATTCCACCTGATCTTCAATGATATCGGCGTCAGTCGCGCCTTTTGGCGGATTTGGAAGAACATGAGGAAACCGAAGCCCACTTCATAGGGTTACTAACTTGTCTAATAAAATCGTAGTTACTAACTTGTCTAGTACAATTAGGGTAAATTGCAGTAATTTTAAGTCAGTCATAGGAGTAGAATTTAGATACAATGAAGTATTGATTATTATAACATGTTAGACGTTATTGGTATTGCTTCAAGAATGTTTGAATGGTAGTATAGGTAAGTACCTAATTTAAAACCTGTTGAAGTAGATGTGGGTCTGTCTCAGTTTGTCCCAATTGACGGTGCTGAAAACCAATTAAAAGTTGTTATTAAATAGGTACCTAAAAAGATTGCTAATAATATTCTCTACGCTAGCCTCACTTTTCCCATTCTACATCCTTCATATTGCACTACGTTTGTTCATATTTTGCCTAACATACTCCCAAATTGCATTTTTAGTATGTCTTGTTCATATGACTATCTTTTTCTTTTACAGGGGTTTAGAAGCGATAGCAGTAGACTACGTTCGCGCGAGTATATTCGGTCCCATTATCCCCAAAATTGCAATCGGCCTCGTGTACCTTCTCTCAATCGCGACCCTAGGCGGCCTATTCTACATCATCACCCACGATGTCGGCATTGCCAACACTATCAGAAACTTCTGGGCTATCAAGTCTGAACAGAAAGTTTAGGCATCTAAGTGTGATGAGGGGTTTTATAGAACTTCCTGGTAAAACAGGTAGAACACTTAGCTAATGATACTAGGCAATTGACTGCAGTTCTAAGTTACATTCTGGGTGAGTTATCTGGTTTCGAAATAGATAGAAAGACAGTAACTTTTATGTTGGCAGGAACTCGGTCATGAAATAGTGCTCTGGTATTATTGGCGACGAGTTTTTATACCAATGAAGTTCTAGAAAACTGCTTAGCTTTTTAGTTACCTATTTGTGATTTTGTCTCTGTATCTGCTGTAGTAATAGGTCGCAGTTACAACTATTTGAAGCCGGTTTAACGTTTAATATCTGTGGCAACACGAAAAAATTGACATGAGGTACTTAAGCACACAAATTGCGACGTTATTTCGTTCGAGTTAAGTATTATCTTTGTTTACAGCAACCAATTGGATATTTTTTATGTAATTTCGATGTAAGAGTTGTGAAGTGCCGAGTATGGACTTTGTTTTATTTTATTGTTAGTAATAAAAGAATAGTTGAATATTAATTCGTATTATTTAAAAAGTTTTACTAGTTTCCCTGCTATTTATCCTAATAAAAATACAACATTTTGTCATAAATATTTGTATTTACATTTTGTAAATCATAATAAATAGATAATAAATAATAAAACATAAACTGGTTACTACAGCCTTCAAACATTGCACAAAAAATTGTTCGTAATTGGTTCACATTACAAAATGTTCCTCTATTTGAAAAAAAATTGCAATATTCGAAATCGACATCGTGGCTGCGGAAAGTCGACAGATAGAGAAAAGACTCATGGAAATCTAAGCATGTCCAGTGGGGGACTACTTGTGATGATGATAAAAATTAAGTATACCTATCGTAAACTATTTTTCATTTACACCTAGGTTAAAATAGATTAAACGATAAACGTTTTGTGTAGCTATTTACGATAGGTATTATGAAATAGCTAATTAGGTATCACAGAGTGCGAATTTCCTGCTTGAGCAATGCGCTTTTAAATATAGAGACTTATGAATTATACAGGGTGGTAAAATAACTTCCATCTGAAAATACCTAAGATCTTTACTATTTTGATTTTGGGCTAAAATCACCTTAAACCAAAACACATAAATACTGTCATTCAGAAACCGGGTGTGTTTCCTATTTCACATTTATGCTACTCAAATGGTGTAGTTATTTCAGCTTTCTTCAGATTTTTAATAACTAGATAATATTCTAAGTTACGTCCTAATATGTGTTCTGTGGAATATATCCAGCGCCTCCCATTGCTTCGTGTGCAACAAGATATGTGGTCGTCTGCTTCTCATGTATTCAACTGCTTCAGAGGGAGACCAGCCGTTTTTCTGTAAATTCATCAGTCACAAGTAAACACATATTCAAATACATTTTTAAAAAGATTCCATATCATAATAAATATTGATAGAGTTTACACAACGCCCTGTAGTCTCAAACTAGTACTATGGGATACGGAAATAGGTAGGTACATTTATTATTGTAAATACATAGGTACCTACCTACATATTACATATTATAATATCCCTGTATCTTGCCTGTACCTATTCTTTGTTTTTTTATTTTATTTTTCTTTGTATACCTATGTCTTATTTTTTTGTGCCAAAATAAATTTTATCATTTTCATTTTTTCATTAGTTTTTTTTACTTATAATACGTATCTAGTAAGTAGTAACACCCAGGCAACAAACATCCATGTTTGCCATCGTACAAATGTTTGTTCTAGGGATCCAACCCGCAGCGCGGAAGACAGAACTGAGCTGTGATGTAAAATAGATAAAGGCTTACCATCATAAGATAGCATCCGACTAAGGTGGCGCTCCGCGTCCGGCCCGCCTTGCAATGCACGTAAACTGCGCCACTGTTCACCTGCGACTCTGTCAGGGGAACTCCCGTCAGCTTACTGCTTGCCGGCAGAAACCTGTTATAATGAATCTCTGTATTGGAAGGTGGATGTAGAACAAACATCTATATTTGCCAACAAACATTTGTTCACAGTGGGGATCCCCACAGCACGGAAGGCAGAGCTATATATTATCGACTGAGCTGTGACGCCTATAAATGGTCATTTGCTAGGTGTTTGCTGTAGAAAAATCTTAAACCTGTATTCGTACCTATGTACAAGCACTGTCCGGACTCGAGCATAGATTTTTGTAGTCGTAGACACGTCCACCTATACTGTTTGGACTTTGAACTATAAGTTGAACGTTGCGAATCGTGCAAGAGGGAACGACAATGTGTTTGTGTAGGACGGGATGAGGGCGCGGCGCGCGCCTAGGCCTATTGCGCTCCCTTTCCAACGATTCTTATAGCGAAGTTATGGGTGTATAACCTGACCTGTGGCCGAGTGTACGAGTAATAATTTCTTTATCAGAATGAGCCTTGATAATGTATTTCAGTAAGATTTTCAATTCAGTCAGCCAAAAAGATTCATCTTATACTCAGTAGGTACAGTTCTGTTGTTTAGAGATTGCTCCGTACTGCAGAAGAGTGTAACTTGCTACCCAGCGATAGTTACCAATGCTCGGGAAAAACGACTCGCGTTTTTCCCGCGACGCGTAAAATATAGATTAAGTAGGTACCTAAAGTAGTAGGTTTAAGTAAAAAGTTCATACTAGTACTAGTATGCCTAGTTAGGCATACGAACCGCGCTGCGTTGGTGTTACCGCGTAGTGTAATTTCATCGCCCAGAATACTTATGAGTGTGTAAATCGGCGTACATACCTACCTATTAATAAATGTGACGCCTTCATACAACTTGTCCTGGTCAGGTGCTTCGAAGATATCTGTGGTAGCGAGCTGCAGAAACTCCACTCCATGTTGACGCCATTTCTGCAAAAAATTGATTACCACAATAAAATATCGTGTGCTATTTTTTTCCTTAATAATTTCTAATAATCCTTAATAATTTCTTTTCTTTAATAATTTAGGGGTACACTGAAAATCAGCGCTACACGGACATAATGTCCGTGCAGCATTCATGCTGAGTGTACCCCCTTTGCCTTAGAGAATTAATCTATGTATCTAATTTTAATATAGCTCGTAAGCTCTATAGCAATAAATGTTTTATCTTTCTTTCTTTTCTTTCTTTTTTCTAAGTAGTGCAATAACAATAAAATGTTTTTGATCAGTTGAGCTATCTATAAATCGTTTGCAACGGTGTGTAGATAGCTCAACTGCTTCATGTGTATTTTGTACATATTATAAATATTGTAAATACTTTATTAGTCATAATTTTCTTTGTGAATAAATTCTCATAAAATGTTTTTCTTACATGGGTATCTAGATTATTCACCAACAGTCGACACAGAATAACAAAGGCATCTCTATTGAATTCTATTTTCATTTGAACTGATGAACTTTTAGATAACTCGTATAGTAGGTAATGAATAGAATAGGTTTGTGAGTACACAGTTCTCATCTCTACTAATATTGGAGTGATATAGTGTTTAAGGAAAGTAGGAGATAAAAAGTACCTAAGTTTATATGAATTAGTGTAATTAAAAACATCAAAGCAATAAAACTTATGCAGGATAAAAAAAAACTTGGAGGGTCATGAGATGAGAATTACCGGAACATAAAACCTTGAAATTTTTTAAATGGGGTAGTCTTATGTATGGTACTACTCTAGGCTTACCTCAGCATCATTGGAGAATATCTTCAATTCGTATGTCTCATTCATTGACACCACTCCTTTTATGTTTTCTTCATCTTTTAGCTGAAATACACAGATTATAGTCTTTTTTCTATGCTGAAATATAATTAAATTATCATAATAATGATTTACATAATTATGTTCAACTGCATATAAAGTTAAGAATCTACTTACATTTTTTTGTGTCTGCAAAATGAAAAATAAAGCTGACCGCTAGGTATATCAATGTGCAAGATTTATTTTTTTACTATACAATTTCTATGAATTCATCACAAACATACATATTTAGCTTTTATAATAAATGATTTACGATGACAAATTGTTGCAATACACATTTTCATTCATAAAAACCCTTAAAATCATCTCAAAATTAGTATACTAAACTGGTTTCATTAAAGGCAAAGTAACCTAAAATTATACCTGTTTTGTCATATTTTGGAACGGGAGGGCTCCGAGGATCACTGTGTCATCCATTCTGTCATACCACCTCCTGGACGTGACCTTCTCCATGAAAACATTGTAGAGCAACGTGGGGTAGAAAGTGACCCGCGCGAACATAGCGGTACCCTGTACAAAACACAATTTTGTGATAGCAGTCCGCTCAATACATATCACGGTGGAACAGTACAATGACGGCAGAAGACAAATACCATGGTGAAAGCTGCAAACTGTGGTGGGGATTGAATAATTTCTTGATGAGCCTCCTCTGAGCCACTTATTTATTTATTGTTTGCATAGTCAGCTGACTGTCAATCTGACATTACCACTGTCATAATTACTTGACTTTGACAGATAAAAATGATGTTGCTAGTGTCGGTCGTTTGAGATCGGCTGCGTTCAAGAAACGAAATATATGTAAGTTGCGGGTTTGCTACGTTGTTTTTGGTAAAGTACCGCTCTATTTGTGCACCGGTGATTGCTAAGAGAATACTAGAAGGAGTACCTAAGCGTAAACCAGTACCAAATAATAAATACCTAGGTACTTGATTTAGCTATGACTAAAATAAAACGACTTGCTTCTTGAATCGAGTTTATTGAGGACGGCAGATTCGTAACGATGATGCGATGATGAGGGCGCAGCAGCAAGCAGAAGCATAATGCCAAGATCTGACATTGTATATCTAAAAAACATTCATTCAACCACCTGGGTGAGTACCTACACCTACCACCCAGTTTAGTATAATGCTTAGGTAGGTACCTACTAACAGATTGATGAGTAACCTCTTATTTTTCAGTTTGAATGTAATTCTAACCCGTTCGATTGTGTGGTTATTTTTTCTCGAATCCCACAATTTATTAATTCACTGCCCGAGCCGGGTTTCTTTTAAAACTTGAAAGAGATATCATCGACTTGATGTATTGACGCCATTCGTAAGCGCAGCGGGGCGCGCGCGCGCTGGACATTCAAATTCCAAACTCAAATTAAATTAAAACGCGGTAAAACAACGCGTTTCCGCCTTCGCTATTCAAATTTGAAAGATTCGATCTTTTCTAATTTGTCTATGACCTATTTCACCATTTTGACAAAATAAAATAAAGTTTTCGAAGAGTGATAAAAATGGTTTGATTTAATTAGGCACGGCATTAATTGGTGAACTTCTCTGAAAGGAACTGGTAAAAAGTAGAACTTGATAAGTAATCGTCAGCGGTTGATTGTCAGCCATAAATTATTGTTTGTTGTTAACAAAGAGCGAACTTCCGACATGAAGGCGTGAAGATTGTTTTATTATGTAAATCGGCCCATTGCTTTTAAATTCAATTCAAAAAATGTCGATTCAATATCAACTAGGTACCAAGTAGACCTTATCGAAATAAATACAAGGCGAGTAGGTTAGAACGCACCTCCGGCGGATCCTGGATTTCAGTTTTGCTTGACCCAGGTTTTCTAGTTTGGGAGGTACCCTTGGGTAGACCCTGAGCTTTTGGGAGGGGGGGGGGTAAAGCTGTTAACCTCCTCCCTGGATCTGCTTCTGCTACTGGTAGGCAACTAAAGCCTTGGCAATGTTATAAATAAACGTTTTTGTTGTTGTTGTTGTTGCAATCGCACTAAGTGAAGTATAAATGAAGGAGGTGGCCTGTACTATGATCACGAGTCACTCGTTACTACTAGAACAGGAGCTAGTGAATGCCCTAGGTAGGTAGAGGCACTGAAGGGAACAGAATATGGTAGAGGTAACCTAGGTGGTTTAACCCACCCGCCGATTTCACGATTCCCGCTTCATCTGTCATCATTAATGCCACAGTATCCTAATAAGCTTGCTACAATAAATAAAAAGCAATAATATCAAAGAGTTGCGCTCCGTGTAATGGTTGTAATTGTGGTCAAATGAAATATGGCACCCACCGGCCGTATGGTCGCTGGTGGGTGTCTGCCTGCTTTAATATCGACGTTTACACTCCATAAAGTATTTTTTATTACGATAATCATAATGCGAGTTTAGTTCGTCATTTTATTTAATCGATGGAATAAGTCGTGAAGTGCGCACGACAGTTAAAACATTCACACCCTATTCGAAATAGCCCCTAAAGTATTCCAGCTATCATCACACTCGTCTCATAAATAGCAACGTGTTGCGAATGTTGCGATCACCAGCCCGGAGCGACCAACCGATGCAACCGTATTATGCATCTCGTCGAATATCAGACGCTTATTTGTGTCCGAAAAGTGCTCGAAAGACTTAAAGCTTTCTTGGTTGATGTATGGCGACGACACGTGAATGCCGACCTTTATATTCAAATCGAGGGTATTCAAATGTGCTTGTTGTCTATGCCACGGTTGACAATTCGCGGGCACTTTGAAAAAGGAACGCGGGAAACGTCATATCATCGTCGGCGATTCGCATTTCGAATGTTTTTTTTGGAGCGTCGTTGATACGCATCTGGCTACTGGGAGCCATGTCGAGCGGTTTGCTTTTATTCGGTCGATTGTGCCGAGGAAGATATAGTTTGAGATCGGCAGATATTGACGTGGGAGGCTGATAAAGTTAGTGTTTTGCGGAGGGTCTCGGTGCGTTAACGAGGGACTGAGTAATGAGAGACCTATTGTGATTTGAACAATGGCTAGTAGCGATGGCTATTGTTTCTATTATTGAAAATGATATCGGATAACGATGGCCAGTGTAACTTTAGTCCACCACCTGCTTGGGTAGACATCATAGTATTTTAAGCAGCGCGTGCCTGACATTTTTAACGATGGTATCTCTGTATGAAATATTGAAGATATGGGCGTTCTGTATTTCTACTTTAACGTTTTCGAATGGGGCATAATTAGGTGCATAGCTGCGAGGTAGGTTATTTGCAAATGGCGGAGGGTTGGTTGATGCAAATCCGTTGCGTCTCAGACGTCGCACATCTGCATACAATGATGCCGCTCCAGTTTCGTTGTAATTTACTGCTGATCCCGCGGCTTAGATGTCGCCTGCAGATATCACGTCCCTAACTTAAAATATTTTTAAGAATAATCTCTCTTTTAGGATCGAAGGTATGAGTACAAGTTTAAAAAGTACTATCAACGATATTTTAGTAGGTACCTGCACCACTAAAAAGTATCTAACGAAGTTTAGTATTTACAGGGGCCTAGTTTCCAGATATTCTTACCTACTGTATGTATGTTTTGCTGGAAATAAAGATTTTTTCATTTTTTTTCATTCGTTACTTACATGTGGGTGGGTAGAGTGTAGAGTCGTAGTCTGCTTATTCTATAAACCTTTTTATAGACAGGAACATTATAATATTATCATTTGACGATTATAAATTACTTGGGCGTTCATTCGTAAGTATAAACAATGTGTTTTTTATCATCTGTTGCCACCAATTACTGTTCGGAACGCCCAGTCCTGACAAATTGGTCTGTCGAACGTTCGCGCCCTTTTTCACATTACAATATGGCCGACAGTAACTTTATGAACCGAACCGTTGATTTTTATTTCCTAATCCCTATAAATAATGTCAAGGTTGCTTTTTGAAAATCCCTAAAATCACCCTGTATGTTGATTTTAAAATAAAATCATTTTTGGATAGTTTCTGCCTAAACATTTTTTATTTTTATTTATTGCCAACTTACTTAGCTTAACTTAAAAAATAATGTAAAAATAAGTAAACAAGGCAGAAAAGATCGAGTAGTATAATATTGTACCTAGTCATTTTCAGAGCCACGAAGATCCACCGTAAATGCATGCTAGGTACTTGTAATTGTGTAGGTACTTACCTATTGTTTTCTTTTTTTATGTTTGTTCTGTGCTGTACCTGTGTTGTGATTGTGTGTCAAATAAATGAATATCTATCTATCTATCAAGTAGATTAGGTACCTAGGTATCGATTGATATGTTCCCGTCACTTCGAACCTTAGCGTGATGACGCCGACGAGACACGCTGAGCCTTTTTCCCGTGCACGCTACATCGAATCATCGAATTTGGTTATCATATCACGATACCATCAATAGTAGACTACTTATAGAGCTATCTAGTCCAAGAACAGCTACGTAGTGAATTATTTTGCAGCTGCATTGCAACCTGCACACGTGTTCAAATACCAGAACCGACATTATTTATAAACTTTTTGCAAAAAAACCTATCAATTTATAAACACTTGAAACTTTGAAATTATGTTTTCTAAATAAAATATGTAGACGAAATGGCTTTTACATCTGAATGTGTCTTATTTTGAACTAGGATACGGTTTTGTTTGTAAATAGATATGGAGTAGAGAGTAACATAAACAAATTCCACAACAGCTATCCTACTTATATTATAAATGCGAAAGTTTAGATGTTTGGATATTTGTGTTTCAATCACGTCTAAACTACTGAACCAACATGGATGAAACTTGGCATATATATAGTTCGTAACCTGGATTGACACATAGGCTACATTTTATCCAGAATAATTAACAGGATCTACAGGATAAAATGAACGAACGGGATTAGCAGCGCCAATTTAGCAAGAAGATGCTGTCATGTCATGTCACGTCAGTTTGACAGGACGTAGTACTACCTCTTTAGTCTAATGACTAACGTTTGACATTCGAATACGGGTTCGGTGTAATGTCAAGTTTCTCAAAGAAGTATCCGCTCGGTACACGCACAGATAATAAAATGTACACGTAAACGGCACTCGCGTACGAAGTCGCGGGTAACTGCTAGTTTAAAATAAGAAACAAATTGTAGTAAGTACCTATAGGTATATAGGTCACCTACACATGCAAATAGACGTTCCGGTTATTTATACTGGCCATTCAACATCGCAAAACAGAATAGATATCTGGGCAGAACTTCAAAGAATTCAATTCAAATGGGCCGGCATTGTTGTCTGCAGTTTTATTTCTTTTTAAAACCGCTACTTATCTAGTGATGGACGACTCCACGTCCGTAATTCCGACGTCGATTAATTATTGTCTAAATCGCCAACTCTATTATCAGAATCGACATTACGTCACTAGGGGTGTAGTTTGTCAAAATCACAGCGTTGTCACAATACATCAGCGAGATCATTGCATTCTTCCTTTGTGGTAGGTTTTTTTTTAATTTTAATTCTGCTACCGCAGCCTCGGATGACTAATTGACAGTTGCCTGCGATAGTTTGACAGATTGACTAATGCTCTTCTATGTTGACTTTTTAGACGTTTGAATGAAGACGACGAATTATTGGGTGTTGACGTTGATTTTAATGGAGTTTTTATACTCTACTGTCCCTGATATTTAAAAAAGGACACTAGATCAAGTCAAGTGAAAGACTATCCAATATTTGCTGGCTAGATCTCGAAGGTGCTTGAAAAACTAACTCAGTAACCTTTTTAACCGGTGCAGTGCCATGCCGAAAGCCGATACAAACAAGTTGAAACTTAAACTTTTGTAAACTTTGACGTAAAAATGTGTAAAATTAAATTGGCTTACATTACGTTCGTTTATGTAAGAATTTTAAAACAAAACTTGTCCACTGATATTGAAAAATACTAAGTATCTGAATCTAAATAATATCGCAATATTTTAGAAATATGCTTGAATCAAATGTTATCTTGGTATTACGTTTGTATGGGCAAACCTATGGTCGGGCCCTTCTTAAGATGCCTAGCAAGGGTCATTTTTATCAAAGATAACACTGAGTGAATATAAATCTGTTATTCAGATCTACCTACTACACATTTTTGAAATGTAACGTCGGTAAGTAGGTATCCATCGAAGTCCATAGTATAGCACAGTCATGTCCACATCAAAACACACCCATCGTCGTGACCGTGATGTTAGATAACATAGGAATTGAGACGTCTCCTCGACACCAGGAATTTTGAGCATTTCTACAGCTCCAATCACTTATCAGCCTCTATTACGAAAGCTTAAGGTCTAAAATCTGATTATATTTGTTGGTTATTGGTCAGATGATCGGTAAGTTCGATTAGAGCCTTTAGGAATATTCAAAGGTTGGTATGTCAACTGTCTTCGTTTGTTTGTTTAGCTCTGTCAAGGTGACAGGGTTATTTTGAGATTGTTTTTAAGATTATTATTGTCATTGATTTTATGTTGAGTGAAAATCTACAAGATTGACAGATGTAAAATTAGGTACCTACCTAGGTACTGCTATCGATTCTGTTGTTGCATTTTTTTAAACTAACCTAATTTGACAGCACTAAAATTATAGCTGTCTTTGTCGTTTCAGTTTATAAGAAAGGGACGGCAACATTTTTAGCGCTGTCAAATTAGGTTAGTTTAGAAAAATGCGACAACAGAATCGATAGTACTAGCCTGCGATTTTGAAATAATAAATTGGATGGACGGTTTGTTTAAACTTAAACTTGCCGGATTGACCTCAGTTTGGCTCAACTCTACCAACTTCAACTCTGACTTTGAATGGAGCCACGCGGTAGGGAGCATAAAAAACTACTCCATCTTGTGAACATCAAAACAGCAATGCATCACAGGTAACTTTTAAAAGCTCAATTTGCCGAGCAGTGGCCGGTGCATCAAGGCGTGGTCAGGGCGCGGCATGCAATGCATTGCACGCGAGGCATCGGCAGTGGCGATATCTTTGATAAATTACCGGCGAATGAGGGTAGTTGCTTAATTGCCCTTTGTTGCGGGTTTGAGGCGTAGATTTGTAAAACGCGTTAGTGAGTTTGATAGGGATCATTCTGTGTTAGTTGCATAAACTTGCCTGCCTAATCTGAATGTTAGAGTTTTTGTTTTTGCATTATCTTTTCAAGAGGTACACTAATTGAATTGGTATACTTGACTATAAAATACGCACGCACCAAAACACACTGCCAAAATTGTTAAATCCAGAAATAAATCAACCACAATTTCTACAAAATTGTTATAGAGTAGGTACATAATGGAGCCATCTGCTATTACGCCGTTCAGTGTTTATCTAAATGCATTTCCTTCTTTATCGTACAGCTCGGATGACGTAATTAATACGATATTTCGACACATTCGTTCATTTCAGCTGTTGGCGTGAGCGGCCATGTTTGTTGATGGAGCGCGCGAAATTATCCAGATTTCGCGCGCAAACTGTGCTACGCGGTTTGTTTATAATCTCGCAAAAGCAGTAAGTACACAAACCCGAAAATTGTGGTTTTATCTGAATTTAAGCTGTAATCCCTCGATTTAGAGTTGTTATTGCGCATGTTTGTACGTTTTTCATTCGTGTACCCGCATTGTTTATATTTCCGCGTGGTGTAGCTCGGATGCGATCAGACGTGCCGTGCACGCTTCCTAATGTTTATTTTGATATTAATTTAGAAATGCCACAGTTATTGTTATAATAATGTGTTTATGAGATCTAAAAGAGCTATTATTGGATGGAAAATTTATAGTTTCGCAAGAGTACTTTAAATCAAGCTTCGTCACAGTTTCAAAGCTCGTTTTCTTTACGACTGGCTAGTTATCATTATACCTACCTACTAGTGGACTTTAATGGGCAATTTAAATAGAAAAATTCAACCCCTTCAACACTTATCCCCTCAGCATAATAGTGTTTTGCACAAAAATCTGAGCGCAGCGGAGGTAAGATATCATACCAACATAATGTCCCGAATTTGAATATTCAAAATAATTCTACAGTAGAATAGAACTTTCAAAAACGGAACATTACTTCACCATCGACAAGACGCATGACCTGCAGTAGGGTTATTTTTTTTTTAATCCTCAAAGCTGGCATTAATCCGTCGACATAAAAGGCCGACGCTGGCGTCACCGCGGGAGGCTGGCAGGTGCGGTTGAGGAAAAAACGATTCTAATGGCCAAGGGTGATCTATACCTTGGGAAGTATTGAGAAATATTGTAGTCAATAGAAGTGGAGTTCCCGCACCTTGGAACCGAAATATTTTTTCTTATATTAGTTTGAATCTTATGTACTTAAACTTTCTTTCTTTCTTTCAGATAGCGTGTTGGACTGAAATCCAAAAATAGTTTGATGCGTGCGAAAAATCTGTTGTGGTACTTGTGAATATTCTCTAGCAGATACACGTTTAATAATTATTCCTATTATGATATGATGGAACCTTTCGAGTTCTGTCTTTGTTTTGCGGAACTCTGAAAATGTTGAACGCCCGCAGCGCCCTCTGACGGCGGCGTAAGGGCGGAACCAATTGTTCTGTTTTGGGTGTCATTATTTCATATTTTTAAATATGGTATTGTACCTATATTAATCCTTCATTTTAGTAATTATTATAATTGCTTTTCCGTTGTTTTTAGATAATTACCAACTACATACTTTAATTTACGATACCAGTTAACTATTAGAAGATTGGTATCTACCTACTTACGTACCTTCTAGGTTACCTACATACAAAATAATCACATGAAGTCTACCTACCTTTAACACGATGTCAAATAAAGTGTTATTTTAAATACATGCGTTTCAAAAGTTCTGCATCTACCAATTATATTACATTCATAAATTAAGAGCTGAATTTTATTTAACTTTTAACATTTTTATGAACGCACAAAGATATATTTCTTGGAAGTACAAAAGGTTAAACTTGAGTGGTACAAAAATGACTCATTCACAGCGGGGGGGCAAACCACAGACTAAATTGTAACTACTTGGACGGCCAATATAGTGTTATATTATACCTATTGACCGTCATAGACCTTCCTTCTACTCAGTGCATTTAGGTATGTAGTTATGTACCCAAAGGCTTTCAGATAGGGGTTAAAAAGTATGTTACTTATTTTAATCTTTTGAATTTTTGAATCTAATTTACCTACTCAGTTTTACAATCAATGATTTTT
The DNA here is from genome assembly GCA_947859175.1 of Gandaritis pyraliata. Classification (NCBI taxonomy): domain Eukaryota; kingdom Metazoa; phylum Arthropoda; class Insecta; order Lepidoptera; family Geometridae; genus Gandaritis; species Gandaritis pyraliata. The sequence continues at coordinate 1,306,291 of OX401867.1, read as the reverse complement.
ATTGATTTATTTATGACAATAAAAATATAGGTAGGACTAAGCAAAATTATAAAAGTAAGTGCAACTATTGTACTTATTTATAACTTGACATTTTAATTTTTATCAATTGACATTTGTTATTATTAGTAAGTACTTACTTATGTGCCTATTGCCAACAGATTAATTTATAACGAGAATGATTTAGTGTAGGTACTTATTTTATTTATTCATACGCCTGTAAAAACAGATTTTAGTGAAACATAAACTATATTTTAAGATCCATTGACACATCTGAAATTTACTGAATAAAGATTATTACGATTATGATTCTTAACTTAGATAGTCTTAGAGGCATCGACAGTGCTCCTTGTGTTGCGGATGTCAAATAGTCGACGGTAACTGCTTACCATCAGGTGGGCCGTAAGCCTGTTTGCCAAACTAAGTATGGTGTAAAAAAATTGCACTGCTAATAAATATGAGAGCTCTATCAATTTCTACACATGCAAAATCTTTACTCTACCTCTTCTTCTTGCACGCAATACATTGCTGCGCTAAAACATTCTTCAGCAATAAATAATGAGTTAAAATAGCAGTGTATCACGATGCATTCTAAAGATGTGTGTTGCAGATTGTCTGTGGTGGGCCAGAGTCGACGCCCGGAGCCTTGACCTCGGGTGAAAGTAGACTTCTCTCATTTAGATTGATTTAAAGTTATAAACAATATTAAATTAAATATTATGCAATGCATTTGACAGGTGGGTTGAACATGCTCAAAATGCGTGAGTATTTTAAAATTGTGAGCAGTCAAGAAAAGTCTATCCCTCATAGATTTGCAGAAAGAATAATTATGCATATCTAGTGTTTTCTTCTTCTTGTTTATGGTCTTTGTCCGTCATTTCAACAGACAAAATTGCCAGTGTAACGTGAATTATTTGAAATAAAAGGTATAAAGTCAATTTTAGTAGTCTTCTCTACTGACTTTTGTATTTCTAAGTACGATTTTTTTGGGAACATTAAATAAGCCAGTTTTATCAACAATTATTTTATTACTTATCAATATCAACAGTTATTACCTACACAATAGTCAACAACGATTGCAAACAGCAACAAACATAACATTATTGTTCACACAATAAATTATCACAACATAGTCAATACTGACGAAATAATATCTTCGTCAGATCTACATTAGTCTTATTTTTTTTTAATATTTACAACGGGCTAATGCATTAAGCTCACATAATGAGCTATGATTGCATTTTTGACCCTCCTAATTATTCATCCCCTTTAGTGCTTGCCCCCTTTATGGTGGTAGATGTGTTTGTAGACGGGTACATGGACGGGGTAAGGCTTCGGGATTGGGACCTCAACCTTCTTCTCGACCTCAACGGGGTATGGCTTCTCGACCTCATAGGGGACGGGCTTTTCGACCGTGTATGGCACCGGCTTCTCTACTATTTGGGGGACAATCTGGAACAAGACAAAAATAAACATAAAAACCAATAACTACATTATAGAAAAAATAAAGTGATACGGGTATAAAAATATGTAGAGCAGACAACAGAGTAGGAAATAGTGCGGAAACTTTTTTTGATTCGTCACTGGCCGTCTAGAAAAAGTAGTGCAGCCTAATTTCATTATCATTCGTTCTATTTGACGTAATCTGTCACAGAGTATACGGAATCGTTTGGTTTTTGCACGCACCGCTGACTGTAGCTTTTACTTTCGTTGCGGCCAGTTGCATTACATAATGAATCGGTGCAGTCAGTTATTATGTCAGAATAGCACTTAAAAATACAATGGATCTGATATGAGATCGTACATTGTTGAGAAGAGTTGCATAGTTTCTTTTGCAATTGAGAATGCGGTCGGCTGTAATTCTGCGGTAAGAATTAGCGATTTAATTGTTTTGTGCTCTGTAATTTGATAGAAATCTGTGTTAATTTCGATGAGTAGGTAGGTATCTAGTCTGTGTGCGTTTTAATATTCAATTATTTGTTTTAATTATTAAACATGTTTCTCTGTTCTGTATTTTATTAGAATTTAAATTGTTTTTTGCTCAATCTCGATAGGATACTTTCCTTAAAACAAAGAGTTTTCATTCATTCATAGTTTCATTCATACATTCATTCATTACCTTGGAAAATCTCATGTTTATGTATTTATAGGTTTACCTTATAAACTGGGACGTGTATCGGTTGCTCCACCGTGACGTGCACAGGATAGGGCTGCGGGATCGGTATCTTCACGTACTGCGGCACGGATACCGCCACGGGGTGCGGGATCGGCACTCCTATCTTCTTGATCACCGTCACGTGGTACGGCTTGCTGTGATCGGTGTGCGAGTGGCCTTCGGGCTCCCATTCGTCCGAGGGGTTTGCGGTGGCTGCCACGGCCAGGAAGAGGATGGCTGCTGTTTTCTGGAAGAGAGAAGAGTACGGACGTTTTCAATCAACTCAAAGGTTCCACGTGTCAGGAAGAATTCAACCCTCTGAACAACGAAAGCCACGGAATACATACTTGGAACCTTACAAATGAAGTCAACATAACAAAGACCAAACAAAACAAAGATTGTCTGCCAGGAAGACTGGCAGACAATGCTCTTAGCATTAAGTCCTCCTAGCACTACCTATTTGTGTGAAATTTTAAAATAAATAAATAAATAACAAAGATTTTTAGACCGCTAATACGCAAGTCATTCAAATGTGCGCATTGAACATGACCTAGTTGGTCAACAAATAAATACAGATCTAGTTGTCTAATCACATCTCGCTTCTGTGGTCATTTATGTCAGATGATGAATCAGAATTGTATGGCGGTAAAATGAATAGCGGAAGAGCATAAGATTGCAGAGTTACATAACTCAGATGTAATGGTTTGCAGAATGGCAGAAGTTAATGTGATAGTCCTTTCACTGGGTTACTTGTGATGACAAAATGGGAAGTTACGTAACATCTGTTGATATCAAAACTAAATTTTATAAGGCTGTATCACGAAATGTGTAAAACTTTATATTTAATAGTTATTGCTATTATTATGTTTGCTTGACTTTGTTTGCTTGTAATATTTATTTGTACCTAGATAATATTCGTATTTTTTTTAAATGTGTTTTGTGTCTTTTCAAAGATCATTGTAAAAGGGACAAAAGAAGTGAATGAAAGACCTGAATGAATTGAACTAAAATGGAACTGATGCTTCAAAAGTAAATTATTTTGTTAAAAAAAAATACTTTTCACAGATTTTTTGATTCAAGTAGGTACAAGTTTGTTGTACTGTTTATGTAAAATATCCCAATTTATGATATCTATATTATGTTATGGATGTGATGATATTCGTTGTGGGACTTTGGATCCCATAATTAGTAGGGTCATTGAGATCACTGGTTACAACTAATGGGTTAAAAGTGCGAATGGAGCACTTTGACAACCAAATACGCAGACACAATTAATTCTGTAAATTCCGATCACCAGGTAACTTCACTTATCTCACTTAAAAAAAACTTATAAAGAACTTACAAAAGCGATCATGTCGAACGATTTAGATAGCGTTGTTGAGTTGACTGTATCGTTCGAGATCCCCACGACCGTTTTATACTTGGTGAAATGTGGTTGTTACCTTTCCATACAGTGATAGGTCCTCTCGACTTCGACATTTACACTTTTACTTTTCATACAACTCTTGCAAATATTACCGCGCACGTCGCTGCTTTTAAACCAACTTGTAAATGAAACGTGGTAGCAAAACGGTAATGGTTGAGGTGCATAGTAAAGTTGACAGTTTATACGTTTTTATTGGTAAGCGATTGCATCGTAAATTTTGAGTTTTGTTGTGGGCTCGATATGTGCAGGACTTTTTTTACGAGAACAAGTACTTAGATAATAATAATTAGTGATAGAAAGTTCTGTGACAATTGTATTTTTAATAATAGTGCTCGACAAATCATTCGTGAAGTCTGATACTGGACTATTAATTGCAACCTCATTTTTTCGAAAGGAAAATACCTTAAGAGGGCTATCACAGTTTGGCCGCGATTCAAGGGCTGGCGCGCGTCTGAGTTCGTCTGAGAGTCTGAGATCGCATTTCATGCCGTTTTAAATTACGTTTATTCAATACTAGCAGTTACCCGCGACTTCGTACGCGTCTACAGTTTCCGTGTACATTATATTATCTGTGCGTGTACCGAGCGGATACTTCGCTGAGAAACTTGACATTACACCTCATTACACCGAACTCGTACCTACTGGAATGTCAAACGCTAGTCGTTAGACCAAAGAGGTATTACTACACCCTGTCAAACTGACGTGACATGACATGACAATGAAATCCTCTTGCCAATTGGCGCTGCTAATCCTTTTCGGTCATTTTATCCTGTAGATCCTGTTAATTATTCGGGATAAAAAGTAGCCTATATGTCAATCCAGGTTACGAACTATATATATGCCAAGTTTCATCCAAGTTGGTTCAGTGGTTTTGACGTGATTGAAACACAAACATCCAAACATCCAAACATCCAAACATCTAAACATCCAAACATCTAAACTTTCGCATTTATAATATTAGTAGGATAGGATAATAAAAAGAAATAATTTAAATAAAAAGTATACAATTTTATTGATTATGATTGATTTTATTGATTACGTTTATTTTGGTATAATTTTTACTGTAGTATGGAGAAATTAACGACTAATTCTGAACGTTTTTAGCAATTTTATGGTTTTGAATTGATTTTTTTTGTAGATATCCCATACTTATTTCTGGATTCCGGGGCCGCTACGGTCAATGGCAGTATATAAGAGATATTTGTAGTTATTTTCCATTTCGTTTGCTTTGCACAGTAGTTCAATCCAGGAGCTTGAAAAAGTGTCTGCGCGAGTTTTATTAAAAACTTGTTTCGGAATTTTGGCTTTATTTAAATATATAAGGAAAAATTGTAAAAAGCGAGGCTTCTACGGTCAATGCGAATAACTATTCTACATCATACAATAAATCGAAATTATCTAAGAGTTTCAGTTTCAGAGATCTAGAACGTCAAAAATGGGCATTTTCACGGTTTGACCGTGATATGAGCCTTAAGGAGGTTGGACTCACCAGCTATTAATGAGCGTATACCGACTAAAACCTCATCAATACACATTCATTCACCTTAGTACTACCACGTTATCAAACCACTCAGGACTACAGTCGACCACCGCTCCGGATTGGATCTGCGGATGAACTCGCCTTCTATAGTTTTATTTAGCAGTGCAAAATGACACGATTTCTGTCAAACCCGTGTGACTAGTTTTAGCCGACTTGACGAATTACTCCACTAAATACTTTCAAATCGTTCACTGACAAAATTGTTTGTCAAAATGACGAACAGAGGCCATAAGAAAAAGAAGGAACGGTGTTCAAGATTCAAACTTGATAAGGTCACATTCTAGCGCCGCGAATTATGCTAGCCTAGAAAGAAGATTCTCTTTTGAGGTTGGGCCTAGTTGCTCCCTTTAACCAAATGGCTACTTTGGTAATCCTGCCAGAGTACTACCACTACTCCAAGGGCACCATTCAGTGGTTCTCCGATTCCACCTGCCATCATTCACTTAACGTATGCCTAGCTCGTTTTATAATTACTTACGAACATTTTGTAATTTGGATTCTTTGGGTCTTAGTCTGCAACTTTGGATCTTAGGACATAGAAAAACTCGATTTGCCATTTTTTTTTTTGGATTTTGGATATAAGGGATTTTGTTCTGCCCAGTGGCAGGACAAAATCCCTTTTCAGTAAATCAAACACGCACCTCTGTGGAAAATAGGCACACAGTGGTGATAGAACATTATAGAAAGAAAAAAAAAGAAAACGTAAAAATACTTGCTCAGAGCAGATAAAGGGACTTGCATCTCGTGAATGTGACCAAAGAAGCCGCGGGCATGCTACGTAACGTTAACGCACTGCGAAAAAAAAACAAGCTGATCAGCGCAAGCGCACAGGAGAAAGCGACTACAAGACTAAACAGTCTTAAAAAAGTTTTCAACAAATACCGAGAGGTTTCCTAATGGTTTCCAAAGGGTGTCATGTGAAATGTCCATGAATATTTTTTTTTCCGTTTCAAACATCTCTTCGATGTGTTCTTTTGCAAGTTTATCGTAGCACTGTGAGCGCGTTCATATCTTTTCTATAGAAATTATTTAAGTTACTAATTACGAAGCAAATATGCTATGTTTTTTTATCTAATTAATTATCTATTTATTCAGCATACCTATCGCGTGTTTAATATGCCTTTCTCTCTTGTCCTGCTTCATTGGTTATCCAACTACAGAAATTATAATAATAAATAATAAACATTCATGGACATTTCACACAACGCCCTCTAGTCCCAAACTAAGCAAAGCTTGTAATATAGGAACTAGATGCTGATAGAATACTTATATAATTTTTTTTGTAAATAAGTACATACTTATAATACATAGTAATAATTATGTAATAAAATTAATGTAAAATTTTTAATGTTATTTCGTATCTTCAATAACTCTCATACAAAAGACATAAACGCGCTCACTGTGCTACGATAGACTTGCAAAAGAACATGAACAAGAGAAAAGGAGAACTACGAGGAGAGAGTGAGTGAGAGAGGGTTTACTAAGTCAGTGTTTGTTGGTAGTTTTATTTCGAATCCAAAAAAAAACTGATGGAATTTTCTATTTGAAAAATGTGAAGAAAATATAAATTGAGAGAGGGGTTTAAGACTAACCTTATTGTAGCACTGGATGTGGGCGATTCGCATTATTATGTTATCGCTACCGCTTGTGACTTACGACATTGGTAAAGTTAAGCCTTCTTCCGGAGATTGCCTTCCGCATTGGTCCGGTTTATAACAAGTGGTGGCCTCAATATGACAGTTGTTATATTGTGGTGACCGCTATGTATTTATTTTAATGTGTAATGCTGTGTGAGCAATTTGGACAAAGTACTATCAGCAAAACTTCTACCTTACCACCTGAAGGGTACATTTTCTGTAAACCGACTAACCGTTCAGTTTTGAATACCAATAGAAGCAAATTGTTTCAGGTGTAAATGTTATGAAAACAATGGGCCGTCATAAAAATAAATAGATGTTTATGGCTCTGGTTAGGCAAAATAAGAAGACAAAAGAAAAAGGCGGGGTCAGGTAGCTAACTGCTTGCAAGCGAAACAGTTTCAAAAGTGGTAAGGCGGAAATTTTGCCGATAGTAATAGGCCGTTTGTCAGGGGAACCCCCATAAAAATTTAACTATGAATTTCAGTCCCAGACTCCCACTGTTGCAAATTGCAAGCTTAGCACGCTGTGCTAAGTACACTCCTTGTATTATAATTTGTGAGTACAATAGTTACAATCGATCTTTGCCTCTCCGAACATAGCTGCAAGTAGCTTCGAAGACCTAATTCTTGTCTCGGATTAGAGAAAAGTGGGGGTACAGCGTCAAACTTCAGACAGACAAAGAACGGTTATGTTATGACTGTAATTCTATGCGAGATGGATAAATAAATACTTTTTTAGTCTTTACGCACGCACATAGATTCATTCGTCAAGCCATTTGTAGCCCAATCGATTATGACGTCAAACTTGAGGTAAAAAGTTACGCAAAAAGTGTGGATTCGATTCCTAATGCGAACCGAGACCAATTTCATGATCTGGTTGGTTGCTGTGGTAGGTAAGTATAGAGTTTAACCACGCTAAGTGTGCAGCGCTTTAAAGTTATAGTTGAAACAATTTATGTGCAGCATTATGTAAGTACAATACAATACAAAATATTTATTTGCAACAACAACACAAAAGACACATACAATAAAAAACACAAGCTATAATTAAAACACGTTTTTAGTTTTTAGTAAGTGATGATGAGACAAAGTTTCAAAAATGTTTTATGACTAAAAACTAAAATCAGAATTTGGAATTTGACAACGATATTAGTAACACTAATAATGATACTAGTGCTTGCTTACTAAGATCATTCGGAATTTGAGCAATTTCTATTTCTCTTTTTCGGACCTCGAAAAGCCCTGAAAGATTTTCCTTCCTGTACTTATGTGATTGTTGGGTATAATCCCATCTCATCCCACTAATATTATAAATGCGAAAGTTTAGATGTTTGCATGTTTGTGTTTCAATCACGTCGAAATTACTCAACCAACTTGGATGAAACTTGGTATATATATAGTTCATAACCTGGATTGACACATAGGCTACTTTTTATCCCGAATAATTAACAGGATACAGGATAAAATGAACGAACAGGATTAACAGCGCCAATGGCAAGAGAATGATGTCATGTCGTGTCACGTCAGTTTGACAGGGCGTAGTACTACCTCTTTGGTCTAACGACTAGCGTTTGACATTCGAGTACGGGTTCGGTGTAATGTCAAGTTTCTCAAAGTATCCGCTCGGTAGACGCACAGATAATGAATAATACACAGATAATATGTACACGGAAACGGTACTCGCGTACGAAGTCGCGGGTAACTACTAGTTATTCATAGATTTGGCACATGACTGGCCTATCCAGAACTTCCAGAATAAACTACAGCTGTCAAGATGCAATCACACTGACATTTAACACGTTGCTGTCCAATTAAGACCTCCAGCTGCTTCGTGACCATGTCATTGCATTAATTAATAAATTAAGCTATCTTTGTGCAGACAAATCGGACTATGTTAAAATGGCTCAAGAATAATTAAGATAAGGGGATGTTATCCGGTAACGGGTAACAGAAATATTTAAAAAGACCCAAAGGATAAATAAAAAAAAGAATTAAAGGGTTTATTAAATATTTACAAGTTAAATATATAAATAAGCCTGAAAAACTCTAGATATCCTAGTTTTCACCAGAAACGGGATATTTACTATAATTTGTGAGTATCGTTTACAATATGAGTGTGAAAGAGGGTAGACTGGTACGTCCGGCAATAACATTTACCTACTTGCATAGACTTCAGTTTGACCCGTGGTCATGATGCATGCAACTGTGCTGAAATATCGGGAAATAGAATTCACAAATCGTGGTAATTATCTCGTTTTTGGTAAAAATTATGTTCATAATTAGTTTAAAATTTTTTTTAAGGTGTAATACTTATTTATTCACAAAGAAAATTACGACTAATACAGTATTTACAATATTTATAATATACACAAAATACACATGAAGCAGTTCAGCTATCTACACACCGTTGCAAACGATTTATAGATAGCTCAACTGATCCAAATCAGTAGCAATCGGCAGCGTGCCCAAGACACTGGCTGCATTGCCACGCTGAATAGCATTGTTATTGCTATTCTAAATATCCTTCTCATTGCTGGTCATCATCAGATTTGGTAGAATGGACTCAGTTTGTCATATCTGAATGATTTAACATCCATGATTTAGGGCGGCTTGCACCAGAATAACTAAACGTGTTTAACAGCTAAATAGATTTAAATCTGACGTATTTATATAACTTGACAACTCGCTAAATACTATTTAATAGTTAAACGCGTTTAGCGATTCTGGTGCAAGCCGCCCTTAGTGGTATTGGCTCTTTGTGCTGAAAGAGCTCGTCCAGGGAGATACTACCATCGATCCTAACAGTACCACGGTGAACTTATCTCTAAAAGAACTCTACCACGTATGTGACGGTTTGGAACATTATGTATTAGCAGAGGATCCCATACAGCAATGCGAACATCACTTGCTTGGCGATAGTAACGGTAGAAATAGTTTTTTCGTAAAAATAATCATAAAAATGAGGCTAGGAAGCAGGCCGTAGTTTGCTCGTTCTTGTTGTCTCTGGTCGCGTGGAACTGGCACCTAGAATCACCTAGTTAGATACGATTTCTAAATGATCGTCGTGATTTTATTAACCCCCGACGCAAAAATGACGGGGTGTTATAAGTTTGACGTGTCTGTGTGTGTGTCTGTCTGAGGCAACGTAGCTCCCGAACGGATGAACCGATTTTGGTTTTGTTTTTTTTTGTTTGAAAGGTGAATTAGTCGGGAGTGTTCTTAGCTATGTTTGATAAAAATCGGTCCAAGATTCGGAGGTTTTATAAATTATTAATTTAATTACTTGTTGAATAAAAGATTTTTGGCTTTGACTTTCATGGCTAGGTACTTCTTCGACGAACTCTTTCACAAGCTCTATTGTATCATGTAGATTTGAAAGTTTGACACCCGAACATCGTTGCTAGGTATTTGTTCGCATACTCTTGTATCGTTGGGACCACACAAGCGAAACTCCCGCTGTTCTCGAGCGTCTACTGTCAACTGTCAAAATAGGAGCGAATTGATTTATCGGTATATCTCAGTAGGTGGCGCACATGTGCTGTTACTTGTCTTAAACAACGCAAGCCTATTGTAAACACTGCATGGGCGTTACAATCATTAAAGTATCTACCTACGTTCATTGCAAAACAGAGCTAGATATATAGAAGTCACAACGGATCTTTGTCCCTCTGAATTATCTGCACAATACCCATTTTAACGGGCTTTTGTATCTAGAAGTAATCTAGGAAATACATCGACGAGACAGGAGCCAGTTTGTACCCGTGCCCCTTTGAAGGGACGCTGGTAGTGCCTGGAACATGGTTCAGATGGACTGGGCTTGCGCAGCACCTATACCATCCTCTCAGACGGAGCTGACCAAGTTTTCTCACGATGTTTTCCTTCACCGTTTTCCTGATAGATTTTCCGAACACAAAATCACAAAATGTTTTAAAAATACTGAAGTTTTTTTCTAAATCTCGATAAAATAAAACTACCATGGTTAAATTGTATCATATCGTGTCTAGGCTACTGTACTAACATACCAACTCGTAGAAAAGTTTGAAGTTGTGTCTACGATTGCCATAATATTTTTGACAGGCGCTGTCATGTCATTTGTCATAATCTTGCCGCGGATATCCGCAGGCGCTTGGCCGATGATTGATGATTCTTTTTTATGACATGCTCTATTTTAAAAAAGCAATTAGAGTTCAAGTTTAACTGTCAATAAATTAAAGTAAAATAATTGATGTCGTGACAAATGCTTTATTAAAAAACACTTATGTATGTACCTACTTAATATTCCAAATTATATTGAAATAGAAGTGATAAGGTAGACAAGTAGTTGCCTATTTGATTTTAACAGCTCGCCCTGTCACTTTGAAGTGGCCTTTTAATTTATTTATTGTGAAGGTATAACAATAATTTTATGGTAAAGCATAAAAGTTTGTGTCAGACATTTTGATTTACAATAATTAACATTATGTGACGCGTGACCTGACTAATTACTTAATTAGATTACCTTCCAGATCTAGGGGGATAAAAATTTTCATCTAGATTTTAAAAATAAATAAATTCAACTTCTTAGTTTATGGCTTATGCGACTTGTGTCTCTGTACCCTAGTGTCATAAACAAAAAAAATGAAAAAAATGAAATGAATGAATGAAATGAATGATGAAGGTAAGGAAAAATGAGAATATGGCCAGTATTATTTTGAGAGAATCAATCATATATAAGTTTTAAAAATGGAATGTGAAGTGGACATGGCAAGTTTCCCGCGCTCGGTTCGCGCCAATCGTCCGTCACGGCGGCATTTTCCGCAGGCTTCGCGTTTCCCGCGCTGGCTCGATACGTCACCTGCCGGCGCGGGGAGGCACCGATCAAAAGACCGCCAATCAACAAATACGCCATGTTGTTAACGGGGCGGAGCCGTCAGTCCCACGTCATTCCTTCTCGTTCAAAATTCCAGTTTTCCCACTCGCACGCACCGCGCTCTCATTGGCGGGAGCGCAATTAAACCGCGGGAATTCGAATTGTATTTTTGAAGGAAATGTTTTTTCAGTTCGTGTTTATGGCTTGTAAGTGCTACTGCAGCACGTTAGGAGGGGTTTATATAATGCGACTTTTTAAAATGGCGTGTTTTACATAACGTATATCCTTGAAAGATTTATGGTATTGAATTAACACATTTTGATGCGGTTTCGTGATGGATTTATTGGTAGCGGGGATATAAATTGGGCTATAAATCTTATAAATATGTTATACGTCACAGGTGGGCGTTAAATCCTCCTTAGATATTAACCTTTGGAGTTGTTGAAAGTTTGATGATTTTAAACAATTTACATTGTTGCTATCTTTATTAGAAAAAATTCGGCGTTGAATATATTTACACTTTCTGATGCAAATAAATCTTATGCTGAATAAAGTTATCTTAAATTAATTTCACCCTACTTATTTTATAAAACGTAATAAGGTAATAAGTAAATACCTACTAAGCTTTGAAATCACAAGTAGTCCAAACAATTAGACGTAGGTAAAGGTATTTGTAATCGTTTGAAAAGCCGTACAGACGACCAATTTCTTTAAAAAAACGATCATTCAAAAAACGCTAGAAACCAGACCGTAGTTTCTTGCCCGTTCTTTTAAAATATGCATGGACATTTGCAATTTTATGATTTTCATCTGTGATTTTATGGAATAAAGAAATTATGACTGACTATTCATGGACATATCACACGACGCCCTCTAGTCCCAAACTAAGCAAAGCTTGTGAAATGGGAACTAGATGCTGATAGAAAACGTATATACATTTTTTTGTAAATAAATACTTATAAATACATAGTAACACCCAGACATAGAACAAATCTATGTTTGGCACACAAATGTTTGTTCTCTGTGGGGATCGAACCCACGACCCACAGCACGGAAGGCAGAGCTATTACCGACTGAGCTGTGACGCCTGTCGAAACTACCTACGCTCTGTACCTACTTACTAGAATCTAAACAACGATATCACAAGATTCACAAGCCATATTTTAAAACATGGACATCGCAGATATCATTATCATTAGCCCAGTCCATTACGCTGGATGACAGGTGGCTGACATGTCAGCTACTAGTACCTATAGCAGGTAGGTACACTGCACTTAATCTATCTAGATAATTGAACTAGCTACAGGCTGTTTTTTTATTCTATCACTTAGCTTTACTTAATAAAACCTATTTTAACATACTCAAAAAAGGAGGTTCTCAATTCATTTGTGGTTTTTTTTAAGTTTGCTACTTCAGAACTTTGTCATGTAAACCGACTTGAATTTTTTTTTGTTCGAAATATACTTTCAGCCCCGGTATTCTAATCTTTTGCTGTCAAGTTATATTTCACTGCCCAGTGTAATTTCTTCAGGTCACGTGGTACAATTTTGTACCACGTGATCATTCTTTTTAGACACTTGACAGCTAAATATGCGCGAAAACAAATTAAATGACATCATAATGTCACTATTTAGTCACAGAATAACTATGAGTTAGTATGAACTGACCATGATTTAAAACTTTGCAGTTCAACTGAGATTGGAATACCACTGCAGATTGGTCCCATAGAAATTTCATCAAAATCGGTTTAATGGTTTGGTTTTTGGGGAGCGTAGGGTTTCGCCACGTAGTCAATATCCTCTACGGAACTCTCGTAAAGATAAATATGAACCAGATTTTAATTTTTAGTGTTCCAGTCTAGTTTTGGAAAAACAGAACACTTATTTTAACTGTTTGTTTGCAAAAAATCATTAAAACCATATTTATGAATTACTACGTAAAATTTAGGGGTTGTTTGGGGGTCTTGGCATATACCACGGGTGGTCACCGAGGGGTGAGGGGGGGCTAAAAAAAGGGGTCGCTGAGTTTTTACTATAGATAGATAGATAGATAGAAAATACTTTATTGCACACCTTAACCTAGGGACTACTATAACATACAAAACAATACTTAACTAATTGTACAATGGGCGGTCTTATCGCTAATGAGCGATCTCTTCCAGACAACCATGGACGGAAAGGACTACGAGGTAATAAACTAGGGGTGCTATCTAAAGATAATAAATATTTCACTATAGTGTTCTGTGTAAAAGTGACGTAACTAAGTGTTCTCTATAAGATCCTATGGTTAAAATAAATGAATATGAATATGGTAAGTAGGTAGTACGTACCCTAAATAGCTAGGTACCTTAATAAGTTCAAGGTACCAGTTTTGAACCTATGACAGCAATAAGAGACTTTTAGCTAACTATATTCATCACGGTCAGAAAATATTCATCCCATTCTGTTCTGATAAAAATAATTCTGTTAAAAATACTTTTGAGTCGTTTAAAATGCTTCATTCAAAAAAGGAACGAGGTTGATTATTACCCTTTTACAAATTCAAAAAAGTTATAATAATTTAAGACGCAATTTACAAATTAGTTTCTACCCAAAGATTTTTAAAAACGTTCAATCTCCGGTGAGATCAGTTGTGTCGCTTGCTCTCGATCGCGCGTATCGAGACAGCGAAACGTGCTAACGTATCATAACAAAACTGTCGCGAACGGCCGTGCGAGCTACGATGACCTTGTCAGTCATCACGTAAGGAATGTGCGCGAACAGCAAATCATTTTGCTAAGGCGACGTTATTACGTGCCTGAACAATGGCTTCACCTAATAAACAAGTAAACATACAGTTAAAAACTGAAACTGAACATCTCTTATATAAAGAACTTATGGAAGCGAAATGCTACTATCAAGAAGAAAAAAACGAATGTAAAAGACTACAAAATCTTGTAAAAGTCTTGCAAAGCCAAATTGAAAGTCTACTGCAACACAAAGAGGTACCGGAAAAAAACCCCGTGAAAACTTCTACTACTACCACGGAAACTTCTTCCGCCGGCGTTGAATATGCAACCGACGAAGAAGAACTTGCTAGAGAAACGGAGTGGATAAGAACTAAGTCGAGGAAAAAAAGGAAATTGAACACCTCACCTTCACTCTCACCTCAAGAAGCCAACAAAGCTACAACAGAAAAAACTAAGAAGGTCCCCTCTCCACCACCCATAGTAGTGGATGGAGTTAACAATTACCAAAGTTTCTATGACTTTCTGATAGAAAACCAACCAGCAGCCACCTTCAATATAAAATTGATGAGCGGTGACTGTGTTAAAATTAACTCGTGTGATGAAGAATCATACAGGTGCATCACAAAAACTTTAACAGAAAATGACTGCCTCTGGCACTCTTACGAAAACAAACAAGAGAGACCAATAAGAGTGATGGTTAAAAAACTACCGTGCTCTTGCAAACCAGAGAGAATCATAGAAGACCTAAAAAGTAAAGGTTATAAGATTGAAGATGCGGTCAATAAACTGAGCTGGAAAAGTAAGGAGCCACTCAACATGTTTATGCTGACCTTCAATAACCAAGAAGAAATCAGGAAGGTGTATGATATCAAATATATACTTGGGTGCATGGTAGATATCCAACCGCTCAAGTCTACAAAACTGGTCCCTCAATGTAAGAGATGTCAGGCCTATGGGCATACACAAAAATATTGTGCCAAAGAACCAAGGTGTGTCAAATGCACAGGGAAGCACCTAACTATAGACTGCAAAAAACCAGCAGAAGACAAGCCAAAATGTGTTCATTGCGGAGAAGCACATCCGGCTAACTACAGAGGTTGCATGATCGCCAAAGAAATTCAAAAAATAAGAAGCAAGGCAGTTAAGAAACCACTAGCCGGGCAGCCACAAAAAGTCACTGGAACGCTAATAAGTGACAAAACTCCAATAACTGACCATCAAAGCCGTGGTGCAAGGGTCACTAGCACCACTCACAAAAATGTGTCCTACGCACAAGCGGCTGCTAAACATACAATCGCTAATCATTGTAACGAGCAGACTACAAAATCAGATAGTAAGCTGGATGAAATACTAAGGTTTATGACATCCTTCGATGAGCGTCTGAAAAAAATTGAAAATAGCACTAAGCCCGCTATGTACAAGGCCAAGCAATGATTAATACGTAGATGTGTATCTTATATCAGAAACACACTTTACTAAGCACTAAGTAACAAAAAAGATGACTATCTTCCCATCTCTATCAACAAGAAGCTCATCCCGTATGAAAATACGGCAAAATATTTGGGCATGACGCTTGACGCGAAGCTACGCTGGAAAGCTCACGTCAAGAATAAAAAAGACGAGTTAGAACTACTTTACAAACAAGTCTTTATACCAGTATGGACTTATGGTAGGTATACAGCTCTGGGGCTGTACCAGAAAGAGCAATATTCAAATCATCCAGCGATTCCAGAATAAAGTGCGGAGGGGAATAGTGAACGCCCCGTGGTACATCAGAAATGACGATCTCCACCAGCAAAATCGAGTTTGTCGCTAGTGTTATTCAAAAATACGCAGAAGCACATGAACTAAGGCTTCATCATCATGTTAACGTCGAGGCCATCCAGCTCCTTGACAATACGGACTTAATAAGAAGGCTCAAAAGGAAAAAACCTTTTGAGTTAGTGTAATAAATAAGTGAAATTCAGTGAAAACAAACTAAAGAACACATGAACATAGTGTCTTCCCTTAAATCCTAAATAGAGACAATAAGAAACGTGTTAATGGACACGTTCTTAGATTAAGCAATTCTAGCAATTTAAGTTAATTTTAAATTACTTATTAGCCCACGTTGTGGCTAGATTGTAATCATATTAGGGTACATTCTTTAGAAATAATGTGCACTAAATAAATGAAAAAAAAATAATGAAAAATGTATCCAAAATCTAAAAGCCATTTAGATGCTTAAGTATAAAGAAGTAATTTCACGGAATCAAAGCTTAAATTATTCAGTTTAATTTATTTTGTTAATAGTCACGCTACAAACTAACTATTTCTTTTGGTACGCTTAGTTACAAAAATAGAATTCAGATTTTTTTTGGAATAGAATTTATATCTTTACCTTAAATTGTATATAATTATATATAATAAATTTTTTTATTTATTGTATATAATAAATTGTATACAATTTAACTTAAGGTTATTATCGTAAACAGTAGATTACATTATTAAATTCATTTCCTGTAAAAGTTTAAATAGATCAGTAAAATAAAAAGACGAAACTGTTAATTTTATAAGTCTATAATAAAAAAAAAAGAAGTAGGTATTGAATATGAGTGTGACTGAGTACGCGGGTAGAGGAAGGCCGAAGAAGAAGTGGTTGGATTGTGTGAAAGAGGATATGAATGTGAGAGGAGTAGATTCTGAGTTGACGAATGATAGGAATGAGTGGAAGAAGAAGACATGTTGTGCCGACCCGGGTTAGTCTCAAAATCCCCTTTATTTCAAAATTTTTGAATCAAGGGGATCTTGACCATCTAGGGACTACCTAGCGCGGGATAATGGCAGGGAAATGATGATGATGATGATGAAAAAGAAGTATTTACTTAACAGAAATAAAATGCGCTGTATAACCAATACCTAGGCTTTCAATAATTTCGGTATAGAAATAAACGTACGAAGGAACATTACAAGGAGGAAAATGCATTTACAAACAAATTATCAAAATAAGTAAAACGATAATTTATAGGTTTAAAAAACTAGAAAAACCGACTTTAATTCGACTACCAGCTTCATCCAGATGATGATGATGATGACAGTTCATTGGGAATGTTTTAGTGACTCTAAACACCACTTTAAAGTCACAGAAAAGAAAAATACGCAATTTCGTGCATGTTGTTGGCATTTTCTTTTCAGTTATTTCTATTTATAACCCAAACTACTGAACCGATTTTGATGAAAATGAAATGGGACTAATTTGAAAGTATATCCTTTCAGATAAAAAAAGAATTTAAAAAAATCGGTTGATAAAATGACGGAGTTCTGAGGTAACAAACATTAAAAAAAAATACAACCGAATTGAGAACCTCCTCCTTTTTTGAAGTTGGTTAAAAATGCCTTTGTCAGTCTGTCGTGCATTTCTATCTCCATCTCATTTAATTTTGACTGTAGTAAGTTTTTAATTTTGTGTAGCGGTAAAAATAATTTGCCGGACATTCGAACAAGTGATTTTTACAACATGATTTAAAGCCAGTTTAACTTTGACGAAACACTTTCTACTGAATACTTATATTTTTATACTTTTTTGTGTAAAATATGGACATTTAAAAGTCCTTGAGATATTGCAGCCGACTGTACTTCTCTGATAATTTAAAAGTTATAATGAACAGTCAAATAAAATTGTGGAAGGTGACAGTTTAAAATGAAACCTTTTCACTTACATGTAATTTACGTACCGAAGATGCGTATCATGAGTTTTAAAATTATTCATATTTTACCGACTTCAAAAAAGGATGAGGTTCTCAATTAGGTTGTATTTTTTTAATGACGAACATTAAAAAATTCAACCGAACCTTCTCCTTTTTGAAGTCTGTTAAAATGTCCTTCAGAACTTCTGCCATTTATAAACTAATTTGATTTTTTTGTTCAAATGGATATACTTTCAGATTGGTCACAAAGAAATTTCATCAAAATCGGTCTAACTACTTTTCGAATGCATATAACTGGAAAAAATATGTTATCCAGTTAACGAAATTGCCTAATTTGCACTTCGGTGTTTTTAGTGATGTTTACGGTCACTAGAAAATTCTCAATGAACTGCCGTCATCATCACCATTTGATGATGAAGGCGGAAGTCTGTAGTCGGTTTTCTCTTGTCGCTTTTAAATTATGTTTATTGTCCAGTTATACACTCTTGTTGCGAGTCTTAAAATTCGGTTTCCACTTGTCCGATCCGTATTTTTAATCGAATGAGTGTATTTCTTTGTAAGAAGGATCTAGGATAGGTTAAGTGAGTGAGATATGCTTAAGTGAGATATGCTGAGGTCACCGTTGCAATGCATAATATCTAAATTAAAAAAAAATGAAAGCAATAAAGAGAAATTCTGCCGCGAATGAACCTAATATGCCTTATTCCCAGAAGTCCATGATTCTATTGTTCTCCATTTCCCAGTAGGTCCATGAAAAATATTTATAGAATTTAAAATATTCTTACATTCATTCCCAATAGGTCCATGAGATTTAACTAATGTACAGTCAGTATAAACAATACATGAGAGTATTTGGAGTAAGATGAAAGAGCTTTTAGACTTTAGCCAAATAGCCAGTAACCATAGGTAGGTATGGTATTTGTACCTACACGTAAGAAATTTTAAATTATGTAGTAAAAACAATTTCTTTTTGCTTAAGTAGTTATTCGTTGCCTTCAATTTATGGAAAATAAACAGTTTTTGTAATTATTTGCGGAGTTTTTAATTTTAAAAATTAATATTCTATGTTTGTATTTATATAAGCCGGTAAAGATTACAAAGTAGGTTGTTATTATTCGTAATATGTGTGTTCTCAACATTATTATCTCATATTCATTCGAATTTTAGCGGCAAAATTCATAGTTTTCAACGTCTATGGAAGCTTTCTCTGAATGCATGAAAATTGGCGCGTGAAACACATAACGTCAACTTCTCAGATGACCGCGCGAAAACTCTGATAGGTACCTATCAGTCGCGTAATTCCACCCTGAAACAAAAATTCAACTAAGTAAATCATTGCTTTTGTTTTCTTTTTACACTCTACAACTGTATTTAGTGCAACGAGGCAATTTAGCGAGCGGATCTTCGCTGCATTAACCAGTTCTGCAGTTTTGTATTCACGATGTCGTGACGTCTGATTGACGGGTGAAAGGGCGCGAAATTAGTGACCGTGCGCTGCGACCCGCCACTTTTCGACCGTTTCCCTGCGTCCGAAGAAATTGCATTGCCGTTCTTGCTGTAATTCATTACAAAACTAAAAAAAAAACCAGCAACATAAATTCGCGAAAACGACACACGCTGTGTGAGAACACTCGTCGCTCGGCGCCGCGCAAATGAATCCGATTTAATGGGCGAAAGTGTTGAATTAGTAAGTACTCCATTAGGCGCCGAGCATATGTTTCAGAGTGCCCATAGATAAGATAGAACCGTATGTCATAATTTTCATAGCTACCGTTTGGCGTCGGACAACAAACCGAGGATGTGGGGATTAGACGGCAAACATTGTGTGTTTGTTATTAAAAGTAAGGCTGGTTTTTGATAAAGATGTGAAACAAGTGAGACACGGCAAACGAGATTTGAGATAGTGGTGGAGCTTAGCAAGAGTCGCGTCGGCTTGTCTCCAGCTTTTATCTGGTTGTGGTCGCACGCCGCTGCGCTGCGCGCGCTTCGAATCCCAACACAATTCTGATTTTGAATTCGAAAATAGAACTAAAACTAAATCTGGCCAGCATCTTTTCAATTCCAACCTTTTACAAAGAGAACTGCTATAATGAGGTTGGTCTTACATATAGCGACATAGCTAAAAGCTTTATAGATTTAAATCGCGAGAAAACGATCACTATTTAAAATGGTTGTTGACTTGCACAACATGTCTTGCGTGCAGTTTAAAGCTATGACTAGTAGCAGTACACACAAAGTCTATTTACTATTAAATAGTGGATCTAACGTACATAGACAGACAATGTATCTAAAGGCTTTTAATTTATTCTTGAAGAAAAACGTAGTGCCAGCGGGAAGTCCATGTCAAGGCTTTCTTTGAAATACGTTTAGTATTCCGTTTCTTGCTTTGCTATTGATGCTATAGATAAATACCTACTACTTAGACTTGGTATGTAATCCTAGGAACTTTTTACAAATAGCATTCGAAAATGAGACGTTATCTGTCAAAAGTGACATTCCCTCCATTATTTATGGTGATTCTCGCATAAACAATTCTCAGACGAGATGAGTAATCTCGCACGAAACTCGTTAAAACGAATGTGATCGTAAAGTACGTCGGACAATTAGAAATAATTGGAACGGTAAGGTTTACAACGTATTGTCGTGCTAAATGAAGATGTGAGGCTGCGCTTTACCTACATGGCTAATATGGTTATGAAACATCTACCTAGGACCTATCAGAGCGTCCACAGAATGATGTATTTTAGTACTTACAAGGTAGGTACTAAAAAGTTGAGAAGAATGTATAAAAACTTAAAACTTTCACTAAGGGCGGCTTGCACCAGAATCGCTAAACGCGTTTAACTCTTAAATAGTATTTAGCGAGTTGTCAAGTCATACAAATACGTCAGATTTAAATCGATTTAGCTGTTAAATACGTTTAGTGATTCTGGTGCAAGACGCCCTTAGTATACTAAAATAAATTCGAGTTGTCAAACCTTCTAAATCTTCTAAAAACACCAACTCTAAAGTTAGTACAAGTAGGAGATGATGATGATGATGGTGGAGGTGAGGTAGGTATACCTATATTTAACCAAATCGAAAAGATGTGCTTCATCACACCTTTCCTTTTTCATTCGGTAAGTAATCCCAATCAAAATCTGAAAACTAAAAACCAGCCTTTAAACGCCATCAGGTGAGATTGCAGTCAAACGTTTGTCTATAATGTATAAAAAAAAACGCACACAATTACTATTAATAGAAAATAGGCGCCATTTTTAACGCTGAATAAACTTTTACCCTTTATGTAAATCTGACAGCAATCTAAATTGAGAACAGCAGGATGGAACTCGATCAATCTGCCATGTTCCAATTTCAAATTCAAATTTGACAGTTAAACGCGCACAGTAGCAATAGCACGGGGCGGAGAGAAAAAAGTTGTCTCTGCTCTTAAAAATAAAATAAGAGACAGAGGGCAGTTAGCGCGGTCCGATTAGTTTTCGACGTATGAAAGAGTAATAATAATTTAAATTCTGAATTTATGGTGTAATAATTCTCCAAGATGGCTGTCGTTACAGACACAAGTTAATTAGTATGCATTGTTAAATGTTTATTGTTGTTTTTCCACTTGCATAGGTTTCTTTGTCTTGGATTTTGCATAGAAATGTTTTGAATGTTTGTGGCGTGTAGATTTGTTTGGGCTGAGGAGAAATCGGGATGGTTTCGAAACTTTGATGGATGGATGGTAGAGAATGTAGAGATACAACAATACAATTGACTCTATGCTTTTGCAAGTTTTTAAGATAACTTTGGTTTCGCTCAACTTTATAAGCAGCATTACTTAGTCAGCCATTTTTTTATTAAAAAATTTGTTTTTACTTGGGTTTTTAACCCCCGACGCAAAAACGACGGGGTGTTATAAGTTTGACGAGTCAGTGTGTGTGAATTAGTCGGAAGTGTTCTTAGCTACGTTTGATGAAAACCTGTCCAAGATTCGGGGTTTTTTTTATTTATACGTAAATACCTACTTTACGTAAATTAATACGTACTTACCTAAATTTCTTGATGATCATATCATGATTTTTTTTTTAATATTTGCTAGAAATAGTAAAATAGTCGAGCAATCAAGTAAGTATTTAAGTCGTTTTTCATACATCGTAAAAAATATTGGCCACTGATTGGCTCACACAAAAATCCGAGTAAGATTAAAAAGACAAACAACATTATATTTATTGCCTATTTATTAAATTGGTACTTACCAACTTTTAAAGCTTAACCTTCTGAGCGGTAGATCTAAACTCATGATAGGTGATTATGACGAATCATGATAGTCGAAGCGTCATTTAACTGAACAGCAAATATAAGTTTTAAACCATAAACGATACTTAAAAAATTTATTACTTATTTAGCTGATCAACTTATGTAGTATCGCTGCACATAAGTGCGTCATTAGTCGTAAAAACTTTTATAAAACATCAACCATTAAAAATAATATCCAATCAGGAATAGAACCATTTTTATAGTCCACATCGCTTTAACAACCAACATTCGATGCTTTTATAATCTAGCAAGACAAATTGACTCTCGATTGGGAAATTAAACTTTGAATTTGGAATATTTTAATATCTGACCATAAAGCTACCGCCCCATGTCCCCGTATAACGTCTTCACGGACCATAGAGAACATAACAGCCGAGAGTCATAACCTCAATCAAAATGCCGATAAACTTTGACAAAAATTCCACCTTAAGCCGTCCTTTAATTATCCATATATTACAGATTCCGAGCTCAAAACTACCTGATACCAATTATACACGCGCTCACCCACGTCAAAAACGACCCATTCACTGACATTTATGAAAAAAAAAGAGCAATCGGCGTCTTAAACCTTTTAACAAAACTGGCCGGCGATAATTCAAGCGAAATGTCCAAACTACAGGGAAAAAAATAAATTTCAAACATAGAAAGTGTTAGCGACAATGGAATATTCAAAATCTTGTTAATAAAGAGTCTAGGGTCCGGTGCGGGTGCTCCCACAATGGCAGGTTACAAAAAAAAACGAAAAGATCGGGCAGAGTTCTTTTTTTCTTTCTCAGCGTGAGATCTCTTTGGACGGAATTTTGGATTTGGAACAAGCGTCATGTGCGGATAGATTTTTTTTAAATTCATCCGAAGTTGGCATCGACCACATGGGCCATCAGCTTTCAGAAGAAATTATTATTTGAATCCGTTGCGAGTAGTTTTGAGTGTCTTTTGTTGCATTTTTATGACAGATGTTTGTTTATTTTAATGTCCAAAATAGAGCAGTAATGATGATTTACAGTTCTGAGGGTGTCTTACTTTTCTCTCCCAGAACTCTGGTTTAGGAAAGCTTTACGATTAGATACCTATTACTATAAAAGCTAGTACCGTACGTGTTATCATAAGGTTTTTATTTGGATAAAACTTATACCAAGTTGTAAAGTGGAATTAGACCTAAAAAACTCTCCGATTAGACTCGAACTCGAAGAAAACTACACGATGTATAAAATCGAAATTACAATACGTTTCATACACAAGTAAATAAATTAAAAATTTAAAAACCCCCGAATCCTGTACCGATTTTCATCAAACGTAGCTAAGAACACTCCCGACTAATTCACCTTTCAAAGAAAAAAAAAACAAAATCAAAATCGGTTCATCCGTTCGGGAGCTACGTTGCCTCAGCCAGACACACACTCACACACACACACACAGACACGTCAAACTTATAACACCCCGTCCTTTTTGCGTCGGGGGTTAAAAACTGAAAACTCATAGAATGTTTTTAATGGGTGTTATATTGGTGTCGATTTTGTTGTTGCATTTTGCCTAATCTAATTTGACAGCACTAAAAATGTTGCCGTCCCTTTCTCATGAACTGAAACGACCGAGACGTCTATAAGTTTAGCGCTGTCAAATTTAGTTTAGAAAACTGCAACAACAAAATCGACTCTATTTTCTTTGGTGTTTTATTTTGATCAATATGACGATGAAGCAGAATACTCTATAAAACAATTATTCGGCCTGTTTAGATCAGATTTAGATTTATTCTGATTGTGGTGTGGGGTCAAACGGGCACGCGCTGGCGATTCGTCATCATCAGCGCCGCATGACTGATGATCCTGGTCCAGTGCACTCCAGACAATTAAGTTCTTGGTTAATATGAACCAGATATAAGTAAGATAACTTGCTGGATTTGCTGAAGAGAAGACAAACATATACTTAGGTACTTCTTTATTAGATAGATAGATAGATAAATAAATATTCATGGACATTTCACACAACGCCCTCTAGTCCCAAACTAAGCAAAGCTTGTAATATGAGAACTAGATGCTGATAGAATACTTATATACTTTTTTTTTGTAAATACATACTTATAATACATAGTAACACCCAGACATAGAACAAACATCTATGTTTTCCATGCACAAATGTTTGTTCTCAGTGGGGATCGAACCCACGACCCACAGCACGGAAGGCAGAGCTATACCGACTGAGCTTAATACCTACTACTAATACTAATACTTTACTACACACCGTGATAGGTAGGTACTATTATTTCTAGATTTATCTATTCGTTCGCCGCTTGGTGAAACCAAACCAACGGACAACGTAACATGATACAGCACATTGCAATAAAAAATACTGACAACTAGCATATTTAAGGCATAAAAAAAAACTTTAAAACGACTCTATAAAAAACCTATTCATAGACAATATTATTTTTAAACGCAAAGTGTTCTAAAAGAATGTTCGAAAAAATGCAATTCATCGTTATCAATCACCATTTTAGACTATCGAAAATTATTATATTAATTCCTCATCGTATTATTTGACTAAGTTCGATAACAATGGCCGAAATGAGTGCTCTAGAAAGGCGGACGAGAAAAAAGACCAAGGATGACATGTCAATTATAAAACGATCAATTGTCTGTGGTCTTATAGGTGGCATAGACAAAACGGAGCCTGTGGTTTGTGGTTTTAAGGGCTACATAATTATTGGCATTTTTATGACCACATATTGACAATCGGCTTTAAGAAATGAGGTTTATTATATACCTATGAGTACACTCAGGCTTCGCAAAAGTAAAAAAAAATTAAGTTTGAGGTAAGCTTAAGTTTATTGACGGACTTAAGTAAGCTTAGTCAGTATTGCTGTAGCTTATATAAAATTATAAATAAATAAATAAATATTCTTGGACTTTACTCACAACGCCCTCTAGTCCCAAACTAAGCATAGCTTGTAATATGGGAACCAGATGGCTGATAGAATACTTAAATACTTTTTTTTGTAAATACATACTTATGATACATAGTAACACCCAGACATAGAACAAACATCTATGTTTTCCACGCACAAATGTTTGTTCTCAGTGGGGATCGAACCCACGACCCACAGCACGGAAGGCCGAGCTATTACCGACTGAGCTGTGACGCCTGTCAAATGAATTTGACAATTTGAATTTGAATTTTGCCTGTGAATTTGTGATTAAGTTCAGTGTTAAATTGCATTTTGTATAGGCCCAAGTTCCCACTTCTGACTTTACATGTAGGAAGTGGGTTTCTGTTTCTACGCCTTGTTGAAATGTTTGCAGCGCAATGCATAACAATGCACGTCGTCAGTGGACATGTTCAGCGAGCCATTGCATTGTCATAGGCAGGGTTAACCGCTTAACATCAGGTGGGCCATCGTCTTGTTTCATCAATCAGTTGTATAAAAAAAGAATTGTCGCGCAATGTTGCACAAATGTTAATTCGTTTTACATTTACGATTACGAAACAAAGATACCTAGTATTTTTGCAGTACACGAATATGCAGTACATCTCTAGAATGCAAACTATGTTTGTGTTGATTTATAAGAGATCGGGCTCTTCGAATAACTAAATAGCTATATCAATCCTACTAATATTATAGATGCGAAAGTTTAGATGTTTGTGTTTCAATCACGTCTAAACTACTGAACCAACTTGGATGAAACTTGGCGTATATATAGTTCGTAACCTGGATTGACACATAGGCTACTTTTTATCCGAAATAATTAACAGGATCTACAAGATGAACGAAAAGGATTAGCAGCGCCAAATGGCAAGAGGATTTCATTGTCATGTCATGTCACGTCAGTTTGACAGGGCGTAGTACTACCTCTTTGGTCTAACAACTAGCGTTTGACATTCCAGTACGAGTTCGGTGTAATGAGGTGTAATTTCAAGTTTCACAAAGTATCCGCTCGGTACACGCACAGATAATATAATGTACACGGAAACTGTAGACGCGTACGAAGTCACGGGTAACTACTAGTATTATATATTTTTTTACATAGTACATTATATTATCTGTGCGTGTTCCGAGCGGATACTTCTTTGAGAAACTTGACATTACACCTCATTACACCGAACCCGTACTCGAATGTCAAACGCTAGGTAGTCGTTAGACCAAAGAGGTAGTACTACGCCCTGTCAAACTGACGTGACATGACATGACAATGAAATCCTCTTGCCATTTGGCGCTGCTAATCCTTTTCGTTCATTTTATCCTGTAGATCCTGTTAATTATTCGGGATATAAAGTAGCCTATGTGTCAATCCAGGATACGAACTATATATATGCCAAGTTTCATCTAAGTTGGTTCAGTAGTTTAGACGTGATTGAAACACAGACATCCAAACATCCAAACATCTAAACATCTAAACATCTAAACATCTAAACATCCAAACATCTAAACTTTCACATTTATAATATTAGTAGGATTGATTCTAAAATGATACACACACTTTTTACATTTACTATGTAAATCTCTTTTAAAAGTAAATGTTTATATACCTTCCACCATTCAGTAGTCTCTCCCCAAAGGTAGAAAATACAAATTGTTAAAAAAGGTTAAAAACGTAGCTAATTCCCTCAAATTATCCTAATACAGGGTGTTACGTATGCAAATCAGAGGGCGGGGCAAAATGGCTCGAGACTACATCCTATATAGGTAGGCTGTGGAAGGTAAGTACTAGTTTTTATGCTTTCTGGGTGTGCCCTGTTAGTAGCCTTTGTAAAGTTACCACCATAATGGATATATAGCCCTTTTTAGTGATTACTGCAAGGAGAATTACATGCAAAGTAATTTCCACAGAGTCAAAATTATTTTTAATAAGAAAAGATTTAGATATTAGAATTTAAGAATTAGATTAATACAGTATTTACAATATTTATAATATGTACAAAATACACATGAAGCAGTTGAGCTATCTACACACCGTTGCAAACGATTTATAGATAGCTCAACTGATCCAAATCAGTACCAATCGGAAGCGTGACCAAGACACTGGGTTTAGATTAGTTTATGCTGAAAATTTAGGTCAATGTAAAATTAGTAATTAACCTACCTTGTGGCGAGATCGTAACATAATTAGGGTATATTATCTTTTAGTAAATGTACGCTAATTAAAAGAAAATATATATTTTTGACGAGAGATAATACCTTAGTAGAGTACAACCACCTTAGTTTTGCTTTGTGGTTTTTAGGGTATTTATAACCTGTTCATAACCTGGATTAGGTACCTAACACATAGGTTACTTTTTATCCTTGAAAAT
Organism: Gandaritis pyraliata; assembly: GCA_947859175.1. Taxonomy (NCBI): domain Eukaryota; kingdom Metazoa; phylum Arthropoda; class Insecta; order Lepidoptera; family Geometridae; genus Gandaritis; species Gandaritis pyraliata. The sequence goes on along the minus strand of OX401867.1, from coordinate 1,278,689 downwards.
CAACAGGATCATACGGAACGCGGGCGAAGTCGTGGGTGGAAGCTAGTTTATAATATAAGTGGGATGTGCAAAGCACTATCGTTCCTAATATCCATGTTATTTTACTTTCAGTAATCGCTAGGTTGCATAGCAACGCGCCAAAGCGGCTAATCTTTGCCATTTTTTGTTAGAACAGAAATATTTTGAAAGGAACATATTTATGACCTGCGGAAAATATCGTGTCGAGTGACAGCACATTTGTTCGGGACACATGCTGGCTCCTGAGTCCTGACACCGTTCGGAGAAAAACTCTACCTACGAAAGATAGTTCGTTGAATTAATCGGCGACCAGAGCCTAGTAGAAATGGCAACAAACTACGGCCTGCCCCCGTATGCCAATCTTTTGCTGTCAAGTTATATTTCACTGCCCAGTGTAATTTCTTCAGGTCACGTGGTACAAAATTGTACCACGTGATCATTCTTTTTAGACACTTGACAGCAAGATATGCGCGAAAACACATCAAATGACGTCATAATGTCACTATTTAGTCACAGAATAACTATGAGTTAGTATGAACTGACCATGATTTAAAAAAACTTTGCAGTTCAACTTTGATTGGCATACCCCTGCTTGTTACATTTTACATCGTTCTTTCTTTTGCATTGACAAGCAGATTTGAATTCGATTGAAAGAGACAAAACATGGTAACTAATAGAATGGAAGCGGGAAGTGCATCAAAATATATTTCTTTTATTACCTATTGTTTTAGTGCATATAAAGTAAATCATAAAAATGAAATAAAATAACATAAGTCAGCTTATAAAAGTTTACTATCTTGTAATAGAGATAATCATCATTCTTTTTAGACACTTGACAGCAAAATATGCGCGAAAACAAATTAAATGACATTATAATGTCACTATTTAGTCACAGAATAACTATGAGTTAGTATGAACTGACCATGATTTAAAACTTTGCAGTTCAACTGAGATTAGAATACCCCTGCTGCTTCCTAGCGCTTTTTTGTATGATCCCTTTTCCAAAGAAAATATACATAAAACACGAGAATAGCAAAAGATTCAAATTCGATCGAAAGAGACAAATGCGGTTGTAACTATTCCAAGCTTACACGATTTATAAATAACTGGTCTAGTGTTTACTTTTTTCACCTTTTTTCTTTATTCAATAAAATCACAAGGATCATTTAGGATCACTATGGATTGACTTTCAGCCAGTTAGTTACTTACAATTTTATATATTTAGATCAATAACTAGGTATTACCTACACGTTTAGCTTTACACGTTGTAAACATTCAAGCTATCTTTTTAGCCGAAACTATAAAATTTTAATGGCGTTTTTATTGCACTATAGCGTTTTTAGAGTTAATGAATTTATAATTTTATTTTATCAGTTATTAATTACTTTATGATTTTATCAGTAGATAAAAATTTCAAATGGATCAATTGTTGACTCCGTTTACTACCCCTAAATGGCTCCTTCACCCCCGAAAACGTTAAAAAAACATACAACCGTATTAAGAACCTCTTCCTTTTTTGAAGTCGGTTAAAAATGTAGATAAGTAGGTACAGTTTATTTGGATTAATATGAAATAAGCTAAAATAAAAGAACTTTACAAAAAAGTGATTTTTTTCACTTTTTTTCGCCACAGTACTGGCATTGATTTAGCGCATACAAACTATGTTTTTGATGAATTCTTATTTTGCGTAAATCTTTAGGCTTTTTTACCGTGAGTTTGTAAATAGAAACATGAAAATAATCAACAAAAAATATTCATAAAGTTTTTTTATTATAAGTTTTTCTTGGCAGCGCCTATTTGGTAATCTACATCGGGGAGAGGCCGGACCGGGGTTAGGCGGTACCAACCCGACACGACATCGCCGAAAGGTACTAGGTATAGTACGCACAACGGATCTTTGTCCCTCTGAAGTATCTGCGCAGAATCCATTTTTGAGTCGAATTGGAGGTAAACTAATTCCGTACAATAGTACATGCGCGATCGTTGTTGCACATAACTTCAGAGGGATAAAGATCCGTTGTGCGTACTGTAGACGCTTCCACACTGTGTCGACGTCGATATTTTTAAACGAATTTCACGACATATCGGTGTCTGTATCTTATCTTATCTTATCTTATGTGTCGGTATTGGGTAATGTTGTGCAAACGTCCAGAACCTTCTAGTAATACATAAATAAGGCTTGGAGTAGAACTAAGTCAATACTCAATACTCAATATTTTATTGCGTTCATGTTGTACAAAAGGGTCTTAAATATATTTATGCTACCAACATGAGCCCAGTTAGGGCACGACAATTTAAAAATGGTCACAGTCCATCTACTTACGAGTACTGATGGATTTATTTTGATTACCCATATAATTAAAAGCTGGGAATAAGGGATTACAAGCGGCTAGGTTAAAAACAACTAATATTCACTAATATTGTAAAAATCGTAACCAATATTTTTTCATTAGGTACCATTTTACTTGGCGGTAAGGCTGTCGTTGTAAAGTTGTGATGCATTTTCGGACAAAAATATTTAACATTTTGTTTCATTATGGTAAATAAGCATTAATACACAATTGGTTATTTTACAATCGTAAATTAATTTCATTATATATATAGGTACCAGATTTTGAACCTAACCGGTTGGCAGTAGGTACTATGCGCCTTATAACCATTCGGAAATGAGCTGCCATTTTCGGATTTTAATTAAAAATGCCTGAACTAAATCTGAGTCATTAATATTGAGAATTAGAGTTTAAATAAAAAAAAGATAATTATCTGGGCTTAGACCTTTCTGCGTACGCATCACTCAGCTTCGGGATTTTTGAAGGGCTGGTTAGTGTGGCGGAGGCTTTTCGATGTAGGACAATATAATTTTAATATACCTTGTGTAGAATAATGTCCTTAGTCCTGCCTCTCAAATTTGATTGAAATCGGTCGATAAATAATGCAACAGCAAACTTCCCCTTTGTTCCCCCCTATTTCCCCCCCAATAAAAAATCGCGATCGACAAAAAAATTAAATAAATCAAGTGTGCCAATTTTTGTTAAAATCGGTTGAAAAATGCGACTCTGTACCTAGGCAAGAACTGACAGACAGACAGATGGACAAAATAATTTCTTGGCCAATCTCGAAACTGAGACGCTTTGCTCGCTTCGCTCGCTCGGTGAATTAAGCTATTTTATATTCTTGGAGATAGTTTCAGTCAAGTTAAATTACTTGGAAAAAAAGCCTTTTCCACACTATCCAACCCGCCATGCCCGTGACACATGGTGTTCTATAACATCTTACATCGACTCCTTCGGGACTTCGCTCCAAATTAGAAAACAGGAAGAAACTTCTGTCAATACGACTTTTATAAATACAGGGTATTATCTTTTTCTACGATTTCTTACTTAGACACGTTTAGTATAGAGTGGTAGGTACAGCACGCGAACTTGACTCGAATTGAAAAAAAAAAGCTTTTTATAAACAATAATTTTTTTTATGTATTTTAATAATTGCACTTATAAATTTTAATCACATTAACAAAGAAAAATAACTGAACATCTCATCTTAATAACCTTGATAGTTCCGCTACTCGTTCATAGATGGCGCTAGCAGTAGCTGAACGAAACTACATTGGTTCGTTTTATTGGAGACCGTAGTTTCTTTTTGTCGAAGAACATTCACTGTTTAAAAAATAATGTTGTTTTTAGCGTAGTTAAGGATTTGAGGATACCTTTTAGTAGAAAACCAAACGTAGGAACGTGGAAACGTGTGCTTTTGTTTACATCAAATGGGACTTTTCAGTCTTTTCTGCACAATACCATGAAATAACTAATGTACTATCAGCAAAAGTTCCCCCTTACCACCTTACCAATTTTGCTGATGGTACCTACTGTAATATTACTTATTGTGCCCAACATAAAAAAAATCTATATTTCTATCTGTACTGTACTTATGTATATCTGATGTATATTTTTATGTATATTATCTCTATGATAGAAATCAAGATAGGGTCAATTTTTTTGCTGTGAAACCTTCTCACGGGCAGACACATTTTGAGTTTAATACTATACCTAAATTGCTACACTGTACTAATTTGTACCTATTGCCTTTATATTTTAATACACATAAAATTATTACCATTTTAAAAAAAAGTTAGTTCCCATATTACAAGCTTTGCTTAGTTTGGGACTAGAAAGCGTTTATTTATTTATTTTAAAATTTCACACAAATAGGTAGTGCTAGGAGGACTTAATGCTAAGAGCATTGTCTGTCAGTTGTGCCGTAGTGTGAAAAGTCCATGAATATTTATTTATTTATTTATCAATCTAGTTTTGAAAAGCTGTTGTAAACTATTTTATTTTCTCTGATTATTTAACTTTTTTTATTTATTTGCCTTTTGGGCACCACCCTGCCTGCAGTCGGTGATTTGAACTCTGTTTTCTATCTCTAGCATTTAGAATTCAGAGCTCATTTTAATAATTTTTTTTTGTTAAAAATGCTATTTTCTTACGTATTTGTATATAGTTATTGTTTTGAAACAAATAAAATATTTACATAGCTAAATAATTAAAAAAAATCTTAACAATTTTATTTTTCTTTTTTTTTATCAATTCATAAAAGTGTTTATTCTGTTTTAAAATCCACGTAAGCAATACCATCTTCTTTCACACCATGGTTAGTTGGAAGAGAATGCTAAATAGCATTAATCTCGCCTCTGTACGATTTTATTATTATGTGCAATAAAGATTCATAGATAAAAACTTTATTAAAGAAATTATATGAAAGAGAGAAACATAAAAATAGAGAGTAGGTACAATGGGCGGCCTTATCGCTAAAAATATTCTAATCTAATTCAATCACTAAAAATAAAACTTAATACATCTGGTTATTTTTAATGGTCTTGTACCATTTTATTCTTAATTGTGTTTCAGCCTTCATAATCCTCTTTAACATGTGTATAATAATTACGCTACTAATTAGCGATGGCTAAAGCTACATAAAAAAATTAAAAAGAAAATAGATGCATGAAAAAAAGAATCTCAATTTTTTATTTTTTTAGGATTACCGACAAAAGTTTCATCAAATAAATAAATGAATTTATATAGTAGGTACTTAAATCTAGTAGGTACTCTAAAATAGCCAACCACAGTACATGCTCTATCGTTCGTTCGTGGCTTACTCTAGGCCGCCTTAAGACCTCTGTCAACATTATTGCATTTCTATTCATGGTAACTTAGCATGATTCAGTTTTATTAATTATCAAAATGTCAAATCAAAACGCTGAGAACCGTCAAATAGCTTTCTACTAATTTCCTGCAAAAATTGAAAGATTTTCTTAAAAGTAAAAAATTCAATGATCCCTAAAGATAATTTAGTCTGTAGAAATTTTCTACAGAACTTTAGATAATCTAATCGGATTAGTAATTACACTATTGTGTAGATTTATTTAAAATGTCAGTTAATTATAAATACTGGAGTCTGGAAGACACTAAATATTTCAGTGCCAATTTTAAAAGAAACAATTAATTTAAATCGTATAGAAAATGATCATAAAAGTCTATAATATTATTATGATATAATTAAAACGTTTTACTTTTTATGTTAGCAATAATAAAATTTTAAAATGTATAATTGCGAGTTAAACGAACTCACTTTAGATGAAGTTCTACGAATAAATGCGAATGCGCATTCATTCATTCGTTCATTGACATCCTATAACCGCTAGAATAATAGAAAACGTCGAAAAATTGAGTTTTTAGATAAAGTATATTTAGATACTAGTATATAGTTAGATAAAGTATAAGAATAAGACAATAAATACCATACCTACTACAAATTATTTTTTTTGATCGCTTAGGCAAGACAAGGAAGACAAGGAAGTAGGTAGGTAAGTACCTATTTAAAAAAAACTGTGTTCAGACCTTGAAATACGAATTTTTGGTAAAACAACCTATCTCAGAACTTCGTGGTTTAGTATTTATCTTTGAATAAACTGCATCGGTACTAAAACTTTAGTTTCTAAGCTACCTTATCGTTAAAGATAGTATTTTCAAAATTTCGATAGAGAAAAAAACAAAGATGACTGAAAACATCCCCTAATTGAGACCAGGTATTATAGTTATGAGTGATAATGTGCTGCCACAGGTTTCATAAGTTTGAAAGCTGAAAGTTTAAAAATGTAATGTAAACGAGCGGGCGCAGGTCACTGTCGCCATCACAAACTTATCACATCAAACACTTTTGCCTACCGTCCTGACGGAGGTTACCACGCATGCGCACAAGAAGATAGACATGTGTAGCGTCTGCGGATATAAACTGAAAAAGATTGCAATTTCTTCGAGATTTCCTATAAGTAAGTGTTAAAATGCCTATGAGAATTAAATGATACTTATTCAAGAGTAAAATAAAACATCCCATGTTCTGCAAGATGTGAGCATACTCGTGCACCTCGTCGGTACCGCGCGCCGTGCGAGAGGATCTCAGCAATTTTGATTAGAGAACAGAAAATCCGAACAGAGGAAAACTCTCATGTAATTGCCGCAAAAACCGTAGAAAAAAGGCGCACGACCGTCAGTGCGGAGGCGCGCGCGCGGAGTGCCCGGCGCGGCGGAGTGGTCGGGCTCGAGGGCGGGCCTGCTGGCGGTTGGCGGTCCGGGGGCCGGGCCACGCCCCGGGCCGGCGCCGCCGCGCGCCTCCTCGCGCCAGTGTCCGCCAGACTGCCGAGCGCGTCGGGCCTCCCGCTTCCCCGCGCCTCGCTCGGCCACGCCGCGTCCCGCGTTCGAACACAACCTTACAAAACCCTCAGTTTGCAACCGTCGCGAGTGCATTATGACACTAGTGAGCTAGCGGGCCGCTGTGACGGTGTCAATTATTGTGTATGTGTGCACGTGCTAGTGTGTTGTGTTAGATTGGGCCCGTGACTAAAAACGTTCGTGGTGGCCAGCGGAGCCCTGCACCCGGGCTCGGGCCGAGCTTTCATGGCTCAGCCTAGGGTACGTACCGCCGACCTGGATATCCACCTCCGCATCACACTAACACCACTAGTACAGCTGATAGCCTAAGCGATATATCTCATTTCGATGATAATCACAACAAGACGCCTGATAATAAACGTAATAATAGTGATAACAGTGCTGGAAACACAACAACTGTCGACGTAGAAGTATTAGCGCCAAATTTGGAAAAAAATAATGCTTATAAACAAACTGAAAAAATAGTAAATAATGGTAAAGACGTAGGAGAGAAGGTAGAGACGCACAAGCCTGTAGATAATCCATGTTTCGGCACCGAGGAAGTTGTTATAACAAGTGAAACACATTCTGAATACGTAATGTTCTTTTACAATGCCTTTAACAACCGCCGACGCATTACCACTGGTAATGAAAACAAATTGAATGCAATAGAAATATTAAATGTTGAAGATAATGCAATCGCGATGTATAATCGCAGTCGTTATAAGAAATATGAATGTTAATAATGAATATAATAAACCTAGTGATAATCAAGTAGGTGACGTCTTCCGCAGACATGGTAACGGCCCATGAATAAATCTGATTGCTGAATAAATGAATAAGTCTCCATATTTTGGACACCTGACGGAATAAGAACCAAAGTTTGAAATTCACAACAATAAAATGGGATGAAATGGCGTTCAGCGGGGCGCCTATTGTTAGGCGATGCTCTCTTAGAGCCGAAGGATGGGACACAGTGAAGTCTGTAGCTTTACAAGCGGCTTTAAACGCACGGTTTCACACAAAAGAGTGCATCTTAGAAACCAACAATAAAATTCAATTGACAATGAAAGAATAATTTTTTGTTCCACAAAGATGTCCCTAACGGCAATTTTGGGGACAACTTTCTAAAGATTTAGGATAGTATTGTTTTTGGTGTAGGGGACTTTATATCTAATCCTTCTCAAAGATTTAATAATGTTATGGACAAATATAACATCGAGCAAAGTATTAACATAGTCAACGATGTTAAAACTAGATCTTCATCTGCACATATTAACCTAAATATGAAATAGGTATCAATACAGAGCGGAATTTTATGAACAGTTTCACAGAATTATATTATTTGATGGCGAGAAAAGTTTGTTCAAGTGAATCATATGAAAATTTAGATATGGAAAGCAAGATTTAAACTATTGTAAATGTATTTAAAAAAGTCTATAAATCTATGAATTCTATGACAAAATACGTTGAAATCAAGATGAAAAACTACGCATTATGTAACACTAGGGCATCAAAAACTCCGTCACCAGAATTGGCCAATAACTCATATGATCGAAAGAACGAGATATAAAGATAGGATAGTTAAAAAAATTGAAGTTGTAAAGAATATACAAGTAAGTACATTATGTGTATAAACAAATTTTAAAGCCACACTTGCATGCTAAAAATGATAATTCAAAATTACTTTGACCAAAATATCAAGATTATTGATAACAAAATGTAAATCATATTTTAATTTAATCAGTCGATTTGTTTAATGCAATGTTATTCAAAGTAAATCATCCAAAAGCAATCAACTAAATCATTATACCTAAAGTAGTAAATATATTTTATTACTTAAAATACATAATAAAACTAAACATAAAACAATCCACTTAATATCGTTATGTTTATACGAGAATTATTTGTATTACCTATGTGTCAAAATAATTAAAAGAGTTTGTAAATGCGCATCTCTAAGTAATAATTTTAAATTTGACCAATTAGAAATAGAAAATATATAATGAGCGCTTGAATTATATCAATACAAATATTTTTAATAAATATAAGTTGTTTAAATATTTTTATTTGTGATATGTGGTATGTGATTTGTGGGTATATTTAATTATATAAAATATAATATTTTATTTTTAAATATATAATTTAATAACATAATTTTAAATTTATATAATTATATTAATGAAATCTAACCTGCCTATACCTACAGTAATAAATAATACCTAAAGAAGTAAATTAAATGATACAATAATTATATATAGACCAAAACAAAGCTTAGAATATTTAAATTTAATGTATAACTTCTACTAATAACTAAGACTTAATAAAATCAATTATATAAATAAATTTTGCACAAAATCTAAATACAGGTTAGTGTAGCTAAGTATTAACTTTTTTGCAAAAGTATTAATCTTAAAAGTGCATTAGTTTGTATCTTTAAGCTTGAAGAATAAATTAATAAAATATTAATGAGAGATAAGACATTCTTGAATTACAATCAATATGGATAGGTAGATATAGTTACCTAATACCACATCTTTTACGCACATTCAAATATACTTAATAAAATATATTTTACAATATGATCATATATGGTACGACTTATGATATATATGTGATATTCTGATAGAAAATAGTATGATAACCACCGCGCTATCTTAGTGTTTCCCTAATTAATTCATAAAACACTTATTACACAAAACTAATGTTTACAGAATACTTGTACGGTCATTTCGACGATGTATTGTAAATTTTATGACAGCAGATAGGAATAGATATCTATTTGGTCCACTATAATAAAGCATAATCGTTGATAACACTAGTTTTCGGCGGCAAAATGAACAGATAATAGATATGACGCTTCGCTGAAAAATATTTCGGACATGATATTAGTTGTTACAACATCGTTACGATATTTTTTTTAAACAATTAAATGATGGAACAAGCCGATGATTAAAAATAATTAATTATTAATGATTTTATTATGATGATAACTTACAAGAAATTTATGAAATTTACCTTGTAAATGTGTGAAATATAAATATTTTAAAATTTACGTAGCAAAGACTTAATACATCGAATCAAAGAGCGATGCTAAAATCTTAATATTGATGAGTAGATATGTGACGACTATCGTGTAGGTAGTAAAAGTAAGGTAAAAGAAAGAAAAACGAATTAAAAAAATAAAGACGATGTTGGTACACGGTACACGACTAGGTAATTATTAATCTTTAATAATTACTAAATACAAGAAGAGAATTGTGATTAAAATAATATGAAGAGCATTTTTATAAATACGTAAACAAGATCAAAAAACAGTTTCCATAGAATGGCAGATGTGCCAGTAACGTAGACCAATTTATTTGCCGCCTTTGACACAATTAAACTAGAATAAGAGAGTGAATGAAAAATATATTAAGTTTATTATAAAATTCTAGGTATTAGCCACCACCACCTACCACCCGGTAACAAATTCTAGTTTTTGTGTAATCGAAAATAAACATAAAACAAACGAAACCAAATTGACAGATCTAGGAACCGAATAACAGCAGATGTACCTACGAATGGTAAATAATGATGTGATAAATGAAATGCAGTTTTGCAAAAAAGTGATTGGTTTCGTTGTTCTCTGAAATAGGTAATAAAAAAAACAGTTTCTGTAGAAATATCAGTCGATGGAAGCGTATCTACTTAGTTGCAGTTTATATAAAATAACGTTTACTTTTAAATTTAAATTAATAATATTCTCGTTTCGTTCGCGTGTTATCCTTCCCTTTATCAGCTTTAAATCTTCGTTGATTTTTTCAGGAGTGATATTTAATAATTCTGAAACTAGTATTCAGTCAGTTTTGCAATAGTCTTTTAGGACGTTTAAAATGTTTACTTATATTAGGTACTTAGTAGCTGACTTTGTCCTTTGGTAACAAAAATAAATTTTAAAAATAGTAATATAAAAATTTGATATTTAACTCACATTGCGCGTCAACTGTTACTAGACGGCGGAGCTTGGTTACATTACCACGCAGTGTAAATCGAATGTCAATACGTTAAGCATATCAAATACATAATTTACAACACAGAAATGTACAAAAACGCACAATTCACGCTTGGAATTTTCAAAAAAATTAATATAATTCTCAAACTCATTAATTTACGTGAAAATATTTTATTACTAAACTGAAACATACGTATAATGTTTTGATTTCTCCAAAGATAATAAAACTTTATGCGAACGTTTATAATATTAATCATAAACGTAAAGGTCAATGACCCCGATCAGCTGTTATAGTTTTGGATTGAGTTTTTTTAATGCGCAACGGAATAGAAGGATGATATTGTTTGTAAATAAGTTTTCCGTGAAAAATTATATTGAAACAGATTTTAATATGTATTTGGTTGATTGAATAATAGCGAATAAGGTCGTGAATTAGAATGTTTAGTCGATATAACTAAAGAGGTTACTTGCAGAACTCTATCCACGTTTAACAAAATACAAGTTCAATAAAATAAAAACTAGAACAATAGTAATGACCAGTTAAGTAGTAATGTAAGTATTTCATTCCCATGAACATTAATTTTATTATATCCATGTGATAAATTGGATTATAATTTTTAAAGTTTTTTAAAACAGTGCTTAAAACCTTGAAAGTTCTTGAAACTAGAAGAGAAAGCTAAAAGCTTTAGAAAATATAGTGAAAACAATATTTGATTGATCCGATTTCAAAAACGTATATAAAAAAACAATAAAAACATTTTTGTGGGTGTATTTTAATTGATAATATGAAACCTACATAGCGTATTCATTGATTTTAAATTCAAATTTAAAACTTTAAGATGTTTGCAAACTTTTATTAGTCATAAAAATATTTAACTTCTTCAGCGACCCTTTAGTGGTGAGATTAACGAATTGATAACGTAAAACATGTTTTATTCAGATTTTTATGGCATATAAAAAGTATATGTAAGTAGGTATCGTTAAATATATTTTAGTTACAGGCTATAACAAAACCACTTAGAAAATCACTTGCATTTTATTTTTTTATTTAAAAGTGGTCTACAAGTGCGTTATTTCTTGAATACATATACATAGAAAGTTGTTTATTGGTCACAAAAACACATAGCACAGGTAAAGTAGGTATCTACACAATACAGAAGATACAATATAATTATTATGTAGGTACAATTCAAAATTCATAAGACATTAAAAATAATAGAAGAGACACTTAAAAAATAATAATAAATAATAATTTACATTAAATTTAAATTAACAACTAGAAATACCAAAATAAAAATAATTATATTATATAAAACAAAAGCTAGTAGATAGTAGTGGGAACATCTTAACAAAAATAAGTAGCTAGCCTAATAAACAGTGCTGTGTGCTGCAGCAGCAAAAAGAACGACCCAGGTAGTATAAACCAATAAGTAATATTAACGTCTCAAATAATTACAACTTATTTTAAATAAAACAGTTAAAAATTACAATGTATCTGAATTTTTTATTTCGCAACCCGCCGCCATTACATAATTTTTTTTTTCTAAGACGGCGCCAATCTGCGGGCTGCGACCATCGACCGTACGCAACACATTACATTAAACTTATTATTGGCACTTACTTCCAGCAGTAAAGATAATACCGGTATTGTACAGCCAATTCTGTTCACATTTCATGATAAAAAACAACTCGATTTTATGTTTTAAGTGTTGAAAAATGCCCCGACATTATTACCGCACGAAAACGATAAGGTGACATTACTGACAGTAGTTTTTTTTTTAATTTTAAGGATGGCAACGGTGCAAAACTGTTATGCCGTTAGGTGTGAAAATACGGCCTGAGCAGGAAGCGTAGATAGTAAAATATAATTAAGTGTTTCCACTTACGATAATTTTATCACTACGTTACTATTTCTTTTTCCATTTAAAACGATATGATTAGCAATATATTTATGCGATTATAAACACTAAAACCTGAAGATTTAGCCTAATAGTGGTACACTATTAAGATTTATTATTGTCAATATGTATAGGATTTATTATTTCTCAATTGTATTGAAATGTTTTTATAAAAATCATCTAAAATATTTGACAAGTTCATCGATCACTAAATTAGAATAATTTAAATACGAATCACCAATTCGTTATTCCACTAATTTGGTTGATACTCAATAACTCATAAAAACTCTAATTTAAAGTTCTCATAAAGAGGAAGTTTCAAAATCTAATAATTATCGAGGCGAACAATCTTCGAAAACGTAGCGTTGCTTCTCAAATTAAAAAAAAAACTGGCGCGCCTATCGCATTTCTAATTTCGAATGTGGATCCATTTTGAATTTGGAATAGATAAATGACATAGGCCTGGGCTCTGCCGGTCGTGATACCAACTCACTAAAATAGATTTAATGAACCACTAGAGTTATTGGGTAGTTTCAGTTCTTTTGATTAGAATTGACGTCATATCCACTGAAACTGATTGATAGATCATTTTATAAGTCAATTCCTCTCACGTACAGACTTTCATACTATTTGCAGTCGTGATGATTAGCTATAAAACTCATAAACTTCATAATTAAGAAAACTCATGCGTTTTTTTGCTAATATCAAAAAGTAGCTCTTTTTAAAACGGTCACCGCCCTAGCTGACCAGATAAATTACATTTGATATACTATACCCAACTATAACAGTATATACGACAAAATGATATATTAATACAATAAAACATCCTCAAGAGACCGGTCTAAAGACATTACCTTTTTAATGCCATACGGTGATTAGAAATAGACATTTTTCAACTCGGAACGTAACACCACTTTATGGTTCGTTTCGATACGTCACTCGTTTTTGTCGCAGTGGGTGTAGATTAGTTAAATCGAGATATCGTAGGTTTGCCTTAATGGCGCTACATGGAATTGATTGAAAACGTAAATTCCCAAACCATTAATAAATGTATACCACGACGCTGGATAAATTTATTCAGTGTCTAAGTAGCTGATTTTACATAAAAGTGTGAGTCCCAGACTCGTGATATCTATAGTTATGTAACCTGCGAGGTTGGTTCTAAATATTGAAGAGAGTATCGGTGGACTCGCGGCCATCGGCTAGTCACAGGCTCAACAAAAACTCCGCCATTCCGACGTCGGAATCAATTCCCGACGCTTTATAAACGCACCCACGAATTTGTTATTTAAATTCGTCCGTTCCATTTTTGAGTTTGAATTCGCGCCGCGGTCTAGATGTGTCGACTCGAGGCAAGGCAGTTTACCTCCTCATTGTTTTATTCGCGTCGCGTACCTTTTTCAATTTGAATATCGCTGTTCATTTTCGAATTGGCTCTTTGTAGACGCGCCTTAATTACGCAGTTTAGATTCAACATTAATTCGCGCGCTCACTAATTTGAGGGTTTATTATGTAACCGAACGTCTGACATCCTTTTTAGGTGTACTCCCCGTGAATTCCTGATAGGACAGGTCTCTAAAAAACTTTGCACCTTGAAAGTCGTAAATAGCAGTCGTAAATCAAATTTATTAATGTCCAGCAACATTTATTTAGACGCTAGCTAAATCTGCTTCCCGTTCACATTACTGTCTGTTAAGAGTTACATGTGTAATTTTATCAACGATCGAGAAATCTCACCACCGCGACTCCCGAAACCATATAATTCGTCTATTACGCCTACAGAATCGAGAGATAGATTAAATAGTATAAATCGAGGCAAGATGAGTCAGCAGTAACCATGAAGGGTTGGAACAATGAGGCTGTAACGCGCTCGCCGCGGCGGCGGCGGCGGCAGCGGCCGGGGCGCAGCCGACGGACGAGGCGAGCGCGCCCGAACGCAGCATTGTATTGGCGTTCTTTTTTCGAATTTTCAATTTTTTAAATCCTTTTACAATATCGGTGTTTTTTTCGGGAACGGTAACGAGGTTTGAAATCACAATCTCGCCGGCCATCACTAGGCTATTTAGCGCGTGTTTCGTTTTCTCTTTTCTCGGGAGATGAATAGTGCGACGTCGCGCGTAATTAGTGTGGTTTATCTGTTAGATTAGAGTCGCCGGGAGATCCGTATCGGGTAGATACTTTATTTAGAGCGGAGTTGTTTTCGTGGGCCTCGGCCGTCAGAGCCGCGCGCGCAGCCGCAGCCGGGGCGATGACCAAATTATTGCCAAGAACGAGTCCCGCCGCGCCGCGCCGGTGTGGCCGAGCGCGCCCAATCCACATCAACCCGCCGGCGTCGCACCGCGTCGCTCGTTTCTAAATCTTGATAAAACTCTTTAGACAAAATAAAAAAAATTACTACTATCCGTCGCTGGTAATGACGCTGACGCTGACATGTGGCATTGGCGGTAAAAATATACGCTTTTATCATAATAACGGAAAGACACAGAGGGCATCGGCTGATACATCGGTCCATCAGAAAGACATGTCCGAAGAGATTTTCCATTCGTTCAAAAATGCGTCACTCACAGAATTCGAAGTTTAAATAGTCAATCACGAGTGTCGGTGTGGCTAATCTCGCATTCATAGCCACAATGGAGGTAACGAACGGACAAACGGACAGACGCGTTAATAAGACACGCGTGGGCGGCTTTATGTCAACGTTATTTATGATGAGACCTTTTTTCAGACTTTCTGCTTGTTGGCTCTCTGGCAACACTGGCTCGTTAGATTCAAAATTTGAAATTGTGGTGTAAGAACTAATAAGTAGAAGTCGTTTCACTACTTTCGAAATAAGATTGAGCAAGTAGGTACAGTGCCTATGTGATGTAAGCGTTTGCTTTCTCACCTACGTTATTCAATATTAAAAATATAAATGTAGGTATACGTACAGTCTCGTATTTATTGGCAACACAAGAAACCTTTCAGTAGATATTTTGATACTTTTAATAAAAGCAAAAAGATGCGGCGACGTCGCGCCGGGTGGAGAGGAAATCGTTATCTTAACGAGCGCGTATTTACGTGAAATCAGAGAGAGTCGAATGTCCCTCCTAAGAGTGCACCAGACGATAAGAACTCGCTATCGGAGGTTCATGGGCCAGCTATTGACCTCCTTGTTTACATTACAACACAGATACAGGTTTCATATTACGCAGAAATCATAATAAATTCAATTTGTTAACTTAATCGTAGGCTACGGGGTTAACGGTCTCTTAAAACAATTCGAGTCTATATAAAATTAATTATACAAGACAGATAAAACAATATTATAATTATTATATTGTAAGTAAAATATCGGTCGATCAGCTGATCCCGAGGTGCGGTTTGTTGCTTTAAGTTTGAATTAAAAACGGAATGGCAGCTAAAACTTTCATCTGCGGCCTTAAAACGAGTGTTAACGCTTCCTCCCCGATACTTTCCGAACGATAAATCTGCCAGCAAATCGACCGAATCCGTACCTCGAACATCGCTCACGTGTTCTATTTAAATACTGGTGGAGAGCGTCTCAGCTCTCACGCGGAGCTGGTGCAGCCGCTTCTGACACTTCTACTCCAAATTAGAACGGGCCCTTCCAAATTCAAATATCGAATATAGAACGGTGTTGCCAGAATGAAAGTGCGTCAGGAGGGATTGCGCGGTAGTGTCGCAGGTCGCGTCGGGCGAGCAGCAAGTGCGGCAAGTGTCAGCGACGCTCGCCCGTGTCATGTCCCCGTGTCCCCATGCGGATGAGCAAATGGAATAATGGACGTCTGGGCCCGCATCCGGCGCGGGAGTCGGATACAACTCTTGCAACGCTCTGGATACAATTTTTCAATTAAATCGACCAGACAGAAGATCCCTAATAGGTGTCGTTAAGAAGTCGTGTGCCCGATTTTCGAACTGTCCCCGTAACGAGGCCGTTTTATTAGTATTTATGGTTGAGACACGGAGCATTCTTTGGGTTCGTCGTGTGGATCATGAATGAAGCGGAATTTATGACTAGCGCCCGCTATAATGTTGCGCGAGACACCCGACTAGTTTAGAACACCAGTCCCGCAGCCGAGAGCAGGCAACTCAGACGCACTTCTCTATTCCGCCGCGCTACCCTGCAATATAAAGATTTTTCTAAGTTTTACGGTGGTATTACGTTCGGGTAGTAAAATTCGATACGTGCATCGCTCCTAACGACTCTTGATTTACCACTATCAATTTAAAGTATACATAAAAACACACCTGAATGATTGCTACCTACTCGCTTTACTGTGCATGTTTTATTGTGCCAAACTTTTCTGTATCTCACGGGTACCAAATGCATCAAAGCTGGTCCAAATAGTCACAGTATTATTATTAGGTATTATGACTATTGGAATACATTATTCAGTGTTACGAATCGTGGCTGGTCCCCTCGAGTGCGGTGCCAGATGACGAAGACCGGGTTAGAGCGAGACGGGACTAAGGGTGGCGTTCATCATACCCTCCCCTGTCAGAAACAAGTGCCGGTTATGTCGACCCCAGGCGCTGCGTTCGAAAACCTCGACCTTTTTATATAAAACCTCTTATGTAAAGACACGAATGCTTCAGCAATCCGCAGCGTTCGAACGAATCACTCATACGTTACCGCAAAAGAGATAATTTAATATTTTACTTCTCGGAATTGACCTACGCTAATCTCGAAACCGCATCGTAAAAAACGATAACCCACGGGCGTCTTAAGCGAGATTTAAATAACCAAGGCGATTAATAACCACGAGCTTAATTAGCAACAGGGCTCGAACTCGTCAGAGTTTTGACAAGCTGACTTATGTCTAAGTCCTACGACAATGCGCCACTAAAATTAAATAACATTATTGCGAAACAAATCCCATACCGCGGCGCAAAAACCGGCCGTTCGAAAACTTATTACTCGCAAAAGATTCCCAGCGAGAAAAAACCACAAGAATGTCATTTAAAAAAATTAAAACGTACGTTTCTTATTTTTTCTTTATGGCAACCCAAATCGACTAAAGGTTATCTCGAAGGAAAAAAGGCGGGACTGAGCGATTCCATTTTTAAAACGTATCATTTAATTTTGGAACCGGCTTTCAAGACGTCAAAAGGTAGTCATTACATATTTTGTGGCCAGTATCGCTTAGCGCCCATAGATTACCGGCACTATCTTTGAGTTATGGCCTCTAGACGTGTAGACAACCTGTAGAGATGAGTATGATGCTATCGTTTTTGCAGAGCATTGTGAAATGGAAGCTAAACATTGTCAATGTGTGACAGCGGTACATATTAGAGGTGTGAACATTACAGAATTGTAATTACCCTCATCCCTCCATACGTGATGGAATGTGGACTAGCATGGCACTGACCTAAAAAATTATGGGAAAATTTTGACGTTGACAGTTGACGTATACGTTGACCCTTATCTCTATAAGTTAAGATTGAAAATAGCTTTGTTTTGAAGGGCGAGCCAGTGACAAACGCCTACGACGCATGACGTAAGCTCTCGATTCGTGTCATGGCGGCGGCGTGCGAACGACAACTAGATTTGATTGATCATGACATCTCCAAAACATAGTCTTTGTTTTTTTTCAGGCAACACTTTGAAGAATGCGTTCCTCGAATTAAAGATTTTGTAAGGTTCGACTTTATACGTTTTTCATGACTATCACAAAATAACTCTCATTTATAAAACTATAAAATATACACTTGCGTACATTGATGGCTTAATTATTTACTTGCATTTAAATGACACTGGATAGGAGAAAACGTCTCTACTGATTTTTTTTTATAGCAATCATTATGAGGTAGTTTAAAGCTTGTGATAATCATTTTGTGAACTGTCGAACCGAAATCCTTCAAACATTTTATTTTCTGCTCCGTTCCGTTCTAAACGTCAATTTGAAGCTAAATCATTGTTTCCCCGAAGCATAAGTTTTGTTATCAGTCGGTAAATCGGTTGCGTGACGCCTGTCGAATGGAAATGAATGAAACGCGCCTTTTCCACGGCCGCCATCTTGGAAAATATGAAGGTAGTTCTAAGTTCAAATTGGTTTTTATATTTTTGTGAAATATTTACTAGTCACTTTCATTATTTTAGATTTTTTTATCTTGTTTTTATTATTAGTTATGTGGTTACAGAATATTTATTTTGTCAAAGGTCGGAATATTTAAATAATATTTAATAATAAATTTAAAGAATATTTATTTTGTCAAAATTAACACATGGCAAACCAAAAATTGTACTCGTAACATACCTACCATAATAGGTTGTCACACCCATTGTTTTATACATTGCTCCAATAAAAATACTTAGCCAGACGCCATTTTATATCGGTTTAATACAAACAATATATCACGCGTTGAAACAAATACGACTTTGTTCTGACAAAAATACAGCTGAAGTTTCAGTGTCACGGAAAAAGGTAACAACTCAAAAGTACCTAGTTCTTATTTTTGCATACATATGGTTTAAAATGGCATGATTTTTTTAAATACTCGTGATGAATTGGTCCTTAGACCTTTGGAATAAGGTTCATAATAATCGTATGAACGTTTCAGTGTTATAACTTACGATATGCAGATTTTACGATAACTATTATTACTGTTGTAAATGTTAGTGATTTTCTTAATTACTAATCGAATAAAAAGGTACGCGTAAGGAAAAGTTTCGTAGAGAAATACTCTAAAAAGTGATGGAAAATGTCATAGATACCTACTTATAGTAGTCACAACCACAACGGACCTTTGCCCCTCTGAAGTAAGTACTTATCTGCGCAGCCCTCGTATTCCAATCTTTTGCTGTCAAGTTGTATTTCAATGTCCAGTGTAATTTCTTCAGGTCACGTGGTACAATTTTGTACCACGTGATCATTCTTTTTAGACCCTTGACAGCAAAATATGCGCGAAAACAAATTAAATGATATCATAATGTCACTATTTAGTCACACAATATCTATGAGTTAGTATGAACTGACCATGATTTAAAACTTTGCAGTTCAACTGAGATTGGAATACCCCTGTAGACCCCATTTTTGGGTCGAATTGGAGGTAAGCGAGTATTTTTTGCACCTCTGTACCTACCTATATGCGAAATCGTTTGTTGGACCTAACTTCAGAGAGATAAAGATCCGCTGTGACTAGGTACTATAACTACTTATTTTTGCTATCGACAGATGGGATTTTACTGCTATTTTTTATGACTTTGATTACAAATCATTTAGTTGCAGATTATAATTTGACAAAATATAGATAAAAATGATTCAAAATAAAAATATACCTTGTAATAGGTGTTATAAAAAAAATCGGATAAAAATAGATATAATTAAGTACTATATCTTCCAACAATTTTTTAATTTCTACATATTTTCACTATGTGATTTTAACATTTTGCTGACTGCAAACCAAAATACAAAAATATATCTGTTTGTAAAATTATAAGTTAGATTTAGCTCCGCACATTTTCCCTTGTCAAGGTACCTATGTAAAATTTCATTGAGTAAAATAATACATAAATTAACTATGATAAAATCACAGTAGTTAATTAGACAAATAGTGATTAACCAACTTAACAATCAAAAATTAATTAATTTAAATTAAGTTTAATGTAAAAAATTAAATAAAAACCTCATTGAAAAGTATTGGAGCCAATTGGACTTTACCTGTTCAATATAATTTTCAATCAATTCTCACATACGAGCTCGTGACACCAAGAGCTGTTTATTAAAACTTCAATTACTTATTATTAGTTCTAGAAACAATACACCATCGACAATTATAACAATAGTATTTTTTACATCACACTTGTAAATACCTCTTGGAAATTATTTTCTTATGATTTTCCCGGATTCAGTACGAGGCATCTCATTTTCTACACATTTATAAACACAGTAGAGTTATTAGATGGTTTTTTTATCTGGTGACTAGCAGTTGCCCGCGACTTCGTACGCGAGTACCGTTTCCGTGTACATTATATTATCTGTGCGTGTACCGAGCGGATACTTTGAGAAACTTGACATTACACCTCATTACACCGAACCCGTACTCGAATGTCAAACGCTAGTTGTTAGACCAAAGAGGTAGTACTACGCCCTGTCAAACTGACGTGACATGACATGACATTATACTCTTGCCAATTGGCGCTGCTAATCCTTTTCGTTTATTTTATCCTGTAGATCCTGTTAATTATTTGGGATAAAAAGTAGCCTATGTGTCAATCCAGGTTACGAACTATATATATGCCAAGTTTCATCCAAGTTGGTTCAGTAGTTTAGACGTGATTGAAACACAAACATCTAAACATCTAAACTTTCGCATTTATAATATTAGTAGGATTTCTAGACTCTACATTAATAAAATTGTACTTTAGAATCTAGAGTACAATTACCAAGTGTGAGCATGACCCACCTTTTGGGCTGCGCAGTCGGCTAAGTGCTTTAAAAAGCTAACCTTACAATATGCGCTTTGTCTTAGGAGCGCGTTGATGTCTTTTGTATGAAAAATAATTAAACAAAGATTTTTAAAATTTTAAAATTGATGATATTGAAATATTGATAGAAAAAAGTCGGTAATGTGACAATCGTAAACGTATCGTAACGCTAGCGTATCCGAGATACAATGCGCGGTGACGCTACAACGTTTGACAGTCGAGCTGGCGTTGACGCGCAATATGATTCAAATACGTTAGGTTTACGCAACGCGGCGACTGTCAGATTTGTTCGTGATTACCCCTCAGTTCACAGTGACATAATAGAATCTATAAATATTGCATCTGTGGGAATCTAACGGATTCTCTCGATAATGTGATTAACCCATTTTACTGATTAATAAAAACTTGCTATAGAAACAACTTTGATTGGGTCGTGATCTGAGATACATTTTGTTACCTAACATAGTACGGAGTGTAGCTGTAATATTAAAGTAAATGTTTATTCCCCAATCGCGTAGCAACAGCTGGTCCGATTTAGATGAAACTTGGAATAGACATAGTTTGTATCTTGGGGGGCGATTTGAAACCGTTTTACTTTTTTGTCACGATAGATATATCTCCCAAAAACTGTCAAAAACTAGAGTTTTGACAGTTTTGGGAGATGTAATTATAATGTAATTTTTACGTAGGTACGAAATTTTGAACGGAATAAAGAATAATTTATTTTACACCCTTAAATAAACAGTTTTTTATGTAGCTACTTAGGCCAATATAACGGATAGCGACGGTTAGGTTACTTTTCATCTCGAAAAATCTACAAGATCTACAGGGCAGAAAGGACGAACGAAGTTAATGGCGGGCGCTTGTCTCTCTAATACAAAGTACTGGTTACGAATCTAGCTTAGAAGTTAGAAACTGCATGGAATGGTACAATATTTATGCATTACCTAGGTAGCTTAGTTTTATAAAAGTGGATAGTAGTCCCAGCAAGTTTTGCTTTTTCTAAGACATTTTAAGACACATACAAAAAATATTTTTACTTGTTTAACGCCATTTTTTTAACCGACTTAAAGAATGAAGTGGTTCTCAAGTTCCTCTGTATTTTTTACATTCTAGCATAGTACTGTGAATAAAGACCGTATTCATAAGTTCTCAATCATTAAAATGGCTATAAAATAAGGAAACAAATAGCAAATCGATACCTTGTACACTTAGCACAATACTTTAATCGAAACAATCGTTTCGTTCCACTAAAAATGTACTAAAGTTCAAGATTGGTACAGTCAGCAACAGTGGCATCTGATCGCGAGTACTATTACAAAGGGTTTAGCGTCGTTAATGTACTAAATATACTGTGTATGTAATACACTGTACGCGCCGTAAACTTGCGTACAGTAACGACAGCAAAACAAGAATTAGTAACACATGTTACTAATTTTAGTAATATATTTTACGGAATTTTAGTAAACTTTTAGTGTGGTTAGGTAGATCTTTGCTTAAAATCACACAGTAAAACAATTACGAAAGCATGATGAACTTTTAATGTAAATAATACATTTTTATATTTAAGTAAGTAGTTTTACATGGGTGTTTTTGATTTAGTGGGATTTTATGTTCTTTCTTTGTGTTACGGAAGTTGTAGAGCACTTTTTATGTTATTAAGTATGTCATTTTTCAGGTTATTTAAGTGGTGAACGTCTGAATAAATGTTTTTTTCTTTCTTTCTTTATTACGTATCATTAAACTTTACAATAAATGTTTGTCATTAAACAAACTAAGATGTTATTGCATTTATTTGTTTAGTTAAATCAGAAAAAATATATGTTCAGCCTGTTTTGCTACCTCTACATTTATGTATTGTTTACATAGTATAACAGTAGGTAAGTGGTAAGCGCGGTTAGTAACAGGATCTATGCCTATTCAATAAACAATCATATTTACATAAGTAAGTATACAATTAGTTTAAAAACTATGTTCTTTTGTTCTATTTTTTTTCTGCTGCTTAGTAAATTTCTACGCATGGGATACCAGTATAACATTAATTTTGTGATATCTTTATAAAAATGCGTTTTTATAAAGATATTAACAGAAGTTTTTATAAAGATATTAAAACAGTATTTTTGCATATTCTGTGTTTTAAATGCAATTTTAAAATAACATTAGTTAGTGAAATGCGCCATATTAGTTTAGTTTATTTATTTATTAGTTTTTTTTATGAGTTTGCATAAAATTCTTTACGATTTGAATTTAACAAATATATTTTTTATATAAAAATAAGATAAAATACACTCAAAAAGTACCTAAGAATGAATTTTTAAATATTTAAAGGATATGTTTTTGAATTCTTAAATTATAATAGTTATAAAATTATGACATTGCATGTATCATCCCTAAAACACCATGTTTTAAATTCCGAATGCTGACTGGTACAAAAGTGCGTAATAATGGTCTGAATATCGACCGCGCCAAAGCACCAGTCATGTCAGTTGATGGAGGGCCACACCAAATGCTTTTGATAGAGGTTCATGGCTTAAGGCAGGGTTCACAAGACAGCGAGAACCGTAATAGTACGGTCAACATTTAGGAAATGCACCCATATTGCACAAAAGAAAATTGAAAATAGGGAAATAAAAATGATGACATTATAGTACTTATCTATGTGGAAAAAATAAATGAGATTGCCTGGAAAACTATGGTATTAGTATGGGAAATTAACGTTTTTATCTAAACCTTTGTATCTCAGAGTGATGGGCGCGGTGTAATGCATCATAGGGCACGCAATGGACGTGTTCAGTGAGGCAATAAGCAGTGGTTGCCACTTGCCACTTGGAGCCTCAGTTTGTCCATCTTTAATATAATAGCTGTGAAAATTTTTGTAAAACTAAATTATTAGTTATTTATAAAACAATTTTTGAACATGGTTTTAGTACTGCATATCACACAAATTAAGGTTTTTTAGAATATTAATTGAACTAATAATTATAATTTTAAAGTACTTATGTTATTAATAATTTTATTCTATGTCTACGAAAATTAATTGCGTTTTTATCTGAATGCATGTAAAAGTAATCTTAAACAAACAATGTTAATGTAAGTTGTCTTCTCAATTTTAAGTTTTAAATTATCTGATTTTGACATTGTTAACGGACTTATGAATATGCAACGAGTCATTGTTTTGACTAGTAGACTTGGGGTTATGAATTTTACTACTTTGTAATAAGGTCGCTTTTAGAAGTTTAGTTCAGGAGGTCATATGGATTTAAGTTTTTTTAATTGTATGTAAATTAATATGGTGTAATAATTAGCTTTTTTACTTCTACAAAACCACAGTAAATAAATCGTTCACTTATATACTGTTAATTTAATACGAAGAAGTTGAAAAATCCTACAACCACAACTTACTTAAAATTAAGTACGTAACTCAAACTTAACATATTTTTTTGCTGACTGTACTATACTTAATTTTATACAAAAAAACGATAAGTCTGTAACTAAAATCAAGGAATATTAACTACAAAAAACAGTTTTTTACTGTTGAATAAAATAAAAAAAAAAATAATTAAAAAAATAAATCTTCCGTTAAAAATTTAACAAGTTCCACTAAAGAGGATCTGTCAAATATAAAAAAAAAACACAAATCGGCCTGATAGCAAGAATATGCTCTAAAAGGCTTTAATCGATAGTGAAGGAGAGATTCCATGGAGTGATATTAAGCTATAAAGTCTACAGTATGAACACATGTATGAAGTATGAACACAGTTTCTGATAAAGCTGGTGAAAAATTTGCGATCTGTCACTTTTGGCCCTATAATTTCATGGAAATCGGCTCAGTAGTTTAGCTTTTATATATAACTGCGAAAAATATACCATCCACGTACACGACATTGCTCATTGCTTTCCTGTGACTTTTAGTACCTAGTGTCTACGGTCACTAGAATATTCCCAAGGAACTGTTATCATCATCATCTGATGATGACGCCGGTTGAAGTCGGTTTTACCAGTTTTATAAACTTATAAATCATATAAAAACATCTTATCTTAAGGATATGACAGATAAATTACAGAGAGAATCTCTACAATTCAATACTCTTTCTAATATTATCAACTGTTTTTAATGTAAGTCATGTCACTAAAATGTCACTGTCATCAAATGCAATGCAATTAGGTTTTTTTTTACATTTATTATTTATTTATTTTATTCTAACATATTAGGAAGGACTTTGAGTCGCCGAAAAGAAAATTTTTACATTTGATAGACCGTCTTTTGACTTCAACTTTACCAACATGTAGTGTACGTTTTTGTAACTACCCAGTTTTGCATTTGGAACAAGTCTGTGGCATACCAGTTTAAATTTCGAATAAAAATTAATTGACTATAAACTCCTTTCCTAAGTGGCCAGTCGCACGTATTTGATATGTATCAGATGTGTTATAATTTTGATATTATCAGAAAGAAAACTTATTTTATTATTATAATACTTTCGTGTTTAAACTGAAAATAAATACAATTATATTGATTGTAAATCTGCTTCTAAATGCGTTCGTACTTCTGCTCCAAGTGATTACTATTCTAGGACGATGACTACACAATTTTAATGAATATGCATCCTTTTAAGAATTTATTCTTAAGGTGTAAGTCGAGTAGGATTAAAAGCTTAAAATAAAAGTAAATTCTTCTACGAATAAGGATGCGACGCCATTAATGAACGTTTTAGTGTTGTGTTTTATTTGTTAAAAATAACAAATTCTAATAAAATGTATGATAATTTCAAGTGTCTTGTTGTCATTTACGGTGTTTGTTTTATTATATAGTTAAAATATATGGTAAGTACTTTCGCTATCAGCTCTACTAAATACATCACACACACTTTTCATACATTCAATTTTTTCACACTAACTCTACACTATCCATTTTTGCAACACTACCCAACTCTGCACAATCTAATCTGTTTTCTCCTCCCATAGTACGACGAAAGCCTCCACGGAGGGGGCTACATGGAGGGGGGAGCGATGTACCACGAGCACCGACTCACGCACCCCCACCTCCCCCCGGTACACTACCCGCCCCCCGCTGCGCCCGCGCACGCGCTGCCTGGGGAGCCCCTCGTCCACAAGAGAGACAAAGACGCGATATACGGGTGAGTCTGGTGGTAATGTGTGCTTTTAATACTTGTAGATGTTTAATGTGGGTAGTTGTAAAACTTTGGTTTTTGTGTGACTTTTGCGATGTTTTTTTATAAATCTTTTTGATGCCATCGTAAGGTAAATGTTTTACGGCACACCTGATGGTAAGCGGTTACCGTCGCGTTATCTACCATGTAGGAGTCACTTTCACCTTTTCTTGAAGCTGGCCATACTGTTTGATAGTTTGTTTGGGATGAAGGGTTCTTGAATTGAGGGTAGGTAGTTGCAAATTGCGTTTGTACGTACTAGTTTGGATAAAGAGTATTAATTCGTTTGAATTGCATAATAATATATGAGGCAAGCATAATGAATACAAATTAAAATAAATACATTATTGTTATTGTAAATTAAACAATAACCGCTAATTACACAAAGTTACTTGTACTAGTTAATTAATTGAAAACTATTCAACGTTCGTGCATCGCATTAATTTACTAAACAAAGGAACTATCAAAAATTCAAATCAGCCAATAATGGCCTCAATGAATAATTTGAAAATGGAACGTTATTGGTTTTCAAATAAAGAAGACCCAACCATAGACAAACCTCCTACTCATCTATAAGGAGATCAGAGACTCAGAAAATGCCATTGAAACTTTATTCTCGGACGAACAAACGAATGAGTCAAGTCAATAATTTATAAGTTAAAAAACTGGAAAAACCGACTTCAATTCGACTACCAGCTTCATCATCAGATGATGATGATGATGATGATGACAGTTCATTGGGAATGTTCTAGTCACTATAAACACCACATAAAAGCCACAGGAAAGCAAAATACTCAATTTCGTGCACGTGGTTGGTTTGATTCTTTAGAGGAACTATTGGTGGGTTTTTGCTTTTCTCCAATTAAATGCGATTTGAATGTACAAACTGGGTTTATTGACAAATTTAGACAAATGTAAAAATTTCGGTGTGCACCACAAAGGTCATCGTTGCTAGCAGTAAAATGGTAGGCGCTACGCCGCAACTTGTCAGTTGTCATATTGCATCGTTGCTAGCAGTAAAATAGTAGGCGCTGCGCCGCGCCGGGCATATTTTTTTCAGTTATTTCTTTTTATAACCCAAACTACTCAACCGATTTTGATGAAAATAAAATGGGACCAATCTGGAAGTATATCCTTTCAGATAAAAAAAGAATTTTTGAAATTGGTTCATAAATGACGGAGTTCTGAGGTAACAAACATTAAAAAAAAAAAAAAAAAAAAAAAAAAAAAAAAAAAAAACATACAACCGAATTGAGAACCTCCTCCTTTTTTGAAGTCGGTTAAAAAAGGTTAGCAAAGAATAGGAATAGTCACGAGACTTTTCGTTCAAAAATATTATCTTTATGTACGTATTTAGGTATATAAAAACGAATCGCTGAAATGTATGTACGAGCATAACTTCCAAACGAGTGCACCAAATTGGATAATTCTTTTATTTACGTCCGTTATTGTCAGGACAAAGTTTGTATAAACGAAAATTAAAAAAAAAATCAAATCAAATACTATTTTTATACGAAGTTCACCGGGTCAGCTAGTTTTAAATAAGTTCCTACTTAAATGGACTGCAAGGGATTTTTGGAATTATGCCACTTAGCTATGAGGCTGTAAAGTCTGCATACGCTGAAAAAGTAGTTTTTTTAATGATAAAAAGGTGTTAGAGCAGCCTACTCCATGTCCTGAGTAATTGAGTCAGGAACGTGACCTCGCGCGTGCTGCCATAGATTAGATGCAATCGTACAGACGTGACGTCGATATCATCTATGAACTACCCACACACTGGTTTGGCTTTAGAAAAATGCTAAAGTGACACTTTAAGATATCATATAAAATTTTTTGTATGTTCTTTACCCATATTCTAAATTTAAAGTGCGCGGAAATTTTGAAAAAATTTCAAAATGGCGGCGGGTCGATATGCCACAAAGGTTCTATCCTCTTTGCATGGTATAGGATCACAAAAATAGACTAATAGGAGATGTAGGTAAAGAAAGAAGACGTATGTTAGCTGTCCGTCAAGGTGGGGCGATGATCTGTGAAATTATACACTAGCCCTTGTAAGCTTCCCCCGTATGCCAATCTTTTGCTGTCAAGTTATATTTCACTGCCCAGTGTAATTTCTTCAGGTCACGTGGTACAAAATTGTACCACGTGATCATTCTTTTTAGACACTTGACAGCAAGATATGCGCGAAAACACATCAAATGACGTCATAATGTCACTATTTAGTCACAGAATAACTATGAGTTAGTATGAACTGACCATGATTTAAAAAAACTTTGCAGTTCAACTTTGATTGGCATACCCCTGCTTGTTACATTTTACATCGTTCTTTCTTTTGCATTGACAAGCAGATTTGAATTCGATTGAAAGAGACAAAACATGGTAACTAATAGAATGGAAGCGGGAAGTGCATCAAAATATATTTCTTTTATTATTGTTTTAGTGCATATAAAGTAAATCATAAAAATGAAATAAAATAACATTAGTCAGCTTATAAAAGTTTACTATCTTGTAATAGAGATAATAAACCTTATATGAATTTAGGCAATGAAATATTTTGTATGTGAATTAATTGTTCTTGTATATTTAATAAGCGGAACGAGGAACAAATATATTATTTTTTATAAGAAAATAAACAAATAGTAGGTAGGTAGGAGAAAAGTAGGTACTAGGTACCTACTTTTCTCCCATATGAGGGTTAATCTAGTAAATCCAACTGAGGGATGATAAAACTTATTATCCTAATAACATTTTGTAAAAAACTAATTGGGATTTCGTTGGGATGCTAAATAATAAATAAATATTCGTGCTTAAGAAAATCTACTTCAATTTGACTACTCTGGTTTCATAATCAGATGATAATGATGATGGTAGTTCATTGGGAATGTTCTAGTAACCGTAAACACCACTAAAAAGCCACAGCGAAACCAAAATACGCAATTTCGTGTACGTTCAAAAGCCAAACTGAACCGATTTTTATGAAAATTTTATGGATTATATTTTCGAACAAAAAATTACAATTCGGTTTAAATGATGGAGACCTGAGGACATAAAAAATAACTGAATTCAACTCTTCTTTTTTTGAAGTCGGTTAAAAAATGGGTTCACATTGATGGGTAGGTACTTTACCCTCGAAGTATTCGGCGTTATTATATTACACCCGGTTTAACATATGGAACAATTTTCGGTATTGAGTGGTGAAAACTATACGCCATTCAGCACTGTCGATAATTATAAGTTATTGTTATTATTTTGACATTGACAGTCCACTACCAGCAGACAATGGACAACTGGAGGAAATTGCTTGTGGTCAGAATTCAAGGCCGTGTCTTGGGCCCTTTGCAAGCCACTAAGGACCTGTCTTATTGTTGATCAGTTGTAAGATTATGGTTAAAGACATGTCATGCCATCTGGACTGCCCCCGTATGCCAATCTTTTGCTGTCAAGTTATATTTCACTGCCCAGTGTAATATCTTCAGGTCACGTGGTACAAAATTGTACCACGTGATCATTCTTTTTAGACACTTGACAGCAAAATATGCGCGAAAACACATTTTGATGTGACGTCATAATGTCACTATTTAGTCACATAATAACTATGAGTTAGTATGAACTGATCATGATTTAAAACTTTGCAGTTCAACTTTGATTGGCATACCCCTGCTGGACTCTTTAGAAAAGCGTAGAATTATATCAGGCGTCACAGCTCAGTCGGTAATTAGCTCTGCCTTCCGTGCTGTGGGTCGTGGGTTCGATCCACATTGAGAACAAACATTTCTGTGCGCCAAATGTAGATGTTTGTTCTGTGTGGGTGTTATTATGTTAAAAGTATTTACAAAAATAAGTAAAAGTATTCTATCAGCAATCTAGTTCCCATAACTAAACTTTAGCTTTGCTTAGTTTAAGACTAGAGGGCGTTGTGTATAATGTCTATGAATATTTATTTATCCTCTGCAAAAATTATCAATTACCACAGTTAAAACTAACACAGTACAATCGCATGCTGTTTTTAATCATTACTATTGTAATTAGTAGGTAAATTTTTACTAATTGGTGTATTAATAGGAGGCCTTTGTAATTCTTTTTTTATCTGAAAGGATATACTTTAAGGTTGGTCCCATTCAATTTTCATCAAAATCGGTCCATTAGTTTTGCTTATAAATACAAATAACTGAAAAAAAGAACATTCCCAATGAACTGCCATCATCATCATCGGACGATGAAGCCGGTAGTCAAATTGGAGTCGGTTTTTTAGTTTTTTAAACTTATTATTATTATCTAAGCTGTTTATTTCAAATTAAAAACTTTTGAGTGTTTTCAAAAGCTGAGAATTGCTCGCGCGCACTCCAACCCGATTATGAGCGACATAAAGCAAACTCTTGACAAGTTTTGATCAGATAAATCTAAGATTGTGGTAAACGGCTTCCAAGTGCCGAAGGTTGCACCTCAGATCTGATCTAAGCCACAAAGGGGTATATAAATATAGTAATTGATGATACTCCATTTTTGAAAAGAGTTTTGTTAAGACAAAATTGAAAAGGGATTTTGTAATCTTATCTTATCTTACTAAAAATGCGAAAGTTTAGATGTTTAGATGTTTGGATGTTTGTGTTTCAATCACGTCTAAACTACTGAACCAACTTGGATGAAAGTTGTCATATATATAGTTCGTAACCTGGATTGACATATAGGCTACTTTTTATCCCGAATAATTAACAGGATCTACAGGATAAAATGAACGAAAAGGATTAGCAGCGCCAATTGGCAAGAGGATTTCATTGTCATGTCATGTCACGTCAGTTTGACAGGGCGTAGTACTACCTCTTTGGTCTAACGACTAGCGTTTGACATTTCAGTACGAGTTCGGTGTAATGAGGTGTAATGTTAAGTTTCTCAAAGAAGTATCCGCTCGGTCCACGCACAGATAATATAATGTACACGGAAACTGTAGACGCGTACGAAGTCGCGAGTAACTGCTAGTCAATAAATAAAACTCTTGACAGTTAGTCCCAAACTAAGCAAAGCAATATGAACTAAATTGCTGATAGAATGTGTATGTCCTTTTGCTGCGTTACTACCTCGTTATGCACTCTAAAAGTTTTTAAATAATCCCTCATTAAAAACCCAAGAATGGTAACCTATCTTTAACCTACATCTTTGTTCAAAACAATGTTTTCTGTGTATTTACTAACAAAATTGCATTTATTCTATGAATCTTAATCGTTGTAAAAACGCCTTGAGGTAGAGCCACGAGATTATTGAGAAGAATAGTTGCTGCCAACACGTTAAAGCAAATTAACCTTTGTACAATGCCCTTATTCGTATTGAGAATTTCAAAATAAACTTGACGGTAAAATGGAAATTCGTGTAACTAGTTCTACCATCTGTTACTCTTTGACTATAGACATTTTCATATTGTCGCCGACACGACACGACACTAGAACGATATTGACGGATAACCCCATACATTCAAGTCCGTATCCATACAGCTCAAGCACAGTGCCTTGTTTACGAATAAATGTGACATCTCAAACGTATTGTATCCGAGATACACTGCGCGGTGACGATACAATGTTCGGCAGTTGAGCTGACGTTGACGCGCAATATGATTCGAATACGTTAGGTTTACGTAACGCGGCGATTATTAGATATGTTCGTGATTACCCCTCTGATCTGTATTCAAGAATGTATGAGAATCTTTCACACGACGTCAATGCCGACATTTATATATCTATTCGACTCACTGACATATCGATATCGTGTAGTGTGCAAACACCCTATTCGATATTTATGATAAGATGTTAATTAAGAATAATGCAATAATTACATCACCTACATTGGATGATCAATTGAATTGCTTGAGAATTGAAATTACTCCTAAGTATGGGTAAATAATTTAATTTTGTTGTTAGTAAACTACAATACGATTGTTGCATGAAAGTTTAAAATTGGTATTTCTACCAAATATGACAGATTCTGAATCGAGAGCTGTGAATATGAATGAATGAAATGAACGAATGAATGAAAAACACTTCGTATTTAAATCTGACGTATTTATATGACTTTACAACTCGCTAAATACTATTTAATAGTTAAACGCGTTTAGCGATTCTGGTGCAAGCCGCCCTTATAATGTGATATTTGAGTACAATAACGGCTGAGAGCCGTCAACGTATAATGTCATTGTATTGCAAGCCGTCAATGCACATTTAAAAAGTCTATTACTGACATTTACATGTTGCTGAATGGTTGCTAACAACATCGGTGATCGTTCTAATGATGCATAATAAAAACAAATTATATAAGGTAGTGTGATGTTAAGCTCAAATAGGCCTTACTGAAGACGATTTATACGTATTCTAAGGCAACTTTTTACAATTAAAAAATAAGTTTTGCTTTAATTGCAGTAATTATTGCTGAGAATTTCCCCAGTAGGTAATTATGTATGTTTCCGTATGTGGTATTCTGTATATCCCTACGTGAACCTGGTCCCCTGGTAGATTTCCATATTTAGTGTCATTCTGTCTATTATGCTTGTAATTACCAGACCTATGATTCTTCTAGATAGACTTAGATATAGTTTTTGCCCACGTAGCTCCAAAATGGCAGCTCCAATACCTAGCAGTACTTACCTACTTGGTTTAAAAGTAATTAATTACTAAGAAGGTCTAAATGACCGGTACTATAGCAATGTTTTCTATAATATATAAATTATGGACATTATACACAACGCCCTCTAGTCCCAAACTAAACAAAGCTTGGAACTGCATAAAACAAAAATCTATGTGTGCCACACACAAATGTTTGTTATCAGTGGGGATCAAACCCACAACCCACAGCACGAAAGGCAGAGCTATACGTGAGCTGTGACGTCTGACACACAAGGTTACCAGCTTGGTGGTATAAAGGATCTCCGTATGGTTTCCAGGCACCCCCTCTTCCCCCTGCTGGCACTGATCTTCGAGAAGTGCGAGCTGGCGACATGCACGCCGCGCGACCCTGGCGTCGCGGGCGGCGACGTCTGCTCCTCAGAGTCATTCAACGAGGACATTGCTGTCTTCAGCAAACAGGTAATCTTTAATTCATTTTTTATATATTTTGATACTAGTTTACGCCCGTGACTTTGTCCCGTGAGTAGGGTTACCATTTAGGAATTTGAAAAGTCCTGGCAAAAAGCCGGACATTTCGATAAAAGTCCGGACTTTTACTTACAAAATGGAAACATTATCTTAGTTACAGTGGTATGGTAGGCATGGTAGCAGACGCTCACATAACGCATTGCGACATTGCGAGGGAGGTTTGATTATTTGCAAACGCAATAAAATAATTACTGTAAGTTTATTGTTAAAGAAGACTTTGATTATCTATTTCTGTCTTTTGTTTATGTCCTGTGTTGTGTGCAATAAAGAATTAAGAATTAA